>CM062255.1:19986063-20586063 GCA_031216405.1 Syzygium malaccense
GGTCCTAGGTAACGTTTGGGAAAATCACTTACTTTGAAAAGGCGGACAAACGGGATGGACAAGTGGCTGGAATGACCGAACCAGCAGTGGCGACGGCGGCAAACGGTGGCCGGCGGTGCTCCTTCGGCGGCGACGATCACAGCAAGGAAACGAGAGAGAGAGAGAGAGAGAGAGAGAGAGAGAGAGAGAGAGAGAGAGAGAGAGAGAGAGAGAATTTTTCGGGAGAGAGAGAGAAGAATGGAGAAGTGGCCGTGGGAAATGGGGGGGAAATGAATGAGAGAAAAACAAATATATTAATGGGTCAAAGAGATTTGACCAACATTTCAAAATTCCCAAAATGCCCTTGATCACTTGGCCCACATTAATCTCTATCCAATAATTGAGGGGCGCTTTGGTCATTTCCAAGGCTGAATTATTGGGCTGAAACAACCTTAATTTAATCCCCCTAATTATCCAAAAATTCGGAATCCCAAAATAGCCTAGGGGCAAAATGGTTATTTTTCCTGTCCCGGGTCGAAATTTCATTTTTCGCCTGTACCAACCCCAAATGTATGTGGCCAGCATAATATGGCATCAGATTCTCAAAAATAGTCTCTTAAGCCCTCGAAAATCAACTTCAAAGTCTAAAGGGCAAAATCGTAAATTTTCACTTCCGGGTCGAAATTCATTTTTTTTTCAGAAATGGGTGACCCCAAGGTTGGCCACGCCACAAACATCATCGGCCGCTCAAAATTGTCAGTTTCAAAATTCTCGATTCCCGGGTCCGAATTCCAAAAAATGACTAAAATTGAACAATCGCGACTTTAGCTTATCTCTGACTAACGGGTGGCTCATTGGGATTACGCGCTCTCGATCTGTGACCGACACTAAGTCAAATCACGTTTAAGTTTACTCTACCCAGGACGACCTCGATTGTCATATAATTACGAGGGTCTGTCGCTAGTTGCCTTCGGACACGATCAATAAATTAGATCAGTCTCTGTTGGTCCAAAACATTCCCTCGTCAATCCTTATGGTCGAAGGTCGAACCCAGGCCAAGTTCTTTGGTCGTACGAACTCAATCCCGTAATGGCCTTACCCCTACAGTTAGCATCCCGAGAATGCGCTGTTCCGGGTGATATCTCACTATAAGTGCCTTGGCCA
The DNA here is from genome assembly GCA_031216405.1 of Syzygium malaccense. Classification (NCBI taxonomy): domain Eukaryota; kingdom Viridiplantae; phylum Streptophyta; class Magnoliopsida; order Myrtales; family Myrtaceae; genus Syzygium; species Syzygium malaccense. The sequence goes on from CM062255.1 coordinate 19,987,207, forward strand.
AAATATTCATTTCATAAATCTCGGGAAAAGAATCAAAAATTCAGAATGTTACAATTCTTCCCTCCTAATAAAAATTTCGTCCTCGAAATTTGCAACTATACTCAGTTATCCAACAAATGGGGGTGATGACGTTTCATTTCTCCTTTCTCCCAAGTGATACCTTCTATCTCGTAATGCTCTCAAACAATTTTGACTAATGGGACTGTTTTAATCCTTAAAACTTGTTCCTTCCCATTTGCCCCGAAAATCTAATACACATGCCCATGGCATATCCTCTAAAGTCTGTATAGTCTTTCCAAACTGGCCATCTGATAAAATCGTTTACTTAAATCTCGTCAACAGCGCAACTATCGAGATACTTCCTCGACTTCTTGCAACCTCAAATCTAGGGTGTCCAGCCAGACTAAACTGAATCACCCTACTGCTGCAATCCATTACAGCATTATATTTAACTAACCAATCTAAGCCCACGATTATCTCAAAATCACATATGATCAACACAGCCTATCCCGTTTTCTACACCACCAAACACCATTTCACTGTCTGAACATTCCAACAACATGCACATCTTATCCATCAATGGCATAATCACACATAATTGCACTTCTAAAAACGGTCTCAATCGAGCCAATATAATAATTCAATCAGACATAAACGAGTGCGACGTCCCCGGATCCATAAAACGCAAGTCACATAATTATGCAGAGAAACTATACCTGGAGTTACGCCAGGCATATTCTCAACTCCCTTTTGCGTTAAGGCATACACACGTTCTTGTGCCGGCGGTCTACTCGAATTAGTCGGCAGGGCTACACTAGTCAAATTCCCAATCCGAGGTGTTTGCGATGACGGGGGTGGTCGAACCTGAATATTCGGACAATTCCTTATGTGATGGCCCATTCCACCACACCCAAAGCATACCCCAATCACACTTGGGCAAGGACCATTCCCGTGATGTCTCCTACATCATCTACAGGCTTAATTAGATGGATGTGCCGACTTCCCAATATTTCTTCTCGCCGGTGGGACAAAATGTCGATTTTCCATCATCGGCCTTTTCTCTTGCTGACGATTGTCCCTGGCTGAGGTATGTTGTGATCCAGACGCGGTGGCTCTCTTCGTCATATCCTACTCAATAACCTGAGCCTGCCTATACATTTCTCCATAATCTTTAATGTCATGCGATAATATCTGACTCCGAAGATCTGGCTTCAATCCGTCCCGGAATCTTCGAGCCCTATCCCGTGGATTTTCTACCATTGTCGAGGCAAACTTTGCCAATCTCGTAAATTTTGCTTCATATTGGTCACCATCATCTGTCCTTGGCATAATAGCATAAATTCCATCAACTTCTTTTCTTGGGCATTTTTCGAGAAATACTTCTCATAGAAACTCTCAACAAACGCAGCCCAAAATTGGGCTGTTCCTTCTAGGAATACCCTACCTTCAGTGGCCTTCGACTAATCATGGGCATTTTTCTATAACTGATATACCGCCAACGTTACCTTCTCTTCATCAGTGCACCCCAAAACTTTAAAAGTTTTTTCCAATGATTCCACCCATTTCGGTGTAGTCTCGGGGTCACCATGACCATGAAACTGAGGCGGCTTCAACTTAATGAATTGTTCCACTAATTGAGGCATCTGTCTAACCCCTGCTGATTGAGCCTGCCCTTGCTGGGCTTGATTTCCTCCATTACCAACAATCGGTGCGGCCTCAGCAGCCTGAGTGGTCGCATTATCTCGCTCTTGAGCTTGTCTATCCATCATATTCCCAATCCTCTCTAACACCCTAAGAACTCCTTCCATACGCGGATCTTCCGCAGGTCTAACATCAGTTCTGGGGTCCACTGCAACTCCAACACCCATTAATCCCCATTTGTCCAAACTTAGTCCAATTAATCCCCGAAATGGACAGCCACTAATAAGCACTTTCTCGGCCTCTAATCCATCTCCAAATCTGCATAATTCAGCCATCAAACGGGTCAATTCAAGTACCCTCGACAATTACATAATTAGAACTCTACTTGTCCAAACTTAGTCCAATTGAATTCGAAGGAGGACAGCCACCAAACGGAACATTCTTGGCCAATAAATCTCCACATAATCAGCAATTTAATCCGCCAAAATAATCACAATACCGGCCTTCCACAACTAGCCAATAATTACTCCTAAAATACCCTAATTTAACCCCTAATTGTCCAACTTAGTCCAAATCACTCCCAATGTGGACAACCACTAATTGGGTCACTCAAGGCCTATAATTCTTCACATACATGGCCCATTAATCCATCAAAATTACCACAGCCTCAACCATAATCCGCCGATCGCTAATTACACCTAAATCGCGCTAATCAAACCCTAAAACATCCTAATCCCGTCTAGAAACACATAATTGTCCTAATTAGGGTTTAGAGAGGATTACTCACTCTAATCTTAAGCTCCGACAAGTCTGGATCGACGGGGAACGGACGGCTAATCGTTAGCATGCGGCGGAACCAGCGGCGGCATTCTGGCGCGCTCGTGGTGGCCTCAGGCTGATCGGCATGTTCCTCACGACCGGCGAGGGAGAGAGATGAGACGGAGAGAAAAAAAGAGAATGGATAGGCTGGGTGATGGTGGTGCACGACAGTGAGGCGGCGGACGGACGGTACGGCGGCGGTACTCCTCCGGCGAGCTCGGCGGTGCACACGATCGAGAGAGAGAAATGGGCCATAGAGGAGGGGGCTGGCTTGGACATGAAGAAATGAGGAAAGAGAGAAAGAAAAAGAGAATATATATTATTGGGGGTAATGATGAGGTTTGACCAATAATTGGATAATGTCCATCTTGCCCTCAAGTCCAAAGGTTGAGATTAAACCTTACAAAAATATCCAAGGGCATTTTTGCCTTTCAATCCTTGAATTATTGGGCTGATATTATCCACTTATTTTTCCCAAAATAATTTTCAATAATTATCCAAAATTCGGAATACTCAAAATAGGCTTAGGGGCAAAATCGTAATTTTCAGGTTTTGGGCCGAATTTCCATTTTCGACCGTACTGACCCTAAATATAGTTGGCCATACTAAAATAACGTCGTCCTCGCAAAAATAGTCGCACGTGACCCCGAAATTCAACGTCCAAGTTCGGATCCAATTTCGCGATCAAAATTGCTCAATTTAAAATTTTAGAGTCTCTCACTAACGGGCGGCTGTTTAAGGATTACGCGTATCGACATAGGGTTACTCGAGTCATGATGGTCTCGATTTTTGGGAGAACGCGTGGAATTATCGCTAGTTCCGAAGGTCACGATCGTTTGGCTTAAGATCGGGATTAGTTTCCCACGTGTACTCTCGGTCGTGTGGAATCACCCGCGATTCGATCGTACGTCATCGGCCGAACTAAATCCGTCACCTTCCTAGGATCGGCCCACATTGGTCCAAAATACTTCCTCGTCATTTTTTCAAATCGATGCCCGATTCGCGATTGGGTCCCTGGTCCACGTACCATTTTTCCTAGTTAGCCATTCCCTATTGATCAGTATCCTATGAAGGATTCGTTCCGGGCGAAACTTACTAAAATCAAATGAGAAATAATATCAATCTCATTAATTTCGAAAATGGGTCGAAATTCATGATGTTACAATTTCTAGGGTTAATCAGATATGGGTAATTCAATTTTGGCACTAATTTTGCCTAATCAGGTCATTAAGGCATCGAATTGAATAAAGACCCAATAACTCGAGTACAAAAAAGTTAAAAATCTAGGACATGATTTTGTCAAAAATTGGGGAAAATCACATATTTGGGTTTAGAATGTTATGAGGAATTCAATTTTGAGATTTAATTTTGAAAATCTGGTCGAAATCGGGCTTAATTTGAATTTTTAGTCAAAATCGGACTTACCGGGTCGGCCGGGTTGACCCCGACTCGACCCTGAGTCAGTGATCCCCTTTGCCTGGTTCCCCCAGAGCACATAAAACCCAGAAAAAAATCTAGTTGAACCCGTGACTTTGCCGACTTCATATTATCAATTTAGCACGTGTAAATCGATTCGGCTAGCTAGAGAATCTCCAGCTAGCGCCGAAGAATCATTACAACCGATTCTAAGTTGGTGGTAACGTTTTTGAGTGGGAAAATTGATCAAGAAAAGTGAAGAAAAATTGAACAAAATTTAGAGAGAGTGTTCGATGAAATGCTAGAGAGAGAGAAAGCGAATCAGAGAACACAAAAGAGAGAAAAAGAGAGTTAGAGGCATGTTGAGGATCTTAGGACCGACTGATCGGTATCTTCTCCGACGAGAAAGTGCCGGAAAATCGGCTTCGATCATGATCTTCCACATCTGGTGAACCTGTGATGAAGCTGTTCATCCAGGCGTGAAAACAAGCCTCGCCGGGCGTGTTCTAAGCTCTTCTAGCGAAGCGAAGACTACTTGCCGGAAGCCTAAGTGTCAAAGAAGAACTCTAAGATGATCGATTAGCGTGAAAACTTGGTTTGATCCCTCAATAAAATAGGCAAAAATCGTTCGTAGTTCTAATTTTTCTAGAATTCCAAAATATAAGCTTTGATGTTCATGTGATTTTCTTTTGAATTTTAGACTTCTGAATGTTCGAAACTTTTTTCTGATCATTATTTCTGTTGTTTCATTGCATTGGGGTGTCAAACTTGCACAAACCGAGTCGGCCATACTTGAAAACCACTTTGTCGGAGTCCCAAGGAACTTTTGCTGGAGTATCACCGTGGCCGTAGGGCCATTCAAGTTAGCCTCGTTGACCTTATTTGATGTTTTGTTAGTCATTAAAAGCGATCTAGACGGCTAGGGTGGGTATGATAGCGGTTTGAATTCTGGAAATGCAAGTTTTAGTTAGAAGTGGTTTAGGCTTTTTGGGCTTAAATCTTGCTAGCTGACAGAGGGCCCAGCAACAAATTGATTAGTTCAGGCTGATAATCGATGATACTAAGAAGACATAGAACTCAAAATGATGTTTAAATCATCGCCGGAAGGTCGTCGGATTTTGATCCAAAGTCTCGACCTTGAAAACACTAAACTGAAGTTCATGCCCATTAGGTGTTCTAGCAAATGCCCCAATGAAGAAGGCATTAAACGGCGCCGTTTCGGCGCTGTGGTCGCCGAAGAAGGTGACCGGCACCGATACTGGTGAGGCCCAGTTGAGCCAATTCGAATCGGGTTGAATCGGGTCGATACGATTCATTTTTCCAATAGGAAAATTCAAAAAATAATAAAAAATTCAATAAAAATATATAATTTAGAAAATTCATAAAAAAAATCAGAAAATTTTTCAGAAATTCGAAAAATTTCAGAAAATTAGAAAATTCATAAAAATTCAAAATATTTTGGAAAATTCATAAAAATCCAGAAAATTCAGAAAAAATATAAAATGTGAAAAATTCAGAAAATATAAAAAAATTATAAAATTCATAAAATTTTTCAGAAAATCATAAAAATCAATTCTCGGTTAATGAAATTCTCAGAAATTAAATTCTGAAAAAAATTCAAAAATTCATAGAATGGTTTAAAAACATTGTGACCAACCTTAGAAAGTGAAATTTGAATTTTTTTGAAGTGCCTAAGTGGCATTTTAGAAAAATCTCAAATTCAGGGGTTATAACCTCTAAAAACCCTAAAACACTAAAAAAGACACAAAGCATGAAAGGAATAAGCCTTTAGGGCTTCATTAGGGTTTGGATGGTTTTTGGGTGCATTTTGATTTTTAGAGATAATTTAGGATTGTTTGGTTTGATTATCATTGATTGCGCATTTAATTCTTGATTGATTTTCCTCGCAATTAGAATGGATATGATTAGTGGGTAAGCCTTGGAAACTTAAGTGATACATAGACATCGCATCGTTCTTAGGTACCAAAAGGGCGTTAGAGATCTTAATTTGGGATCATTAACGTAGTCAAGTTTCTGTATTTAGATTCTCTGGTTTGTAGAATCGTAGTATTTCTTGCATACCTTGATTAGGTTTTTAGTCAACCTACTAATGACTAGTGCGCGACTCCAAAATCGAAAACTTAGACTAAATAGGAAATTATTATCTACTGTCATGTGAGGTATGGTTTAGGAGAGACCCTTGCATGGAAATACCTCCTTAGTACGCTGTTGACACTTAATTTTTAGCTCATTTTTTTCATATTTTAAAAAATTTCAAAATTAGGTCTAGGAATCTTGGCCAAGCCTAGAAACCTATTTCTAAACCAAAAAATATTTTTTTTAGCATTTTTCCTTAATTTCTTTTAGTCAAAATAGGCGAGAAAATCAAGAAAAATAGCAAATGGAATCAGAAAATTTCATAAAAATAGTCATTAGTCTTATTTTAAATCCAATTTCATGAATACATCATCAATTTTGAAAAATCTCAATTAGGTATATGTTTTTCCCAAAATTGGGCATAATTAAACCCGAATTGAACAAAAAATGCAATTAAATTTTTTCTAGTCATTTTTAAGTCATAGTGCTTTCACAAGAAATGATTCTGGGACCTTGAATTGCATAATGGTTGATCCAATTGCACAATTTGACATAAAAATAAAAAATCCTCAAAATTTGATCGAAAATTAAGAATTTTGAACCTAAATTGGGAATCGTACCCAATATGAAATTGTCGAAATATGGGACCATCATTTTTAGGGCAAATCAGATGTGGGTAATTCAATTTTGGCGTCAATTTTTCCTAATCAGGTCATTAGGACATCAAATTAAACAAAACCCTATTAACCCGAATATAAAAATGAGAAATCTTGAACACAATTATAATAGAAATTGGGGCAAAATATACATTTGGGTTCAGACTATGATAGGAAATTCAATTTTGGGATTAAATTTGGAAAATTGAGTTAAAATCGGGTCAAATTTGTGAATTTAGACCAACTCGGGTCTGCCGGGTTGATCGGGTCAACCCGACCCGACCTGGGTAGGTCATCTTCTTCACCTGGATTGCCAAAACGTACACTAAACCTAGAAAATTAGTTCATGCCCGTGACTTGACTGATCAGTCCCGATTAATATAACACGTTTTAATAGATCTGGCCAGCGAGAAATTTTCCAGCTGGCACTAGATAATCATCCCTAACCAATTATAATTCGGTTTTAATTGAATTTGGGCAGGAAATTAATCAACAAAAACGAAAAAAAAACTGGAATAAGAGGAGGAGACCTATTCGACAGAATGCCGTAGAGAGAGAATCAGAGAGAAAAAGCCGAAAATCTAGAGAGAGAAAGAGGAGTGGAGGTCCCCCAGGTCGAGTGTCAAGGGTGAAGATCAAGTGTCAAGGGACAACTCTTGAGGTACAGACCAGTTCGACAATTTCATTTGATCATTGAACGAAGCAGGTAAAATTCCTTCACGATCACAGTTTTTCCAAAATTCAAAATAATGTGATTTGATTCAATCCGGTTGTTCTTGCGATTTTTTTTTATTCTGCATTCCAAAATGGTCATTACTAGTTTCTAATCATTTTGGTGTTGTTTGATTGTGATTTTTGGGCATTAAAATGCACAAACCGAGTCGGCCGTTCATAAAACCCTCTCGCTGGAGCTCAAGCAACCTCGCCGGAGCATTGCCATGGCCGTAAGGCCATTCAAGTTAGTTTCCCTGACCTTGTTTGATGTTTTGATAGTTGTTAGAACCGATTTAGATGGCTAGGATGGCTAGTGTTAGGATTAGTGTTCTGGAAAATCTTGTTTAGGTTAGTGTTGGGTTAGGATTTTCCAATCAATTTTTTGCCGGCCGGCAAACGTCCGACGACAATCTGATTGGGCTAGATTGATACTCAAACACATAGACTTCGTCGTGGTGTAATCAGAATGGTCAAAAGGTCACCGGAGGCTCATCGGCAACGGGCTCAAACCAGTGACCTTGAGAACGTTAAATACGGAACAGTGCCCACCAACTATTTGTAAAAATGCCTTAATGAAAATATTCAAAACGACGCCATTTTTGGCTTTGGTCTCGCCGAAGGGGATGATTGGCAACCGGCGCCAGCGACGCCCAGCTCGGCCAAGCTGAACCGGGTTGAACCGGCCTAGTCTAGTTTGTTTCCTCGGTAGGAAAATTTTAAAAAAATAAAGAATAAAAAAAGTATAATATGAAAATAAAAAAATTCAGAAAAATTTGAAAATTTGAAAAAAATTCCAAAAAGAAATAAAAAATTAAAAAATTCAGAAAATTCAGAAAAACTCAAAAAATTCAAAAAATTCATAAAAATTTAGAAAATTCAGAAAATACATGTAAAAATGTAAAAAAAATTGAAAAATCAATAAAAAATTGAAAAAATTGGAAAATTCATAAAAATTTTGGGAAAACCATAAAAATCAATTCTTGGTTTAAATTTTTCTGAAAAAAATTCAAAAATTCAAAAAATTTTAAAATTCACAGAAAGGTCCAAAATCATCATAGCCAATCATAAAAAGTGAAATTTGAATTTTTGAAAGTGTCCAAATGGCATTAAAAAAATCTAAAATTTGAAAATTCACAAAATGGTCCAAAAACATCGTGGCCAACCATAAAAAGTAAAATTTGAACTTTTTGAAGTGCCTAAGTGGCATTTTTAGAAAATTCCAAATTTAAGAGTTATAACCCCTAAAAAACCCTAAAACCCTAAAAATGTATGAATCATGAAATGACCTTGGGTTGTTTTGATTGATTTTCGTTTTAGAAAACACTTAGGATTGATTAACTTGATTGATTTTGATTGTGCATTTAATACTTGTTTGGTTTTTCGTGCGATTAGAATGGATAGAATTAGTGGATAAACCTCGGAAATTCTCATGACACGTTAGACATCATATCGTTTTTAGGTACCGAAAGGGTGTTAGGGATCTCAATTTGGGATCAATAACGTAACCAAGTTCCTGTACTCAGAATCTCTGATTCGTAGAATCGTGGTATTCCTCTCGTACCTCGATTAGGTTTCTAGTCTACCTACCAATAATGATTAGTGGCGATTTCAAAATCACAAATTTAGAAATCACCTTCCACTGTCACGTGAGGTATGGTTTAGGAGAGATCTTTACACAGAAATGCCTCCTTAGTGCGCAAATCCCAACAGCCCAAAAAAAAAGCGCGGCGCGACAGGCTTGGCGACTCCGCCAGGGAAAATGAACCTTTTTTAAGTGGACTTAGGCCTAGATAGAATGATATGCTTGTGTTTTGTGCTTACAAGGATCCTAGGTACGTCCAGCTAAGAATAGTGTTAAATGGTTTTGCAGGTGGGTGGTATAAGGGTATTGTCTTTGCTAACCTTTGTTTTGCAGGATGGTGTTGGGATTGAATGTGTTTGAATAAATTTTAGAAGTGTTGTTTGGTCATTAATTGCTATGCATGTCTTTAAATTGCTTTAGCACTACACCATTAGCACACACCACCCGTGGCCTAATCCTGGCTACATTTAGGATTACCCTTAGAAGGTATGTGTTTAGGCAGAACTATGGGCCGATTGCTCGTGGGATCGTTTAAATACAATACCGATCACCGGAGTGGAATACTGTTCCATAACTTTAGGTCGATTGCCTATTGGAATGGAATCCCTTGTCCATTAAGGTGATGATCTTGAGCCTTTAGTATATCCTACCCTTTTAGGCATCGAAACTTCACTGGTTGCATTCGCTTGTCTTTGTGGTTGGAATACCTAAAACCAAACAAAAATATCACGATAAGCAAGTATCTTTCCGGTCCATTCCTTTACAATTATGCATGTTAGTTGGCATATTTTCAAAAAAATGCCTAAATGACATTCAATTTTTGGTCTAAATGCCCTTTCATTTTAGAATGCGTGATTAAGGCGTCATACTCCATTTGACCATTCTTTCATTTTTAGGTGAAATGTATAGGCCCATGGCGGATTTCTCATGTAATTCAAATGCTCATTTCAATGTGTTTAAAGTTGCAAACCATAGTTTAGGACCTTATGGTCTAAATGGAGCATGACAGAATGGGCATTTACATCACACATTGAATTTGTCTATAATCTCAACTATATGCTCTTTTAAGGTTTAAACATACTCAAAATGACATTTGCATTACTTTTGAAGCATGCAAATATACTTTATCTCCATTTAATCTCAAGAGGACATATGATTGAAATGGAAGCATTAAAATTGATTCGCAATCCATGGAGATTAATGACAAATCTTTTTGCATGATTAGGCTCAATAGGAAAACTAGATATCCAAGTAATTCCCATTCCTCGGAAGGAACTTGTTGCTTGGTGGAAAGGCATGTCTAAGGACAACCAAACTTATGTCCAAGAAAGGCTTAGATACCTTCTTGAATTTATGCATGTGGAACATCAGGTCAGTTTAGTCCAAGCTTTGGTGTCACGTCCCGAATTCCATCGAGCACGCGACATACTTCTTTGGTTGAATAATGCGACGTCCCAGAAAATCACTGACCCAATTAAACTTATTAGAGATTTATATCAATCAGTGAAAGCCACAAATACCCGGACAATAACAACTAAGGTAAAAGGGAAAATTAAACACATCCATTATCGATTCAAACTTATATAATATCCACTATTTATAAAACCACAATGTATACAAGCACACCGAACTTCTACACTATATACCACCGATGTCAAAAAGGATCAGCAGCCTAGGTATACCTTATCTCAAAAAATGGGACATATCAAAAGGTTTACCTAATCCCTATACTAGCCCCTACGCCCACGAGACGGCGTCCACTCTGAGTCTGACTCCTCGGTACTCGAGTCTGAATCCCCCTGAACTGTCTGCTCCTATGAGGACTCCGACTTGACCTCAATCTTAATCGGGTTGTTTATATCACCCGACTCTGGTGGAACCTCAACTCACTCCTCTTCAATTGGCTCCTCATTCGACTCGTTCTCTGGCGTAAACTCGGAATCGTACTTTGGCACATACTCTAGCTAGCCCTTAAGTGCGTCCTCTGGTCCCATTTTCGGGTCTTCTTCGGGCTTATCTTCAGGTTCTTCTTATGGGGTTTCTTCTTCTGGCTCCTCCTCTAGTATCACTTTGAGATCTACATCCATCGGATCATACCCCACCTGGGATTCTTCCGGCTCCGGGTCATGCTTGACCCCTGGGGGCTCAGGTGCTGCAAGCGTAGGCTGAAGTCCGGACTGTATTAGACTAGTCTCCAAGCTAGTCATCTCGCCATCAGGAGGGGGTATAGCTGGTGGATCCCAATCCCTAACTCCATCAGAGGGGATGTCGAAGCCGCGGACAGGGCCAAACTCATCTACCTCTTCCCTGAACATCCAGGTTGTATATGTGTGGGCCTACCAGAGTGGTAGTCCTATATCTACCCAAACTACCGTAGTATGCTTCACCCAGGTCATGTTTTCGTCTATAGGATATTCTACAATATCATGGTCAGTGTGCATAGGAATCCCAAAACATTACGGCGGTGGTGGTGGGAGATTCATGGTTTAGGCCAGGTTCTGAGATTGTTGGTTGAAATAACCATGAGATCACATCTCAATAAGTACACACCCTAAACCCTACCTAGGCTATCACGTACCTCCAGACAATCACAAACACAACCACACTTAGCTATCACATAGTAGGCACATAATTTATACTTACCTGGGCCTTTCCTGTGTGCAACCTGCACATTAGCCACAATAGTACAATTTCCAACCACATGCATGTTCTAATTACATTTCACGCACTCGTTCCTGCCTCATCACATTATTTTCATCTGACTCGCCAGTGACCCTCGTAATGATACCGCCTCAGGTTCACTGCGACCATTTTATATTTTCCACTCGACTCGCCAGTGACCCGCGTAGTAGTACCGCCTCAGGTTCACTGCGACTAACTTATATTTTCCACTTGACTCGCCAGTGACCGGCGTAGTAGTACCGCCTCAGATTCACTACGACTAACTCATATTTTCCACTCAACTCGTTAGTGACCCGTGTAGTAGTATTACCTCAGGTTCATTGCGACTAACTCATAATAACAACACTTCATGACCCGCGTAATGTTACCGCCTCAGGCCGTGTATCTTGCTCGCGTAATGGTACTGCCTCAAGACAGATCAATTCTCTACGTAATGATACCGCCTCAGGGATTTTCGTAACCACACATACCGCACCACACACGATTTCTCACTCGTTCACATGCTCAACACCTACATGCCAATATATTGGCCAATCACACTTGGCCCGTGCATGCACCAAACCACGTACATTTGTCAAGCTTAATAAGCACCCAACACGGCCAATTGACAATCAAATTCAATTCAGCCCAAGCGTGCACATAACGACTCACATTTCAATAAACCAAATCATGATTCAACAAACATACAAGGCCACTAGCAGGCCCACAAACACAGAAACAATCATGGCATAAATTTCAACATTTCCAAGTCCATTTCCAGCCCAAATTGTCACCACAATTCAGCCACAATTCAATGCACCAAACCGACACCGTTTGCCCTTAAATCGAACCATATGCTCATCACTACGAGTCTCAATTTCCAGCATTCAATTCGGCATCAATTCAGCCTCGAAACATCACAATTTCACCCACAATTCAGCCGATTCAAGTCCCCAAAATCCATCTACCAATATAACCCCTAAACGGTCCCAATTAACCCCTAAATCATCACTAATTAACCCGATTTAGCCCCTAATCGCGTCCATCGATACCCGACATCGTAAATACGATTTAGGGGGGGCGACTTACACGAACTCTAGACTAGCTCGGCTAGATTGAAATAGGGCGGCAGGCCGGTGGCCTCACGGCTACGAGTGGCAACGGCGAGCAGCTCGGCAGCAGCGTATAGAGAGCGGTAGTGGCTGGTGGTCTGCTGGCCGTCCATGGCTGAACATGACCGCAGGGGGTCTGGTGGTGGTGCTCGGTGAGGACAAAATAGGAGAGAGAGGGAGAGGGTTGGTGAGGTGAGTGGAGGTGACGGCGAGCGGCAACTCTGGCGAGCGGCTACTCTGGCCAGGCGGGTGGACGGCAGCGATGACTGGCTTGGACGGCTAGCCATGGTCACGTTGAGGAGAGGGGGTGGCTCGGTCGGGTGGGGAGAGAGAGAGAGAATGCCGAGAGGGAGAGAGAGAGTGAGGAGAGAGAGAGAGAGAAGTTTGGCTTTAAATAATCCAAGGTCAATTATTGGTGTGCCAATTGACCATCATGCCCTCCTCTCTAAAATCAAATCAACAGTCAAGATTCGATCTTATCTTAAGATCGACAGTCCGGATTAATCTTGGCAAAAAATATCCAAAGGCAAAATTGGAATTTTACAAAATTCCTAAGGGCAAAATTGTCCAAAAATTTCTATTTCTATGCTAAGGAGAAATGACCAAAATGCCCTTCCCCAATTACATTGGCCTTAACAAACTTCTCGGGGTAAAATGGTTATTTTTCATGTCTCGCAGAAATTCAATTTTTATGAAGGATTCGGTCAAATCCAAGGCTACCCAAGCAAATGACAACATCGTCCAAATGATTGTCGCGACCTACCCCTCGAGGGTCGAACTCGATAAGTTGGGTTTAGAGATAAGTGTTCATGAAATGGTTCATATGGCACATCATAAAAATGACTTTACTGAAGTATGAATCTTTTGGTTATCCATATGGTCCATTGATCATGAACATGGATTTTCCCTAAATCCATATCTTGCCTGACAGCAGATCGATTTTATCTTTTTTAGGAGTCGCCACTAGCCTAGGTTGGGGGTCGGCTAGAATACCCAATCGAAACGCGGGAGTTTCGTTTTGGTTTCTACGAAAACCAGAGATCAAAGGTTCGGGGACTAGCTTACGTTAATATTTCTATTAACGCCTTTTCAGTACCACTAAACTTAACATGGTTGTTATCTAAGTTGTCATGCATTTGTTCTTTACCATTTTCATGTTAAAGTCTTACTCCACTAGGTAATCATGCATCTTGTTTCTGTATTTTCATTTAAGATTCTAAACTAATCCTATCTTAGTCTAGAAAAAGAAAGAAACAATCAATTGTATTGAAAGATATTTCGTAAAGTAAACAATCAAAGTATTGAAAAGACGAACTAATTCTAAGTGCGAGAAAGTAAAAATCCGCAACTCGTCGGGTGTTTATTACAACACAAATTGAAAACCCGAGACATGATCGGGGATGAATGAATTGAATATGAATTGAAACCGGATCGGACATCGGTCTATCGTCATCATCAAATGAATACAAATTGAGGCCAGATTGAACATCGGTCAATCGCCTTGGTCTTTTCAATTTTGGATTATCTTCCCATGGACCGCCTCTCGGGTGTCGGTGTTTACATTCACAATATTCATTCACGACAAACAATATCCAAAAGAATAACCAAAGAAAAACAATGGTGCAAACAATTCACTAATCAAGCACGGACCTCGGGATCGGCCTTTGTTTTTCATGCATTTGATTCACCACCCACCTAATCATCTAACATTATTTGATTAATGGTTAACGATAATGGGCTATCATTTGTATTCACAAAATGGCAACTCATATCAAATAAGCCCTAAAGTCGGGTTCTAAATGACCACAATAGGCTACCCGCCGAACATGCACCGGGCCAAACATTCATCTAAGAAACACATGCATAGCAATGGAATAAGCATGCATTCAGGCCCATGGGCCTTATTTCGAAGCCAATCAAATAATGAGAAGTGGGCTTCATAAGGAAACCACTAATTCAGTTATTATCTAATTCGGATTGCTTCTGTTCAGATGTGATTAACTAAGCTAATGATATCCAAATGAAGTGATTCAGGTGTCAATAGAAGCTTATGTCATGAGAATCAAAAGTTAAGAAGACCATTTTTACTAAATACTCACTGATTTTCCCGAAAATGACAAATTTACCCTCGGTGACAGGCTGGACCTGGTTCTGTTAGGGATTTCAAAATAATGGCAGGAAAAATAACAAACCTTATCAAGACCACGTGAAAAGTTTTATGCAATTAGGATTCTTCGTGTACAATAACTTTTATGTTTTGAGTTTTTGCTAAAAAGTCCGCCAAAATTTTATAAAATTTGGTTTTCACAAAGGACTCAACAGCAAATCAAATTTTAACCCGTGAAGGCCTTATGTGAAATTTTAAGCAAATTGACCCTCCAAAAGTTGCTATTAGGCCCTCAAAATTTTCGGTCAATATAATGAGACCCCAATGAACAACTTTGTAATTTTGATTTTTTGCAAAAAAGGACTCTAACTTTATCAAATTCGGAAAAACATCTTTTGGATTCCAAAGGAATGAAAATCAGATCTGAACACAGATACTGATTAGATCATAAAAATTCATTTTGAAAATCCAAATGAATTCCGATTTTGATGAAATTAGTATCAATGGAAAGATCTCGATCTCAATGTGAACTTTTATGAAGAAAAATTTTTCAAATTTTAAACATACAAATTTATGAAAATCAAAGAACACACGAAGGTCAGTCAGAAACTGGTCTGTCACCAGATTCATGCATAGATGACAATGCAGATCGTACAATGCTAACATGCTTGGAATTTTATGAAATTTTTATGATGAACAGATTAAGATGTGCTTTACAACTTTCATGAAGAAATTTGTTTCAAAAAATGATCGTAGAAAATCAGAAAAATCATCAAACAACACAACCTCAATTAGGAAATCATCAGAACAGACTTGAACATCACATTCCAGATTCTGATCCTAACTTTCGAAAGAGTTTTGACATAGCAAACTAAGTCCAATTGAGGTATGCGATATATCAAATTGAAGCTTGAGATGTGTTTTATGTTTCTCTAGTTCATCACTTCGCGAGATTTCGACATTAACGAGCTGAAATCAGCATCTCAAACATGCAGGTTTCTCTGTACACGAATTTGCGGAACAACATCCAAGTATACTTACCTTGTTTAACGATGCTCCGATGTGCAATCGAGCAATCTGGCCTCCGTATTTAGATCAAGAACAGCACGGAGAAGTCTCGGAAAGCTCGACAACCTATGAGAAGAGATTGCACAAACTATAGTGAGAATCGATTCGATCTCACACTAGTGAGCTAATAACGGTGTCAAAATAAACGATCCGGTGGCTGTTCAATGAGAAGCCGGCTACCACAGCCACATGAAGACGCCGAAGAACGTTGCTGGAGGTTCGGGATCGCCGGAAGGAACGCCGATCGGACGGTTTAGCCGCTTGAACCGGCTGATCAAATCACCGGCGGCAATGAAAGCCCCAATTTGACTCGTGGTTGACTTTTGATCAAAGGGTTGACTAAAAAGTCAACACGAAAGTCAACCGTTTGACTTTTCGGGTTTTTACATGAAATGAGCAGAAAATTGTCTATAGAAGCTAGACCAACAAACAGAATTAAAAAAACGACACTTTTTGTTCAAGAAACGGGTTCTGTCGCGATCGAAAATCATAATCTCAAATTTTCCGCTTTTAATGACGCGTCGGCTAAAAATTAGGTGTCAACAGCTGCCTCTCTTTGAGTGGGAGTTCGAAGAGGTTCCGCTCAAAGACCAATTGACACCTGTAAATTTTTAGTCGACTCCACTTGGGAAATGAAAGAAAATAAAGATAAAGACATTTGATCAAAGTCTTTCCTGAAGCACTTACTGTTGGATTGTCAGGTCATTCACGTGTTCTTCTCTCTCTCATGGAGTAGAATGAAGGGAGAAAAAGAAAGAAAGAGTTGCAGGAAATCTATGGTTTAAGGATAACCAAGAACCTAAAGGGCAAGGTTTAAGGATGAACTAGAACCTAAGACAAAGTTTAAAAACTAAAGGAACGGTATGAAAACTGAAAGCGATGCATGGTTTAGGATAACCAAAAATAAAAAATGAAGGGTATGGTTTAGGTTGACCAAAAATCGAAAATGGGGGGTATGGTTTAGGCTGACCAAAAATCGAAAATGGTGGGTATTGTTTACGTTGACAAAAACTCGAAAATGAGGGGTATGGTTTAGGCTGACCAAAAATCGAAAATGAGGTATGGTTTAGGCTGACCAAAAACCGAAAATGGGGGTATGGTTTAGGCTGGCCAAAAATTGAAAATGGGGGTATGGTTTAGGTTGACCAAAAATCGAAAATGAGGATATGGTTTAGGCTGACACCAAAAATCGAAAATGGGGGTATGATTTAGGCCGACCAAAAATCGAAAATGAGGGGTATGATTTAGGCTGACCAAAAACCGAAAATGGGGATTATGGTTTAGGCTGACCAAAAATTGAAAATGGGGATTATGATTTAGGATGACCAAAAACCGATACACTGGGGAAAGATATTTTGAAAAAAGTTCCAATATTGTTTAACGACAAATCAAACGGAATTTTTCACATTTTGGTAAAAGACACTGACTATCAAAATCCTTAAGAGGAAATTTTAACAAAATGATCTTTGAATAACCATCTAAAGATGTCAGATAAAAAAAAGCCAAATTGAAAATAATCTAATCAAAAAGGTCTTTCACACTAGCTCTGATAAAGGCTTTGATTCCCATCCATTGATGTGGGAAAGCTATTCAATTCTTGTTGGTTATGCCTCACGAACCTATGTCAAAGGTTTTCGGAAATGTTCACATTGAATACAAATTGATTGATCGGAAAGGTTTTTCAAAAGGACTGTACTATAGGCTTGGTCATGGGCTTATACAAAGGGCATTTGCTTTAAGGCCTAGAAAAGAAATATACCATCAACATCTTCAGTGGGTTTATAAGTCAAGAGCCTTGAAGATAAGACAAGATAGGATTACTTCCACTCCTTCTAGCGGTAGTTTTTTTGTGAAATCTTTACTTCAACTCAAACTATCCTAATCGGAAGAGACTTCGGAGAGGGTTGTAATGTTGGTTCGGGTTAGCTCAAAAGGCTTGAAATTTTGTAGAAGGGGTTTGAAAGAGAAATGATGATTATCTTAGCATCATTACCAAATCATCCAAATTCGACATCACTTGACTCTAGAAAACCCAATTATCTCGAGAGTCCATTTTTTTTGCAACACAAGAGCTTTGCTCTTTCTAAGCATCTTTTGCAATGGGAATTTCGTTTTCATCATAAGCATGTTGCTTTTTGCTTTTGCTTTGCTTTTGATTTTGATACATTTTCTTTTCATGGGCATCGGCCTTGCTTTTTCCAGGCACACTGCTTTTTCATGCCCCCTAATATTTATCTTTTGAGCTCTTTGGACTCTTGAGACACTCTATACATATTCACCAATTTTTTCCAAATTTTCTTGGTAAATCATATGCATTGCCCCATTGTAGGGAGATAATAAACATTTTGGACTTTGAAATGAACATGCTTAAGGCTCAACTTGGCTAAGCAAGGGATAACTATGTTTGCGTAGAGGAAAAGAATGCTCTTCTTCACTTTGGGATGTTTCGAGCTTCGATAAAGATCCACCTGAAATTACCACAAGAAGGTTGATGCAAGGGAAAGCAATAAAATCTTTCTTAATCTTTTTGCTTCAAAAATGATCAACCACCACTTCTTAACTTGCTCCAATGTGGGGTGGTTCTTAACAGGGGTATTTTGAAAATTCTCCCTATTTGGCTCAAAGTGGCTAACAAAGGATAATATAAGTATTTAGGATAGAGAAATGAAATGCCTTTTATCACTTCAATCCATGTATTCAATGTGAATGAACCCTACGTCCTAGGACATGGGTTTTTTCGCTGAATTCTCTCAAAATGAGTATAAGGACATGTTTGATTAAAAGTTTGCCTTTTATCATCCTAGGCATTTCCGTTCGGCATTTTTGAGAAATCCCTTTTTTTTTGTTTTTTCAAAGGATCATTTGGTTAAATCTCCCATCTGTGGGGAATTTTGATAAATCAAAACATTTGAATTTTTTTTGACTCCTCTAGAGATGTTTTTTTAATAAAATTTCAAACTTGAAAAACCTTTTGAACAGAAAAGGTTCTCACACATAGGATCTACTTCCTAAGCTCTAGGGAGAAGATTGTTTTTTGTTTTTTGTATTTTGTTTTTTTGTTTTTTTTTGTAGCTACTTCCTCGAGCTTGACTCCTTGAGGTTTGGAATAGCTTCCTTAGGGAACAATTGAGTACCTACAAAATGAACAAATATGCAAAAATGCCATGTATGCATAAGATGCATGAGATGCATGATGCAAATGTCCTAAAGTGACTTGGATTCAATCCAAAAGCAGCTCAAAACTTTGGGAAAACATTTCTTGACAACATTAACATTTACAGGTTTTGGCAACTCTCGACCATCCATTTCTACAAGAATCAATGTTCCGCCGGGCAACACTTTCTTGATGACATACGGTCCTTCATAATTGAGGGTGAACTTTCCACGATATGGAATAATGGGTAAGACTTTCCTCAAAACCAGGTCATTAACTTCAAAATGCCTGGGTTGAGCCTTACGGTTGAATGACTTAGCCACTCGCTTTTGGTAGCTTTGTCCATGGCACAGGGCTTTTACCCTTTTTTCATCAATTACGTTAAGCTGTTCAAATCTTTGTTGAATCCATTCTGCTTCAGAAAGCTTTATTTGCGAAAGTACCCTTAATGAAGGAATTTCCACTTCTACAGGTAAAACTGCTTCCATTCCATACACCAATGATAATGGTGTTGCCCCGGTCAAAGTGCGAATAGAAGTTCGGTAAGCCATTAACGCGTACGGCAACCGCTCATGCCAATCTCGGTAATTCTCTACCGTCTTGGACAGAATCTTCTTTATATTCTTATTTGCCGCCTCTATAGCTCCGTTCATTTGTGGGCGGTAAGGAGAAAAATTCAAGTGCCGGATGTGAAACTTATTGAGTAGCTCATCTATTACTTTGTTATTCAGGTTTGACCCGTTATCAGTGACAATTGCTTATGGAACCCCATATCGAGCGATAATGTCTTGACAAATGAATTTTACCACACTTTTCACAATGACGTGGGCATAAGAATTGGCTTCGATCCATTTGGTGAAGTAATCGATAGCCACTAGAATGAAACAGTGTCCATTTGATGTCTTAGGATTAATTGGTCCGATAAT
This sequence comes from Syzygium malaccense, assembly GCA_031216405.1. NCBI lineage: Eukaryota > Viridiplantae > Streptophyta > Magnoliopsida > Myrtales > Myrtaceae > Syzygium > Syzygium malaccense. The sequence goes on from CM062255.1 coordinate 20,007,160, forward strand.
ATCAATGCCTCACATTGAAAAAGGCCATGCCTCGGACATTTGATGTAATTCATTTGGAGGAGCATCAATTTTGTCTCCATAAACTTGACATTGATGGCAACATCTAACATGTTGAATACAATCAGCTTCCATGGTTAACCAGTAATAACCTAGCCTCATGATCTTCCTTGCTAGAAGATAACCATTCATATGAGGACCACATTTTCCTTCATGTATCTCTTTCATTAATAAATTGAAATCAATCTCTAATGAGTTTAATCTCAAAGAGGGGCGATTGTTGACACCTAATTTTTAGCTCATTTTTGTCATATTTTTAAAAATTTTCAAAAATTTCAAAATTAGGTTTAGAAATCTTGGCCAAGCCTAACCAAAAAATAATTTTTTAGCATTTTTCTGCATTTTTTTCTTAATTTCTTTTAGTCAAAATAGGCAAGAAAATCAAGAAAAATAGCAAATGGAATTAGAAAATTCCATGAAAATAGTCATTAGTCTTACTTTAAATCCAATTTCATAAATACATTGTCAATTTTGAAAAATCTCAATCGGGTATGTGTTTTTCCCAAGATTGGGCAAAATTAAACCCGAATTGAACCAAAAATGAAATAAAATTTTTTCTAGTCATTTTTAAATCATAGTGTCTTCACAACAATTGATTTTGGGACCTTTAATTGCATAATGGTTGGTCAAATTACACAATTTGACATAAAAATAAAATATCCCCAAAATTTGATTGAAAATTAAGAATTTTGAACCCTAATTGGGAATTGTGCCTAATATGAAATTGTTGAAATGTGAGACCATCATTTTTAGGGTTAATCAGGTGTAGGTAATTCAAATTTGGCATCAATTTTACCTAATCAGGTCATTAGGACATCTAATTAAACAAAACCCTATTAACTCAAATATAAAAATGAGAAAATCTTGGGCACAATTACAATAAAAATTGGGGAAAATTATATCTTTGGGTTTAGAATATGATGGGAAATCCAATTTTGGGGTTTAATTTGAAAAAATCGGTTGAAATTGAGTCTAATTTGAGTATTTGGTCAAAACCGGAACTGCCGGGTCGGGCGAGTCGAACCGATCCGACCTAACCCGAATAGTGCATCTTCCTTACCCGGTTCGCTCAAAACACAATGAAACCCAGAAAATTCCTGCGCATGCCCATATGTTTGCCGACTTAATTCAAGAGTTTAAGCACATGTTAATCGATATTTCCAATTGGATAATGATGAGATGGCACCGCTTAACGACCCCAATCGATTAGAAATCAGTTCTAACCAATTTCGAGCGGGGAATTGATTAACAAAAATGGAGAAAAACTGACCGGGGGGAGCAGAAGGTGTTGGACGGAATTTTGAGGGAGAAAAGAGAGAAAGAGGGAAAACCAACGCGAAAGACAGAGAGAAAGAGGGTTGTAGATCCTCCCACGAGTGTCCGGTGCCGCCTTAGATGGCGAAGCACCGGCGAATTGTGCATTGAATCGAGATCTCCCCTCACTGTTCCAATCGGAAGGTCTAACTGTGAAGGCCTGAAAACGAGCTTGGTTCGGCCGATTCAGACATGCTCCGGCGAAACTAAGACCACCAGGGTGAAGAACAAGTGTCAAGGAACAATCCTCGGGGCGCAGATCACTTCGACAATATCATTTGGACATCGAACGAAGCAGGTAAAATCTGTTCATAGTCACGGTTTTCCAAAATTCAAACAAAATATGATTTGATTTGATTCGGTTGTTCTTGCGATTTTCTTTGTGATTCTGTATTCCAGGATGTGAAAAACTTGTTTCTAATCATTTTGGTGTTGTTTGATTTGTGTTTTTGGGCATTAAAATGCATGAACCGAGTCGGCCGTGTATAAAACTCTCTCGTCGGAACTGTGAGGGGAGATTTTGGTCAACTAAAAACCATACAAAGGTTATTGAAACCTTAAAATTACATAACTCATGGTCAAGGTACTCATTGTTTGAAGCCTTCTCAAATCCTGCTGGCGAGTAGCCACTGGGCAAATTTCCAAAATCCTATTAACGAGGAGTCACTAGGCAATTTCCAAAGTCCTACTGGCAAGAAGTCACTAGGCAATTTCAAAGTCCTACTAGCGAGGAGCTACTAGACAAATTTCCAAAGTCCTACTAGTGAGGAGCCATTAGGCAAATTTCCAAAATCCTATTGGTGAAAAGCCACTAAGCAAATTTTCCAAGTCCTACTAGTGAGGAACCACCAGCAAATTTCTAAAGTCCTACTGACGAGGAGTCACTAGGCAATTTCCAAAGTTCTAATGACGATGAGTCATTAGGCAAATTTTAAAGTCCAACTAGTGAGAAACCACTACGCAAATTTCCAAATCCTTAGATAAGGAGCCTCAGGTGTTCATGGTTCGTGAGTTCGTCCTTAAACTACGAAATAATAATAATCATCATAATCATCACCGCCATCAATTCATACTCTTGGATAAGCAACAAAGAGATGCTCACAAATAGGTAAATTTCTCTCCCTTAATCATTAATAACCTCTCAAAATGTGTTCTGAAAAAGAAAACCTTTGGATTAGATCACGAATTTCAAAAGCAAGATCCCTAATCAGTTGTTGTGAAATTTTCATTTTGTCTTGTTCATTGAGTCAGCTAAAAATTCAGATGTCACCTTGTCTTTGAAAAATTGTGATGTGTTGACACTTGATTTTTAGCTCATTTTTTTTATATATTCAAAAATCTCAAAATTAGGATTAAGAATCTTGGCCAAGCCTAGAAACCTATTTATAAACCAAAAATGATTTTTTAGCATTTTCCTGAATTTTTCTTTAATTTTTTTAGTCAAAATGAGTGAGAAAATCAAGAAAAGTAGGAAATAGAATCAGAAAATTCCATAAAAATAGTCCTTAGTTTTCTTTTAAATCCAGTTTCACTAATGCATTATTAATTTTGGAAACTCTCAATCAGGCATGTGTTTTTCCAAAAATTGGGCAAGATCAAACTTGAATTGAACCAAAAATGCAATTAGATCTTTTCTAGTCATTTTTAAGTCAGGTATCTTCACAACAAATGATTTTGGGACCTTGAATTACATAACGGTCAGTCCAATTGAACAATTCAACAAAGAAATCAGAAAACCCCAAAATTCAATTGAAAATTAGGAATTTTGAGTCCAAATTGGGAATCGTGTCCAATTCGAAATTGTCGAGCCATGAGACCAGCATTTCTATGGTTAATCAAATATGGGTAATTCAATTTTGGCACTAATTTTTCCTAATTAGGTTATTAAGTCATCAAATTGAACAAAGATCGAATAACCCGAGTACAAAAAAGTTAAAAATCTAGGACATGATTTTGTCAAAAATTGGGGAAAGTCACATATTTGGGTTTAGAATATTATGAGGAATTTAATTTTGAAAATTCGATCAAAATCAGGCTTAATTTGAATTTTTAGTCAAAATCGGACTTACTAGGTCGGCTGGGTCAACCCTACCCGACCCGGGTCAGTCATCCCCTTCGCCCAGTTTGCCTGGAACACATAAAACCCTGAAAAAAATCCAGTTGAACCCGTGACTTTGCCGACTTCATATGATCAATTTGGCACGTGTAAATCGATTCAGCCAACTAGAGAATTTCTAGCTAGCGCCAGAGAATCATTACAATCGATTCTAAGTTGATGGTAACGATTTTTGAGCAGGAAAATTGACCAAGAAAAATGAAGAAAAACTGAACAAAATGTCGAGAGAGTGTTCAATAAAATGCTAGAGAGAGAGAAAGCGAATCAGAGAACACAAAAGAGAGAAAAAGAGAGCTAGAGACGTGTTGAGGATCTTAGGACCAAATGATCAGCATCTTCTCTGGCGAGAAAGTGCCGCCAAATCGGCTTCGATCATGATCTTCTACATCTGGTGAAACTTGTGATGAAGCTGTTCATCTAAGCCTGATAACAAGCCTCGACCCGCGTGTTCAAAGCTCTTCTGGTGAAGCGAAGACCACCTGCTGGAAGCATAAGTGTCAAAGAAGAACTCTAAGGTGACCGATTAGCGCGAAATCTTCGTTTGATCCCTCGACGAAACAGGTAAAAATCGTTCGTAGTTTTGATTTTTCCAGAATTCCAAAAGATAAACTTTGATGTTCATGTGATTTTCTTTTGGATTTTAGACTTCTGAATGTTTGAAACTTGTTTCTGATCGTTATTTGTGTTGTTTCATTGCATTTGGGGTGTCAAACTTGCACAAACAGAGTCGGCCGTGCATGAAAACCACTTTGCCGAAGTCCTGAGGAACTTTCGCCGGAGCATCGTTGTGGTCATAGGGCTATTCAAGTTAGCCTCCTTGACCTTGTTTGATGTTTTGTTAGTCATTAGAAGCGATCTAGATAGCTAGGGCAGGTATGATAATGGTTTGAATTCTGGAAATGCAAGTTTTAGTCAAAAGTGGTTTAGGCTTTTCGGGCTTGAATCTCGACAGCCGACAGAGGCCCAGCAACGAATTGAATAAGTCAAGCCGATAATTGGTGATATAGAGAAGACATAGAACTCAAAATGATGATTAAATCATCGCTGGAAGGTCATCGGATTTCGATCCAAAGTCACGGCCTTGAAAACACTAAACTGAAGTTCATGCCCATTAGGTGTTCGAGCAAATGCCCCAATGAAAAAGGCAACAAAAGGTGTTGTTTTGACGCTGTGCTTGCCGAAGCAGGTGACCGGCGTCGACACCGGCGAGGCCCAGTTCGGCCAAGCCGAATCGGGTTGAATCGGGCGGGTCCGGTTCATTTTTCCCGGTAGGAAAATTCAAAAAATAATAAGAAAATTCAATAAAAACAGTAAATTTAGATAATTGGTAAAAAAATCTGAAAAAATTTTCAGAAATTCGGAAAATTTTAGAAAATTCATAAAAATTCAAATTTTTTTGGAAAATTCACAAAAATCTAGAAAATTCAGAAAACACAAATAAAAAATGTGAAATATTCAGAAAATCTATAATAAATTAGAAAATTAGAAAATTCATAAAAATTTTCAGAAAATCATAAAAATCAATTCTCGATTAATGAAATTCTCAGAAATTTAATTTTGAAAAAAAATTCAAAAATATACATAATGATTTAAAAACACTGTGACCAACCTTAGAAAGTGAAATTTGAAGTTTCTGAAATGCCCAAGTGGCAATTTTAGAAAAATCTCAAATTTAGGGGTTATAACCCCTAAAAAACTCTAAAACCCTAAAAAAGACACAAATCATGAAATGAATAAGCCTTTAGGGCTTCATTAGGGTTTGGATGGTTTTTGGGTGCATTTTGATTTTTAGAGACAATTTAGGATTTTTTGGTTTGATTAACATTGATTACGCATTTAATTCTTGATTGATTTTTCCCCGCAATTATAATGGATAGGATTAGTGGGTAAGCCTCGAAAACTTGAGCGACACGTTAGACATCATATCGTTCTTAGGTACCGAAAGGGCGTTAAAGATCTCAATTTGGGATCATTAACATAATCAAGTCCCCGTATTCAGAATCTCTGATTCATAAAATCGTGTTGTTTCTCCCATACCTTGATGAGATTTCTGGCCAACCTACCAACAATGACTAGTGGCGACTCCAAAATCGAGAACTTAGACTAAATAGGAAATTGTCATCTGTTGTCACGTGAGTTATGGTCTAGGAGAGACCATTGCATGGAAATACCTCCTTAGCGCGCAAACCCCGAAAGTTCCAAAAAAAAAAAGAGCACGACGTGACAAGATGATACCCATTTCATCCAACTTGCAAGTCAATTGTGGCACTAAAGAGAGAGCCAAAGTTGTGAAAAAATTTCATGAGTAAATTTGATGCAAGATCGAAAAGGCGAATGAATCTTACAAATGGAAAGCAAACAATCATCGGAAGAAGACTTAACTTCAATTTGGTGATCTAATGTGTTTACACTTGAGAAAAGAGAGATTTCCAGCATGCTAAAAGAACAAGCTTGTGCTTAGAGCTGATAGACCCTTTAAAGTTCTCGAGAGAATCAACGACAATACATACAAGGTTGATCTCCTTGGAGAATAGACATCTTGGCAACTTTCAATGTATGAGACATTTCTCCTTATGTTGAAGATGAAGAACTATTAGATTTGAGGACAAATCTCAACCAACCTAGGAAGTTTGATGCGGGAGCATTAGGCTTTATCAATCAACTTAAGCTAAACCCCGAACTCGTCAATTGTTTCGGCTCAATCCTTATTCTTGCCCGAAAAGACCAATTTCGAACAAAACTTGGTTCAATGGGTCTTAGCTTGAAGATGTTGATCTATAAAGGAGTTGTTGATTCAGTGGATAGGTTGTCAATCGACTACTTAGATATTGATTTACAAAGACTTGTTGTCGATTTTGAGACTCCTAATCGACAACCAAATGACCGGAGGCTTTTTTGGTCGATTTATGTCGCCGTTTGATGACCTTCTACGATGATTGTTCAGCTTCCAAGATCGATGCACGAATTTAGAGGGGTCTTATAAAGTTTCAATGCATTCGATGCTAGTTCAATGCATTTGGTCCTAGTTATTGAGTCTTTTAATTCATAGCTTTTTATGAGTATTTATTGTGGTGTTACTTACAAGAGTCCTAACTAGGTTAATTACCCAAGTGTTTGTTCAGTTGCCAAGAATTCGAAGAGTCTTCTCTTTGGTTTCGCAATATCTCTATAAATAGAGGTGTAGTCTTATTTGTGAAAAAGAAAGACTTGAATATTGAGAATATATGAGATTTTCCTCTATGTGAGCGAATATCCTTTTCGGTTCTTTATCCCTGGAAGATGAATTCTTCCTTGGCGTTAAGTCAAGAAGCCTTTTATCTTTGGCTGGTGGATTTTCTTTTAGGCCTTGGTGGTGAGCTTCTCTTATCTTGGTTCCTTTATCCTTGGCAGGTGGATTATTCCTTAGTGGTGGATGAAGTGACCTTTTATCCTTGGTCGGTGGTTTTCCTTTAGGCCTTGGTGGTGAGCTTATCCTATCCTAAAGTCCTTTATCTTTGGCAGGTGATTCGTCCTTCAAACCTTGGTGGTGAACTTCATCAATCCCAATCTTTATCCTTTGCTAGTGGTGACTATAATCTATCTTGCATTCACATTTATCCATAGACATGTATTCCATAAACTCTGATCTATTCGTACTTCCTTTGTTGTCACTCCAAACATCAATCACTTGCCCCTGTAACAGCGTCAACAAGCTCGCGAGCCTCTGCAACTCTTCGTAGATGTTGCTTTTACAAGTGGAGAAGTCACTGAATGCTTGAGAGAGCTCCAGCAGCTCCTCCTCCGACGTGCTCAACTTTGACAACTTGGTTGCGGCAGTGGCGGCGAAGCTATTGTAGCAATTTGTGAGCTTACCGAAACATGTCAATGAGTAGGTCAAGTTCTTGGAGATGAACTATGACCTATCGATCGCGGAAGCTTGAGAACGAGCATGTGCTCTTGTTATGGTATAGATTGAGCACACCAACTGCATCAACCAACCCGTGTGGCGGTGGATTTTGGAGGTGGAAGGTGAGATGTTGTGCAAGAGAGGAGAATGAGTGGACTTGGAGTGATAATCTTCCACAGGAACCATCTTTGGAATGAGATGACGATTTTGCTGCTTTCTAAGTTATGAGACGAAGGGGGGTTCTTTAAGAAGACAACTTGTTGTAAGGGCTTCAATGAAGGTTTCAAGTTCATTTACATGGCGGAGAGAGTAGTGTTGTAAAACATCCCTATGAGATTTTGATGATTCCCTTAGCATAATATCTACTGTGATAAATGCAAATGTTTGAGGTAATATTTGAAAGACTGTGATAATATCCATGATAGCTAAAAGAGCCCAGCAAAGACTAACTACAGTGATGTAGATTTGGGTAGGAGGTGAACAAGGCAAATATAACGAGGTGTTCATGAGGACTCGAAAGGATCTTAGTTGACTCGTGAAGTCTTTGGAAACTGATATGCTCAGAAGTATCATTGGAAGTAGAATCACAATATGTTCTCTACAATGTATTCGTAGACAGCATTAACAGACCAGTAATAATGTGTATGTGCTGATTATGAGCATGGGATCATACTGATACTGAGTCAATGGTGATGCTATTGTTATGTTCATCCGATGATGTTTGTTAGAAACAAAAATTATAGCAATTAGCAGCTAGAAAGACCATAATAGGAGATCAGGAAATCATTAAAGAGTTGACAGCCTTTATCTCCAATGGAAAGATTGAAGATGTTTATATAAAGGAGGATCAATAAAGCTCAAAGGTTGGTAAAAAGATAGACAAAGTTGTTACTATTCATTATTATTCTCTCTTTTGATAAAAGTTTGATCTGTTCATTTGAGAATTCCAATGTGGTATTCTTGCTATTTTGTAATCTTGACAAGATCAAATGTACAAGAGTGACCACCCGCCTGGGTGGCGCTGCTGGAGAGGGCACTCTTCCTCTCGCAAAAGGTTGAGTGTTCGAATCCCGGGCGCCGCAGGGTGACTTAACCGATGCACGTGTGTGGTGGCTAGTACGTGTCGCTCCCAGGATTTACCTCCCGGCTGTCGGCCGTGCGGGGGTTCCCCGGGTTACCAAAAAAAATGTACAAGAGTGGTAGCAATACTTGAGTCATGAGAGTGTGATCTATTGTTGTAGGATAAGTATTTGTTGTTGTAACTTGTCTTGGAGATTACTCGCTAATTCTAGCCTGCATTGAGACTATTAGTCTGAAGAGTTATGACATTCTCAAATTTCGACACTATTCAAGATGTAATGATTGGTTGGTTTCATCAATGCGAAATTAGTAGAATTAAACTCTGAATCGATTCTTGAATCATTCAAGAGCATTCCAAGCTATGGAAAAGGCAATTTAGGATTTCGATGAGCACAACCAAAGAACTTAAACATGGATTGACAATTCGACCATAAGGATCATTGAGGGACAATCATAAGCCCTTTCAAGCCGATACAGGAATAGTTATAGATCGATTCAACAATAGTATAGAATCAGATTGCGGGTGATTCCGCACGAATACTATATTGATTTCGAACAACCTTAAACCAATCCCTAATGATTGTATACTTCGAATCGGACAATTGACCCCTCATGATTACATGACAACTGAGGGTCATCCATGAGTTGAGAAGGCTTAAACGTGGACTGATTTGGAATCAACAACGGGTTAAACGCATGAAAACCCTAAAAGCCACCCGTTGGTTTCAATTATGTGAACGACGCATTTGATCAATTTTAACCACGAATTCTAATTTAGTTGAGGGTATTGGATTCTAGAGGATTAAGAGACAATTATTGGATAGTTTCACGAAATCCCCTATTTATCAGTAAATCGTAAAAGTTTGGAGAAGTGAAATTCGGGTCGGAAATCGGGGATCATAAGGGGACCCACGAATTGTAAAGGCCCAATGGGTCTCATGAACATTAAATTCGGCCACCAAGGGCCTAGATAATGGAAATTATGGTTTTTCCCTTTTAGACCCAATTTAAATAGTTTTGGGAAAAATTGTGCAAGAAGAGCCCAAGGTAAGAAGCCCACAAGAAATTAAGCTCAAGGACAAGGTCCAAGAGGAATTTGGCCATAAGGAGAGAGAAAATGGGCTTGGCTCATTTGTGAACCCATTTAAGCCTTCTAGAAAGAATTGACTTTTACGGCATGAATAGTGTTTTGAAGTGAAATTTACCTTTTTGCCCTTAAGTCTTCTAGAAGCCTTTGGTTTATTAAAGGGCAAAGTAGTCCACCTTACCCCTCTTCATGTGCGTGCCTGCAAGGAGGAAGACAATGCCAATTTGGTCTCCTCCCTTTGTCTTTCTCTCTTTAATGAGTTTTGAGAGATATTTCCAAACTTTTTCTACAAGATGGATTCCTAGCCATGCATCCTTGGCTTGTCTTGCAAGGGTGATTCATGGCCGAGTATTCTTGGCTTGGATGAGCAGAAGTTAGTCTCTCTCTCTCTCTCTCTCTCTCTCTCTCTCTCTCTCTCTCTCTCTCTCTCTCTCTCTCTCTCATTTTTCTCATTTGGTTACTCTCTCCCTTACTCTCTCTCCAACGCCCTCATTATGTCTCACTCTCCCCAATTTCGATCACCTCACCACCGCCGTGCATCCCCGCCTCGCTACCGTGACCATCGCCGCCGTTTGTTTGCCACTCATTCGTGGCTCACCGCTGCTTAAATTTCCCTTGGTTTTGTGTAAGTTTACTTTCTAAACCTTGATTAGGGCATTAGGTTTGCTAACGAATTAGTTTAGAGCTAATTAGGTGGTTTAGTGGATAAGTTATCTTAAGATTAGTTGATAGCTTATCTGATTCCATTGATAACTTATCTTGGTAATTGATAACCTATCTCATGCTTTAGGTGATAGCCTATCTAGTGTAATTGATAACTTATCTAGACTTATGTGATAACTTATCAAGAAAATGGTGATAGCTTATCAAGGAAATTGTGATAGCTTTATCAAGAAAATGGTGATAGCTTATCTAGAAAATAGTGATAGCTTATCTTGAACTAAGTAGATAACTTATCACATTGAGTAAACTACTTATCTTGATTAATAATCATTGATGTGTGTTATAAGGTTTAAATTGCCATGAGAAAAAGGATGAGTTTATGTTAAAAAATGCCTTGATTAAATGACAATCTCTGGCATGCTTAAGTTTAATTGGAAATTGAATGGATAATATTATTGGTGTTAATATATGAGTGCATTTTCATGGTAGCTTTATGAGTACAGAATTGCACGTCATAAACACTTGACATTGACTAATTTCTAAAGACAAGAAATGGGATTGAGCGGTTGCTGTGCATGCATGGTCATATAAAGGTTCCGTCTATACCTGGTAGTTCCCTAAGGATGATGCCCAATGGATTTCGGATGCCGTCTAATGCTGCATGTTGCGGGAGTTGCAGATGATACCGAGTCGCGGTAGACGTTGAACCGATGCTCCTTTTGGAATGCCATCTGATGCTGCAGTGGCGGGGTTTCTAGATGTTGTCATGCCTGACGACGCGGGACGATACCCGGTTAGGCCGGAAGACACCGGCATGGTTCGGTTGTGGCCTTGAGCAATCGTTTAATAATATGGAGAATTACAATTACAAATGCAATGTGCATGGATGAGTGCAATGCGCTTAAAAGTGATATTTGTGTTGACACTTGAAAAAATGATTTTTTCCATATTTTAAAAAATCTTAGAATTAGGACTAGGAATCTTAGCCAAGCCTAGAAACCTATTTCTAGACCAAAAATATTTTTTTTAGCATTTTCCTGAATTTTTCTTTAATTTCTTTTAGTCAAAATAAGTGAGAAAATCAAGAAAATTAGCAAATGGAATCAGAAAATTCCATAAAAATAGTCCTTAGTCTTCTTTTAAATCCAATTTCATTAATTCATCATCAATTTTGGAAAATCTCAATCAGGCATGTGTTTTTCCCAAAACTGCGCAAAATCAAACCCGAATTGAACTAAAATCACAATTAAATCTTTTCTAGTCATTTTTTAAGTCATAGTGTCTTCACAATAAATGATTCCGAGACCTTGAATTACATAATGGTCAATCCAATTGCACAATTTATCTGAAAATAAAAAAATCCCTAAAATTCAATTGAAAATTCGGAATTTTAAGCCTAAATTGGAAATCGTATCCAATTCGAAATTATCGAACCATGAGACCATCATTTCTAGGGTTAATCATATGTGAGTAATTCAATTTTAGCACTAATTTTGTCTAATCAGGTCATTAAGACGTCGAATTGAATAAAGCCCTAATAGCCCGAATACAAAAATTCGAAAATCTTGGACATAATTTTATCAAAAATTAGGGAAAGTTACATATTTGGATTTAGAATATGATGAGGAATTCAAATTTGAGGTTTAATTTGGAAAATTCGGTTAAAATTGGGCTCAATTTGAATTTTTAGCCAAAACTCGGCTTATCGGATTGGTCGGGTCAACCCGACCTAACCCGAGAACCTATCTTCTTCACCTAGTTTGCCTAGAACGCAATAAAACCAAAAAATTCCAGTTCATACCCGAGACTTTAGGAGCTTCTCTCGATCAATTTAGCACATGAAAATCAAGTTAACCAACTGGAGAATCTCTAGCTAGCGCCAGAGAATGATCCTAACCGATTCTAAGTTGGTGGGATAGACTTTGGGTGGGAAAATTGTTCCACAAAAGCAAGAAACTGAGGGAGAGAATGTGCTCGAGGAAATTACCTAGAGAAGAAAGAGAGAGATAGAGAGAGAAAGAGGGCGAAATCCAGAGAGAAGAGAGGAGTTGAGATCCCTAGATCGAGTGATCGGTGCTAGTCAATTGATCGGCGCCGGTGAATCGATCATCTAGGGAGGATCTCCTCCTTGAATGGCCAGTGAAGACCTGATCACGAAGGTTTGAAAATCAACTTCAACCGGCGTGTCCAGAGCTTCTCCAATGAAGTCAAAATTATTTTCTTGAAGTATAAGTGTCATGGAAGACTTCCACAGTGACTGATTAGCCCGAGGACAACATTTCAATCTCGGACGAAGTAGGTAAAGTTCGATCTTCATCACAATTTTCCGGAATTCCAGAAAATACATTTGAGTTCATTCTCGCTAATCGTGCATTCTCTTTTGCAAATCGAAGTTCTTTGATGCCTAAAACTTGTTTCTAATCATTTTTTATGTTACTTGATTGCATTTTGGGCATTAAACATGCATAAACCGAGTCGGCCAAATCGTGAATCACTTTGCCGGAGCTCTAGAAGTCTTCGCCGAAGTGTCGCCATGACCTTAGGTCACTCAAGTTAGTCACTCTTTACATTGTTTGTTGCTTTGTTAATCAGTAGAACCGATTTAGATGGTTAAGGCGAGAATGATAATAGCTTAGAGCTCTAGAAAATTTTAGCATTAGGTCAATGACGAGTTAGGTTTTTTGACCGGTTTTTTCGCCGACCAGCGAATGTCTGGCGGTGTTCCGAGTAAGCTAGACTGAAAATAGAACACATAGACATTACAATGGATCAATCGTAATCGCAAAATAGTGGTCGGAAGGTCGTTGGTGACAAGCACAAACCGACGACCTCGAGAACATTTGAACCAAAATCATGCACACCACATGTTCAACCAAATGCTCCAATGAAAAAGGCATTAAACGGGGCCGTTTTTGGTGTTGTGCTTGCCGAAGAAGGTGACCGGCGTTGGCGCTGGCGTTGGCGATTCCCGGTTCGGCCAAACTGAATTGGGTTGAACTAGCCGGTTCGGTACGGTTCACCATCTCGATGGGAAAATTTAAATAAAAAAATCCAATAAAAAATTTAAAAAATTGAAAAAGTAGTAAAAATTACTAAAAAAATTGAAAAAAATCAGAAAAATAAATAAAAATTCAGAAAACTTTCGGAAAACATAAAAAATTTCGGAAAATTAGAAAATTTAAAAAAAATCAAAATTTTTTGAAAATTCATAAAAATTCAGAAAATTCAAAAAACACAAATAAAAAATGTAGAAAAATTCAGAAAGTTTAAAAAAAATCAAAAAATTCATAAATTCATAAATTTTTTTAGAAATTCATAAAGATCAATTCTCAGTCAATGAAATTCTTAGAAATTCAATTTCTAGAAAAAATTTCAAAAACTCACAGAATGATCCAAAAACACTATGGCCAACCTTAGAAAGTGAAATTTGAATTTTTGAAAATGCCCAAGTGGCAATGTTAGAAAATGTCAAATTCAAGGATTATAACCCCTAAAAAACCCTAAATCCTAAATAGACACAAATCATGAAATGAACAAGCCTTTAGGGCTTCATTAGGGTTTGGATGTTTTGGGTGCATTTTGATTTTTAGAGATAATTTAGGATTGTTTGGTTTGATTGATATTGATTGCGCATTTAATTCTTGATTGATTTCCCCGTAATTATAATGGATAGGATTAGTGGGTAGGTCTCGGAAATTTGTGTGACACGTTAGACATCGTATCGTTCTTAGGTATCGAAAGGGCATTAGAGATCATAATTTGGGATCATTAACGTAATCAAGTCCCCGTACTCAGAATCTCTGGTTCATAGAATCGCGATATTTCTCCCATATCTCGATTAGGTTTCTAGTCAATCTACCAATAATAACTAAAGGTGACTCTAAAATCCAAAACTTAGATCAAATAGGAAATTACCATCCGCTATCACATGAGGTATGGTCTGGGAGAGATCTTTACACGGAAATACCTCCTTAGCGCAAACCCCTAAAGCCCAAAAAAGCGTGGCGCGATAGGCTTGGCGACTCCATTAGGGAGTTACCTTTTCTAAATGGACTTAGGCTTAGATAGAACGATACACTTGTGATTTGTGCTCGCAAGGATCCTAGGTACGTCCCGTTGACAATTGTGTTAAAGGTTTTTGTAGACGGAGGTATAAGGGGGTGTAGTCTTTGTTAACTTCTTTTTTGCAGGGTGGTGTTGGGAATGAATGTGAAATGATCACTTTAGAAGTGCTGCTTGATTATTAATGGCTATGCATGCATTTAAACACTTTAGCACGACAATATTAGCACACACCACATGCGGCTCAACCCGGGCTACACTTAGGGTTACCTTTAGGAGGTATGTGTTTAGGCAAAACTGTGAATTGATTGCTCATGAGATCATTTAAATACAATACCGATCATCGAGATGGAATAATATTCTTTCACTTTAGGCCGATCTCCTATTGGGATGGAATCCCTTATCCATTAAGGTGGTGACTTCGAGCATTTAGAATACCTTACCCTTTTAGGTGTCAAAATCTCACTGGTTACATTTGCTCGTTTTTGTGGTTGGTATATCTAAAACCAAACTAAAGTATTTTGGTAAGCAAGCATTGTTCCATTTCCTTCTTTTATAATTTCGCAAGTTAGTTGGCACATTTTCAAAAAATGCCTAAATGGTGATCAATGATTGGTTTAAAAGCCCTTTCGTATTAGAATGAATGATTAAGGCATCGTACTCTATTATGACCATTCTTTCATTTTTAGATGAAATGTATAGGTCCAAGGCATTCAATTGTTTAACCATTCATTTTGATGTACTTGAAATTATAAGTCATAGTTTAGGACTTTATGGTCTAAATGGAATGTGACGAAATGAGCATTTACATCAAACATTGAATTCATCCTTGATTTCAACTATATGCTCTTTTAAGACCTAAACGGATTTAAAGTAACACTTGCATTACTTTTTAAGCATACAAGTCTACGTTACCTCAATTTTACCTCAAAAGGACATATAATTGAAATTGAGGTATTAAAATTAATTGGTAATCCATGGTGAATAATAGTCAATTTCTTTTACATGCTTCAGATCGAAATGGGGAAATTAGACATACAAGTCATTCCAATTTCAAGGAAGGAGCTTTTCACATGGTGTATAAAAATGACAAAAGACAATAAAGCATATGTGAGAGAAAAACTTGAGTATTTATTCAACCTCATCAACCTAGAGTACCAAGTGAGCTTAATTCACGCATTATCCCATTTTTGGGAAGTTTCTACCGCTACATTTTACTTGGGCGAGCACGAGATGATACCTACTCTAGAAGAATATAAGGCAACCATTGGGATTGATTTCGAGTCAAGAATCATTGAGCCTCTAATTGGATTATCACTTACGAGTGTTATAGCTGAATTCTTAAACTTGAAGACCCATCAAGTGGAAAAGTTGATCAAGTCAAATACCGGGAGATTTCCTTTATCCTACTTGGTAGCTAATTACTCCAAATTGCCAAAAGAAACTAGAAATACTTTTGCAAAGGTTTACATTCTTGCCTTCTACAGATTCATCTTCTTCCCTACATCAAGGACCCGATTGAATCCTCTCGTTTCAGTAATTGCTAGGTAAGCTTATCTAAAATGGGACTTCTCCAATATGCTCTTGGCGGAGACCATCATTTGATTAAACAAATGCCAAAATAAACAAAAATGTGTACTTCAAGCCTCAGCTGGGTTACTTTCTATATGATTTATTTCTCATGTCTGACCTTGGGAATGTCATATGTGCATTCGAGAGATTGACTCATCTAGCAACCCTATTGAGAAATATTTGAAACTCCAAGACAAACTGCTAAAATACTCCTTTCATGAGTGGGCAAATTTCATTAGAGCATTAACTCCCGATCAGCTTCAATGGAGAATTCAATGGCTGAAGATAATGAAAGCTCAAATTACTTCCTAAGAAGGCAATTTCGTGTCTTTGCTTAGATTGAGCGGGGGGACCGTTTATTGCCCACTAAGAGTCGTACGGCAATTCGGAATGATTCAGCAAGTTCCACCTACTTGGCATCCTAAGGAGTTCACATTCGAGATGCCACAAAGACCTTTATCGGAAATGGAAAGAAAAGGGCTGTGAATAAGGGTTGATGGGATCGTGAATTCCTTGAAGAAATCAACTAAGCAAATAGTGTAATGGCATGAAGATTTGGAAGGAGAAATGAAGCTTTTTTTGGCATCTAATGAATATATAAAGTGGTTGAAGGCTAAGCGACCAATCAACGTCGAACCTTATGTACCCTTGAGTGTTACTACCCATTTCGATGAGCCATATATCCCAGAGTACAATGTGCCAAGCACGCTAGGTGTAGAGCCGTATGTTCCTGAAGAGGTTGTAATCAACGTGGAAGAATGGGAGACACGAGCCAAGGAATATGAAGAGGCTAAAGCTATCTTAGCTAGCAAGAAGCCTAGACTTGTTTAAGCCAGTGATCCCCTATTGTGATATATATCATTGTAATAGAAATTTTCAAAATTAAAATCATTGCTTAATGAACAATTGCTCAATGAAGTTTAACGTCCATTTTGCAAAAAGTCACCATGTATTACAATTCTTTGAATTGTATGATTGCTTGAGAAAGATAATGACAAGAAGTTATATGCAAGGCTAAAGCTTGTATAAAAGATCTAATCCTTGTTAATCATAAGAAATCATACAATTGAAAGAATGTAGGGTTTCATGATTCTTTTACTATGCTAACATGGGGTCTTTTTGTGAAATAGTTTGTTTAGCAACGGAAGGTAAAAGACCTCGAACTTACTTGCAAATAAGAATGGCAGAAGAAGAAACTCCTACTCGACTAGCTGAGGTTGAGAACCAAATGACCCAGATGGTCACCATAATGACAGAAATGAAGGCTTTTATTCTTACATCTCGAGAATCTTATCTTACTACTCTAAATATGGGAACTTCAAATGCTACTGAAACACCAATTAAAGACCCAATAAAAAACAAAGAACCTGTTCAAGAAAATCCTCCAAAGACTATGCCTGAGATGGTAAATTTGGAAGAGAATGATCAGATCAAGAAAACATCCAAAACAAATTATAAAGAAGAGGCCAAGAGATTAGCCAAAATTGAAGAGTACTTAGCAAGTCAAGGTTATGAACTTCAAAGGTTCGACCAGTTCTCACCATATGCGAAGGTGATTATTCCATAAAATTATAAAGATCGAAATTCATGAGCAAGTATGATGGCACTAGTTGTCCCAAAAGCCATTTGAAGTATTATCTCCACAAAATGGTGAGATATTTAGATAACACGCCACTCTTATTAGCACATTTTAAGACAGTTTAAGAGGAGCAACCCTAGCATGGTACACCGCCCTCGACATAGAAGACTTCACTAAATGGCATCATTTGGCAGGAGAATTTCTTCGTCAGTACAAATTTAATATTGAAGTACTCCCAACTAGAGAAGATCTCGTCAAAACCGAGAAATGGAAGAATGAAGGGTTTAGAACCTATGCTCAGAGATGAAAATTTGTTGCCTCACAAGTAAAGCCCGTCATAAGTGAGGACGAGGCCATTGAGCTCTTTCTAAAATCATTACTAATTGAGTACTATGGTAAGCTTCATGTATCAGGCTGTCAAACATTCACCATGTTAGTAAAGGTGGGCAAAAGAATTGAATAGGGATTGAAAGAGAAGAAGGCTAAAAAAACAACAACACGAAAGCCTTGCCTCGGGAGAAAAGACAAAGAACCTATCTAAGAAGTGGCTATGGTGTCTAGCCCAAATACTCACCAAGCATCATTTCTAAAGTAATCAAATGTCACTTGGAAAAACCCAAGGCAATTTGAGCCAAAAAAAAGGCTCGTGAGGCAATACACATAGTTGCCCCGACATCTGTCAAAGCTATAATCAATACTTCTAGAAAGGCATTTGGTGGCCAAAGAGGTACCGAGGGATAATCCCGTAAGATTTCATTGGTACGATGAATCAAAAACTTGCACCTATCACATGGGAGAAAGGGGACATGATGTAGATAATTGTCCTACTTTAAAGTACAAGGTTTAATAGCTCATTGACAAGAAGATATTGAACTTCCAAGAGCCGGAGCCAAATGTACATCAAAATCCTCTTCCTAAGCATAATACGGTAAACATGATAAAAAATGAAGAAACAATGATCAAGTCTGACAGTGAAAATGAATATGAAGTCAAGATTAAAACTTCTCGATTAGGAGATGTCCACTTTCATCAAGAAGCTCTCCAAAAAGATGAGATTGTAGACAACTTGGAAGAAGACTTTGGAAGGTATAACTTTTAAGTGAAATATATCCCACTGCCTTGGGCATTTAAGAATGAAGTAATTATGCCTGATGGCTGGGGTGGTACGGATGACGAAATCAGCCTCGAGGAGAAAACTCCGTCTAAGAAGGAAAGGCTCAAAGACGAAACAAATGAGGATGAAAAAGAGAAAGAAAAAGTCCGACAGGGTGAAAGGCGTTTCACCCAGAGATCATCCTAGAAAGGCAAAACGGTAGACTTACTTGATTAAGACAGCGGTAGATGCAATTATCATGTCAAATATACTCCACCACCATAGACCTTTAAAAATGAAGACAGTATACCTGATGGATGAGGTCCTAATTAGCCAACTAAATCTCGAAGAAAATGAAGATCGAGAAGAGAAAAGGAAGAAAAAAACTTGCCGAGATGATAGGAGGTTTGTCCACAAAGCACAGAGACAAGGTGAAGTTGTTGATTTCCTGGGTCAAAATAGTGGCCGGTATAATTACCATGTCAAATATACACCCCCTCCGTAGGCATTTAAGAATGAAATGATTACACCTGATGGTTAGGGTGGAATGAATGCTGACAAAACCAATAGAAGCATGGTATCCATGATTACACCATTTCTGATCAAGCTTGATGAGGTGGACAAATATAAGGAGAAAGAAGGTCCTATTAAACTAAGCACTATCCAACTTCCCATTGATCAACTAAAGATTGAAGGGGAAGAAACAGAGCCTGTGATCATCACTCTTCCTCTAAAAGAAAAGTTTGATACAAGGCGTGTACCTTGGGATTACTCTCCTAAAGAAGTTGATGCCATAACCAAATCAGGGAGATGCTATGTCCCGAAATAAGGTGAGCATGAAAAGAAAGGGGTAACCAAAGAAGATGTCAAACAATTGCTTTCAGTCATGAAGACGAGCGAATTTGAAGTAATTGAACAACTAAGAAAGATGTCAGCACAAATTTCTCTATTGGATCGCTTCAAGACTTCAGAAAGCCACAAAATGGTGCTTATGAAGCTTTTCAATGAAGTATATGTCCCAAAGACAATTAATGAAGTGCAACCGGAAGACTTTGTTGGCGCTATTCTTCTGAAAGATCAAATTACCTTCTTTGATGAAGATTTTCCAATTAATGGGTGTTCCCATAATAAGGCCATATACATCGCTATCAAGTGCCAAGGCAAAGAGGTATCACGTGTGCTCATTGATAATGGTTCTATACTTGATTTGTGTCCACTAAGTATACTGCATTGCTTAGTGATTAGCGAAGAGCTCATCAAACCTTCTAAGGTAACTGTGTGCACGTTTGATGGAATAAAGAAAGATGTTATGGGTGATATCGAACTTGAGGTGAACATAAGCCTTATGTATTTCCTAATTAACTTCCAAGTAGTGGATATTCCAAGGACTTTTAACTTGTTACTCAGAAGACCTTGGATTCATATGGCTGGTGCTATTCCTTCAGGTCTCCATCAGAAGGTCAGGTTCATCATTAATGGCAAGATGATCACCGTATATGGGGAGACGAATTTCACCACTTACAAAGAGAGTGCAATGCCATATATCGAACCCAAAGTGAAAGAAGAACCAAGTTATCATTCTTTTAAAATGATCTCAATGATGCAAATCCCTACCGGTTACATTATAAAATCACTAGAGTTCTCAACATCATCCATTGTATTTGGAAGGGTGCTATATCAGTATGGATTTACTCCTGATAATGGTCTTGGATTGAAATCCCAAGGAATTAAGAAACCTATCACTCCGCTTGTCACAAGAATGAAACATGGAGTAGGTTATATTCCAAATAGCTCTAAAGATCATCATGGAGGTCAAGGCCGAGGTCGAAAGAACCATGGAGGCTATGGAAGCCAAGGTGATCGCATCATTAATCCATCCGTATGGAAGGGTAAAGTTAAAGAGCTTCTCTATCATCATATTCACATAAAAAAAACTTTTCCTAGATATTCCAAGATACTTCAAGAAGAAGACTTACATGTAGAGGAAGAATCTATTCTGCCTGGTTTATTTGAAGAAAATACCATCAACGTCATCATAACCAAAGCAGTAGATACCTACGCACTAGAGAAGAAAGATTCTCTTGAACTTTTTGCTACCAGCCTTTTCCATTGCATTTTATGATTATAGTTTCAAATTTCTTTGGATTTCATTTGCAATTTTAATTCAGTTGCAATTTCCATTCCTGTTGATATAGATGTAATCACGTTCTTCAATTCAATAAAAATGAGCAAATGTTTTGTTAAGGACATATAGAAATAAAATCAAACCTATAATGAATATTGTCCTCATACATGAGGATTGAGGCTTTGGGTTTCTATATTGCTTCTCATTGCAAAAATGATTTTGAAAGCAAGGAAGTCTAATGATATGAGGACTCGCTCTGTCTTTATATTCTTTCAAAATAAATTTCAAAATGAATTTTCAAATGATTTTTCATAAAACTACATGCATTATTTTACTTCGTATGCAATTACTAATCATGTTTGTTACATGTCAGGCATGAGCATTCGTATATCCATAATAGGTTCTTATGTGGCCCAAATCTTTCTGAGGAGATCACTTGCAATATTAAAGAAGATAATAAGGATGAGGAATGGATCATAAAGGAATGGATTCATTATGAAGAATTAAAGCCACTCACATTAGAGAAAATGATCACTATTAATCTTGGCGATAAAGAGAATCATAAGGAAGTTAAGATTGGAGAAAGTCTTCCCTCAGCAGAAGTAGAAAGAATCATAAATTTGCTCAGAGAATATCAAGAGATATTCGCATGGTCTTATGTTGACATGCCAGGCCTTGATTCGAGCATAGTTGAACATGCTTTGCCAATCGATCCAAGTATTCCGCCAAAGAATAAAAAACTTAGGCGAACGAAGCCAGGATTGGCAAAGAAGATAGAAGAAGAAGTTATGAAATTGCTCAAAGTCGGTTTTATCGAAGTAGTACCATATCCAGAGTGGGTTATCAACATAGTACCCGTAATGAAGAAAGATGGTCGAGTATGGGTATGCGTTGATTATCGCGATCTAAATAAAGCAAGCCCTAGAGATGATTTTCCACTTCCACATATCGATGTATTGATGGATAGCACAGCTAGGTTCGAAAATTTTTTTAATGGATGATTTCTCAGGATATAATCAAATTCTCATGAAAAAGAGGATAAGGTGAAGACATCCTACATAACACCATAGGGCACATTTTATTACAAGGTAATGCCTTTCAGTTTGAAAAATGTTGGTGCCACATATCAAAGAGCAATGATAACTTTATTCCATGACATAATGTATAAAGAAATCGAGGTATATGTGGATGATATGATCGCAAAATCCAAACAAAGAGAAGATCATGTTGAAGTGCTTCACAAGTTATTTGAAAGACTCAGAAAATACAAGTTACGACTAAACCCTAACAAGTGTGTATTTGGGGCAAAATCTAGCAAACTGCTAGGATATATGGTCAGTATCAAGGCAATATATGACTTAAAGGCTCCTTCTATAGTAAAAGAAGTGAGAAGCCTAATGGGGCGATTAAAATATATTGCGCGTTTAATCTATCAACTTTCTGAAACTGCTAGACCATTCTTTAAATTGTTAAAGAAAAATGCCAAAATGAAGTGGGATACGGAATGTCAACAAGCCTTTGACAAGATCAAAGAATATCTGGTATGTCCACTAGTGCTAGTACCACCAATTCCTAGGGTTCTGCTGATCTTACATTTGACGATTCACTATGAGTCGTTAGGAGCGGTGCTTGTACAAAGAAGACCAAATGAAGGCAAAGAACAAGCCATTTAATACTTAAGTAAGAAGTTTACAACATTAGAAATGAATTACCTGGCAGTCGAAAAGACGTGCATTGCGTTGATTTGGGTGTTACATAGATTAAGGCAATACACCATCCATCATCAAATTTTGCTAGTGACTGAAAATGATCCGATCAAATACCTTCTTGAGAAATCTTTCTTGGTTAGGAAATTAGCAAAGTGGCAAGTCTTGCTATCTGAATTTGACATAAGAAGTTCATCCTAAAAGTCAATCAAAGGATGTGCAGTAGCAGATATGTTGGTGGAAAATTCGCAGAATTTCGCCAATCCTGAAGAACAACTTGACGATCATATATTAACACTAGTCGATAATAATTGGACCATGTATTTTGATGGTGCAACTAACTAATCTGGATCAGGAGCTGGGATAGTACCGATCTCCCTAGAAGGCCAACACTATCCGATATCTGTGAAACTAGTATTTCCATGCACTAATAATGTCGTTGAATACGAAGAATGCATTTTCGGCTTACAATTAGCCCTCTCAATGAAAGTAAAGAGGTTACAAGTATATGGAGATTTTACACTTATCATATTGTAAATAACTAATGAATGGCAAACTCGAGATGCCAAACTAATTCCTTATCACATATACTTAGAGGAGATGATTAAAAAATTCGAAAAAGTTATATTCGATTATCTCCTAAGAGCTTAGAATCATTTTGCAGATGCTCTTGCAACTTTATCATCCCTACTACAAGCTGAAAATGGTATGGACATAAATCATTAAGAATTAATATTCTTGAACAACCAGCTCATTGCATGATGGTCCAAGTACAGTTTGACAACGAACCATGATTTCATGACATCAAAAGGTATCTTCAATTGGGAGAATTTCTTAAAGGAAGCCAACCGGGTGACAGAAAATTTATAAGGAAGATAGCCAATAAATTCTTTCTCAATGGTCAAACTCTTTACAAGAAATCATTTGATTCAACTCTATTAAGATGTGTGGATGCTACAGAAGCTGAACAGATCATGAAAGAGATTTATGAGGGTGAATGTGGAACGCACATGAATGGACATCTCTTAGCCCGAAACATTATGAGGTTGGGATATTATTGGATGATAATGGAAACGAATTGTATCCAACATGTGAGATGTTATCATCAATGTCAAGTTTATGGAGACAGAATTAATGCACTGCCAAATAAGTTACATCAAATATTTGAGCCATGACCATTTTCAATGTGAGGCATTGATATGATTGGTCCAATCAATCCCAAGGCCTCAAATGGGCACCAGTTTATCCTAGTTGCTATTGACTATTTCACCAAATGGATTGAAGCAAACTCCTACACCAATGTTACTACCAAGAATGTTGTAAAATTCATTAGGCGGGACGTCATTGCTAGGTATAGGGTTCCAGAAGCAATAATTACGGATAACGGCTCAAATCTAAATAACAAGATTGTGGATGATTTACTTGAACACTTCCACATCCAACATCTGAACTCATCCCCATATGGTCCATAAATGAATGAAGCAGTTGAAGCGGCAAATAAGAACATCAAGAAGATATTAGCCAAGATAGCCGAAAATTAACGTGATTGGCATGAAAGATTGTTGTATGCTTTGATGACATACCGAACTTCAATTCAAACATCAACTGGAGCAACCCCATTTTCCTTGGTTTATGGAATGGAAGCAGTGCTACCTATTGAAGCAGAAATTCCTTCATTAAGGATATTATCCCAATTGAAGCTTTCAAAAGCTGATTGAATTCAAAAAAGATAAGAACAACTCAACATGATCAATGAAAAGAGATTAAGAGCTATATGCCACGGGCAAGCCTATCAGCGAAGAGTGGCCAAATCCTTTAATCAAAAAGTGAAACCAAGGCATTTCAAAGCAAAAGATTTAGTATTGAAGAAAGTTATCCTCAATAATTCAGATCCTTGTAGCAAATTCACTCCGAATTATGAAGGTCTATACATTGTCAAGAAAGTCTTTCCTGGAGGAGCATTGACTCTTGTATATATGGCTGGAATAGAATTGGCCTATCCTGTAAGTGCAAATGCTATCTATATTTTCTACCCATGAAATGAAGACGAACATTCAAGAAGAGCTTTGGGTCACTTTAGAACATGTGCATATCATGCATACCACACATTTCATGAATATTTTTATCTGTTTTGCAAAGGAAAGCAAAAGGAGTCCAAACTAGTCGATGGTTTCAGAATCCCCAATGAAGTTGGCAAATGATAGAGGAAAGTATCATTTTCAATTCAATTTCTGATGATGTTCCCTAATGTGCTTTTCTTCTTTTTATCATCCCTAGGAAGACAAAGAAAAGGGAGCAACAAAAGAAGAGTCCCTATTGGAACCATAGCAAAAACATGCAAACAAGAGGGATCTTGATAAGTTGATCAGACAGGTATCCCTAAATCATGAGTACATGTGTTAAAGAAGTTACCTTTCTAAGAGAAAATCAAACTTCTTCTTCCCTAAGCGGAATGACACTAAGACTAAGTAAAACAAAACATATTGTTTTGAAAAGAAAATACCTTAGAAATATTTCAAATCAAAATTTTTGAAACACACTTTCTTTGATAATGTATTAAGTAACAAAATTCCCTAAAAGGGGACAATTTGACAAAAGGCTTTGAAAAATTTCAAAAAAAAAGTTTGGATCAAATCGAATGGAAAGACCTTCAAATGACGAAAGGTAAGCCGTATCCAAGCACGTCCCCTATACACTCAAAGTCAAAGTGAAGTAGTGAGAGAAAAAAAACTCATCCAAAGGAAATAGGGGATGCTCGCTATGATTACATGGATTGAAATGATGAAAGACAGTCATTTCACTATTCCAAACACAAGCTTATCTCTTGCAAACCAAATTTGAGTCGAAACAGTGGAGAAGTTTTTTCAAAGCAACCATGTTAAAAACCACCCCACATTTGGGGCAAACTAGGAGGTTTATGATTGACAGACATGAGAGAATAGGATTAAGAAAGATTTTATTGCATATTATTGCATCAATCTTTCTGTGATAACTTCAAATGAAGTCATATGCAAGCTCAAGACATCCCAAGAGGAAGAAGAGTACTTCATTTCTTATACCCCAAACACACTACCTTTGGCAAAACCCAATTAAACTTGAATATTCATTTCATAACTTTAAGTTGGTGATCATCTCTTCATACTAGAGCATGAGCATATGATTTACTTTGAATAGATAAGAAACAAAAGGGAGTCCTTAGAACTCAAAAAGGTCAAAGGCAAAAGAATTAGGGGCATAAAAAAGTAGTGTGCCTGGTAAAAGTAAGGCCGAATGCTCAAGAAAATGAAAAAGAAAAGAAAGCTCAAAATTACAAAAAAAGTTATGACCAAGCAAAGCCAAGATCATGAGAAATCATAGATCACAATAAGTGAAAATGAGCATGAAGAAAAGAAAAGATATTCTGATAAACATTTAAGGGACTCTGATGATCATAAAAAAAAGATCCCTAGTAAACAAAAGATGAAAGGGGTGGTGATGCCAAGAAGATCATAAATTTCATGAAAACCCTGAATGTAAATAAATGAGCCTTTTTTTAGTCTACCTAATACCAATAATACCTCTCCCTAAAGACTCTGCAGATTGGGATGTTGAGAGTAGAAACATGATTTTATGACAAGAAGTCATTGCTTAAAGAAGTGTATGCAATAATATATTGTCTTGTCCTCGAGATTCTTAACTTATAGATCTGAAGTAAGTTATGATGAAATCCTTTTTCTTGGCATCAAAATGCCTATCTTTTGAATAGCCATTGACCAAGCCAACATTACAGTCCTCCAAAAGACCTTATCGAATCAATTGGATTGTATATATTGCAAACATCTCCAAACACCTGAGGATTGGTTAAGTGAGATAAAATTGAGGGATATCAGACAATTCCCATTTCAATCAGATGAAGAAAAGACCAAGTTTATACATTGAGACAAATCCTTTCTAATGAATGTCTTCTAAATGATCATTTCAAGCATTTCTTGAAAGATTGCAAGCACTTTGTTCAAATAATTCCTTGAAAAGGAAATCTGATTGTCTTAAATGCATTAAGGCAAAGAATGCATGTTTCCATACCACGTTTCATAAGTTTGTGGTCAACTTAAAATCAAGTTTTCAAACAGTTTATGGTAAGTTAAAAAAAACCACACTTCAAACAGTTTTTTATTAATTTCAAAACCACCTTTCAAAATAGTTTTTGGTCAACTAAAAATATACAAAGGTTAGTGAAACCTTAAAATCACATAACTCATGGTCAAGTTACTTATTGTTTGAAGCCTTCTCAAATCCCGCTAGCGAGGAGTCACCAGGCGAATCATCAAGACCTCAAGTGTGAAGCCCTAAGTATACATTGTTGAAGTTCTTTTCAAAGTCCTACTAGTGAAGAATCCCTAGGCAAATTCCCAAAGTCCTACCGTCGAGGAATCACTAGGCAATTTCCAAAGTCTTACTAGCGAGGAGCCACTAGGCAAATTTCTCAAGTCCTATTGGTGAGGAGCCACTAGGCAATTCCCAAAGTCCTACTGACGAGGAGCCACTAGGCAATTTTCAAAGTCCTACTGGCAAGGAGCCACTAGGCAAATTTCTCAAGTCCTATTGGTGAGGAACCACTAGGTTATTCTCAAAATCCTATTGGCGAGGAGTCACTAGGAAATTTCTAAAGTCTTACTGACGAGGAGTCACTAGGCAATTTCCAAAGTCCTACTAATGAGGAGTCACCAGGTAAATTTTAAAGTCCTATTGGTGAGGAACTATAAGGCAAATGTCCAAATTCTTGGGCAAGGAGCCTTAGGTGTTTATGGTTCGTGGGTTTGTCCTTAAATCACGAAATTAGAATAATCATCATAATTATCATTGCCATCGATTTATACTCTTGGATAAGCAACAAAGAGACGCTCAAGTAAGTTTCTCTCCTTTAATCATTAAGAACCTCTCAAAATGTGTTCTGAAAAGAAAACCTTTGGATTAGATCACGAATCTCAAAGCAAGATCCCTAATCAGTTATTGTGAAATTTCCATTTTGTCTTGTTCATTGAGTCAACTAAAAATTCCAATGTCACCTTATGTTTGAGATCAACCTCTAACGAGCTCAATTTAAAAAAGGAGTAACTATTGACACTTGATTTTTAGCTTATTTTTTTCATATTTTAAAAAATCTCAGAATTAGGACTAGAATATTAACCAAGCCTAGAAATCTATTTCTAGACCAAAAATATTTTTTTAGCATTTTCCTAAATTTTCTTTAATTTCTTTTAGTCAAAATAAGTGAGAAAATCAAGAAAAATAGCAAATGGAATCAGAAAATTCCATAAAAATAGTCCTTAGTCTTATTTTAAATCCAATTTCATTAATGGATCTTGAATTTTGGAAAATCTCAATTGGGCGTGTGTTTTTCCCAAAATTGGGCAAAATCAAACCCGAATTGAACCAAAATCACAATTAAATCTTTTCTAGTTATTTTTAAGTCATAGTACCTTCATAACAAATGATTCAGAGACCTTGAGTTATATAGTATTCAATCCAATTGCACAATTTTTCAGAAAATCTAAAATCCCCAAAATTCAATTGAAAATTCGGAATTTTAAGCCTAAATTGGGAATCGTGTCCACTTCAAAATTGTCGAACCATGTGACCATCATTTCTAGGGTTAATCATATGTGGGTAATTCAATTTTGGCACTAATTTTGTCTAATCAGGTCATTAAGATGTTGAATTAAATAAAGCCCTAATAACCCGAACACAAAAGTTTGAAATTGGGGAAAATTACAAATTTGGACTTAGAATATGATGAGGAATTCAATTTTGAGGTTTAATTTGGAAAATTAGGTTAAAATTGGGCTCAATTTGAATTTTTAGCCAAAACTGGGCTTACTAGGTTGGCTGGGTCAACCCGACCCGACCCGACCCGAGAACTCATCTTCTTCACCCGGTTTGCCCATAACGCAATAAAACCCAAAAAATTCCACTTCATTCCCGAGACTTCAGGAGCCTCTCCCGATCAATTTAGCACGTGAAAATTAAGTTAGCCAGCTGGAGAATCTCCAGTTGGCGCTAGAGAATGATCTTAACTGATTCTAAGTCAGTGGAAGAGACTTTGGGCAGGAAAAATTGATCAATAAAAGCAAGAAAAAAACTGACCATTAGGGAGAGAATGTGCTTGAGGAAATCACCGAGAGAAGAGAAAGAGAGATAGATAGAGAAAGAGGGCGAAATCTAGAGAGAAGAGAGGAGTTGAGATCTCCAAATCGAGTGATTGGTGCTAGTCAATTGACCAGCGCCGACGAATCGATCATCCAGGAAGGATCTCCTTCTTGAATGGCCAGTGAAGACCTAATCACGAAGGTCTGAAAATTATTTTCAACATTAGGAAGAGACACGCCTCCTCGTCAGAGTGTCGCCGTGACCTTAGGTCACTCAAGCTAGTCACTCTTTACATTGTTTGTTGCTTTGTTAATCAGTAGAACTGATTTAGACTGCTAACGCGAGAATGATAATAATTTGGAGCTTTGGAAAATGTTAGCATTAGGTCAGTGACGAGTTAGGTTTTTTGACCAGTTTTTTTGCCGATCGGCAACCGTCTGGCGGTGTTCCGAGTAGGCTAAACTAAAAATAGAACACATGGACATTAGAATGGATCAATCGAAATGGCAAAATAGTCGCCGAAAGTTCATCGGCAATGGGCCCAAACCGGCGGCCTCGAGAACATTTGAACCAAAATCATGCACACCACATGTTCGACCAACTGCCCCAATGAAAAAGGCATGAAACGACACTGTTTTGGGCGCTGTGCTTGCTGGAGAAGGTGACCGGCGCTGGCGATTCTCGGTTCAGCCAAACTGAACTAGGTTGAATTGGCCGGTCTAGCTCAGTTCACCATCATGATGGGAAAATTTAAATAAAAAAATCCAATAAAAAATACAAAAAATTTGAAAAATCAATAAAAATCAATAAAAAATTGAAAATTTCAAAAAATTCAAAAAAAACAGAAAAATAAATAAAAATTCAGAAGAATTTCCGAAAACATAAAAATTTTGGAAAATTAGAAAATTTTAAAAAAATTCAAAATTTTTGAGACAAGTCATAAAAATTTAGAAAACGCAAATAAAAAATGTAGAAAAATTCAAAGAAATTTAAAAAAAATCAGAAAATTCAATGAAAAATTTTTGAAAATTCATAAAAATCAATTCTCGATCAATGAAATTTTCAGAAATTCAATTTCCAAAAAAAATTTTAAAACTCATAGACTGGTCTAAAAACTCTATGGCCAACCTTAGAAAGTGAAATTTGAGTTTTTGGAAGTGCCTAAGTGGCATTTTTAGAAAATCTCAGATTCAAGGGTTAACTAAAAAATCCTAAAATCCTAAATAGGCACAAATTATGAAATGAACAAGCCTTTCGGGCTTCACTAGGGTTTGGATGTTTTGGGTGCATTTTGATTTTTAGAGATAATTTAGGATTGTTTGGTTTAATTGATATTGATTGCGCGTTTAATTCTTGATTGATTTCCCCGTAATTAGAATGGATAGGATTAGTGGGTAGGCCTCGGAAATTTGTGTAACACGTTAGACATCGTATTGTTCTTAGGTATTGAAAGGGCGTTAGAGATCTCAATTTGGGATCATTAACGTAACAAAGTCCCCTTACTCAGAATCTCTGGTTCATAGAATCGTGGTATTTCTTCCATACCCCAATTAAGTTTCTAGTCAACCTACCAACAATGACTAGTGATGACTCCAAAATCAAAAACTTAGATCAAATAGGAAATTACCATCCGTTGTCACGTGAGGTATGATTTGGGAGAAACCCTTGCACGGGAATTCCTCCATAGTAGGCAAACCTCGAAAGCCCAAAAAAGCGCGGCACGACAATATGATCATGTCTAAATTATTAAACTGAAATTGTGCATGATTATGCAATATGATACTCTTGATTGTGCCTCTTGAGCAGGTGATTTAATGTGATCTATTTATATGCTCGTTGGAAAAGGGTAAGTGAATTGCCTTATGTGAATAGTTAAGGCAAAGCAAAGGCTTTATTATTGAATTGCCATCGATAGTGACTTGCACATTTAGGGAGATCCATAGGCAATGTACTCTCCTAAACGAGGTTTATGGAGCTTACTTGCTAAGTTTATCTCATTATTGTTTGTTTAACTGTTTTCAGATCCCCAGTTATGAGTCAGCGTGCTATGTAGTTTGAGGTGCCCATGGATAATAGCACAGTAGTGACTGAGCATCTGGTCGGACCGGATAGAGCCTTTCAGAGTCATTTGATGATTGTCTGGGTCAATGAAGGGTTGGCTATATGGGTACTGCATAAGTTCATAGCCTGGTTTATTAGGGAGGGAGATGAGCTCTTTGGTCCTATTAGGGGATTTGATGGGCCCTATGGTGGAGGTACTGGCAAGGAGGTCTGCGACCCGATGGACCTCGACCCTCTTGATGGAGATGTGTCTGATTCGGAGACTAATCCACATGCTGAGGTGTCATGCCCCGAACCCTACGGCACGCGACATCCCTTCTTCGGTCGAAAATGTGCGACGTCCCAGGACTCATCGTTGACCCAAAATCCCAAATAAGAGAAATATACACATGCGAAAACGATCACACACCCGTACATAACAAACATGACCAAGATAGTGACGGAAGACAATATAGTAACATACTTAATAAAACACATACTTATATTAACCAAAGAATATTTACAACATCCATTAGAAACATAAGTATACATAGGCCAAAAATGGGTCAGTAAGCCACTGTCATCAGAAAGGGATTCGTGACTCGGGGCGGTCAGGTACTATATCCAAAGGGCTCTCTTCCAAAAAGTGTCGGCCCTGATTGTTAGCTATACTCAAGGCTAACTCCTAGGTGGTACTCAATCCAAGTCGGATCCGAAAGACTCGGATGAATCATCGGACGACTCAAATTCGGAATCCATAGATTCAGGCTCAGACTCGACCTCCAACGGCTCCTCCTCGGGATCCTCCTCGGGCTCTGGCTCAAGCTCTATAAGCTCTGGATCAGAATCGGACTCCCACTCTATCGGCTCTTCATCCTCATGCTCGGAATCCATGTCGGGCTCTATGATGACTGGCCAGGGGTCAGAATCTGCTTCGGACACTGAGTCAGGGTTCACTACCTCTCCATCAGCTATATGTGGATCCCATCGTCCTAACCCGTCAAACAGAACGTCAAAAGTCCTAAGGGGCCCGTAAAAGTCGATCTGATCTCGGTAGCAGCAACTAAGGTAAGGATGGGCCTTGAGCTGCGGCCCGCCCTTGTCGACCCATACGATGGTGTAAAACCTAATATAAGCCTCCCCATTCCAATCGGGGTACTCGATCACCAAATGCTCTATATAGTCCGGGATCCTAAAACGTAGCGGTACGCTGGCCATCCTCAAGGTCGGCGGGTCTAAAATGTTGGGGTTTAATAATAGTGGGAACGAATCTCAGTAAATAGGCCCCCTAAACCTAAACTAGGCTAACATATATCTCCAGACAAGTATCTAACCAAACAAATAGTTGAGTAAACAGGCGACTTAGGCCCCTAGGCCCAAATCAGGCGTATAATCAACCCTGCAGGTTAGGTACATAATATGGCACATACACACTAACACTTGGCCACGAACACTTGCCATTCACTGCTCAGGACTCGCGTAATGCACATTTCGCACACAAGTCAAATTCCAATTAATCTCCAACCCGCATTAAACGCATCAGGTCCATCACTGCTCAGGACTCGCGTAATACGCCTCAAGTCCATGACACAACCTGCGTGTACGACGTCTCAGGTTGGCCATCATCTGGTAATCCGGGTATCGTCCCACGTTAAACGCCTCAGGACGAGTTCAATACCCCGCGTTAAACGCCTCAGGGCTTATGTGATCACACGTGCACACTTCTCCAGTTTATTAGCTGAACCCTACGTAAACGACGCCTCAGGGCATTTTAGGTGATCATATACTCAATGACATGCATGCAATTCACGTGATTCACATAATATGCCGCCACTTAATATGCATGAAACCATGGCCATATCATCCAGAAATTGGCGCATCATTAGAATCCACATTAATTACTCAATTCACATAAAAACATGCTCAATTTGAAGCTCAAGGTAAATCAGCCACGTCCACAATTGGCGCACCAAAGATCGTGCAATTAAGTCATTGAAATCACTCAAGCCTATGGCCCACAAAGTCCCTCATTTCTCAGCCACATCAAGTGCTCACTAGAACATCACAACACCACACAATTAATTCCAACCATGCATAGATTAGCCACTTCATAGTCCAAACATAACACACATAGCAATTCACATTTAAACTGTGGACTAACAACATATAGCCCAACCAAGCCTACACTACTTAGCCATAAAACAGCCCATTGTATACCTCTAAATCACCTTTAAAACATCATATTAGGCCACAAAAATCACCTCATCATCAGCCCTAATCATCCGCCATTAATTAACCCCTAAATCACACTGAATAACCCTTAAACTTGCCTAAAAATGCACAAAAGCCTAATTAGGGTTTAGGGTTTCCACTCACTCAAGTCCTAAGCTCCAAGGGGGGGTGCCGAACTAGGGGGAAAGACGGCTGGAGGGCCACTAGCTCACGCTGGACTAGCAAGGGCTTCGGCGGCTCCCACGGGCGGCGGACGGCGGCGGCGACGGGCTAGTGGCCCGCGGTTGACCCAAACGGCGAGAGAAGGAATGACAATGATGGTGGTGAGGTGCGGAAAGGGAGAGGGGAAGCATGAGGCCGACGGTGGTGGTGGTGCGTGAGGCGGTCATGGGCCAGCGATGGCAAGTGGCTTCGGCGGCACACGGCCAAGGCTAGGCTATCGGTGGTGGTGGTGTGGTGCCAAAGATGAGAGAGAGAGAAGGAGAGAATGAGGTGGTCGAGTAGGGTGAGGGCCGACCGGACGAAGGCCAGCACGGCGGTGATGCGCGGCTCCGATGAGGGCGGCACGGCCACGGCTGGTGTGTAGCTCCGATAGGCTGGCTTCACTTCACCAAGGAGAGGAGGACAAAATGGAGAGAGTGAGGAGGGGGGGTGCTCGGACGAAGAGGGGGGTGAGAATGAGAGGAGAGAGAGAAAGAGAGTTTTATCCAAATTTCCATGAGTGGGGTAGATGAGCCACTCCACTAACAAAGACTTGATTACCCACCCCACTAACACACTAAATCAAGGGCTGAGATTCAAGGGTCAAAGATCTTATCTAAAACCAATGACCAAGATCATTTATAGAATAAAATATCTAGGGGCAAGATTGGGAATAAGCAAGAGTGATAGGAGCCTAATTGTCCAAGAATTTCGACCACTCTTGGGGCTGAATAAGTCCATTATAACCTCTCAATTTTCGGAATTAAGGCATAGAGTTCAAGGGCAAAATGGTAATTTTTCATTCCCAGTCCAAAATTCAATTTTCCGACCAAACCGATTCTAAATATGATTGGCCACACTAATACGACGCCGTCCTTGAAAATTAGTCGTGTACGTCCGCGAAATTCTATACTTAAGTTCGGATTCAACTTAACGATCAATTTCGCCAAATTATGATTTTAGTGTCTCTTACTAGCGGGCGGCTTTTTAGGGATTATGCGTATCGACCTAGGGTTACTCGGGTCATGGTGGCCTCGATTACCAATAAAATGCGAAGGTTCATCACTAGTTCCGGAGGTTGTGATTGATCGAAATAAGTTTAGGATTGTTCGCCACGCACACAATCGGTCATGTAGAATCACCCGCGATCTGATTATACGTCATTGGCAAATCAATCCGCAACCCTTCGTTGGATCAGCCTACATTGGCCCAAAATATTTCCTCGTCGTTCCTCGGAATCGAAGGTTGATTCACGATCGAGTTCTTGGGTCTACGTACCGTTTTCCTAGTTAGCCATTTCCTATTGGTCAGTATCCCGAGAGTGATCAGTTCCTGGCGAGACTTACTAAAATGAAATGAGAAATACACATTCATTTCATTGATCCCGAAAATGGGTTGAATTCAGAATGTTACAATTCTTTCCCCTTATAAAAATTTCGTCCTCAAAATTTACAGCTCAAACTCGTCTACTCGAACAACTGGGGATGTTGACGTCGCATCACTTCTTCGCTCTCCCAGGTGGCACCTTCCATTCCATGATACTCCTAAACAACTCTGACCATCAGAATCGTCTTGTTTCGCAGCACCCGATCCTTTCTATCCTCGATCCTCACTTGCCTTTCCACGTACGACACCCTGTTGTCCACGTCTATTTCTTCATATCTCAGCACGTGGGTTGGATTTGGCTCGTACTTCCTCAGCATCGACATGTGAAACATGTTATGCACTTGGACAAGTTAGGCGGCAAAGCGAGTCGATAGGCCAGGTCTCCAATCTTCTCTAAAATTTCGAATGGGCCTATATATCTCAGGCTTAACTTTCCTTTCTTGCTAAATCAGGATAGCCCTTTCATTGGCGATACCTTAAGAAAAACATTATCTCTGACCTAAAATTCTAAAGGTCTCCATCTCCGATCGACATAACTCTTCTGACGACTCTGTGCTATCCTTAACATTTCCTAAATGATCTCGACTGCCTCAATTGTCTGTTGCACCAATTCTAGACCGGTTATACTTCGTTCTCCAACTTCATCCTAACACACTAGCATCCTACATGCTCTGCCATACAATGCCTCGAACGGTGCCATTTGAATATTCTGCTAATAACTATTATTGTAGGCAAACTCGACTAAATGCAACTGTTCTTCCTATTTACCCTGAAAATCCAACACGCATACACGTAACATGTCTTCTGAAGTCTGGATCATCTTCTCCGACTGGCCATCCGTCTGTGGATGATAGGCCATACTAAACTGAAGCTTCGTCCCTAAGGCCGTTTGAAGACTTTTCCAAAAGTTGGCAGTAAACTTGGGATCACGGTCCAAAGTGATCGTCATCAGCACTCCATGAAGTCAGACAATCTGTCGTACATATAAATATGCATACCTTTCTAACTCAAAATCTTTTCGCACTGCCAAGAAGTGCGTTGACTTAGTCAGTCTATCCACTATTACCCAAATCGAATCGTGCCCTCTCTGACTCCTTGGTAACCCCATCACAAAGTCTATCGTGACATGTTTTCATTTCCATTCGGGGATTTCTAATGGTCGTAGAAGTCCATCAGGCTTACAATATTGTGCCTTTACTTGTTGGCCAAGCCTAGAAACTTATTTTTTTTTCATATTTTTAAAAATTTCAAAATTAGCTCTGGGGATCTTGGCCAAGCCTAGAAACTTATTTCTAAATCAAAAAATAATTTTCTGCATTTTTTCTTGATTTCTTTTAGTCAAAATAAGCAAGAAAATCAAGAAAAATAGTAAATGGAATCAGAAAATTCCATAAAAATAGTCATTAGTATTATTTTAAATCCAATTTCATAAATACACTATCAATTTTAGAAAATCTCAATCGGGTATATGTTTTTCCCAAAATTGGGTAAAATTAAATCCGAATTGAACCAAAAACGAAATTAATTTTTTTCTAGACATTTTTAAGTCATAGTATCTTCATAACAATTTACTCTGAGACCTTAAATTCCATATTGGTCGGTCCAATTGCACAATTTGACATAAAAATAAAAAATCTCCAAAATTGGATTGAAAATTAAAAATTTTGAACCCAAATTGGGAATCGTTCCCAAAATGAAATTTTCAAAATGTGAGACTATCATTTCTAGAGTTAATCAGGGGCGGGTAATTCAATTTTGGCATCAATTTTGCCTAATCAGGTCATTAGGACCTCAGATTAAACAAAACCCTACTAACCCGAATATAAAAATGAGAAAATATTGGGCACAATTACAATAAAAATTGGGAAAATTTATATGTTTGGGTTCGGAATATGACGGGGAAATTCAATTTTGGGGTCGAATTTTGAAAATTTGGTGAAAATTGGAGTTAATTTAAAGATTTAGGTAAAACCGGAACCACTGGGTCGGACGGGTCGACCTGACCCAACCCGAACAGTTCATCTTCTTCACCTGGCCACCCAACCCGCGATAAACCTAGAAGAAACTAACTCAGACCGGCGACTTCGTCAAATATTTTCAACTATTTTAGCACGTTTTGATCGGTTTGGGCAGCTAGAAAATATCCAGCTGGCATCGGTTAACGACCCCAACCGATTGGGAGTCGGTTTCAACGAATTTTGGGTGGGAAATCGAAGAAGAAAAATGAGAAAAAATGAAAGAGCGTGAATAGAAGGTGTTTGACATTTTTCCAGAGAGAGAGAGAAACATAGGCGAAAAAGGAAAAACTAGAGAGAGAAGTGAGTCGAGACTCCCTGAGGCCAAGTGACCGGTGCTTTTCCGATCAAAAAGCGCCGGCAAATCGGTCTCACCAGAGAGTTTCCTCACCGGCGAATTGTGTTTGAAGCTGACCAGAAACACCTGAAATCGAGACTCGTCCGGCCAGCCCAGACCTTTTTCGGCAAAGCCATGATCACTAGAGTGAAAACCGATTGTCAAAGAACAATCCTCGGGGTGCTGATTACTTCAACAATTTCATTTGATCGATGAACGAACCAGGTAAAAACCCTTCGTGATTAGTTTTAACCAAAACTTTCAAGATTTTGATTTTGGTCTCAATATGCATGTTTGAGTGATTTCATTGCCAAATCTTGACATTTTGATGTTCAGTATTAGTTTCTAAACATTTTGATGTGATTTGATTGCATTTTGGACCTCAAAAAACACATGAACCGAGTGGACCCCCATGTAAACCCCATCGCCGGAGCTCCAATGACCTCGCTGAAGCTCCGATGACCTCGCTGGAGGATTGCCGTGGCCATAAGGCCATTCAGGTTAGTCTCCCTGACCTTGTTTGATGTTTTGATGGTTGTTTGAACCAATTTAGATGGCTAGGTGGCTGGTGTTAAGATTTAAATTGTGGAAAATGAAAATTTAACCGGAAGAAGTTAGGGTTTTTGGACTGATTTTTTGTGCAGCCGGCGAAGGTCCGGCGGCGAACTAATTAGGCTAGTTTGATAATAGAATATGTGGACTTAGTAATAATATAAGTGGAACGGCGAAATACTCGCCGACGATGAGCCCAAAGTCGCGGCCTTGAAAATTGAAAATGTAAAATAATGCCCACCAACTGTTTGTAAAAATGCCCTAATGAAGAAGACTAAAAACGACGCTGTTTTGGCATGCCGTGCTCGCCGGAGAAGAAGACCGGCATCGGCGATGGCCGATTCAGTCTTGGGTGAACTGGTCTGAACCGGTTCGGTCCGGTTTGCTCCTCGACAGGAAAAAAAATTCAAAATTAAAAAATAATAAAAAAATAGAAAAATTTTAAAAAAAAATAAATAAATCACAAAAATCAGAAAAATTCAAAAAATTAGATTTCTTAGAAAATTCGAAAATTTTGTAGAAAACTTATAAAAATAAAAATATATATAGAAAATTAGAAAAAATACAAAAATTTTCAGAAAATCCATAGAAATTTCGAATATTCAGAAAATACAAATAAAAAATTTTGAAAATTCTAGAAAATCAATAAAAATTGAAAAAATTGGAAAATTCACAAAAATTTCCAAAAAAATCATAAAAAATTATTTCTCAGTTTAAAAAAATTTTTCCGAAAAAAATTCAAAAAATTCAAAAAATTCAAAATTTTCAAAATATTTGAAAATCCACAGAAATGTCCAAAATAATTGTGACCAACCATAAAAAATGAAATTTGAATTTTTGAAGTATCCAAATGGCACTTAAAAAAATAAAAGATTTTGAAAATCCATAAAATGATTCAAAATCATTGTGGCCAGTTATAAAAAGTAAAATTTGAATTTTTCAAAATGCCCAAGTAACATTTTTGGAAAATTCCAAATTTAGGGACAAAACCCCTAAAAAAACCATAAACCCTAAAAAATGAATTAAACAAGCTATTAGAGCTTCATTAGGGTTTGTGTGTTCTGCTCGATTTTCACTTTTAGTGGCCAAATTAGGGTTGCTGTGATTGATTTACCATTGGTTGTGTATTTAATTTTTGGATGCTTAATTGTCTGTCCATGATTAGATTAGTGAATTGACCTTAGGAATCCGTGTGATGCGTTAGACATGCCACATCGTTCTTAGGTACCGAAAGGGCGTTAATGGTCTCAATTTAGGATCGTTAACGTAACCAAGTCCCTTTTCCAGAATCTCTGGTTCGTAGAATTGCGGTACTTCTCCCGTACCTCAATTAGGTTTATAGTCTACTTACTGCAAATGACTAGTGGCAACTCCAAGTTCAAACTTAGATCAACCACGTTGTCACATGAGGTATGGCCTGGGAGAGGCCCATATAGAAAAATACCTCCATTCTAGCACGCGAGAGCGTGGCACGACAGGCTTGGCGACTCCGCTGGGGATATCTTAAATTTTTAAGTGGACTTAGGCCTAGATAGAACAATATGCATATGTTTATGCTCGCACGAATCCCAGGTACGTTCCACTAATGACGTGTTAAATGGTAATGTAGGTGTGAGGTATAAGGGGTGTAGTCTATGCTTATCTTTGTTTTGCAGGATGGTGTTAAGATTGAATGTGATTTGGCCAAATTTTAGAAGTGTTGTTTGGTTATAAATTGTTGTGTTTGCCTTTAAATTGCTTTAGCACTTCACTTTTCGCATACACCACCCATGGCCCAGCCCCAGCTATCATGCCCCGTACCCCACGAAGCGCGAGCATCCCATGCAAAGGTCGAATTTGTTGCGACGTCCCAGGACGCGTCGCCGACCCAACGCCCGACAATCAGAGATCATCACACAAGCGGAAGAAACGTATATATATATATATATATACACACACACACACACACACACACACCCATACAATAAACAAGATAACCATGCATAGCATTACAATAAAAACCAATACGACTAAAAACATGTACATTTCAATACTACAACAATAATTACAATATTCTTTTACAGGAAATATAAACAACGAACTCAGAAGCGATCAACAGCCAATAAACAAAAAGGGACAGTGGCCCAGAAGGGTTAGTCAACAAACTAAGACTGGGCTTTAATAAAAAAGATACAGCCCGTCCTATCTAGAGCTGAGGCTACCCTAGGAGACCCAGTCTGGGTCAAAACCAGAAGACTCGGAGGATGAAGAGCTATCAGGCAGCTCCTCCTCGGAATCTAATGAGTCCAACTCGGACTTAGCCTCCGTGGCATCCTCATCCGCATCCATAGGCTCCATGTTGTCCTCCAGCTCCATATCTTGCTCCATGGGTTCAGGTTCTTCCTCCTCGTCCATCGGCTCTAGATTATCAACCTCGTACTCTACAGGTACAGCATCCGAACTTTCACTCTCCTCGGATGGAGTGGTGGGGTCCACTATACCTCCATCGGGACACTAGGGATCAATCTCACCCTCTCCATTAAACGGGATATCAAAAGTCCGGAGGGGCCCAGTCTCTTTCCCATTAAACGTTCTATAACACCATGCAACATACTCGTAGATCTCAGATACTAACTCCCCAACATCTACCCATACTAAGGTATAATATCTAATGTACATATTCCCATTCCCTATGGGATGTATAGACATAGTCTTCTCGACGAACTAGGGAATCCCGAAACGTACTGGCGCCTCTGCCATATTAGGGTCGAGGGTATGAAAAGATGGGTTTTAACAACTATGAGACGATTCTCAGTAAGTAAAAACCCCTAAACCTAAATTAGGCTAACATGCACCTACTGACAGGCAATAAATCACACAATACAAACACTACAAACAAATGACCTAGGCCCTCGGGCCTAGATCGAGCATACAATTGACCCTACAGGTTAGGTATTTATAATAATATTCATGGCACATACGCGACACACTGGTCATACGTACGCCATACTTATGCTCATGCTCATTAGTGCCTGTTACACTTACACAATCACCGAATACGCACAATAGCCAACATACTCCGACACACATTTGTCATGCGCACGATTTGACTCAAATGATGCACTCTGGCACACTGCTCATTTTCTTCAATTAGAGCACGACCCATAGGTCACAATTAATAAACCGACCCGAAGGCCACAACCCAAAGGTCCATAACACTCCGCGGCCCACGCCGAAGCGTATCCGGCCCAATGTCTCTAGCCCGCGTCAAAACACATCAGGCGCAACACCGATCTCCTTACGAACCAAAACCCGCGTAAAATGCCTCAGGATAGCCGTCTTCCGGTAGAACCGGGCATCATCCCGCGTAAAACGCATTAGAACAGAATTATTACCCGCGTAAAACGCATCAGGGCTTGTTGTGACCACACGTGCACACAGCCAATTTTTATCTGAACCCCGCGTAAAACGCATCAGAGCAATTAAGCGATCAAATGCTCTCATCAAGCATGTGCATTCTCAATACTCATGGTTCAAGCCCAAATTCAGTGTACAAAATGCACAACTATGCATAATGGGCACTGAATTTCAACCACGAGCACACGAGTCAATATGGCTACGGCATGCTCAATAGGAGCTATAATATGCTCACTAGCCATGACATGCCACGATTATGCCATAACATATTCAATTCGCACCTCATCAGCATGTCCAATAATTCAATTGATGTACAACTCGGCACGACATCAAATTCACATAATTAATGCGACATAAAACCACGCATCCGAGGCCGGACTTTCAATCTCATTCTCGGTCATTAAATATACACGCAGCATCACCCGATTGAGCACAATCAAGGCCCAATTAGTAATTGAATCATTCAATTTAAGCACACATGACCATGATCCAATCAAATCTCAACTTAGTCAAATTAATCAAATTCGGATCTAATGGGGACAGCCACAAAACAGCCAATATTAGGGCACTATTCCACCTCCTAATTAACTTATTAACTCCCAAATATTCCATATAATCAGCCACTATTCATTGGACCTTGATTAAGCTTATTTCTAATCTAATTAACCCCATAAAATCACATAATCCTATCTAGAAATGTCATCTTGGCCTAATTAGGGATTAGGAGTTAATTACTCACTCTAACTAAGCTCTAAACGGAACTAATCCGGCGAGGTACGAGTGGCCAATTGCCCGTGTGCGGCAAAATCGGCGACGACGTCCCGGTGGCATCTATGGCGGTGGCGCTCGGACAGTGACGGTCTCGGCGACGGTGGCTGATCCGACGGTCCTTTGGCCCAAGCGAGAGAGAGAAATGGACGGTGAAGGAGATGGGACAGTTGGGTGAGGGTGGTGATGAGCAGCGG
Source organism: Syzygium malaccense (assembly GCA_031216405.1). Taxonomy (NCBI): domain Eukaryota; kingdom Viridiplantae; phylum Streptophyta; class Magnoliopsida; order Myrtales; family Myrtaceae; genus Syzygium; species Syzygium malaccense. The sequence goes on from CM062255.1 coordinate 20,048,750, forward strand.
CGGCCGGACAGTGGCACAGCGGCGAACGGCGGTGGCGCCTTCACCAGCGGACGGCGATCCGGCGGAAGAGAAGTCGAGGGAGAGAGAGATTTCGGGGGAGGGGGAGAGGAGAGAGAGTTGGCCGAGGAGTGAGGGAAATAATGAGGGGAAAAACAAGCTCATTTAATGGGTTAAAGAAGTTTGACCATAATTTCCAAAATTCCCCTTTTTGCCCCTTAATACTTGGTTCACACTAATCCTCATCCAAAAAGCTAAGGGCAAATTAGTCCAACTAAAATGGCATTATTGGGCTAGTACAACATAAATAAATCCTTAATTTAATCCTTCAATATCATCCAAAATTCGGAATACCCCATATTTAGCCTAGGGGCAAAATGGTCATTTTCCGATTTTGGGCCGAAATTCCATTTTTCGACCGTACTAACCCCAAATGCATGTGGCCACACTAAAATGGGGATGCCCTCGCAAAATAGTCGCTCACAACCACGAAATCCGACGTCCAAGTCCGGATCTAATTCTGTGATCAAAATTGCTCAATTTAAAATTTTAGGGTCTCTCACTAACGGGCGGCTGTTTAGGGATTACGCGTATCGAACTAGGGTTACTCGAGTCATGACGGCCTCGATTACCGGGAGAATGTGAGGAATTATCACTAGTTCCGGAGGTTGCGATCGTTCGGTTTAAGTTCGGGATTTGTTCGCTACGCGCACTCTCGGTTGTGCGAAATCACCCGCGATCCGATCGTGCATCATTGGTCAAATCAGATATATCACCCTCCTAAGATCAGCCAACATTGGTTCAAAATATTTCCTCGTCGTTTCTCGGAATTGGTGCCCATATTGCGATCGGGTCCATGGTCCACGTACCGTTTCCTAATTAGCCATTCCCTACCGGTTAGTATCCCGAGAGAGCTCAATTTCGAGTGAGACTTACTAAAATTAAATGAGAAATAATATCAATATTATTGATCTCGGAAATGAGTCAAAGTTCGGGACGTTACAACTCTTCCCCCCTTACAAAAAAATTTCGTCCTCGAAATTTGCAATTCAAACCTATCTACTCAAACAGTGGGGGTACTGATGTCTCATGGCCAAGTGGCATCTTCGGTTCCATGGTGCTCCTATACGATCTTAACAATCGAGATCGTCTTATTCCAAAGTACACGCTCTTTCCTATCTTCGATCCTCACTGGTCATTCCACGTACAACACCTTATCGTCCACGTCTATCTCCTCGTACCTTAGAACGTGGGTCGGATCTGGTTCGTACTTTCTCAACATCAACACGTAGAAAACATTATAAACTTGGGACAAATTGGGTGGCAAGGCAAGTTGGTAAGTCATATCCCCGATCTTCTCCAGAATTTCAAACGGACCGACAAACCTTGGACTCAGCTTTCCTTTCTTGCCAAATTTGGATAATCCTTTCATAGGCGACACCTTGAGGAATACATGATCTCCCACTTGAAATTCCAAAGGTCGTCATCTCCGATCGGCATAACTTTTTTGACGACTTTGCACAGTCCTAAGTCTTTCCCTGATAATCTCAACTGCCTCGATCGATTATTGTACTAATTCTGGCCCTGTGATACTCCTTTCACTGACTTCGTCCCAGCATACTGGCGTCTTGCACGCCCTGCCATATAAGGCTTCAAATGATGTCATCTGGATGCTTTACTGGTAGCTATTATTGTAAGTAAATTCTACCAGGTGCAGTTGCTCTTCCCATTTGCCCTGGAAGTCCAAAACATAGGCATGCAACATATCTTCCAAAGTTTGGATCGCCCTTTCAGACTGGCCATCCGTTTGCAGATAATAGGTAGTACTGAAATGCAACTTCGTTCCTAAGGCCGATTGCACACTTTTCCAAAAGTTGGCCGTAAACCTTGGATCTCGGTCCGACGTGATCGATACTAGTACTCCATGCAATCTGACTATCTATCGAACATATAACTCTGTGTACCTTTCCAATTCAAAATCCTTTTACACTGTCAGGAAGTGCGCTGATTTTGTCAGTCGATCCACTATCACCCAAATGGAATCATGTCCTCTCTGGCTCCTTAGTAGTCCTGAGACAAAATCCATCGTAATGTGCTCCCATTTCCACTCAAGGATTTCTAACGGTCGTAGCAATCCTCCAGCTTTACAGTGTTGAGCCTTCACTTGTTGGCACATCAAGCACTTGGCCACATCTTTCTTCAGTCCATTCCACCAATGATGCTGCCGTAAATTCTGGTACATCTTTGTACTGCCTGAGTGGATACTGTAATTACTACGATATGCTTCGCTTAAAATTTCCTCCTTAAGTTCCAAATCGTCAGGCACACATAATCTTCCTCGGAATTTTAAAACTCCGTCCTCGCTCAATTGAAAGTCTGGCTTCCTTGTAGCGACATCTATTCCGTCAATCTTTTGTATTTCTTGATCCGTAGACTGAAGTGCCTTAATCATTGCCTAAATTTCCGGTTCAATTCTCAATGCAGCCACCAGGCTAGACATCTGGCTCACCTCAAATTTAAACTCCGAGTCTCTCAGTCTTTCGAGCAAAGTCCACTCTTTGACCATCATATACGCTATATTTGACTTTCAACTTAGCACATCCGCTACTCGATTTGCTTTCCCTAGGTGATATAGGATATTGCAGTCGTAGTCCTTCAGAAGTTCCATCCATCGGCACTGCCTCATATTTAATTCTTTCTGCGAAAACAAATACTTGATGCTTTGATGATCAGTAAAAATCTGGAATCTTTTCCCACATAAATAATGCCTCCAGATCTTAAGGGCAAAGACAATTACTACCAACTCTAAATCATGCGTCAGATAATTCATTTCGTGCGGCCTCAACTAGTGCAATGTATACGCGACTACCTTTCCATGCTGCATCAGAACACAACCAAGTCCTCTTAGTGATGCATCGTTGTAGACCTTGAATCCTCCTGGCCTAGATGGAGTGGTCAGCACTGGGGCAGTTGTTAGCCTATGCTTCAATTCTTAAAAGGTTTTCTCACACTGATCATCCCATTCGAACTTAGACTCCTTCTTCAACAATCGCGTCAACGGCATGGCTATCGACGAGAACCCTTCTACAAAATGCCGATAATAGCCGGCCAATCCTAAGAAACTCCGAATCTCTATCACTGAGGTCAGTCTTGGCCATTTCATTACTGCTTCAATTTTCATCGGGTCCACAGAAATTCCATCTCCCGAAACTATATGTCCAAGAAACACCACTCTGCTTAGCCAAAATTCACACTCGATGACCTTGGCGAAGAGCGTGTGTTCTCTCAGAGTCCGTAACACCTCAGTCAAGTGTACTTCGTGCTCCTCAGGGTCCTTAGAATACACCAATATGTCGTTAATAAACACTATGACGAACCTGTCTAAGAACTCTTTGAACACTTTGTTCATTAGGTCCATGAAAACTGTAGGGGCATTGGTCAATCCGAAGGGCATTACCGTGAACTCATAGTGCTCGTACTGCGTCCTAAAAGCAATCTTAGGAATGTCCTCCTTCTTGATTCTCAACTGATGATATCCGGTCCAAAGATCAATCTTAGAGAACACGGACGCCCCTTGCAACTAATCAAATAGATCATCGATCCTCAACAGTGGATATTTATTCTTTTTTTTTTTTGGTAAGAGTGGATATTTATTCTTAATCGTCACTTGATTCAACTATCGATAATCAATGCACAACCTCAATGTCCCGTCCTTCTTCCTTACAAACAAGATCGGTGCTTCCCATGGAGACACACTAGGATGAATGAAACCTTTGTCCAATAATTCTTGTATTTGGACTTTCAATTCTTTCAATTCTGATAAGGACATCCAATATGGTGCCTTAGAAATTGGTTCTGTGCCCATTGCCAATTCTATCACAAATTCCACCTCTCGCTCTGGTGGCAAACCTGACAATTCCTGAGGAAAGACCTCGGAAAAATTGCACACTACAGGTATCTCTTCCAACTTAGGTTCTGCTACGGTCGGATCAATCACATTCATCAAATATCCTTCATAACCTTCGTCCAACAACTTAGTTACTTCGAGTGAGGAAATCCAAGGAATCAAGGTTCCTCCTCGGTTTCCCTAAAATTCAAACTTAAGATGTCCAATCGGATTAAACTGGATCATCCTATTGCCACAATCCATAATGGCCCTTTGCTTAGTCAGCTAATCCATTCCGACTATCACATCGAAATCAAACATGGCCAACATTGCCAAGTCGATGCTTTCTTCTCTACCCCCAACACTATTTTACACTTAGGACACCTCAACGATACTAACACTTTATTATTTAATGGGGTTGTCACACATAGCATATTCTCAAGCAATACCGGTTCAATCCCAACCAGCCTAACAAATTGCTCTGAAATAAATGAATGGGTCACCCCCGGGTCAAACAATGCATAAGCAGCATGATCACACAGAGAAATCGTATCTGTGACCTTGCTCGGTGTATCTTTCGCCTCTCTACGCGCCATGGCATAAACTCGTCCTTGCGCTGGCAACCTACCCTGATTAGCCGGTGGGGGATTCCAGGCTTGCTTCCCTATCCGAGGTTGCTGCGGTTGCCCTGGGGGTCCTGAAGGGCTCTGCTGGGGACAATTTCGAATCTGTTGTTCTAAACTCCTACACTTAAAGTAAGCCTCAAATCAGTTCGGTTGCTGGTTAGGCTTCCCAATGTTCCTCCTAATTGGCGAAACGAAGCGCCGATTTCCTGTCATCGGCTTCTTCCCCAATCGGCGGTTGTCTCTGTTCTAGGCAAACCGTGATCCAGATGTGGCTGCCCTATCCACCTGGTCTCGCTCTAAAGCTTGAGCCTTATCATAGATGTCCTCATAGGTCCATAAATTCACAGGTATCAACTAGGTGCGGATATCGGCTTTCAATCCTTCTCGGAACCTTCGTGCCTTGTCCTAAGGGTGCTCCACCATCCTTGGCGTAAACTTGGACAATCTTGCGAATTCTGCCTCGTACTGATCTACCATCATCTGACCTTAGCGAAGTTGCATAAATTCTGCTATTTTCCTTTCCCTAGCACTATCCGAGAAGTACTTCCTATAGAAACTCTCAGTAAATGCTGCCCAAGTCTGGGCAACACCTTCAGGAAACACTTAACCTCTGGTGGCCTTCCACCAATCATTCGCATTTTCCTATAACTGGTATACCACTAGGGTTACCTTTGCCTGCTCGGTGCACCCCAATACTTCAAATGCCTTTTCCAGTTCCTCTACCCATCTGGGTGCAGCCTCGAGATCACCTTTTTCCAGTGAACTTGGGCGGCTTTAACTTCAGAAACTATTCCACTAGCTGATGCATTTGCCTAATCCCAGCTGCCTGAGCCTGCCCAATATTAGCTTGATTCTCATTCGCAGCAGCAGCTGCTGTAGCCTCGGCAGCCTGGGCCATAGTGGCAGCCCTTTCCTAAGCCTGCCTACCCATAATGTTTCGTATCTCGTGCAGGGTCTGAATGACATCCTCCAATCAAGGGTCTCTAGCCTTTTGGCCTCCTGTACTCGCTTGCCCATGGGGTTCCTTTCCTCGACGTCTCATAGTACGGATTTCACTACTTGCCTACTTGGTATAATTCCACCAGGAATTAGAGACCTAAACCAATTAAACCGGTCTAAGGTCCTAGGCAGATAGCTAGCACATCAACAATCAATCACTCAGCATGCGGCTAGGCATAAACAACACACGACCTCAAACAATGAGGTATACGTACTCACCTCAGGTCCTGCCGCACCTACACTTCACGGGTCAATTTACATATGCACTCAATCAATCAAAAACAGTCAGGAGGTACACTTAACACACGAGGTCACCCTACTGACTATCCAAGGTTATCGCTCGTTATCACTCTAGGGTTCGACCTGATTGGACCAAGCTGTCCTTGCTCTGATACCAAATCAAACGGGGATGTCACGCCTCGTACCCCACGAAGCGCGAGCATCCCATGCAAGGGTCGAATTTGTTGCGAAGTCCCAGGACGTGTTGCCGACCCAACGCCCAACAATCAGAGATCATCACACAAGCGGAAGAAACGTATATATATACACCCATACAATAAACAAGATAACTAAGGACAGCATAACAACAAAAACCAATACGATTAAAAACATGTACATTTCAATACTACAACAATAATTACAATATTCTTTTGCAGGAAATACAAACAACGAACCCAAAAACGGTCAACGGCCACTTAACAAAAAGGGACAGTGGCCCAGAAGGGTTAGTCAACAAACTAAGACTGGGTTTTAATAAAAAAAGGTTCAGCCGTCCTATCTAAAGCTGAGGCTACCCTAGGAGACCTAGTCCGGGTCAGAACCAGAAGACTCGGAGGATGAAGATCTATCAGGCAGCTCCTCCTTGGAATCTAATGAGTCCAACTTGGACTTAGCCTCCGCGGCATCCTCATTCGCATCCATAGGCTCCATGTCATCCTCCAGCTCCATATCCTACCCCGTGGGTTGATGTTCTTCCTCCTCGTCCATCGGCTCTAGATCATCTGCCTCATACTCTATAGGTATACCATCCGAACTCACACTCTCCTCGGAAGGAGTGGCGGGATCCACATACCTCCATCAGGACACTGGGGATCAATCTCACCCTCCTCATTAAACGGGATATCAAAAGTCCAAAGAGGCCCGGTCTCTTCCCCATTAAACGTTCTATAACACCATGCAACATACTCATGGGTCTCATATACTAACTCCACAACATATACCCATACTAAGGTATAATATCTAATGTACCTATTCCCGTTCCCTATGGGATGTATAGACATAGTCTTCTCAATGAACTGGGGAATCCCGAAACGCACTGGCGCCTCTGCCATATCAGGGTCGGAGGTCTGAAAAGATGGGTTTTAACAACTATGAGACGAATCTCAGTAAGTAAAAACCCCTAAACCAAAATTAGGCTAATATGCACCTCCTGACAGGCAATAAATCACACAATACAAACACTACAAACAAATGACCTAGGCCCTCGGGCCCAGATTGAGCATACAATTGACCCTGCATATTAGGTATTTATAATAATATTCACGGCACATATGCGATACACTGGTCATATGTACGCTATACGCATGCTCATGCTCATTAGTGCCTGTTTCACATTCACAATCACTGAATACGCACAATAGCCAACATACTGCGGCACACATTTGTCATGCTCATGATTTGGCTCAAATGCACTCTGGCACACGGCTCATTTTCTTCAATTAGAGCACGACCCGTAGGTCATAATTAATAAACTGACCCAAAGGCCACGACCCGAAAGTCCACAACACTCTGCGGCCCACGTCGAAGCGTATCCGGCCCAGTGTCTCAAGCTCTCGTCAAAATACATCAGGCGCAACACCGATCTCCTTACGAGCCAAAACCCGCGTAAAACGCCTTACTCTGGCCGTCTTCCGGTAGAACCGGGCATCATCCCGCATAAAACACATCAGAACGGAATTATTACCCTGCATAAAATGCATCAGGGCTTATTGTGACCACACATGCACACAACCAATTTTTATCTGAGCCCCGCATAAAACGCATCATGGCAATTTGGCCATCAAATGTTCTCATCAGGCACATGCATTCTCAACACGCATGGTTCAAGCCCAAATTCAATGTACAAAATGCACAACTATGCATAATGGGCACTGAATTTCAACCACGAGCACACGAGTCAATATGGCTACGGCATGCTCAATAGGTGCCATAATATGCTCACTAGCCATGACATGCCACGATTATGCCATAACATATTCAATTCGCACCTCATCAGCATGTCCAATAATTCAATTGATGTACAACTCGGCACGGCACCAAATTCACATAATTAATGCGACATAAAACCACACATCCGAGGCCCGACTTTCAATCTCATTCTTGGTCATTAAATATACATGCGGCATCACCCGATTGAGCACAATCAAGGCCCAATTAATTATTGAATCATTCAATTTAAGCACACATGACCATGATCCAATCAAATCTCAACTTAGTCAAATTAATCAAATTCGGATCTAATGGGGACAGCCACAAAACAACCAACATTAGGGCACTATTCCACCTCCTAATTAACTTATTAACTCCCAAATATTCCATATAATCAGCCACTATTCATTGGACCTTGATTAAGCTTAATTCTAATCTAATTAACCCCATAAAATCACATAATCCTATCTAGAAATGTCATCTTGGCCTAATTAGGGATAAGGAGTTAATTACTCACACTAACTAAGCTCCAAACGGAACTAATCCGGCGGGGTACGAGCGGCCAATCGCCGGCTTGCGACGAAATCGGCGGCGGCGTCCCGGTGGTGTCTACGGCGGCGGCGCTTGGACGGTGGCGGTCTCGGCGACGGTGGCTGATCCGGTGGTCCTTTGGCCCAAATGAGAGAGAGAAAGGGATGATGAGGGTGATGGGATGGTCAGGTGAGGGTGGCGATGAGCGGCGGCGGCCGGACGGTGGCACAGTGGCGAGCGGCGGTGGCGCCTTCACCAGCGGACGGCGATCCGGCGGAAGAGAAGGCGAGGGAGAGAGAGATTTCGGGAGAGAGGGAGAGGAGAGAGAGTTGGCCGGGGAGTGAGGGAAATAATGAGGGAAAAACAAGCTCATTTAATGGGTCAAAGAAGTTTGACCATAATTTCCAAAATTCCCCTTTTTGCCCCTTAATACTTGGTTCACACTAATCCTCATCCAAAAAGTTAAGGGCAAATTAGTCCAACTAAAATGGCATTATTGGACTGATTCAACATAAATAAATCCTTAATTTAATCCTCAAATATCATCCAAAATTCGGAATACCCCAAATTTAGCCTAGGGGCAAAATGGTCATTTTCCGATTTTTGGCCGAAATTCTATTTTTCGACCGTACTAACCCCAAATACATGTGGACACACTAAAATGGGGACGCCCTCGCAAAATAGTCGCTCACGACCCCGAAATCCGACGTCCAAGCCCGGATCTAATTCTGTTATCAAAATTGCTCAATTTAAAATTTTAGGGTCTCTCACTAACGGGCGGCTGTTTAGGGATTACGCGTATCGAACTAGGGTTACTCGAGTCATGACGGCCTCGATTACCGGGAGAATGTGAGGAATTATCACTAGTTCCGGAGGTTGCGATCATTCGGTTTAAGTTCGGGATTTGTTCGTCACGCGCACTCTCGGTCGCGCGGAATCACCCGCGATCCGATCGTGCGTCATTGGCCAAATCAAATATATCACCCTCTTAAGATCGGCCTACATTGGTTCAAAATATTTCCTCGTCGTTTCTCGGAATTGATGCCCATATCGCGATCGGGTCCATGGTCCACGTACCGTTTCCTAATTAGCCATTCCCTACCGGTTAGTATCCCGAGAGAGCTCAATTTTGGGCGAGACTTACTAAAATTAAATGAGAAATAATATCAATATTATTAATCTCAGAAATGAGTCGAAATTCGGGACGTTACACCGGCTACATTTAGAATCACCCTTAGGAGGTATGTGTTTAGGTGAAACTATGAGCTGATTGCTCATAAAATCGTTTAAATACAATACCGACCATCGAGATGGGATAATATTCCATTACTTTATGCCGATCACCTATTGGAATGGAATCCCTTGTCCATTAAGGTGGTGACCTTGAGCCTTTAGTATATCCCTACCCTTTTAGGTGTCAAAACCTCACTTATTACATATGCTTGTCTTTGTGGTTGGTATACCTAAAACCAAGCAAAAGATGTCAGTAAGTAAGTGTCATTTCACTTCTCTCGTCTTTTCAATTATGCAAAGTTAGTTGACACCATTTTGTTAAAAAATGACCAAATGACAATCAATGTTTGATCAAAATGCCTTTTCATACTAGAATGAATGAATAGGGTGACATGCTCCCTTTGATCACATTTTTTCATTTCTAGATGGAATGTATAGGTCCATGATAATTTTCAATGTAATTCAAGTAGATTGAGTGCTTAAGATGTGACAAGTGCAATCTCATTTGCCAAAAGTCTATTTTTAATGTGCTCGAAGTTGTAAACCATAAGATAGGATTTTGTAGTCTAAATGGAGCATGTCAAAAGGCATTTGCATTAAATATTAGTTTCATTCACATTTTCAAGTATATGCTCTTTTAAGGCATAAATGGATTAGAAGTGGCATTTGTATTACGTCATAAGAATACAAATGTACTTTCCCTCCATTTTTTCCATAAAAGGACATATAATTAAATGGGGGCATTTAAAATTGATGTGTAATCCATGGTGATTAATAATGAACTTTTTGTATGACTAGACTCGATGGGAAAACTAGACATCCAAGTGGATCCTATTCCACAAAAAGAGCTCATGGTTTGGTAGAAGGACATGACAAAAGATAATTAAGTTTATGTTCAAGATAGGTTGGGATACCTTCTAGGCTTAATCCATGTGGAATATCAAGTCAGTTTGGTCCAAGCATTGGCGCATTTTTGGGAGATTTCCATCGCCACCTTCTAATTTGGAGAATATGAATTGACACCAACTTTGGAAGAGTACCAAGCCGCCATTGGAATTGATTCCAAGCCTAGGGTCGTAGAGCCACCCGTTGAAATTAATCCTATAAGCATTCTTGCAGAATTTCTTAACCTCAAAGCTTCTAAAATCGAAAAGTTAATCAAGTCAAATACGGATAGATTTCCATTATCCTTCCTAATAGCAAATTTTTCCAAACTTCATAGGGAAACGGGAAACACTTCGGCTCGGGTCTTCATTCTAGCCTTCTTTGGCTTCGTTCTATTCCCCGTATCTAGAACGGGATTTGACCCTTTAGTTGCAATAATCATAAGGCAAGTATATCTCAAATGGGATTTTTCTAATATGCTTCTTGCCCAAACCGTCATCTCCTTAAACAAATACCAAAATCATGGGAAGGGTATCTTTCAAGCTTCTATAGGCCTTTTGTCATTATGGTTCATCTCACACATTCAACCTTGGTGTCGTTTCATGAATATCTGCGAAATTTATTTGGCAATAAATCCAATTGAGCGATATATTCGTATCCAAAGCAAATTACCCAAACAATCTTTCTTAGATTTGGCCAACTTCATTAAGGCTTTAACTCCTAGTCAAATCCAATGGCGGATCAATTAGCCAAAGATTAGCAAGGCAAGGATTACAAGCCAAGAAAGGAATGCGGTATCGTTACTCGAGTTGAATGCGGGGCCGCCTATTGTCCCTTACGAGTTGTCAGACAATTTGGGATGCTTCAACAAGTCCCATTGGCATGGAACCCTGAGGAGTTTGCTTTTGACATCCCAAATGGGATTATACCCGAACAAGAAAAGAAAGACCTTCAAGCCAAGGTCCACAAAATCATCCTTTCTTTGGATAATTCACCTTCACAAGGAGTGGAATAGCCAAAGAACTTGGAAGGAGACATGAAGATTTATATGGCATCCACAGAATATATCAAGTGGATGGAAAGTAAATGACCAATTGATGTGGAGCCATATATTCTATTGAGCATTATAACGGATCCTGAGGAGGAGTATGTCTCAGAATACATCGTCCCACACATGCTTGGAGTCGAGCCTTACATCCCCGAAGACGTCGTGATCGATATCGAAGAATGAGAATCCCGAATCAAGGAATGGAAGGATTGCCACGGGACAGAAGCTACCTTAACTAGCAAGAAGCCTAGACTTGGATGATTTATAATTTCCATTCGAGTTTAAAATCACTTTGTAAAGCAATCTTAGATTTTATATGAAATACTCTTTTTTTCAAAATCCGCTTGAATAAATACACAATTATGATTAAAAAGAAGGATCACCATGGAATACAATTCTTTGAATGGTATAATTCCTTGAGAAAAAACATTGATGAGAAGTTTTACGCAAGGCTAAGGCTTGTGTAAAAGTTTGTATCCTTGTTAATCACGAGAAACCATACAATTAAAAGAATGTAGGTTTTCATATTCATTTCACCAATTCTAATATCCCGATGGTTTTCATGAAGACAGGTTTTCTAGCAATGGAAGGCAAAAGACCCTAAACCCATTTACAAATTAAAATGGCCGAGGAAGAAACTCGCACTCGACTAGCTAAAGTGGAGAATCAGATGGTGTAAATGGCTACCATGATGGCGGAAATGAAGACCTATATTCTCGTATCTCGAGGGTCTTATCCCACTACTCCAAATGTAGGAACTTCAAATGCTACTGAAATACCAGTTGAAGACCCAATCAAAAACAAAGAACCGGTTCAAAAAAATCCTCCAAAGACTATGCCTGAAATAGTAAATTTAGAAGAGGATGATCAAATCAAGAAAGCATCCAAAACAAAAGATGAAGAAGAGGCCAAGAGATTGGCTAAAATTACAAAATGCCTAGCAAGTCAGGGCTATGAGCTACAGAGATTCAACAAGTTTTCGCCATACACGAAGGTGGTTGTTCTAGAAAACTAAAAAAAAAACCAGAGTTCGTGAGCTAGTATGAAGGAATTGACTGTCCTAAAAGCCATTTGAAATATTATCTCCGCAAGATGGCAAGATATTCAAACAATATGTCACTCCTTATCAGCATGTTTCAAAATAGTTTGAAAGGAGCAGCTCTGGCATGGTATACCGCTCTTGATATAGAAGATTTTATCGAATGGGACCATTTGGCAAGAGAATTCCTTCGCCAATACAAATTTAATGTCGAAGTACTTCCAACGCCGGAGGACTTAGTCAGAACTAAGAAATGAAGAAGCGAAGGATTCAGAGCCTACGCTCAAAGGTGGAAAGCTATAGCCTCACAAGTTAAACCGGCCATAAGTGAGGATGAGCTTATTTTTTTTTTTGGTAAGGTGGATGAGCTTATTGAACTCTTCTTGAAGTCATTACCAACTGAGTATTACAACAAACTGCATATATCGGGCTGCCAAACATTCACCATGTAGTGAAAGAATCAAGTGGACATTAAAGGAAAAGAAATCTCAAGAAGTGACAGCACGGAGATCGTATCTTGGAAGAAAAGATAAAGAACCTGTACGTGACATGGCTATGGTATCTAGCCCCAATATTAATCAGGCTTCATTCCCAAAATAGTCCAATATCCCTTGGAGAAATCTAAAATAGTTTGAGCCGAAGAAAAAACCCGTAAGGCAATTCACCATGTTACCACGGTCCTTGTCGAAATTACTACCGATATTGTTGGAAAGGCATTTGGTAGCCAAAGAAATGCCAAGAGATAATCCTACAAGGTTCCCCTGGTACGATGAGTTAAAGACTTGCACATACCATATGGGAGAAAGAGGACACAATGTGGACAACTGTACAGTCTTGAAATACAAAGTTCGATAACTCATAGACAAGAAGATATTAAGTTTTCAAGAGCCAGAGCTAAATGTGCATCAAGACCCTCTTCTTGAGCGCAATGTGGTAAATATGGTCCTTACAGTAGGAGAAATAAAAGGGCCCGGTGAAGAAGATGAATATGAGGCCAAATTAAAGAGTGACGCCCCCACCTCGGGGTCATTAACGTGACGTCCTGTTCATTATTATCTTTCTTTAAACACAAGCGGAAGCATAACTCGAGACAATCACATGAAAAACAACAGTGGGATTAAAACAAACAACATCATGAGCAAACCTTGTATTTATAGGATACGCAAATATATTTTACAAGCCAACTTAGTCCTTTTTAGCCATTTACACATAATAACAAGTGGCTTGTGGGTCCTAAGCTCACTACTCCAGATTCACAGCTCCAAACTTTCCCCGAACTCGAACATGGCTCAAACTTCCCCTGTCGCTGCCGTCCATTCGACCATCCTATGGACCTGAGGGTGGGAAAAACGGGGGATGAGTCGGGGAGACTCAGCAAGTGAAAACATTAATATCAAGCGAGGATATATCAATCGCCGTTAACATAAGTCGGTCCTTACTGCATCCACATCGATGGCAAATCAATAGCAAAGTTCAAACAAGAGAACATCACGCACGGCTATCACATGTGCACTTTACCAACCAACTCTCGGTTACCAACCAAGGCTCGGTTCTACCTCATGTACACTTTACCAATCAAGGCTTGGTTCTATCTCAAAACAACATCAAACATGAAACATGGTCAAACCAAGGAAATGAACCAACTACGACCAACCAAACGACCGAGAAACGGTCCAAGCAAACCACGTCACAACGCATCTCAACATCCTTTTCCAATATTAAGGAATTCACTTACTCATCAACGAAACTAGAACTAGAGAGTAGAAAATGGACGGGAAAGACGACGGCCTCGGGATCTCGTCAACTCACGGCGGTTGCCCTTTTCTTTTCTCTCCCTCGGCTTTCTTTCTCTCTTGGTTTTCTCTCTTTCTCTCACGGTTTTCTCTCTCTCTTGGCTCTCTTAATGGCCTCTATTTATAGAGGAATTGGCTTGGCTAGGAAGTCAATGAGGTAAGCGTACATGTCATGTGGGGGTGTGAGGTAAGCACACGCATCATCATGGAGGGGTCCTAAAGTCCAAGCAATTAATACAAGCCATTATGAGGGTGGCTTCAAAGTCCAACTTCAATTAATAAGGTCATAATGAAGTTTGGAGGATAAGCTTTGACTTGGTCAAGGCCTTATCCTCTAGATTCTTCTATCAATTTCTCGACCGTGGACTCCCTAGAACCTTCTGGATTTACTGAATTCTCACGCAAATGACTCGGGCCAATCGGGTCACACGAAATATATCCTTTGGCACAAAAATCACAACCCGTGCCATACTTAATCACAAGATTTTCTGAAGGTTTTCCGCGATAAACACGCATAATAATTCCATCCAACCCGAGGTTTGGCATGGGAAATCCTCTAAATATGCCTCAAATATCACCAAAAGACATCAAGTTGAGATTCCAACGTTTTTCATATAACAATTGATAAATCTTTGAAATCTGACAAAACCGAACAGCTTTGCACTGTTCACGAAATCGGACTTGAAAATATAGTAAATGGACTCCAAAAATTCTCAAATTAGGATATGTCATAAACAAGGCCTTAACAAACATTTCTCATGAAGAGCACAAATTCAGAATCTTTCTATAAACACCATTTTTAGTAGCTCAAAGACAGACTAAAAACAGTTCACTAGAACAGCATTTTTGTTTCTCAAAATAAGCTCTATCCATAATCTAAATCATCTTGGAAAATTCCCAAATTTATGTACGTTATAGAAAAGGATGTTCTCAATAACTTTTGTGAAGGAAACTTTTTCAAAATCGGCCCAGAAAAGCTCGTAGAAAATAAAGACGGTGTAAACATCACCGAAATACCCATTCTAGGCAGTTTCACACGGTCCGAAAATCAGGCTATTGTACCACTCATATCAACTCCAAAAATTCTAAAATTAAAGTATGTAAAACTTCATGACGTTTGGAACAACTTTCAAGAAGAAATTATTTGTAAATTCGGACCACAAAGGTCTCCCCAAAAATAACAAAACGGAGGGGTACAAAGGATTCAAAACTGGATTTTCCAAAACAAGAGAAAATAATTAGTTTCGATTGGGAAACCACCGAACTGAAACCATAGCGCCATTTCCCATGGACTGAAATTGAGGATATTACAATTTACCTGCGGCTTCTCAGGCCCAAATATCGGGATATGACAATTCAGCCCGACAAGAAGATGCTCGCTTTCGCCACGAAGCATTCTTGAAAGGTGAAGTTATAGACAACTTGAGAGAAGATTCTGGCAAATACAACTTCTAAGTAAAGTATACTCCACCACCGTGGGCTTTTAAAAGTGAAGTAATCATGCCTGATGGTTAGGGTGGTATGGACAATGAATTCAGCAAACAAAATGAGACTCCATCATGTGATGAAGAGGATCGATATGAAGAGCAAACAGAAAGGATTCGGCATGGTAAAAGGCGATTTACCCAAACTTCATTTGAGCAAAGTGACACTGTAGACCTCATTGGTCAAGACAGTGGAAAATACAACTTTCGTATTAAGTACACACCTCTATCCTGGGCTTTCGAAACTGAAACTATTGTGCTTGATGGATGGGGAGGCATGGATGAAATCCCAGTCAACAAATTAAGTCTTGAGGAGAAAGAAGATCAAGACGAGAAAATGAAGAAAAAGGCTTGCCAAGGAAATAGACGATTTTTTCGTAAAGTACGAAGACAAGGCAAAATTGTGGATCATCTGAGACAAGACAGTGGCCGGTATAATTATCGTGTCAAATACACGTCACCTTCATGGGCATCCAAAGAGGAAAATATCGTACCTGACGGTTGGGGTGGAATGGATACTGTGGAAGCTGACAAAAGCATGGTGTCCATGATTACACCACTATTTATTAATCTTGATGAAGTGGATAGACTTGAGAAAGAGAAGGATCATATTGAACTAATTACCATTGAGCTCCCAATGGGTCAACTAAAGATCAAAGATAAAAAGGTTCAGCCTGTGATCATCACTTTGCCTCTAAAGGAGAAATTTGATACCAAATGTGTACCATGGGACTACATGCCTAAAGAAGTTGATGCAATAACTAGATCGAGAAGATATTGTGTCCCAAAAAAAGGTGAGCACGAAAAGAAGGGAGTAACTGAAGAGAATGTCAAGTAGTTATTGTCAGTCATGAAGACAAGTGAATATGAAGTAATTGAACAATTAAGAAAGATGTCGGCACTGATTTCCTTACTGGATCTCTTCAAGACTTCAAAAAGCCATAAAATGGTGCTTATGAAACTTCTTAATGAGGTGCGCATCCTAGAGACAATTAATGAGGTACAACTGAAAGACTTTGCTGGTGTCATTCTTCTAAAAGATCAAATTGTCTTCTCTGATGAAGATTTCCTAATTGATGGGTGTTCCCATAATAAAGCCCTATATATTGTCGTCAAATGCCTGGGCAAGAAGGTGTCACGAGTGCTAATCGATAATAGTTCCGCACTTAATTTGTGTCCACTAAGCACACTGCATCGCTTGGGGATTAGTGAAGAACTCATCAAACCTTCAAAGGCAACTGTACGTTCGATGGGATGAAGAAGGATGTTATTGGTGACATCGAGCTGGAAGTAAATATGGGCCCTGTGCCTTTTCTGATCGATTTTCAAGTGGTAGATATTCCAAGGACTTTCAACCTACTGTTAGGGAGGCCTTGGATTCATATGATTGGCGCTATTCCCTCTAGTCTCCATAAAAAATCCAATTTGTTATTAATGGTAAAATGATTACCGTGCATGGGGAGACGGACTTTATCACTTACGAGGAAAGTGTCATACCCTATGTCGAGTTAGAGATAAAAGAGAGCCTAGTTATCATTCCTTCGAGATGATTTCCATGATACAAATTCCCGCTGGTAATGTCATGAAGTCTCCGGAATTTTCGGCATCGTCTATGATGTCTGGAAAAGTATTGTGCCAATATAGATTTAACCATAATGATGGACTTGAGACAAAAGCGCAAGGAATTAAAGAACCTATTATCTTATTTGGCACAAAGAAAAAGTATGGAGTGGGATATGAAGTCGCTAGTACTCACTATGGAGGCCGAGGCCAAGGTCAAAAGAATCATGAAGGTCGTGGAAGCCAAGGTGATCAAATCATTAACCCATCAACATGGAAGGGTAAGGCTAGAGAGTTACCCTGTCATCAAATTCACATAAGAGAAAACTTTCCTAGGCCTCCCAAAGTGCTTTCAGAAGAAAATTTACATGTAGAGACAAAGCCTGATACGCTAGGTTTATTCGAAGAGGACATTATCAATGTAGTTATAATTGAGGATGAAGACACCTACGCACTGGAGTAGGAAAATTCTTTTGAACCCTTTCCTTATTGTTACCTTTATAATTCATCTATTTCGTATTAATGTTTGCAATTTCAATTCAGTTGCAATTTCCATTTCTTTTAATATAGATGTAATTGCATTTTTCAAATTCAATAAAAGTGTTCAATGTTTTGTTAAGGACATATGGAAACAAAACCAAATCAATGATGAATATCGCTCTCACACGTGAGGCTTGAGGCTTTGGGTTTCCGTATGACTCCTCATTGCAAAAATGGTTTTAAGAGTAAGGATGTCCGAGGATGTGAAGATTAGCTTTATTCTCTTGATCTCTTCAAAATAGATTTCAAAATAATTTTTCAAAATGGTTTTTCATTAAACCTCATGCATCAATTTCATATGTAATTACTAATCATGTTTGTTACATGTCAGGCATGAGGATTCACACACCCATGATGGGTTCATATGTGACTCAAATCTTTCCAAGGAGATCACTTATGATATTGAAGGGCATAATGAAGATGGGGAATAGATCATAAGAGAATGGATCCGTCGTGAATAATCAAAACCACTCACGTTAGAGAAAACCATTACTGTTAATATGAGTGATAAAGAGAATCCCAAAGAGGTTAAGATTAAAGAAAGTCTTCTCTCAGCAGAAGCAGAAAAAATAATAGATTTGCTCAAGAAATATCAAGATATATTCACATGGTCTTATGCTGACATGCCAGGCCTTGATCCAAGTATAGTTGAACACACCTTCCCAATTGATCCAAGTATTCCACCAAAGAAGGAAAAATTAAGGCAAACAAAGCCAGAATTGGCAAAGAAAATAGAAGAAGAAGTGATGAAATTACTCAAAATCGATTTCATCGAAGTAGTGCCATATCCAGAATGAGTTGCCAATATAGTACCCATAATGAAGAAAGATGGTTAGGTGGGAGTATGTGTCGATTATCGTGACCTAAATAAAGTAAGCCCAAAGGATGATTTCCCGCTTCCACATATTGATGTATTAGTGGATAGCATTGCGGGGTTCGAAACATTTTCATTCATAGATGGCTTCTCAGGATATAATCAAATCCTCTTGAAGAAAGAGGATAAGGCGAAAACGTCCTTTATAATATCATGGGGCACATTTTGTTATAAGGTGATGCCTTTCGGTCTGAAAGATACTAGTGCCACATATCAAAGGGCAATGGTAACTTTGTTCCATGATATGATGCACAAAGAAATCGAGGTATACGTAGATGACATGATTGTAAAATCCAAATAAGGAGAAGACCATGTTGAGGTACTTCGCAAATTGTTCGAAAGACTCAAAAAGTATAAGTTGCGGCCGAACCCCAATAAGTGTGTATTTGGGGCAAAATCTAGCAAATTGCTAGGATTTGTGGTCAGTAAGAGAGAAATCAAAATCGATCCTTTTAAGATCAAGGCAATACATGACTTGAAGATTCCTTCTACAGTAAAAGAAATGAGAAGCTTGTTGGGGTAACTAAACTACATTAACCGCTTCATCTATTAGCTTTCTGAGACTGCTAAACTATTCTTCAAGCTGTTGAAGAAAAATGCCAAAGTAAAGTGAGATAAAGAATGTCAACAAGCCTTTGACAAAATCAAAGAATATCTGGTATGTCCACCAGTATTGGTGCCACTAATTTTTGGAGTCCCGCTGATCTTATATTTGACGATTCATCATGAATCTTAGGAGCGGTGCTTGTACAAAGAAGACCAAATGACGGTAAAGAGCGAGCCGTTTATTACTTGAGTAAAAAATTTACAACATTAGAAGTGAATTACCCAGCAGTTAAGAAAACATACGTTGCATTAATTTGGGTGTTACATAGATTAAGATAGTACACTTTTCATCACCAAATTTTGTTAGTGATTGAGAATGATCCGATCAAGTATTTTCTTAAGAAATCCTCCTTGGTCGAGAAATTAGCCAAATGACAAGTCTTGTTGTCTGAGTTCGACATTAGAAGTTCATCTAAAAAGCCAGTCAAAGGACGAGCAATAGCAGACATGCTAGTAGAAAATTCGCAGAATATCGCCAATTCTGAAGAACAACTTGATGACCACGTATTGACATTGGTCAATGATAAATGGATCATGTATTTTGATAGCGCAACCAACTTATCTAGATCAGGAACTAGGGCAGTACTGATCTCCTGAGAAGGCCAACACTATCCAGTATCTGTAAAACTAGTATTCCCATTCACCAATAACATCGTTGAATACGAGGCGTGCATTCTCGGCTTACAATTAGCCCTTTCAATAAGGGTAAAAGGGTTACAGGTGTACGGAGATTCCATGCTCATCGTATTGCAAACAACTGGAGAATGACAAACTCGAGATGCAAAGTTGATTCCTTATTACAAATATTTAGAAGGAATGATGAAGGAATTCGAAGAAATAATATTTGATTATCTTCCAAGAGCTCATAATCATTTTGCAGATGCTCTTGCAAGCTTATCATCCTTACTCCAAGTTGAAGATGGTATGGATATAAAACTATTGAGAATCGATATTCTTGAACAACCAGCACACTGCATGGTAGTTCAAGCATAATTTGACAATGAACCATGGTTTCATGATATCAAGAATTGCTTACAAGCAAGAGAATTTCCTGAAGAAACCCAGTCAGGCGACAGAAAATTTATCAAAAAGATAGCCAACTAGTTCTTTCTCGGTGGATAGGTTCTTTATAAGAAGTCATTCGATTCGATCCTGTTAAGATGCGTTGATAGCAAAGAAGCTGAACAAATCATGAGAGAAATCCATGAAGGCGAGTGTGGTCCGCATATGAATGGCCATCTCTTAGCCCACAAAATCATGAGATTGGGATATTACTGGATGACGATGGAAATAGCTTGCATTCAACATGTGAGGTGTTATCACCAATGTCAAGTTTATGGAGACAGAATCAATGCACCGCCGATTGAGCTGCATCAAATGTCAGAACCATGGCCATTTTAATGTGGGGAATTGACATGATTGGCTTAATTAATCCTAAGGCTTCAAATGGACATCGCTTTATCTTGGTGGCAATTGATTACTTCACCAAGTGGATTGAAGTGAATTCATATACAAATATCACCGCAAAAAATATAGCAAAATTCATTAAGCGGGACATCATTGCTAGGTACGGAGTTCCAGAAGCAATCATTATCGATAATGGTTCAAATTTGAATAACAAAATCGTAAATGATTTGCTTGAACACTTCCACATTCGACACTTGAGTTCATCTCCACATCGTCCACAAATGAACGGAGCAGTGGAAGCGGCAAATAAGAATATCAAGAAGATATTATCCAAAATAGTTAAGAATTATCATGACTGGCATGAAAGATTGGCATATGCTCTAATGGCATATCGAACCTCAATTCGAACATCAACTGGGACAATTCCATTTTCTTTGGTTTATGGGATGGAAGCAATATTACCCGTTGCAGTAGAAATTCCTTCATTGAGGATATTATCCCAATTAAAACTCTCAAAAGCCGAATGGAGCCAACAAAGATATGAACAGCTGAACATGATTGATGAAAGAAGATTAAGGGCTATATGTCATGGATAAGTTTACCAGAAAAGAGTTGCTAAATCTTTCAATAGAAAGGTGAAACCAAGACATTTTGAAACAGATGATCTAATAGTGAAGAAAGTCATTCCCAATAATTGAGGTCCACATGGGAAATTCACTCCGAATTACGAGGGTCCATACATTGTCAAGAAGGTTCTTCCTTGAGGAGCACCAGTTCTTGTAGATATGACAGGAACAAAACTAGCCTATCCTCTAAATGCGGATACTGTCAAGATTTTCTACTCATGAAATGAAGACGGACATTCAAGAAAAATTGGCACTAGTTACAACATGTGCATACAATGCATATCATGCATTCCATAGAACATGTTTGTTCATTTTGTAGGATATGACAAAAGGAAATCTGAGATGACTCAAGACTTCTCAAAATGGAGTTGGAAAATAAAAGGAAGTGTCATTCTCAAATTTAGTTTTCTCAATGTTGCTTTCTAACGTATTTTTCCCTTTTTATCATCCCTAGGGAATTCAAAGGAAGGAAATTACGAAAAACAAATCCTCAGTGGAATCAAACTGGAAACACATAAAAGTTGGCGGTATTGTTCCAATTGATGATAAGGATTATGCAAATAAACTCTAACACTCGATTTTTAATCCTTACAGAATTTTCACCAATCCAAAAGGGTGAGTTGACATTCAAAAGGATTCCAATTCCCCAAGTGGGGTAAATCAAAACAAGAGATCAAGAGAGATAATCTTTCATGAATGATCAAGATAAGACAAACAAGAGGTTGGTTATATCGTTTCAATCAGAAATGAACAATGCTTAAATCGATATTAACACTAGGTTTTTATTTTACAGGGATCTCATCAAACCGATCAGATGAGTATCCCTAACCCATGAATTTGAGCTCAAATATTTCATTTTCAAACCTCCAGTGAAACAAATTAATGCAGAAGTTCGAAAAGATAATTTTTCTTGAAAAAATCAAAGCAAAACAATCAAGAGGGATATTGACAAGCCGATCAAGTAAGTATCCCTAACTTGCAAATTTAAGTCTCGAAGAGGTTGATTTTCCAGAAAAATAAAACTTCTTTTCCCCAAGCGGATTAACATGAAAGATTGTTTCAAAGATTACCTCAAAAGTGCTTTAAACAAAAAGTTTTGAAACACATATTCATTGAGCATGCATTACGCATCAGAATTCCTTAAAAAGGAAGTTTTGACGAAAGGTTTTGAAAAATTTCAGAGAAAAATTTTGGATAAAATCAAAGGAAAGACCTTCAAATGATGAAAGGTAAGCCATATCCAAACACGTCCCCTATACACTCGAGTGAATAGAAGGATGAGTATCAGAATGAAAGAAAACCTTGTCTGAAGGAAATAGAGGATATTCGCAATGATTACATGAATTGAAATGATGAAAGGCAATAATTTCATCGTCCCAAACACATGATTATCTCTTGCAAATCAAATTTGAGCCTAAACAGTGGAGAAATTTTCAAAAACAAACTTATTAAGAACCACCCTACACTGGGGCAAATTAGGAGGTTCACGGAAAATAGGATCAAGAAAGATTTTATTGCAAACACTTGCATCAATCTTTCTGTGATAACCTCAGATGAATTCATATGGAAGCTCACAACATCCTAAAAGGAAGAAAAGCATTTCGTTTCCATATCCCAAACACATTTACCTTTGGCAAAGCCCAATTGAGCCTAAATATTTATTTCAGAACCCCAAGTTGGTGATCACCTCTTCGCATTGGAGCATGAGCATATGATCTACTTTGATAAATAGAAAGCAAGAGGGAAAAACAATGAGTCCTTAAAATGCAAAAAGATCAAGGACAAAGGAGTCTGGGGCATGAAAAAGCAGTGTGTCTAGTAAAAGCAAGGCCAATGCCCAGAAAAATGAGCAAAAGAAAGGAAAGAAAAGCATTCAAAAGAAAGAATGACAAAAGTTAAGTCAAAAGCAAAGCAAAAGTTGTGAAAAATCAAAAGTCACAACAAATCAGTGATTGAAAATCTTGATGAAAGTTTAGGGGACTCTTGTGTTAATGCTAAAAAAAGATCCCCAGCGGATAAAGAAAAATGGTGGTGATGCCAGGAAGATTACCAGTTTCACAAAAACCCTAAATTCAAAAATAATTGAGCCTTTTGAGCCTACCTAATATCAATATTATAACCTCTACCCAAAGACTCTTCAGATTGGGATGTTGAGATTGAAAATATGATTTCATGACAAGAAGTCATCACTCAAAGAAGTGTCTGCAATATTATTTTGTCTTATCCTCGAGGTTCTTAACTTGTAGACCCGAAGTCAAATATGATGAAATCTTTTCTTGGCCTCAGAATGCCTATCCTTTGAATAGTCATTGACCAAGCCAACATTACAATCTTTTGAAAGACCTTATCAGATCAATTGGATTATATATATTGCGAATATCTCCGAACACCTAAGGATTGATTAGAAGAGATAAAATTGATGGATATCAGACCAGTCCCTTTTCAATCAAATGAAGAAAAGACCAAATTCATAGATTGAAACAAATCATTTCTAATAAAGGTCTTCCAAAAGATTATTTCAAGCATTTCTTGAAAGTTTGCAAGCATTTTGCTTAAATACTTCCTTTAAAAGGAAATTTGATTGCTTGAAATGCATATTTCAAAATCAGGTTTCAAATAGTTTTTGGTCAACTTAAAATCAAGTTTTCAAATAATTTGTGGTAAGCTAAAAGAAAAACCATATTTCAAACAGTTTTGATTAATTTCGAAACTACTATTCAAAATAGTTTTTGATCAACTCAAAACCAAGTTTTCAAATAGTTTGTGGTAAGCTAAAAGAAAAACCACATTTCAAACAATTTTGATTAATTTCAAAATTACTTTTCAAAATAGTTTTTGATCAGCTAAAAAAACCATATCAAGGTTAGTGAAACTTTAAAATCACAAAACTCATAATTAAGACATTCATTAAAGTCTTTCTAAGGTCCTACTGGTGAGGAACCATTAGGCAAAATTCAAGTCCTATTGGCAAGAAGCCTTTAGGCAATTTCCAAAATCATACGGATGAGGACTTACATGGCAAGTCTCCAAAATTCAAGTCCAATTTGACAAGGAGTCACTAGGTAAATTTCAAGTCTATTTAGCTAGAAGCCACTAAGCAAAATAGGTATTCTAAAGCAAATTGCACTTCGTAGCTTCTGAGTAATGATTCTCATGAGTGATCACGATTTTGCAGCTTTGAATATAGTGATTTTTATAGTCTTGCCAAGTGTTCGCAGATTATAGCTTCAGAGCTATCATCCTTTGAGTGCTCGCAACCTGTAGTTTTGGATGACTTTTTAGGCCTAAAAACATGGCCTCGTTATAATTCTTCTAAGTAATCGAGGATTTGTAGCCTCGGAGAATTGACCCTATGTAAGTGATCACAAATCGTAGCTTCAGAAAACTATTACACAAATCCTACAGGCAAAGAGCCTCTAGGCAAATGCAATTCCTATTGGCGAGGAACTACTAAGTAAAACCCAAATCCTACAAGCAAGGAGCCCCTAGGTAAATTCAAGTCCTATTACGAGGAACCACTAGGTAAAACCCAAATCTTACAGGTGAGGAGCCCCTAGGCAAATTTAATTACTACTGGTACAGAACCACTAGGTAAAAGCCAAATCCTACAGGCGAGGAGCCCCTAGATAAATTCAAGTCCTACTGGTGAGGAACCACTAGGTAAAATTCAAAATCTTACAAGCAAGGAGCCCCTAGGCAAATTCAAATCCTACTGATGAGAAACCACTAGGTAAAATTCAAAATCCTACAGACGAGGAGCCCCAAGTAAATTCAAAGTCCTATAAGTGAGGAACCATTAGGCAAATTTCAAGTCCTAGTTGGCAAAGAGCCACTACACAAATATCTAAAGACTTACTCGTGAGGAACCACTAAGCAAACTCAAGTCCTCAAGCAAAGAGCCTCAGGCGTTCATGGTTCATGAGTTCGTTCTCAAATCGCAAAATTAGAATAATCATCATAATCATCACCACCATCAATTAATGTCCTTAGATGAGCAACAAAAAAACTCTCACAAACAGGTAAGTTTCTCTCTCTCAATCATTAAAAACCTTTTTAAAATGTGTTAAAAAAATCTTTGGATTAGATCACGAATCTCAAAAGCAAAGACCCTAATAAGTTGTTGTGAAATTTTCATCTTATTTAGTGAGTCGACTAAAAATTCAGGTATCACCTTGTCTTTGAGATCAACCTCTAACGAGCTCAATCTCAAAGAGGGGCAACTGTTGATACCTAATTTTTTTCATATTTTCAAAAATTTCAAAATTAGGTCTAGGGATCTTGGCCAAGCCTAGAAACCTATTTCTAAACCAAAAAATAATTTTTTAGCATTTTTCTGCATTTCTTCTTAATTTCTTTTAGTCAAAATAAGTAAGAAAATCAAGAAAAATAGTAAATAGAATCAGAAAATTCCATAAAAATAGTCATTAGTTTTTATTTAAATCCAATTTCATAAATACACTATCAATTTTAGAAAATCTCAATCGGGTATATGTTTCCCCAAATTGGGTAAAAATTAAACTTGAATTGAACCAAAAATTAAATTAAATTTTTTCTAGACATTTTTAAGTCATAGTGTCTTCACAACAATTGATTCTGGGATCTTGAATTCCATATTGGTCTATCCAATTGCACAATTTGACATAAAAATCAAAAATCCCCAAAATTGGATTGAAAATTAAGAATTTTGAACCCAAATTGGGAATTGTGCCCAAAATGAAATTTTTGAAATGTGAGACTATCATTTCTAGAGTTAATCAGGGGTGGGTAATTCAATTTTGACATCAATTTTTCCTAATTAGGTCATTAGGATCTCAAATTAAACAAAACTCTATTAACTCGAATATAAAAATGAGAAAATCTTGAGCACAATTATAATAAAAGTTGGGGAAAATTATATGTTTGGGTTTGGAATATGATGGGAAATTCAATTTTGGGGTTGAATTTTGAAAATTTAGGTAAAATCGGAGTTGCCGGGTTGGATGGGTCGACCTAACCCGACCCGAACAGTTCATCTTCTTCACCTGGCCACCCAACCCGTGATAAACCCAGAAGAAACTAACTCAGACCGGCGACTTCATCAAACATTTCCAACTATTTTAGCATGTTTTGATCGGTTTGGCCAGCTAGAAAATGTCCAACTGGCATCAGTTAACGACCTCAACCGATTGGGAGTCGGTTTCAACGAATTTGAGTGGGAAATCGAAGAAGAAAAATGAGGAAAAACGGAAGAGCATGAACAAAAGGTGTTCGACATTTTTCCCGAGAGAGAGAGAGAGAAACAGAGGCGAAAAAGGAAAAACTAGAGAGAGAAGTGAGTCGAGACTCCCTGAGGCCGAGTGATCAGTGCTTTTCAGATCGAAAAGCACTGGCAAATCGGTCTCGCCGGAGAGTTTCCTCTCCAATAAACTGTGTTTGGAGCTAACTGGGAACACCTGAAACCGAGACTCGTCCAGCCAACCCAGACCTGTTCCGACGAAGCCATGACCACCAGAGTGAAGACCAATTGTCAAAGAACAATCCTCGAGGTGCTGATTACTTCAACAATTTCATTTGATCGACTAACGAACCAGGTAAAAACCCTTCGTGATCAATTTTAACCAAAATTTTCCAGATTTTGATTTTGGTCTCAATATGCATGTTTCAGTGATTTCATTGCCAAATCTTGATATTTTGACGTTCATTATTAGTTTCTAAACATTTTGATGTGATTTGATTGCATTTTGAACCTCAAAAAACACATGAACAGAGTCCACCCCCATGTAAACCCCCTCGCCGGAGCTCCGACGACCTCACCGAAGCATTGCTGTGGCCGTAAGGCCATTTAGGTTAGTCTCCCTGACCTTGTTAGGCTAGGGCGGCTAGTGTTAGGATTTAAATTCTGGAAAATGAAAATTTAATCGGAAGAAGTTAGGGTTTTTGGACCGATTTTTTGCTGGCCGGCGAAGGTCCGGCGGCGACCTAATTAGGCTAGTTTGATAATAGAATATGTGGACTTGGTAATAGTACAAGTGGAACGGCGAAATACTCATCGGAAGGTTGCCGATGGTGAGCCCAAAGTTGCGGTCTTGAAAACTAAAAATGTGAAATAATGCCCATCAACTGTTTCTAAAAATGCCCCAATGAAGAAGGCCAAAAACGACGCCGTTTTGGCGTGCCGTGCTCGCCGGAGAAGAAGACCGACGCCGACGACGGCCGTTTCGGTATCGGCCGAACCAATCTGAACCGGTCCGATTTCGTTCGTTCCTCGGCGAGAAAAAAAATTCAAAAATAAAAAAGAAAAAAAATAAAAATTAGAAATTTTTTTAAAAAATAAATAAATAATCAAAAAAATTACAGAAAATACAAAAATTTTCAGAAAATCCATAGAAATTTCTAATATTCAGAAAATACAAATAAAAAATTTTGAAAATTTTGGAAAATCAATAAAAAATTGAAAAAATTGGAAATTCACAAAAATTTAAAAAAATCATAAAAAATCATTTCTATGTTTAAAGAAATTTTTCCGAAAAAAAATTCAAAAATTTGAAAATTTTCAAAAAATTTGAAAATTCACAGAAAGGTCCAAAATCATCATGGCTAGCCATAAAAAATGAATTTGAATTTTTGAAGTGTCCAAATGGTACTTAAAAAAATCAAAAATTTTGAAAATCCATATAATGATTCAAAATCACTGTGATTGGTCATAAAAAGTAAAATTTGAATTTTCCAAAATGCCCAAGTAGCATTTTTGGAAAATTCCAAATTTAGGGATAAAACCCTAAAAAAAACCTAAACCCTAAAAAATGAAATGAGCAAGCTATTAGAGCTTCATTAGGGTTTGTGTGTTCTGCTCGATTTTCATTTTTAATAGCCAAATTAGGGTTACTGTGATTGATTTACCATTGATTGTGCATTTAATTTTTGGATGCTTAATTGTCTGTCCATGATTAGATTAGAGAATTGATCTTAGGGATCCGTGTGATGCGTTAGACATGCCATATCATTTTTAGATACCGAAAGGGCGTTAATGGTCCCAATTTAGGATTGTTAACGTAATTAAGTCACTTATCCAGAATCTTTGGTTCGTAGGATTACGGTACTTCTCCCATACCTCAATTAGGTTTCTAGTTAACCTACCGTAAATGACTAGTGGCGACTCCAAGTTCAAACTTCGATCAAACAAACCCCGCTGTTATGTGAGGTATGGCCTGTGAGAGGCCTATATAGAAAAATACCTCTATTCTAGTACGCGAGAGCGTGGCACGACAACATATAGCACACAAGTCTCCCTATTTAGCTACGTAAGGTCATCACTCCTTATCACTCTAGGCTCCGATCGAGTTGGATCGAGCTGACCTTTCTCTGATACCAAATAAACGAGGGATGTCACGCATCGAACCCTACGGCACGTGGCATCCCTTCTTTGATCGAAATTGTACGACATCACAAGACTCGTCGCCGACCCAAAACCCTAAATCAGAGAAATACACACATGCAAAAACGATCACACATCCGTACATAACAAACATGACCAAGATAGCGACGGAAGACAACATAGTAACATACTTAATAAAACACATACTTATATTAAGCAAAGAGTATTTACAACAACCATTAGAAACATAAGTATACATAGGCTAAAAATGGATCAACAAGCCACTGTCATCAAAAAGGGATTCGTGACTCGGGGCGATGAGGTACTATATCCAATGGGCTCTTTTCCAAAAAGTGTCAGCCCTAATTGTTAGCTATGCTCAAGGCTAACCCCTAGGTGATACCCAATCCGAGTCGAATCCAGAAGACTCGGATGAATCATCAGACAACTCGAATTTGGAATCCATAGATTCAGGCTCGGACTCGACCTCCAATAGCTCCTCCTCGGGATCCTCCTCAGGCTCTAGCTCAAGCTCCATCGGCTCTGGATCAGAATCGAACTCCCACTCCATCAGCTCTTCATCTTCATGCTCGGAATCCATGTCGGACTCTATGATGACTGGCCAGGGGTCAGAATCTGCTTTGGACACCGAGTTGGGGCTCACTACCTCTCCTCGTTCCAACCGAGGTATTCAATCACTGAATGCTCTATACGGTCCGAGATCCCAAAACGTAGCGGTACGTTGGCCATCCTCAAGGTCGAGGGTCTGAAATGTTGGGGTTTAACAACAGTGAGAACGAATCTCAGTAAGTAGGCCCCCTAAACCTATACTAGGCTAATATGCACCTCCAGACAAGTATCTAACCATACAAATAGTTGAGTAAATAGGCGACTTAGGCCTCGGGCCTAAATCAAGCGAATAATCGACCCTGCACGTTAGGTACATAATAATAATACAAAGACCAATCATGGCACATACACACTAACACTTGGCCACGAACACTTGCCATTCACATGCTTGCACTCAGTAATGCACACTTCGCACACAAGTCAATTTCCAGTTAATCTCTAAACTGCGTTAAACATATCAAGTCCATCACTGCTCGAGACTCGCGTAACATGCCTCAAGTCCATAACACAGCGTGAACAACGCCTCAGGTTGGCCATCATCTGGTAATCCGGGCATCGTCCCGCGTTAAACGCCTCATGACGAGTTCAATACCCTGCGTTAAACGCCTCAGGGCTTATGTGATCACACTTGCACACTTCTCCAATTTATTATTTGAACCCCGTGTAAACGACGCCTCAGGGCATTTTAGGTGATCACATACTCAATGACATGCATGCAACTCACATGATTCACGTAATATGTTGCCACTCAATATGCACGAAACCATAGCCATATCATCCAGAAATCGGCGCATCATTAGAATCCACATTAATTACTCAATTCACATAACAACATGCTCAATTCGACGCTCAAGGTAAATCAGCCACGTCCACAATTTGGCGCACCAAAGATCGTGCAATTAAGCCATTGAAATCACTCAAGCCTATGGCCCACAAAGTCCCTTATTTCTCGGCCACATCAAGCACTCACTAGAACATCACGACACCACACAATTAATTCCAACCATGCATAGTTCAGCCACTTCATAGTCCAAACATAACACACATAGCAATTCACATTTAAACCATGGACTAACAACATATAGCCCAACCGAGCCTACACTACTCAGCCATAAAACAGCCCACTGTATACCTCTAAATCACCTTTAAAACATCACATTAGCCCACAAAAATCACCTCATCAGCAGCCCTTATCATCCGCCATTAATTAACCCCTAAATCACCCTAAATAAGCCCTAAGCTTGCCTAAAAATGCACAAAAGCCTAATTAGGGTTTAGGGTTTCCACTCACTCAAGTCCTAAGCTCCAACAGGGGGTGCTGAACTAGGGGAAAGAGGGCTGGAGGGCCGCTGATTCACGCCGGACTAGCAAGGGCTCCGGCGGCTCCCACAGGTGGCGGACGGCGGTAGCGACGGGCTGGTGGCCCGCGGCTGACCCAAATGGCGAGAGAGGGGGTGACAGTGATGGTGGTGAGGCGTGGAAAGGGAGAGGGGAAGGGTGAGGCTGGCGATGGTGGTGGTGGTGCATGAGGCGGTCATGAGCCGGCGGTGGCGGCACATGGCTAAGGCTGGGCGGTCAGTGGTGGTGGTGTGGTGCCGAAGATGAGAGAGGGAGAGAGAAGGAGAGAATGAGGTGGCCAAGTGGGGTGAGGGCCAATAGGACGCAGGCCAGCACGGCGGTGACGCACGGTTCCGACGAGAGCGGCACGGCCGCGACTCTGGCGGGAGGATGGCTCTGGCGGGTTGGCGGCTCTGGTGGGTTGGCTTCACGTCACCAAGTAGAGGAGGAGAGAATGGAGAGAGTGAGGAGGGGGGGTGCTCGGCCGAAAAGGGGTGTGAGAATGAGAGGAGAAAGAGAAAGAGAGAGTTTTATCCAAATTTCCATGAGTGGGGTAGGTGAACCACTCCACTAACAAAGACTTGATTACCCACCCCACTAACACACTAAATCAAGGGATGAGATTCAAGGGTCAAAGATCTTATCTAAAACCAATGGCCAAGATCATTTCCAGAACAAAATATCTAGGGGCAAGATTGGGAATGAGCAAGAGTGATAGGGGCCTAATTGTCCAAGAATTTCGGCCACTCTTCAGGTTGAATAAGTCCATTATAACATCTCAATTTTCGGAATTAAGGCATAGGGTTCAAGGGCAAAATGGTAATTTTCCATTCCCGATCCAAAATTCAATTTTCCGACCAAACTCATTTCAAATATGATTGGCCACACTAATATGTTGTTGTCCTTGAAAATTAGTCGTGTATGTCTATCAAATTCGACACTTAAATTTGGATTCAACTCAAAGATCACTTTCACCAAATTGCGATTTTAGAGTCTCTTACTAACGAGTGGCTTTTTAGGAGTTACGCGTATCGACCTAGAGTTTCTCGAGCCATGGTGGCCTCGATTACCAATAAAACGCGAGGGTCCAT
This sequence comes from Syzygium malaccense, assembly GCA_031216405.1. Lineage (NCBI taxonomy): Eukaryota > Viridiplantae > Streptophyta > Magnoliopsida > Myrtales > Myrtaceae > Syzygium > Syzygium malaccense. Next base: position 20,080,505 of record CM062255.1, read on the forward strand.
CACTAGTTCCGAAGGTCGGGATCGTTCAAAATAAGTTTAGGATCGTTCGCCACGCACACAATCGGTCATGCAGAATTACCCATAATCCGATCGTACGTCATTGGAAAATCGATTTGCAACCCTTCCTTGGATCAGCCTACATTGACCCAAAATATTTCCTCGTTGTTTCTCGAAATCGAAGGTCGATTCATGGTCGAGTTCTTAGGTCTACGTACTGTTTTCCTAGTTAGTCATTCCTTATTGGTCAGTATCCCGAGAGTAATCAGTTTTGAGCGAGACTTACTAAAACGAAATGAGAAATACACATTCATTTCATTGATCCCAGAAGTGGGTCGAATTCAGAATGTCACATGAGGAGTCCAATCCGAAGTGTCCTCTTAAGTACTACTAGCTTTAGTGACGGGCTTAGGATGCCCCGCCTTTTTGACCAACCCTTTTTGTATAGAGGAGTCTAGGTTGACCTGACCGATTGCCCCTTTTTGGTATGATCGGTCGTTAAGAGAGCTGCCCTGGATAGGCTTGTAAAGTGTAGCTTCTCAAGGTTAACTAATGTTTATAAAATGGCTCGTTGGCTCTTATGTTAATATGTTTTCCTAGCTATTTCCCTTACTGTTATATGATTAAGAGTCTGTACGTTTCAGCTTGCGTCTAATAAAAGATAATAGAATGGATTAGCGATACGTCTTGGGACATCGCAACTTAATGACAGGAGAGGGATGTTACCGTTCTTGAGGGAACGGGGCGTGACAAGAGTGGACGTAGGTTTGGGACAAAACCGAATCACTATAAATTGTTGTGTGCTATTTTTACTTGTTCATTATCATCTCTATTTTACTGATAGTACCACGATCACTTGATGTTATCTCCTTTAGCTAATTTATTGAAATTGGTTGTTAATTTCTGCAAAAGATTATCATAATCATTAAACAATCTATTCACCCCCTCTAGGTTGCATTGTTAGCCTCAACAATTGGTATCACAGCTTTGTTGATTATTACTTGAAGTGTTTTACTTATGAGCATAAAGATCATTATCTACGGCTAATGTGACGCCCTAGGCATGCCACTTACTAAAGCGATTCTTTAATCTTCTTTAGTGTTATTATATAAGCGGAAGCTAACATTTAGGTTAGCACCTATAACATGGATGAGGCCCAAACAACATAATCAATATGACTGAACGGGGATATCATCTTCCATTTCTTTTCATTATTTACATACATGGGCAATACATCCAAAAGACTAACACTGGGAGGATCACAAAGATATAAGCTCCCCTTCACTACCAAGTGACCCTATACATATGTCATTGCTACTATCAATGCTCGTTGTTGTAGTCTTAACCAAAAATGACAATTGCTGAATTCCGAAATAGCTCCCTATCTAGCATACGCTACCACCACCCGTTCCTTCTGATCACTATGCTCGCTCGAACCACTACTCTCGCTATCACTATCACCGCTATCATCCATGAATCGTAGGGGACCTAACAGTTCACCACCTCGGTTGACAGACCACGCCACAAAATAGTATGACACCATCGATGTACATCAAACATCAACCCATAACACCGAGACCTATCGAGTATATAGTAGGTTCGACCTTGGAATCGTAACATTGTCCCAAGTACACTCAAAATAAAAAAGGGGTCCATAATGAGCCAACGGAGGAATGTTCATCCTAGCTATCTGAAAAATGTAAGACAACGGGAGTGAGCAATAGCTCAACAAGAGATAAAACCAATTTCTAAACCAACCGATCTTACTAACTCTCGATTCCTAGGACACATCTAACATGGAATAATTAATGCACCTTACGATGAATGCATATGATCAACACCACATTCAGAATCATATGTATCAAGTCAGCATGCATCGCACGATATCACACGTTTCATTTCACATGCATGTCATACCATTGGGTCCATCCGCATCTCACGATTCAACCGGTTGGCAAGCCGGTCTGTGCAAGTCACTTTCGGTTTGTTGATCGAACTATCACAGCGCGCAGGCCGCAAGCATCTCACTCCGAGGCATATCAACACAAGTAGAGGGGCATCCTAGCACATAGCAGAGGGGCATCCCGACATCGTCTCGGCATTGTTGAGGAATCTCGATTCACTGACCAAGACTTCTGCAGGACACTGGCCGCAGGCATACATCTATGGCCTGCCATCCATAGGCATCTACGACTTACTATGCGTAGGCATCACATCACATTTCCCATATGTCCCACACATATCACACATATGATATGACATGCAATACAACATCCACATGAATTTGATGCCATGCTACTATAGTGATTTAATACCTTTCTATCTAGCATTAACCTTCACACCAAATTTCCAGAATCTATCACCACAAAGATGACCTTCTTTGCACCATCAAATGACATCACATCAACGACATTCATACCTCATTGGAAAGCCCAAAGTGTGTAGGTCATATCTCCAGAAGACACCAACTCGTGATTTGCACATTTTTACGTAGAAATTAGTAAATATTTGCAACTGGATAAAACTGGGCAGTTTTGGACGGTATTTTAATTCAGCTCTAAAAATATAGTAAATGAACTTGAAAAATTATGAATTTTGAGTATGTCATAGAAACGATCTTAATTAACAATTCTCATGAGAGTTGGAAGTCTGGATCATTCTGTAAACAAGGATAACAACCACTCAAAGCCAGACCATACTCAGCCCTCTGGAACAGAATGTCCACTTCACAAGTTATCCCTCTTCCAGTACCCAAATCACTTCCAAATGCTTTGAAATTTTTGTATGTAATATAAATAAAAGTTCTTAACAACTTTTGTGAAATAAGCTTGTTGAAAATAGATCTGGAAAATTTTTTAAAAAATCGAAAATACGTGAAGATCACAAAAATTATATTTTTGGGCAGTTTAAACATGGTTTGAAGATGAGCTTTCATACGACCCAAATAAACCCCAAAAATTCCAGATTTAAAATCTATTAAACTTGAAGATGTGGTGAACAACTTTTGTGAGGAACACAACCCCAAATTCGATCCACAAAGACATGTGAAAAAATAACAAATATAAGAGGTACTGTAGTTCCGAGTTCTGGGTTTCAAAACAAACCTCAAAGATTCAAGTCCAAATGGACACCCACGAAATTTTGGCTCATCTAACTCAATTCCAAAAGCTTAAGTGGACATGCAACGACCACTATCACCTTCATTCTACAAGCCAAACCCGTCCTTCTCACATGCAAGTCAAATTAAATGATTGAAACTCACATGCTAGGCCATTAAAAGCTAGAACACCCACGTGCAAAGCCATTAGAGACTCAAAGTCACACATGTGCACTCAACCCAGGTCTGGACATATTCATGCACACCCTTCTAACACCATAAATCACACATGCAAGATCAAACAACCATCCACAGCAACAAATGAGCAAAACGAAGGGCGTAGGGAGATTGATTGGCTTAGAAACAAGCTCTATCTACTTGCCTTGAACTATTCAAGGTTGGAGCACTTCGTCTTGGGTGTTGGCCACACCTTCACAGCACAAGAACAACAAAAAAATGAGCTGGAACAAAGCTAGAAATGGAAGTGAAGTGTGGGAGAGAAGGTGGCTGAGAGGGAGAGTGAGCGGTGAGAGAGAGAGAGGGAGAGAAAATAGAGAGTTGGCTTTGTGGTGTCTTGAAAAATGAAAGAGAGAGTGAGGATAATGATGTCTCATCATTGCAATTTGAAGTGTGTTAAGCAAGCTTCTTACTTACATGAAATATGATTGGTTATCTTAGATGGCCATGATGACTAATTTAAACCCATTTTCTCTAATTTTACATGCACCAAATTGCTCCTTGCATGGCTGGCCACACATGGGCTTCAAAGGGCACAAATTTGTGTCATAACATGTCCAATTTAAGTGTATAACATGTCCACATAAGAGCTACCTTAGTGGCCATTGTCCGAAATCATTATTCATAATCACTATATTCACATATTTCACACTTATATGGTTGTACATAACCTCCGAACTCATTCAATGAATTTTCACAATTTTCGGATCAAATATGTGCTAGGTACTTATTTACCGAAATTTCGTAGTTGTTTTGATAGTTGTATAAACAAACTTTGGCTATTACTAATCTTACTTCACATAATATCACATATCAATTATATGAAATTTCGAGATGTCACAGCTAACCTTGTTGATTTCTTTGAACCTAATTCTTAAGCTCCTAACAAGCCTTTGTACTTCTTTGTACTTTGATGGCACCAACTATGCGTATTGGAAACAAAGAATGTAAGCTTACATTGAAGCATCTGATCTCCTCATGTAAGATGTGATTCAAGATGGACTAGCAGTATCAGCTAGAGGTCTTGTCCAACAAGAAGGAAACAATGCGCAAGCTACTATGGCTGTTGCTGCTACGACTCAACTAGAAGAAGCACAAAGAAGAATTGCACAAAATGTTGAAGCCAAACATCTACTATGTTGTGCATTACCTCCATTTGAGTTTAATCAAATTTCTTCTTATGTGATGGCCAAAGAAATATAAGATTGACTCTTATACACATTTGAAGGAACTGATGGAGTGAGAGAAACAAAAAATGAATATTCTTCTTGGGAATTATGAGTTATTGAAAATGAAGTATGATGAAACTGCAACTCAAATGTTCACAAGATTCACTAAGATCTTGAATTATCTAGCTAATCAAGGAAAGATCTTCACTGATGCTAAGAAAGTGAACAAGCTCTTGAGAGTAATTCTGAAGGAGTGGAGTCATGTAAAGACATTCATACTATAAACAATGAGAATCCAACCCATAACCACGGATGAGTTGATAGGCATATTGGTGTCCAATGAAATTGAGCACATGAATAAGGAAAACGATAGTAAAGAAGTTAAGAAAATTATTGCATTCAAAGCTTACCATGATGATACAGGTGAGAAAACATCATTGATGTAAGATTCTGAATTTTCAATCCTTTTTCCCAGGATTTATGAAATGAATATTTTGACCAATGCACTTATAGTGAGATCAGCGCATTCTCGGGATGCTAACCTTAGGGGTAAGGCCATCACGGGATTGAGTTTGCATGACCAAAGAACTCGACCTTGGTTCGATCTTCGACCAAAAGATTGACGAGGGAATGTTTTGGGCTAATAGAGACCAATCTATTCGTTTGATCGTGTTCGAAGGGAACTAGCAATAGACCCTCGCAATTACATGACAATCGAGGTCACCTTGGTTCGAGCAAACTTAAACACGACTCGACTTAGTGTCGATCACGGGTCGAAAGTGCGTAATCCAAATGAGTCATCCGTTAGTAAGAGATAAGCTAAAGTCGCGATTGTTCGAATTTAAACATTTTTTGGAATCTGGGCTCGAGAATCGAGAATTTTGAAAGTGACAATTTTTAGCGGCCGATGACCTTTTTGGCGTGGCCAACCTTGGAGCCACCCGTTTTTGTAAAAAAAAATGGATTTTGGTTCGGGATCGAAAAAATGACCGTTTTGCCCTTATGCATCGCAAACAAATTTTGAAGACTGGATTAAATCGGGGGACTGATAATCATACTGTATGGCTGAAAATGGAAGGACAAGAATGCCCCTCTCCTCCCATGAGCATTTACCCTTTTGCCCTTGAATTATTGGATAACATTAAATGTGGACCGTTGGATTTGGATAAGATCGAATCTTGGCCCTTGGATTGGTGAGGTAGTTGGAGGGGTAGATTGGTAATTTCTGGTGGCGTTTTAGGGACCAATTATTGGGCACCATATATATATATTTTCTCTCTCTCTCTCTCTCTCCTCATCCCTACCCACTGAAACTCTCTCTCTCTCCTTCCCCGTGCATGAGCCAAACTTGGCCGACCACTAGGTCACCAGCCACCTGGTCACCACCCATCTCGCCGTCCGCCGTTGGTGCTTCTACTTCCCAGCCACGCTACTACCGTCCGCCTTACCCCTCTCTCTCTATCTCGCCCTGTGCTGTTCGGTCCAACCGCCACCGAGCCACCCCTGACCATCCTCCCCTAGGCCATACGACCTAATTGCCACCCCCAGCCGCCCGATCGCCGCCAGCCAGCCGCCCGTCCACGGCATCACAGCCGCCCATCCACGGCGTCGCAGCCGCTCGCTCACCTAGCCGCCGGCAACGCTGCTTGGTTGCTGCTGCTAGGTCGGCTATTCCGACCACCTGTCCAGTTGGTTTTGCCTTTTTTAAAGGTAAGTAACTCTCCCAAACCCTCCTTAGGACCTCGGGTATTGTTGGACACATTTAGGACTCGGTTTAGGTTAAATTAAGTGGCTATTTTAGGACTTAGATAGGGGTTGATTGATGGTTGTTGTAGACTAATTTAATGAATGAAAATGTGTGGTTTAGGAGGCTTGGATGGGGCTGTGGTGATGCGGCATGACTTGAACTGAATTGTATGTTGATTGGTTATTTTACGACTTGAATGAGCTTATGAGAATGATTGTGTGGCTCGGGGTTGTTGGCTGGTTTTGAATGAAAATTTGGCTAAATGTAGTGTGGCCGTGTGCCATGTGTGTGGCCATGAAAGTGTGATGATGTGACCGTGCAATGAGGTCACGAACCAAGAATGTGTGGTCGTGTGATGTACTTGCGTGATAAGGATGTACATTTGCGATATGTATGTGTGACGTGAGATTGTGTGGGCGTGTATTATGTGTGGTCGCGTAGTACGTGTGGTACGATAGTATGAGATGATTGGAATGGCTGGAAAAGTGGTACCTTGAGGCATGTCCGTTTACACGGGGGTAAGTTCTGTCATGAGGCGTGTTACGCAGGATGATGCCGTCCTTGACGAGGTGACGATGTCTGGCCCGACAGGATGACGATGCTTGACTAGGTCAGAAGACTGTTAGTCTGATACGTTTTACGCGGGCGCAGTAGTGATGGAAAGTTAGGAATGAGTTAGACTTGGCTTGACGTGCAAGATTTGTGAAAGTTGATGCATGGCGTGAGTTAGTGTGCGAGTGTGGTTTGCCTCGCGTGATATGATGCTTGATGAGTATGGACATAAATGAGCTGGCTATATTATTATCTAACATGTAGGGATGTGTATGATGGATCCCAAGTAGGATCGCATGTGATTGTTAGTATGATTGGTTGCTGTGTCATGCGTGTTTCGTCTGGCGGTATGTGAGAGCCTATATGGGGTTTGGGGTTGTGCACTTATTGACATTCGTCTCATGATTACATAACCACCATTTTAGACCTCCAGCCATGAACCTAGGAGACCCACCTCCTCGTTTTGGGATCCCTAGGCATGTGGATAATCAAGAGGTAGAGTATCCTTTAGGAGGCGACCAAACTTTTGTCAGATATTCGAGCACTATTTAGGTTGACGAGGGCAGATTATGCTGGAAGCCTTATTCGCACATAGCATGGACCTATCGAGACGGCTTAGAGGAGACAGGTCCGCTGAGAAGCTTTGACATCCTCTTTTATAATGCCGGTGAGTGGGATCCTTCGGCTATCATTCCTCTCGATGGCGAGATCGTGGATCCTAAGGAGCCAGATGAGAAGCCATTCAAGTACCCCCAGTGGATCTGCAGGTCATGCAACCATTACAGTTGATTCCTTCGTATCGCAATCCACGTGATCTTCCATGGTACGAGCCAGAGGATCCAATGGTAGCATAGGAGAAGGGTGACCCTTAGGTTTCATCAGAGTATTTTAGGGGTTGCACAGAGTAGGTTTGACTAGTCATTTTTTGGAAGATAGGTCGACCTATAGTGAAGCTAAGTTAACCCAACCACCCGATCCTTTTTGTTGTGTTGGTGGTGTTTTGGATGCTCGTCTTGCTAAGCTTGTATGTATGTAACGATGTTTGTATGCTCGGTTCGATGGTAATGTATAAGAGTTAATGTTGTTAGTTCGTTGAATGTCTTGATGCTCTACCCCATCATCATCTTCATAGTTACGAGTGTTTCTATATTTAATTCCGCATGTGCTTTTGATTGTCTTGGGTTGGCGACGTTTTCCTCGGACATCGCATTAATTCGACCAATGAGGGATGTCGCGACCTCGATGGGGTTCGGGGCGTGACATCCTCGTTTGATTTGGTATCAGAGCAAGGTTAGCTCGATCCAAGTAAGGTCGAGACCTGGAGTGATAAGGAGCGATAGCTTTAGGGTAGTTAGTTAGGGAGCCCTTCGTAGAATGCATGTTTATGTGGATTGTGCATGTCTTATGAGTACGTGCCTGTGGTTACTGAGTGGTTTATTGTGGTTATAATGTTGATTGAGACAAAGGTACGGCAGGACTTGAAGTGAGTACGAGAACCCTGTTGGTTGCTTGGTGATGTTAGTTGGATGTTACTTGATTGGTTTGATGGTTGGTTGTTGGTTGTTGGTTGTTGAGTGTTGGCTATCGAGTTTTGTGCCTAAGGCTTGGACTAGTATAGTTGGCCTAGGTCTTCAATTCATGTATGGAATTATAGCACGTAGTAGGGTAGCGTGAGCTCGTGAGAATGAGTAGGAGAGGTGCAGGAGCGAGAGGCACGTTGAGCTCCTAGATTCCGATCGCGGAAGATCCGCGTATGAAAGTAGTTCTCAGGATGTTAGAAGGGATTGGGAATTTAATGGATAGATAAGCTCAAGAGTGAGCTAATGCGACCACTCGGGCTGCTGAGGCTGTAGCTGCTTTAGTTAATGAGAATGCTGGTAATGGAAATGGGAATCGTCAGATGCATCAGTTGGTAGAACAATTTCTGAAGTTGAAACCATCAAAGTTTGAAGGAGTAGGGGATCCAGAGGCTGCTTCTAAATGGGTCGAGGAGTTAGAAAAAGCTTTTGCTTTATTGGGGTGTACTGAAGTAGAGAAAGTGACGTTAGTAGTGTATCAGCTTCAGGGTAATGCAAATGATTAGTGGAAAGCCACGCAGGGCTAAGTGTTTCCTTTGGGCATGGATCAAAATTGGACGGCCTTCGTTTAGGCTTTTAATGAGAAGTATTTCTCGGTAAGTGTCCGAGAAAGAAAGATGACGGCTTTCCTTACACTGCAACAGAACCAAATGACTGTGGATCAATATGAGGCGGAATTTGGCAAGCTGTCTAAGTTTGCGCCGAGAATGGTCGACCATCCTAAGGATAAGGCGCAAAGTTTTCGAGATGGATTGAGGGCCGACATTCGCAGCTAATTGATACCGGTGAATTTGAGAACTTAAATGACCATGTGATATAGTGCTTGATGAGTATGGACATAAATGAGCTGGCTGTATTATTATCTAAAATGCAGGGATGTGTATGATTGATCCCAGGTAGGATCGCATGTGATTGCTAGTATGATTGATTACTGTGTCATGCGTGTTTCGTCTGGCGGTATGTGAAAGCCTATGTGGGGTTTGGGGTTGTGCACTTATTGAGATTCGTCTCATGGTTGTATAACCACCATTTCAGACCTCTAGCCATGAAACCAGGAGACCCACCTCCTCGTTTTGGGATCCCTAGGCATGTGGATAATCAGGAGGTGGAGTACCCTTTAGGAGGCGACCGAGCTTTTGTCAAATATTCGAGCACTGTTTTGGTTGACGAGGGCAGATTATACTGGAAGCCCTATTCGTACATAGCATGGACCTATCGAGATGGCTTAGACGAGACAGGTCCACTGAGAAGCTTCAACATCCCCTTTTACAACACCGGTGAGTAGGATCCTTTGGTGATCATTCCTCCCAATGGCGAGATCGTGGATCCCGAGGAGCCAGATGAGAAGTCATTCACGGTACCCCCAGTGGAGCCACAGGCCGTGCAACCATTGCAGGTGATTCCTTCGTATCGCAATCCACGTGATCTTCCGGGGTACGAGTGTTGATATCTAATTTTTAGCCGACACGTCATTAAAAATAGAAAATTCGAGATTATGGTTTCCGATCGCAACGAAGCCCGTTTCTTGAACAAAAAGTGTTGTTTTTTAATTCTGTCTATTGGCCTAGCTTCTGTAAGTGATTTTCTATTCATTTCATGCAAAAACCCGAAAAGTCAAATAGTTGACTTTCGAGTTGACTTTTTGGTCAACCATTTAACCAAAAGTCAACCCCGGGTCAAATTGAGGCTTTTCGCATAAAAAGATTCCTTTCAACTCCAATTTCGCTTTAGAAGTAGAAATTTCAGAAAAATTCAGAGATTTGATCATAAAATCAAGCTCCTAGTGAAAAGTCAACTAGAGTTTGACTTTTGGTCAAACCTTTGACCAAAAAAAATTGAAAAATACAAAAATTCCAAAATCATCTTATTTTACATTTAATTTACCTTTGGCATTTGAAAGTTTACAAAAATCGATTTGGAATCAGCTTTTTCCCAATTTGCGAAATTTGGTTCAAATCGGCCAAAAATGAAATTACTACATTCCTAGTCATTTTTTAGGTTAGTTTTCTTCACGACATTTGATCTGGAGGTCATCTTATATTCAATATTGGAACCAATTTTGTGATTCCAAGCCAAACACAAAAACCCCCAATTTTGGCCCTAATCAGTGATTTGGATTGATTCTTCATGATTTGCGCAATTGAGGCACGAATGAGCCTAATTTCTTATATGAAATCCAAATTCAAAATCAATTTTGGAAGTTTCACATGAATTTGAGTCAATTTGATCAATTTAGTAATCCAATAATTAAGAAGTCTAAGAGTATTTGATCCAATTAGTGCAATTCAACTTGACCCACTCTAGACTAATATTCAATTTGATGAATTGAGACTCAATTTGGTTAATTGGACTTCAATTAAATTTGTTAGTCTAGCTTGGCCATGCAATTACCCAAATTCAAGATCAATTGAGACAAACAAGTTAAATTGGATCGATTTGTGCATGAATTTCAAATCGGTTCAATCCAATTTGATCAAATTCGATATTAATGGGGTCAATTAATCATGATAGAGACCAAATTATACAAAATAGGAACAAATGGAATCAAGGATTGAACCAGTTCAATCAGGCCAAATTCGAAACTAATCGGCTCAACCCGATTTGATTCAAATTCAAACGGTTTGATCGGACTGGCCATTTTCCGGTTGAAAATCCGGCGATCGACGGTCCATTCTGACTAGCCAAGGCCAGCCACATCCTTTTGAGCCCAAAAATGACAAAAATGCTCTTAATTGAAAATTACGAAAATGCCCCTAAGAGAAATTACTAAAATGCCCTTATTCAAGAATTAAATAAATTAATTAGGGGATAAGCAAATCAATCGTGGCCATTCATTTAGAATTGATCATTTCCATCCATGATGCCATGTCACTAATCCTTAGCCCTTAAAGAATATTTTTAATCATTAAAAATGCATTTTGGGCCATTGGATTAATCTAAGGGTTAAGATTCAAAGTTGATGGGGGTATATAGTGTTTTTTCCCTCCAAAATTTGGGGGGGGACACTCATTTTCAGATTTGAATTCTCTCTCCTCTCTCTCTCTCTCTCTCTCTCTCTCTCTCTCTTCCACATCTCTCTCGTATTCTCTCTCGGCTGCCGGCCTTCCGCCTCATCACCGGCTTTCGGCGAGCCGCTGCTCCACCGTCGTCCCCCATGGCGGCACAAGGTTGGTTGCAAAACCAGCTATCTTCGCTGGTGGCCGGAGCTTGCTGTTTCGGCCCGATCTTCTTCTCGGCAACATGACCGGCGCTGTTGCCGGTGATGTGATCAGCCGATTCAAGCGGCTGAACCGGCTGATCGGCGTCTCCCTTGGTGATCCCGAACCTCCAGCAATGTTCCTCGGCATATTTGTGCGGCTGTGGTGGCCGTTTGCTCGTTGAACAGCCACCGGATCGTGTTTTTTGATTTGATTCTTCATTACTAGTTCATTAGTGCGAAAACGGATCGATTCTCATTATAGTTTGTGCAATCTATTATCATAGGTTGGCCGAGCTTTCCGAGACTTCTCCGTGCTGTTCTTGATCTGAATACGGAGGCCGGATCGCTCGATTGTGCGTCGGAGCATCGTTAAACAAGGTAAGTGCACTTGAATGTGATTCTGAAAATTCGTATCCTGGAAAACCTGCATGTTTGAAATGCTGATTTGAGCTCGTTAATGTCGAAATCTCGTGAAGTGATGAGCTAGAGAATTGTAAAACGTATTTTAAGCTTTGATTTGATATATTGCAAGCCTCGATCGGACTTGATTTGCTATGTCAAAACACTTTTAGAAGTTAGGATTAGAATCTGGAATATGATGTTTAAGTCTGTTATGATATTTTCCTGATTGATGTTGTGCTGTTTGATGATTTTTTATGATTTTCTACGATCATTTTTTGAAAAACCTTTCTTCATAAAAGTTGTAGAGTACATCTTAATCTATGCATCATAAAATTTTCATAAAATTCAAAGCATGTTAGCATTGTACGATTTGCAACGTCATGTATGCATGAATCTGGTGACAGACTAGTTTCAGACTGACCTTTGTGTGTTCTTCGATTTTCATAAATTCGTGTGTTCGAAATATGAAAAAGTTTTCTTCACAAAAGTTCACACTAAGATCGAGATCTTTCTATTGATACTAATTTCATCAAATCGGAGGTCATTTGAATTTTTAAAAGGAATTTTCACAGTCTGATCAGTATCTGTGTCCAGATCTGATTTTCATTCCTTTGGAGTTCAAAAGATGTTTCTCCGAATTTGATAAAGTTAGAGTCCTTTTTTGCAAAAACTCAAAATTACAAAGTTGTTCATTAGGGTCTCATTATGTTGATTGGAAATTTTGAGGACCTAATAGCAATTTTTGGAGGGTCAATTTGCTTAAAATTTTATAAAAGGTCTTCATGGGATAAATTTTGATTTGCAATTGAGTCCTTTGTGAAAACCGAATTTTATAAAAGTTTAGAGAACTTTTAAGCAAACACTCAAAACATAAAAGTTGTTACACACGGGGAATTCTAACTACACAAAAATTTTCACGTGGTTTTCATAAGGTTTGTTATTTTTCCTGCCATTATTTTAAAATCCATAACAGAACCGAGTCTAGCCTGTCACTGAGATTAAATTTGATATTTTCGGGAAAATCGGCTAGGATTTGTAAAAAATGGTCTTATCGACTTTTGATCCTCATTTCATAAGCTTTCTAATGACACCTGAATCATTTCATTTGGATGTCATTAGGGTAGTTAATCACATCTGAACAAAAGCAATCTGAATTAGATAATAACTGAATAAGTGGTCTCCTTATGAAGCCCACTTCCCATTGTTTGATTGGCTTCGAAATAAGGCCCATGGGCCTAAATGCATGTTTATTTCATTGCTATGCATGTGTTTGTTAGATGAATGTTAGGCCCGGTGCATGTTCGGGTTGCCTATTATGGTCATTTAGAACCCGACTTTAGGGGTTAATTGATATGAGTTGCCGTTTTGTGAATGCAAATGGTAGCCCATTTGTGACATTCCGAAATTCCACCAATTGGAATTTATTGAATAATTGAATTTTATGAGGTGTGCTCGTAGTAAGTTCTCACCCGGAACTGATCATTCCTGGGAATGCTAACCATTAGGGAAAGGCTAATAGGGGAATTAAATTCGTGCGACTAAAGAAAATTCGATCGTGAATGGATTTCGACCATTAAATCGCGTAAGTGATATTTTGAGCCACTGTTGGCCGATCAAGGATAGTTTGGGGTTAGTTCGCCACTGTCCTAGTAGTGGATCGCGGGTGATTCCGTTGGACCACGAAACGACTTGACGAATGATTCTGAAATTATACCGAACGATCGTACCCTTCGGATCAAGTGATTGATCTTCGCGATTTTAATGACAACCGAGGTCGTCACGCACCGAACGAACTTGCACATGACTCGATTTAGTATCAGTCATGAGTCGATTTAGCGAATTTCCCCAGCAAGCCGCCCATTAGCTTGAGAAACGCTTGGGTTGCGTTTAATAGAATTTAATTATGGAAATTTTGCCCAAATTGGACACCCGAAAATTAGGAAATCACGCCGGAACGTTAGGACGACGTTGCACGTGACACGTGTCAATTTTTAGTGTGCTCAATTCCTTCGGAAAAATTTGATTTGAGCAAGAAACGGAGAATTGGACCATTTTACCCTTGAGAATTATAAAGGGTTAGTTTTGAGGGCAAAGGGCAATTTGGTCATTTTTGCCTTGGATATTTTGGGTCAAAGCTACTATTCATGTCTAGACCATTCTTCTCTCTTTCTCTCTCTTCTCTCCCCTCATTTCTTCTCTTTCCCCCATCGTGAAATCCCCCCCCCCACACCGTGAGAGCTCTCCCCATCCACCGATCACTCTCCCTCTCCCTTTGCCGTCGCCGCCGCGCCGGACCGCCGATCACCGGTCACGCCCGCAAGCCGCCGCCGTCCGCTCGCCGAACCACATCACGTTGCCACCCAAGCCGCCGTTCTCTTTCTCTCTCCCTCTCGGTCTTTTTCTCTTGGCCGTGAGCCCCAATCGCCGTCCAAGCCGATCGCCGCCACCCGGAAGTTGTACGTCATCGCCGTTGTCCCCGATTAAGGGCCGCCGCTTTCCGTTCTAGCCGTTTTAGCCTAGAACGCGGTAAGTCATCCTCTAATCCCGATTTAGGATTTCGGGTATCGCCGAACAATTTGATTTTTGGGTGAAATTGGACTTGTGCGGGTGCGAAATGTTGGGGCTTTAGACCGGGAATGTATGGCGGGCCTTAAGGAATTAATTTGGAATTTTTGGAGGACGATTTGAGGGAATTTTAAGCTAAGAATCACTGTTCACGAGCTGTGATTCACTGTTCATGAGGCTGTGATGCTCGGTTCGGGACGCAAGTTGGATTTCTAGTACCGAGATTTAATGGTGAGAAAGTTTCGTGAAGGACCGGAATCAATTTGGCGTCGTTTGGTGGGAGAAAAATAGAAATTTATGTATTTTACATGTGTTTTAATTATAATTGAGTTGTGGTGGTAGAATTGTGTGTGCATTTGTGCAATGGGCTGGTGTAAATATGTTTGATTCGTGCACGTTTGGGTTCAATTGAAATGATTGCTCAATTGACCAGGTGATATGTTGAGTTAGTCAACGCGGGTGAGTCGCGCCTAAACCCAATTTAGGACTTCGGGTATCGACGGGTAGTTTCGGACAAAATCAGTATGGAATTAGGTGCGGAATTACATGGATTGGTAGTGGAAATTTTATGGCGGGCCTTGGGATTTAATTCGGGCATTAATTATTGGAAATTCAGAAAATTAGGGGCTGCGAAATACTGTTCATATGCCTCGAATCACTGTTCACAAGCTGTGGATTACTGTTCACGGGGCTGTGATGGTTCGATTCGGACGCAAGTTGAATTTTTGGAACCTAGAAATTATGGCGAGAAAGTCCCGTGAAGGATCGGAATTATTCCGATGCCACTTGGCTGGAGAAAATTAGCAATTTACGTGTTTTGGGCATGTTTGAATTATTCTGGATGGGGTTGATTTAATTGAGTGTTTATTTGTGTGATAGATGAGGTAACTTGAGGATGAAATGAGGATGTTTCGAGGCTGGAGTGAGACTGAATAGAGTGTCGGATGTTATGGGATGGAATTGGCGAGCTTAGGGCTCGATTTAAGGACAAGTGGTGTTAGTTTGGTGTGTAGTAGTATGGCTAGATTGTGATGTTTAATAGGCTTGAAAATGTCGAAATTATGCCTATGAACGTGGCTGTGTTTGTGGGTCCATGAGTGGCCTTGTGTGTTTATTGAACTGTGATTGATGGATTGAAATGTGTTTGATTATGTGCACGCGTGGGCCAGATTAAATTAATTGTTGAAATTGGCCATGTCGAATGCTGAGTGAGCACGTTGTACGTGTTAATTGATGCGTGCATAGGCCGCGTGTGATGGGCCAGTTGAGTGTAGTAAATGCTTGATGAACATGTGCATGAGTAAGAAAGAAAAGTAGTCTGGCAAGTGATTGTAGAAGTTATGTTAAGATGTGTAAGTGCGAGAATGGGATCGGGCCGAGTATCATAAACTCGGGCAGCGATCACGTAGGTCTGATGCATTTGGCACAGGCTGAGGCTCGAAAGAGCATGATTGAGTTCGGTCCGAGGCACGATCAGCTCGGGTGAGACCGGGATTGGACCGAGGCATTATAAGCTCGGGTTTCGATCATGTAGGCCTATCGCATTTGGCGCGGGCTGAGGAAAGTGTGAATGTGGGATCAGACCGAGGCGTGTGATGCTCGGGGCGCGATCGAGTGTGAATGTGGGATCGGACCGAGGCGTGTGATGCTCGGGGCGCGATCGAGGGGCCTAAGGCGTGAACGAGTACGCGGGCCGGATGTGGTGAGTGGTCGCAGTGTACCTGAGGCGTGTACGTTTACGCGGGTCACTGGCGAAGAATGAAAAAGAGGGAATGAGAATGGACGGAATAATGGGATAAGAGTGGTACATGCGCGTGTTTACATCTGACATGATTGAGTTTGAATGATGTTGTGCGCATGTTTAAGCCTGATAATATTATTTGTTGTGCCTGCGACGTGATGTTTCAGCGTGTGTGAATATATGTATGTGATTGCGTAATTGTCTGGAGGTACGTGATAGCCTAGGTTGGGTTTAGGGGTGAACTTGCTGAGAAGTGTTCTCACGGTTGTTTTCAACCAAATATTTCAGAACCCCGACAGGAACCTTGAACCCTCCACCACCGCCGCCAGTACGTTTTTGGATACCAGTGCACACGGAGTACGATGTGGCAGAGTTTCCGGTGGGTTTTCAGAAGGATAACATTTTTGGAAGTTAATAGTTACTGGCTCGGGTGCTCGTAATAATAATGGATATTGTAAATATTATAGTGTAAGTTTGGCAATAAGAACGAATATGTTCATTCTCCCTGATTGCTTCCCCAGTTCTTAATTGTCCGGGTTTATTTGTTGATATCCGCTGTGGTAGTAAACC
This sequence comes from Syzygium malaccense, assembly GCA_031216405.1. NCBI lineage: Eukaryota > Viridiplantae > Streptophyta > Magnoliopsida > Myrtales > Myrtaceae > Syzygium > Syzygium malaccense. Next base: position 20,097,358 of record CM062255.1, read on the forward strand.
TCTGATGGCATTTTGAGGTCAGCGATATTCCTGGGACGTCGCTTAAATCGACCAAAGGCGGTGTCGCGTGCCGTAGGGGTTCGGGGCGTGACACCATTATCGTTAACCATTAATCAAATAATATTAGATGATTAGGTGGGTGATGAATCGAAACGCATGAAAAATAAAGGCCGATTCCGAGGCTCATGTTTGATTAGTGAATTGTTTGCACCATTGTTTTTTTTCTTGGATTATTCTTTCGGGTATTGTTTGTCGTGAATGAATGTTATGAATGTAAATACCGACACCCGAGAGGCGGTCCATGGAGAAGATAATCCAAAATTGGAAAAAGCCAAGGCGATTGACCGATGCCCAATCCGGTCTCAATTTGTATTCCTTTAGTGGTGGCGGTAAACCGATGTCCGATCCGGTTTCAATTCAATTCATTCATCCCGACTATATCTCGGGTTTTCAATTCGTGTTGTAATAAACACCCGACGAGTTGTGGGTTTTTACTTTCTTGTACTTAGAATTAGCTCGTCCTTTCAATATTTCGAGTGTTTACTTTACGAAATGTCTTTTAATATAATTGATTGTTTCTTTCTTTTTTTAGACTAAGATAGGATTAGCTTAGAATCTAAATGAAAATACAAAAACAAGGTGTATGATCACCTAGTGGACTAAGACTTTAAACATGAAAATGGTAAAGAATAAATGCATGATAACTTAGATAACAACCATGTTAAGTTTAGCGGTACCGAAAGGGCGTTAATAGAAATATTAATGTAAGCTAATCCCTGAACCTTTGATCTCTAGTTTTCATATAAACCGAAACGAAATTCCCACTTTCGGTCGGGTATTCTAGCCGACCCCCGATCTAGGCTAGTGGCGACTCCTAAAATAGATAAAATCGATCCGCTGTCACGCGAGATATGGATATAGGGAAAATCCACGTTCATGATCAATGGGCCATATGGCTAACCAAAAGATTTATGCTTCAGTAAAATCATTTTTATGATGTGCCATATGAACCGTCTCGTGAACACTTATCTCTAAACCCGCTTCATCGAGTTCGGCCCTCGAGGGGTAGGTCGCGACAACGAGCCAGAGGACCTAGGAGCAAAATGGGAGGAGGGTGACCCTTAGGTTTCACCATGGTATTTTAGGGGTTGCACAGAGTAGGTCTGACCAATCACTTTTTGGAAGATAGGTCGACCTATAGTGAAGCTAAGTTAACCCAACCACCCACTCCTTTTTGTTGTGTCGGTGGTGTTTTGGATGCTCGTCTTGCTAAGCTTGTATGTAACGATGTTTGTATGCTCGGTTCGATGGTAATATATAAGAGCTAATGTTGTTAGCTCGTTGAATGTCTTGATGCTCTACCCCATCGTCATCTTCATAGTACGGGTGTTTCTATATTTAATTCCGCATGCGCTTCTGATCGTCTTGGGTCGGTGACGTTTTCCAGGGACGTCACATTAATTCGACAAAAGAGGGATGCCGCGAGCGCGATGGGATTCGAGGCGTGACAATTGAAGGATGAAGTTGATGAGGACATGATGCTACTAGCAAAGTGATTCAAGAATATTATGAGGAAATGAAGAAATTTCAAAGGCAAAAGACAAATGAGATCCTCAAAAGACAAGATGTTCTTTAAAAACAAAGAAGAGAACATAGGTAAGGACATTGTTTGATATGAATGCAGAAAATCAAGACATATAAAGCTAAACTGTCTAATACTAAAAAAGAAGAAGGGCAAATATGAAAAGAAGAAATGAGCATTGAAGTTGAAATTTGGAGTGACACTGAATGCGAATCAAGTGATGATGAGGCAAATTTTGTGCCTAATTGTTGGCACCTAATTTTTAGCTATTTTTTTATATTTTAAAAAATTTCAAAATTAGGTCTAGGAATCTAGGCCAAGTCTAGAAACTTATTTCTAAACCAAAAAATAATTTTTTAGCATTTTTCTGCATTTCTTTTAGTCAAAATAGGCGAGAAAATCAAGAAAAATATAAAATGGAATCAGAAAATTGTATAAAAATAGTCATTACTCTTATTTTAAATCCAATTTCATGAATACATCATCAATTTTGAAAAATCTCAATTGGGTATATGTTTTTGCCAAAATTAGGCAAAATTAAACCCAAATTGAACAAAAAATACAATTAAATTTTTTTTGGTCATTTTTAAGTCATAGTGTCTTCACAACAAATGATTATGGGACCTTGAATTGCACAATGGTTGGTCCAATTGTACAATTTGACATGAAAATAAAAAATCCCCAAAATTTGACTGAAAATTAAGAATTTTGAACCACAATTAGGAATCATGCCCAATAGGAGTAGAGATCCCCTAGGTCGAGTGATTGATGTCGATTGATTGAACGGCATCGGCAAATCGACCGTTTTGGGATGATTTCCTCCTCGGGTGAACCAGGAGGAGGCTGATCGGGAAATCCTAAAACCAGGCATTTTCCGACGTGTTCATACCTGTTCCGGTGAAGCTATGGCCACTAAATTGACAAGGCATGGATTACAAGCCAAGAAAGGAACGTGGTACCATTACTCAGGTTGAATGGGGAAACGCCTATTATCCCTTGAGAGTTGTCAGACAATTTGGGATGCTTCAATAAGTCCCACCGGCATGGAACCCTGAGGAGTTTGCTTTTGACATACCAAGTGAAATTATACCCGAAGAAGAGAAGAAAGACCTTCAAGCCAAGGTTCACAAAATTATCCTTTCTTTGGATAATTCACCTTCACAAGTAGTGGAATGGCCAAAGAACTTAGAAGGAGATATGGAGATTTATATGGCATCCGAGGAATACATCAAGTGGATGAAAAGTAAACGACTAAATGAAATACTCATTTTTCAAAATCCGTTTGGATAAATTCAAAAAATATGATTAAAAAAGAAGGATCACCATGGATTACAATTCTTTGAATGGTATGATTCCTTGAGAAAAATATTGATGAGAAGTTTTATATAAGGTTAAGGCTTATGTAAAAGTTCTTATCCTTATTAATCATAAGAAACCATACAATTAAAAGAATATGGATTTTCATATTCCTTTCACCAATTCTAATATCCCGATGATTTTCATGAAAGCAGGTTTTCTAGCAACGGAAGGCAAAAAACCCCGAACCCGATTGCAAATTAAAATTGTTGAAGAATAAATTTGCACACGATTAGTTGAAGTCAAGAATCAGATGACACAAATGGCTACCATGATGGCAGAAATGAAGGCCTTCATTATAGCTGCGAAGGGATCTTATCCTACAGTTTCAAATTCTGGAGCTGCAAATACCACTAAAGTACCTGTTGAAGAGTCAATGAGAAGTAAAGAACCAATTTAGAAAAATCCTCCAAAAGCTGCACTTGAAATAGTAGATCTAGAAGAAGACATTCGGGTTAAAAAGACATCCAAAGATGAAGAGGAGGCCAAACGATTGGCTAAAATTGAAGAATACCTTGCAAGCCAAGGATATGAGCTTCAAAGGTTCGATAAATTCTCGCCTTACGCAAAGGTGGTGCTTCTAGAAAACTATAAAGAACCGGAGTTCGTGAATAAATATGATGGAATTGGCAGTCCTAAAAGCCATTTGAAATATTATCTCCGCAAGATGGCAAGATATTCAGACAATATACCACTTCTTATTAGCATATTTCAAGATAGTTTAAAGGGAGCCGCCCTGGCATAGTATACCACCCTCAACATAGAAGATTTTACTGAATGGGACCATTTGGCTGGAGAATTCTTTCGCCAATCTAAATTAAATGTCGAAGTAGTTCCAACCCGAAAGGACTTAGTCAGAACTGAGAAACGAAGAAGCAAAGGATTCAAAGCCTATGCTCAAAGGTGGAAAGCTGTAGCCTCACAAGTTAAACCGGCTATAAGTGAGGATGAGCTTATTGAACTTTTCTTGAAGTCGTTACCAACTGAGTATTACGACAAGCTGCATATATCGAGTTACCAAACATTCACCATGTTGGTAAAGGTTGTTGAAAGAATCGAATGGATATTGAAGGAAAAGAAATCTCAAGAAATGACAACATGGATACCATATCCTGGAAGAAAGGATAAAAGAACCTGTACGTGACATGGCTATGGTATCTAGCCCCAATGTTAGTCAGGCTTCGTTCCCAAAATAGTCTAGCATCCCTTGGAGAAATCTAAAATAGTTTGAGCCAAAGAAAAGACCCGTAAGGCAATTCACTTCGTTGCTATGGCCCCTATCGAAATTATTACTGATGCTATTAGAAAGGCATTTGGTGGCCAAAGAAGTGTCAAGAGATAATCCTGCAAAGTTCCCCTGATACGATGAGTCAAAGATTTGCACATATCACATGGGAGAAAGAGGACACGATGTGGACAATATAGTCTTAAAATACAAAGTTCAATAACTCATAGACAAGAAGATATTAAGTTTTCAAGAGCCAGAACCAAATGTACATCAGGACCCTCTTCCTAAGCATACTGTAGTAAATATGGTCTTTACAGAAAGAGAGATAATAAGACCTGATGATCAAGATGAATATGAAGCCAAATTAAAGACCGCTCGACAAGGAAATGCTTGCTTTCATCGTGAAGCATTCTTAAAAGGTGAAATTATAGACAACTTGGGAGATTCCATCATTTTCTTGAACGCATATCAAAATCATGGAAAGGGAATCTTTCAAGCTTCTACGGGTCTCCTATCTCTATGGTTCATCTCACATATTTGACCATGGTGCCATTCCATGAGTATTCATGAGATTTGCCCAACAATAAATCCGATAGAACGATACCTTCGTATTCAACATATCTTTCTTAGATTGGGCCAATTTTGTTAGAGCTTTAACACCTGGTTGAATCCAATGACGGATCAATTGGCCAAAGATTAGCAAGGCAATGATTACAAGCTAAGAAGAAAACACAGTACCATTACTCGGGTTGAATGGGGGAGCCACCTATTGTCCCTTGCGAGTTGTCAGATAATTTGGGATGTTTCAACAAGTCCCACCGGCATGGAACCCTGAGGAGTTTGCTTTTAACATTCCAAGTGAAATTATACCCGAAGAAGAGAAGGACCTTCAAGCCGAGGTCCATAAAATTATCCTTTCTTTGGATAATTCACCTTCACAAGTAGTAGAATAGCCAAAGAACTTGGAAGGAGATATAAAGATTTATATGGTATCCAAGGAATACATTAAGTGGATGGAAAGTAAACGACCAATTGATGTGGAACCATATATTCCATTGAGCTTTTATAACGGATCATGAGGAGGAGCATGTCCCAGAATACAGTGTCCCACACGTGCTTGGAATTGAGCCTTACATCCCCGAAGAAATCGTGATCAATTTCGAAGAATGAGAATCTCGAATCAAGGAATGGAAGGATTACCACAAGGCAGAAGCTACCTTAGTTAGCAAGAAGCCTAGACTTAGATGATTTAGAATTCCCATTCAAGTTTAAAATTATTTTGTAAAGCAATCTTGGATTTTATATGAAATACTCATTTTTCAAAATCCATTTGGAAAAATTCAAAATCATGATTAAAAAGAAGGATCACCATGGATTACAATTCTTTGAATGGTATGATTCCTTAAGAAAAACATTGATGAGAAGTTTTATGTAAGGCTAAGACTTGTGTAAAAGTTCTTATCCTTATAAATCACAAGAAACCATACAATTAAAATAATGTGGGTTTTCATATTCATTTCACCAATTCTAATATCCCGATGATTTTCATGAAGACAGGTTTTCTAGCAACAGAAGGAAAAAGACCCTAAACCCATTTACAAATTAAAATGGTCGAGAAAGAAACTCGCACTCGACTAGCTGAAGTGGAGAACTAGATGACGCAAATGGTTGCCATGATACGGAAATGAAGGCCTTTATTCTCACATCTCGGGGGTCTTATCCTACCATTCCAAATATAGAAACTTCAAATACTACTGAAACACCAATTAAAGACCTAGTCAAAAACAAAGAACCGGTTCGAGAAAATCTTCCAAAGACTATGCCGGAGATAGTAAATTTGGAAGAGGATGATCCAACCAAGAAAGCATCCAAAACAAAGGATGAAGAAGAGGCTAAGAGATTGGCCAAAATTGAAGAATGCCTTGCAAGCCAAGGATATGAGCTCCAAAGGGTCAATAAATTCTCACCTTACGCAAAGATAGTTGTTCTAGAAAACTAGAAAGAACCAAAGTTCGTGAGCAAGTATGATGGAACTAGCTATCCTAAAATCCATTTGAAATATTATCTCCATAAGATGGCAAGATATTCAGACAATATGCCACTTCCTATCAGTACATTTCAAGATAGTTTAAAGGGAGCAGCCCTAGCATAGTATATCGCTCTTGATATAAAAGATTTTACCGAATAAGACCATTTGGTAGGAGAATTCCTTCGCCAATACAAATTCAATATCAAAGTACTTCCAACCCGAGAGGACTTAGTCAGAACCGAGAAATGAAGAAGCAAAGGATTCAGAGCCTACGCTCAAAGGTGGAAAGCTATAGCCTCACAAGTTAAACCGGTCATAAGTGAGGATGAGCTTATTGAACTCTTCTTGAAGTCATTGCCAATTGAGTATTATGACAAGCTGCATATATCAGGCTGCCAAATATTTGCCATGTTGGTGAAGGTCAGCAAAAGAATCGAATGGACATTGAAAGAAAAGAAATCTCAAGAAGTAACAGCACAGAGATCGTATCCTAGAAAAAAAGATAAAGAACCTATAAGTGACGTGACTATGGTATCTAGCCCCAATGTTAATCAAACTTCATTCTCAAAACAGTCTAACGTTCCTTGGAAAAATCCAAAACAGTTTGAGCTAAAGAAAAGACCCATAAGGCAATTCACTCTGTTGCCATGACCCCTGTCAAAATTATTACCGATGCTGTTGGAAAGGCATTTGGTGGCCAAAGAAGTGCCAATAGATAATCCTGCAAAGTTCTCCTGGTATGATGAGTCAAAGACTTGTATATATCACATGGGAGAAAGAGGACATGATGTGGACAATTGTATAGTCTTGAAATACAAAGTTCAGCAACTCGTAGGCAAGAAGATATTAAATTTTCAAGAGCCAGAGCCAAATATGCATCAGAACCCTCTTCTTGAGCACAATGTGGTAAAAATAGTCTTTACAAAGGAGAAATAATAAGGTCTGATGATGAAGATGAATATGAGGCCAAATTAAAGTCTGCTCAACAATGAGATACTCACTTTCGTCGTGAAGCATTCTTAAAAGGGGAAATTATAGACAACTTGGGAAAAAATTCTAGTAAATACAACTTTCAAGTAAAGTATACTCCACCACTATAGGCTTTTAAAAGTGAAGTGATTGTGCCCGATGGTTGGGGTGGCATGGACGATGAGCTTAGCAGACAAAATGAGACTCCATCTAGAGAAGAAATAGATCAATTTGAAGAACAAAAAGAAATGATTCGGCAAGGTGAAAGGCGATTTATCCAAACTTCATTTGAGCAAGGTGACACTGTAGACCTCCTTGGTCAAGACAGTGGAAAATATAACTTCTGTATTAAGTACACACCTCCACCCTGGACTTTTAAAAATGAAACTATTGTGCCCGATGAATGGAGAGGCATAGATGAAATCCCGATCAACAAACTAAATCTTGAAGAGAAAGAGGATTAAGATGAGAAAATGAAAAAAAAAGGCTCGCTAAGGAGACAGACGATTTGTTCACAAAGCACGAAAACGAGGTGAAATTATGGATTATCTGGGACACGATAGTAGCCGGTATAACTACCGTGTCAAATATACGCCACCTTCATGGACATCCAAAGAGGAAAATATTGTGACTGACGATTGGGGTGGAATGGATACTATTGAAGCCGACAAAAGTATGGTGTCCATGATTACACCACTATTGATTAATCTTGATGAAGTAGATAGGCTTGACGAAGAGAAGGATCATGTTGAACCAATTACCATTGAGCTCCCAATTGATCAATTAAAGATAACAGAGAAAGAGGTTAAGCCTGTAATTATCACTTTACCTCCAAAGGAGAAATTTGATACCTGATGCGTATCATGGAACTACATGCCTTAAGAAATTGATGCAATAATCAGATCGGACAGATATTATGTCCCAAAAGAAGGTGAGCACAAAAGGAAAGGAGCACCTGAAGAAGATGTCAAACAGTTTTTATCAATCATGAGGACAAGTGAATATGAGGTAATTGAGCAATTAAGAAAGATGTCGGCACAGGTTTCTTTGTTGGATCTCTTTGAGACTTCAAAAAGCTACAAAATGGTACTTATGAAACTTCTTAATGAGGTGTATGTCCCAGAGATGATTAATGAGGTACAATTGGAAGACTTTGTTGGTACCATTCTTCTAAAGGATCAAATTTTCTTCTCTGATAAAGATTTCCCAATTGACGGGCATTCCCACAATAAAGCCCTGTATATTACCATCAAATGTCGAGGTAAAGAGGTGTCATGGGTACTGATCGATACTGGTTCAGCACTTAATTTGTGTCCACTAAGCACACTGTATCGCTTAGAGATTAGTGAAGAACTCATCAAACCTTCAAAGGTGATTGTACGTTCGTTTGATGGGATGAAGAAGGATGTTATTGGTGACATCAACCTGAAAGTAAATATAGGCCTTGTGCCTTTCTTGATTGATTTTCAATGGTAGACATTCCAAGAACTTTCAATCTATTGTTGGGGAGGCCGTGGATTCATATGGCTGGTGCCATTCTTTCTAGTTTCATCAAAAGGTTAGATTCGTTATTAATGGTAAAATGATTACCGTGCACGAGGAGACGAACTTTACCACTTACAAGGAAAGTGTCGTACCTTATGCTGAGCCCAAGATAAAAGAACAGTCCAGTTATCATTCCTTCGAGATGATTTTCATGATACAAATTCCCGCTGGTAGTATCATGAAGTCTCTAGAACTTTCGGCATCGTCTATTATGCCTGGAAAAGTATTGTTCCATATGAATTTAACCTTAACGGTGGACTTAGGACAAAAGCGCAAGGAATTAAAGAACCCATTGTCCTATTTGGCACAAAGAAAAAGTATGGGGTAGGGTATGAAGTCACTAGTAATCACCATGGAGGCAGAGGCGAAGGTCAAAAGAATCATGAAGGCCGTGAAAGCCGAGGTGATCGAACCATTAACCCATCAACATTGAAGGTTAAAACTAGAGAGTTACCTTATCATCATATTTATATCAAAAAAAAACTTTCCTGGGCTTCCTAAACTGCTTTCAGAAGAAGATTTACATGCAGAAGCAGAGTCTATCATGTTGGGCTTATTTGAAGAGAATGTTATCAATATCGTTATAACCGAAGATAAAGACACCTACGTATTGGAGTAGGAAGATTCTTTTGAACCATTCCCTTATTGTTGCCTTTGCAATTTGTCTTTTTCATGTTGATGTTGTTTGCAATTTCAATTCAGTTGCAATTTACATTTCTTTCGATATAGATGTAATTGCATTTTTCAATTCAATAAAAGTGTTTAATATTTTGTTAAGGACATATGGAAACAAAACCAAACCAATGATGAATATTGCTCTCACACGTGAGGCTTGAGGCTTTGGGTTTCCATATGACTCCTCATTGTGAAAACGATTTTAGGAGCAAGGATGTCTAAAGATATGGGGATTAGCTCTATTCTCTTGATCTCTTCAAAACAGATTTCAAAATAATTTTTCAAAATGGTTTTTCATTAAGCCTCATGCATCAATTCATTCATCAGACCAAAGGGCATCACTGTGAACTCATAGTGCCCGTACCACGTTCTGAAAGCAGTCTTAGGTATGTCCTCCTTTCGGATTCTGAGCTGTTGGTACTCCATCCATAGGTCAATCTTAGAGAACACCGAGGCTCCTTGCAACTGGTCAAACAGGTCATCAATCCTCGGTAGTGGGTACTTATTCTTAATCGTCACTTACTTTAACTACCGGTAGTCGATACACAACCTCAATGTCCTATCCTTCTTCCTTACAAATAGGACCGGCGCTCCCCATGGAGACGCACTAGGATGAATAAAACACTTGTCTAATAATTTCTGCATTTGGACTTTCAACTCTTTCAATTCCGATAAGGACATTTGATACGGCGCCTTTGAGATCGATTTTGTTTTTAGGGCCAATTCTATCACAAATTCCACTTCTCGCTCTGGTGACAAACCCAGCAATTCTCGAGGAAAGACCTCGGGAAAGTTGCACACTACGGGTATCTCTTCCAATTTCGGTTCCGCAAATGTCGGATCGACCACATTCACTATGTAGCCTTCACAACCTTCGTCCAACAACTTGATCACTTTGAGCGAGGAAATACAAAGGATTGAGGTTCCTCCTTGGTTTCCCTGAAATTTAAATCTAGGATGTCCAATAGGATTAAACTGAATCACCCTATTGCCGCAATCCATTACGGCCTTCTGCCTTACTAGCCAATCCATTTCAATTATCACATCAAAATCAAATATGGCCAACACTGCCAAGTCAATCCTTTCTTCCCTATCCCCGATAACTATCTTACAGCTAGGACATCCTAATGAGACTAACACTTTATCATTCAATGGAGTCATCACACACAGCACAGTCTCAAGCATTACAGGCTCAATCCCAACCAGTCTAACAAATTGCTCCGAAATAAATGAATGGGTCGTCTCCGGATCAAATAATGCTTACGCAGCATGATCACATAAAGAGATCATACCTGTGACCATGCCCGGCGTGTCCTCCACCTCTCTTCGCACTATTGCATAAACCCTTCCTTGCACTGGCGAACCTCCTTGATTAGCCGGTGGGGGATTCCCGGCTTGTTTCCCTACTCAGGGTTGTTGCGGTTGCACCGAAGGTCCCGTGGGGCGTTACTGGGGACAATTTCTAATTTGGTGCTCCAAATTACCACATTTAAAATAAGCTCTAAATCAATTCGGTTGATGGCTCAGCTTCCCAATATTCTTCCTAGCCAGTGGGACGAATTGCCTATTTCCCGCCATCGGCTTCTTCCTAAAGCGGCGGTTGTCCCTATTCTGGGCAAATCGCGATCCAGAAGCAGCTACCCTTTCCAATTGATCTCGCTCTATAGCTTGGGCTCGTTCGTACATTTCCCCATAATCTCTAATGTTCAAAGAAATCATATGACTTCGAAGATCCGGCTTCAGTCCGTCCCGGAATCTCCTGTCACATCCCAATTTTTAGGCCTGAGAAGTCGCAGGTAAATTGTAATATCCTCAATTTCAGTCCCTGGGGAATGGCTATGGTTTCAGTTCGGTGGTTTTCCAATCAGAACTAAATTGTTTTCTCTTGTTTTGAAAAACCCAGTTTCGGATCCTTTATACCCCTTCGTATTGTTATTTTTGGGGAGACTTTTGTGATCCGAATTTCCAAATACTTTCTTCTTGAAAGTTTCTCCAAAGGTCATGAAGTTTTACATACTTTAATTTCAGAATTTTTGGAGTTGACATGAGTGGTACGATAGCCTGATTTTCGGACCGTGTGAAACTGCCCAGAATGGGTATTTCGATGATGTTTACACCGTCTTTATTTTCTATAAGCTTTTCTGGGCTGATTTTGAAAAAGTTTCCTCCATGAAAATTGTTGAGAACATCCTTTTCTATAACATGTATAAATTTGGGAATTTTCTGAGATGATTTGAATTCTCGACAGAGCTTATTTTGAGAAACAAAAATGCTGTTCCAGTGAACTGTTTTTAGTCTGTTTTTGAGCTACTAAAAATGATGTTTACAAAAAGATTCTGAATTTGTGTTCTGCATGAGAAATGTTCATTAAGGCCTTGTTTATGACATATCCGAATTTGAGAATTTTCAGAGTCTATTTACTATATTTTCAAGTCCGATTTTGTGAACAGTTCAAAACTGTTTGGTTTTGTTGGATTTCAAAGATTCAGCATTTTCTATACGAGAACGTTGGAATTTGGACTTGGTGTCTTCTATTGATTTAAAGTACACGTTTCAAGCTTTCAAATGAGATATTTTATGCTTTGATTGGAGGTCATCCAAGGGGAAAACAAAATTAACTAAGTCAAGGGTTAAATCTTCTTGTGGAAGTCACATTTATTGGTCCGAGCTTATCACCTTCATCATGACTTTTGGCTTATGTTCTTAATGGCCATGTGAGGTAAGCCATGACCTCATGCTTCAAATGACCTAAGCCATGACCTCAGGCTTGGATGACATATGCCATGACTTCATACCCCAAACTTTGGCCCCAAGTTTTGTCTTTCTACAAATAGAAAGAAGGCCATTCGGCCAAGGGGGAGAGAGAGAGAGAGTAGCCGTGAGGGAGAGAGAGAGAGAGAGAGGACCAATGAGATTGAGATAAGCTTTGGCCTTTCATCATTTTAGTTCATTAAGAGCATTTATGACATTAAATGCAAGCCATGATGAGTCTTGACTTTGGAGTCCCTATCATGATGACATGCCTTAATGGCCTTGAGTGATGACCAAGTTTGAAGTTCTATAAATAGAGGAAGTTTCCCCTCTCTCACGCCATTCTCACGCCCCTCTCTCCATTCTCACACACACCAACAACCTTCTCTCTTGCTTCTTTACTTCTTGTTCATGACCGAGAAAGAGAGAAAAAGCTTACCGACTAACCCGTGTCTCTCTTGTGATGTGATCGAGTGAGGAAGCCACGTCTAAGGCCGAGTGTTCGTGTTCAAGCCCGAGAATCACCAAGAATCGCCCGAGAATCGGCGAGACTCGCGTATCCTTCACACGTCTCGTTTTCTCTAGTTCTTGTTTAATTGTTGTGTAAGTGAATTTCTTAATATCGGGAAAGGATGTTGAGATGCGTTGTGACGTGGTTTGCTTGGACCGTTTCTCGGTCGTTTGGTTGGTCGTAGTTGGTTCATTTCTTTGGTTTGATCATGTTTCATGTTTGATGTTGTTTTGAGATAGAACCAAGCCTTGATTGATAAAGTGTACATGAGGTAGAACCGAGCCTTGGTTCGTAACCGAGAGTTGGCTGGTAAAGTGCACATGTTATAGCCGTGCGTGATGTTCTCTTGTATGAACTTTGCTATTGATCTGCCATCGATGTAGGTGCAGTAAGGGCCGACTTATGTTAACGGCGATCGATATATCTCGCTTGATATTAGTGTTTTCACTTGCTGAGTTTCCCCGACTCATCCCCCGTTTTTCCCACCCTCAGGTCCATAGGATGGTCGAACGGATAGCAGCGACAGGAGGAGTTTGAGCCATGTTGGAGTTCGGGGAAAGCTAGAAGCTGTGGATCCAAAGTAGTGGGCTTAGGACACCCAAGCCACTTGTTGTTGTTGCGTAAATGGCTAAGATTGAATAAGTTGGCTTGTAAAATATATTTGCGTGTCCTATAAATATAAGGTTTGCTCATGATGCTATTTGTTTTAATCCCGCTGTTGTTTTTCATGTGATTGTCCCGAGATATGCTTCCGCTTGTGTTTTAAAGAAAGATAATAATGAACGAGATGTCATGTTAATGACCCCGAGGTCGGGGCGTCACATCTTCGAACCTTATCCAGCGGATTTTCAACCATTCTAGGTGCAAACTTGGATAGCCTAGCGAACTCCGCTTCATACTAGTCCACAATCATCTGTCATTGGCAAAGTTGCATAAACTCTGCTAGTTTCCTTTCTTAGGCACTCTCTGAGAAATATTTTCCATAAAAGCTCTATGTAAACGCGGCCCAAGTCTGGGTGGTGCCATCTGGGAATACTCTGTCCCTGATGGCGTTCCACCAATCATTCGCATTGTCTAGTAACTGATATATCGCCAGGGTCACTTTTTCAGTTTCGGTGCACCCCAATACCTCGAAGGCTTTCTCTAACTCCTCTACCCAACGCGGTGCAGCCTTGGGGTCACCCCTTCCATTAAACTTAGGCGGTTTCAACTTCAAAAACTGTTCTACTAACCAGTGCATCTATTTATTCACCGCCATATGAGCTTGCCCTTGATTGGCATTGTTTCCATTCACAGCAGTAGTTGCTGCAGCCTCAGCAGCCTGGGCAATGATGGCAGCCCTTTCCTAAGCCTGCCTACCCATAAGATTTCCTATCTCATGTAGGGTTTGAGTAACTTCCTCCATCCTTGGATCTCTGGCCTCTTGGCCTACTACACTAGATTGTCCTTGGGTTTCCTTTCCTCTTCTCCTCATCCTTGCATTCCTTACTACCCCCTACTTGCTAATTCTATTCAGAAATTAAAGACATAAACCAAGCTAAACCGGTCTAAGGTCCCAGGTAGAGAACTAACACAACAGCAATTAATCTCCCAGCATGCGGCTAAGCACAAACAGCACAAGACCTCAACTAAGGAGATACACGTACTTACCTCAGGTCTTGCCGCACCTGCACGTTACGAGTCAATTCATATATGCACTCAATCAAAATACAGATAGTCAGGAGGTACACGTAGCACACAAGGTCTCCCTATTAGCTATCTACGGTCATCGCTCCTTATCACTCTAGGCTTCGATTGGATGGGACCAAACTGACTTTGCTCTGATAGCAAATCAACGGGGGATGTCATGCCCCAAACCCTACGACACGCGACCATCCCAACCGAGGTCGAATTTGTGCAACGTCCCAGGACGCGTCACAGACCCAACACCCATCACAGAGATCAATACACATGCAGAAACAACATAAACACCCGTATAAATAAAACACCCGAGATCAAGGATAGCACAAACAACAAATAATAGAATTAAAAATGTACACTTGAATTAATCAGGGAAACATATACAATATCCATTTACACCAAATATACACCACCAATCAAAAACGGATCAACGGCCACCACTAGCAAAAAGGGGTAAGTAGCCCAGGTAGTCAGGGATACTAAAACTAGGTGGAGCTTCGGTCAAAAAGGTATTGGCCCGACCTATCTAAGACTAAGGCTAACCCTACGGGACCCCGTCCGAGTCGAATCCCGAGGACTCGAAAGAGCTATCAGATAGCTCGACCTCAGAGTCTAAGGAATCCAGCTCAGACTTGGCCTTTACCGGCTCCTCCTTAGAGTCCATTGGCTCAGGGTTAGAGTCCCAATCCATCGGCTCCTCGTCTATCCGGTCCGGTTCATCCACCTCCCAGATGACAAGTTCGGCGCCAGAACGGGACATCAAAAGTCCGAAGAGGTCCATAGTCCCCGGAGTAGTCCCTAAAGCACCAGGCTACGTACTCGTAGGTTTCGTAATACGTTTCCCCTACATCAACCCATACTATAGTATAATGCCTAATATACATATCCCCGTTTCCTATGGGGTACTAGGTCACCGCTCTTTCTATCTGATGCGGGATCCTAAAATGTACTGAAACTTCTGACATTCTCAGGGCTGGGGGTCTAAAAAATTGGATTTTAACAACAATGAGATGAATCTTAGCGAGTAAAACCCCCTAAACCTAAACTAGGCTAACATGCACCTCTGACAGGCAAACAAAGCACATATAACCAGTAACATTTGACAATCAATTGACCTAGGCCCTCGGGCCCAGATCGAGCATATAATTGACCCTGCAGGTTAAACAGTTCATAATAATACTTATGGCACATACGCGATCACACTTAGTCACACGTACGCCATACGCATGCTCATACTCATTAGTGCCTGCCTCACATACGAATCACCGATACACACATGCTCGCACACTTGCCCATGCACTCTTGCACACATATTCCATCACTACGCCATGCTCATGATCCGGCTCAGTAATACACTCTGGCACACTACTCATTTTCTCAATTAGAGTTCGACCCACGTAAAACACATCAAGTCTAACAATCAATACCAACACTTCATGGCCCGCATAAAACGTATCAGGCCCAGTGTCTCTAGCTCGCGTAAAACGCATCAGACGCAACATCGACCTCTATATACGGACTAAACCCGCGTAAAACGCATCAGGCTGGCCATCATCCGATAGTACCGAGCATCGTCCCACGTAAAACGCATCGGGACGGACTTAATACCCCGTGTAACACACATTAGGGCTTATTGTGATCACACGTGCACATAAACAATTTTATCTGAACCCCGTGTAAAATGCATCAGGGCAATTAAGGTGATCAAATGCTCATGTAAAGCACGCACACTCACAAAATCTCATTTCAAGCCAATGCTCAACATGGAAATGCATGGCCATACAGTTCTGCACTTGGGCAACAATGCAATGTATAATGAGCATCCAATTTCATTATAGGCACACAATCAGTCCATGCCAAGTCAGGCTCAATCAATGCCACGGCTAACATACCCAATCAAACCACATCAACATGCTCACCTAGCCAATTTAATACCATTCGGCGCCACACACAATGGGCACTCACAATTCATATACTTGAGCACTATAATTCACGCCAATTATTGGCCAATTCACACGCCGCATCATTCGGCCACACGAACACGCGACATGGCATAATAAAATTGATCACTAAATAAGCACAATTCAGCCACTACATCAATCAACATGGCACGCTCAGGAATTTCCATGATTAAACCCAAATAATCCGAACTTAGGCCAATAGATCACAACATGGGCAGCCACCAATTTGATCAATCTAGGCCATTAAATTATCCTCAAATACTCCATTAAGCTCTCCAAATTACTCCCAAATCAGCCACTAATCCATAATCCACTAATCAAGCTCTAAACAACCTAATTAACCCTTAATTAACCATAATCCTATCTAGAGGTGCTTAGTCATCCTAATTAGGATTTAGGGACTAAAACTCACAATCTCCTAAGCTCCAAAAGCAAGCTGGACAGGCGGGAAAAATGGGCAGTCCAAGGCGGTTCACAGCTGCGGACGGCGGCTCTCGCGGCGGTCCGATGAGCGGCGGCGGTCTAGGGTGGCAAGGGATGCTGGTTGGTGGTGTCCCGGGGTGAGGGAGAGAGATAATGGAGGTCGAGTGGTGGTGAGGCATGGCGGACGAGCAGATGGCGGGCGGCAGCTTACGCGCGGCAGCGCTTGGCGAGCAGCGCCAGTGGCGTGGCTGCAGCAGTGATCCTCACGACCTAAAGGGCTGACCGACGGCCTAAGAAGGATAGAGAGAGAATGGACGGGCCAGTTGATGGTTGTGCACGGCGAGCGTGGACAGCAGTGATTGGCGGCAGTGGCGTCGTGGCGTTCTCAGTGGCTCACACGGCCGAGAGAGGGAGAGAGAGAGGAACCGGCAAGAGAGAGAGAGAGAGAGAGAGAGAGAGAGAGAGAGAGAGAGAGAGAGAGAGAGAGAGGGTGCTGGCTTGGAAAGAAAGAAAAATGAGGGAGAGAGAGTGAGCGGGAGAGATATACATGTTGGGCTAGTGGGGTGGTTGGGAAATTTTCCAAAATTCCCATCATGTCTCCTATCCAAGGCTTGAGATTAATTCTTGTCTAATAATGGAGGGGCAATCTTGTCCATAATTTTCGGCCAAATGAGGGATTGGTAAGGACCAATTAAATCCCCAAAATGACCTCCAAAATTTCCCAAAATTCTGAATACCATAAAAAGGCCTAGGGGCAAAATCGTAATTTTTCAATTCCGAGCCGATTTTTCATTTTTCGACTGTACTAATCTCTAACATGGTTGGCCACACTAAAATAATGTCGTCCTCGTAAATAGTCATGTACGTCCATGAAATTTGACGCCCAAATTCGGATCCAATTTTGCGATCAAAATTGCTCAATTACAATTTCAGGGTTTCTCACTAACAGGTGACTGCTTAGGGGTTACACATATCCACCTAGGGTTACTCGTATCATGACGATCTCAATTACCAAGAGAATGCGAGAAATTATCGCTAGTTCCAGAGGTCGCGATCGTTCGGATTAAGTTCGGGATTTGTTTGCCATGCGTACTCTTGGTTGTGCGGAACCACTCGCAATCTGATCGTACGTCATTGGCCAAATCAAACCAGTCACCTTCCTAGGATTAGCCCACATTGGCCTAAAATATTTTCTCGTCATTTCTCGGAATCGGTGACCGATTCGCGATCGGGTCCCTGGTCTACGTACCATTTTCCTAGTTAGCCATTCCCCACCGGTTAGTATCTCGAGAGTGATTAGCTCCGGATGAGACTTACTAAAATGAAATGAGAATAATATCAATTTCATTGATCCCGGAAATGGGTCGAAATTCAGGATGTTACAACTTAAAACCAAGTTTTCAAAAAATTTGTGGTAAGCTAAAAGAAAAACCTCATTTCAAACGGTTTTGATTAATTTCAAAACTACTTTTCAAAAAATTTTTGGTTAACTTAAAATTAAGTTTTTAAGTAGTTTGTGGTAAACTCAAAACCACATTTCAAAAAGTTTTTGATCAACTTAAAACCAAGCTATCAAGTAATTTGTGGTAAACTTAAAACCACATTTGAAAAAAGTTTTTGGTTAACTTAAAACCAAATTTTCAAATAGTTTGTGATAAGCTAAAAAAAATCACTTTTTAAACAGTTTTGATCAATTTCAAAACTACTTTTCAAAAAAGTTTTTGGTCAACTTAAAATCAAATTTTTAAATAGTTTGTGGTAAGCTAAAAAAACCACATTTCAAATGGTTTTGATTAATTTCAAAAACACTTTTCAAAATAGTTTTTGATCAACTAAAAATCATATCAAGGTTTGTGAAACCTTAAAATCACAAAACGCACAGTAAAGGCATTCATTGTTGGAAGTCTTTCCAAAGTCCTATTTGATGAGGAACCACTAAGCAATTTCAAAGTCCTATTCGATTAGGAGTGACTAGGCAAATTCCAATGTCCTATTTGGCAAGGAGCCACTAGGCAAATCCAAAGTCCTATTTGGCGAGGAGCCGCTAGGCAAATCCAAAGTCCTATTTAGCGAGGAGCCACTAGGTAATTTCAAAGTCCTATTTGGCGAGGATCCACTAGGAAAATTCAAAGTCTTAATGGTAAGGAATCACTAAGCAAATTCAAGTCCCTAGGCGAAGAGCCTCGGGCGTTCATGGTTCGTGAGTTTGTCCTTATACTGCGAAATCAGAATAATCATCATAATCATCACTACCATCAATTCATGCCCTTGGATGAGCAACAAAGAAACTCTCACAAACAAGTAAGTTTTTCGATGAAAAATCAAAAATCACAAAAGAAAAGAAAAGCATTCAAAAGAAAGAATGACAAAAGTCAAGTCAAAAGCAAAGCAAAAGTTGTGAAAAATCAAAAATCACAACAAATCAGTTATTGAAAAAGATCTCGATGAAAGTTTAGGGGACTCTTGTGTTCATGATAAGAAAAGATCCCCAGTGGACAAAGAAAAAGGATAGTGATGCCAAGAAGATTACCAGTTTCATAAAAATCTTGAATTAAAAAAAAAACAATTGAGCCTTTTGAGCCTACCCAATACCAACATTACAACCTCTCCCCAAAGACTCTTCAGATTGGGATGTTGAGAGTGAAAATATGATTTCATGACAAGAGATCATCACTCAAATAAGTGTATGCAATATTGTCTTATCTTATCCTCGAGGTTCTTAACTTATAGACCCGAAGTCAGATATGATGAAATCCTTTTCTTAGCCTCAAAATGCCTATCCTTTGAATAGCCATTGACCAAGCCAACATCACAACCTTTTAAAAGACCTTATTAGATCAATTAGATTGTATACATTGCAAGTATCTTCGAACACCTAAGGATTGGTTAAGAGAGATAAAATTAAGAGATATCAGATAAGTCCCCTTTCAATCAAATGAAGGAAAGACCAATTTCATAGATCGAAACAAATCCTTTCTAATGAAGGTCTTCCAAATGATTATTTCAAGCATTTCTTGAAAGTTTGCAAGCATTTTGTTCAAATAATTCCTTGAAAAGGAAATTTGATTGTCTGAAATGCATTTGATACAAAGAATGCATATTTTAAGATCAGGTTTCAAAAAGTTTTTGATCAACTTAAAATCAAGTTTTCAAATAGTTTGTGATAAGCTAAAAGAAAAACCACATTTCAAACGGTTTTGGATTAATTTCAAAATAGTTTTTGGTCAACTAAAAACTATATCAAGGTTCGTGAAACCTCAAAATCACAAAACTCATAGTTAAGGCATTCATTGAAGTCTTCTTATAGTCCTATTTGGCAAAGAGCCACTAGGCAATTTCAAAGTCCTATTTGGCGAGGAGCCATTAGGCAATTTCAAAGTCCTATTTGGCGAGGAACCATTAGGCAATTTCAAGTCCTATTTGATGAGGAGTCACTAGGCAATTTCAAGTCCTATTTGGCGAGGAGCCACTAGGCAATTTCAAGTCCTACTGGTAAGGAACCACTAAAGCAACTTCAAAGTCCTACTGGCAAAGAGCCCCTAGGCAAATTCAAGTCCTAAGGCGAAGAGTCTTGGAAGTTCATGGTTCATGAGTTCGTCCTTAAACAGCGAAATCATAATAATCATCATAATCATCACTACTATCAATTCATGTCCTTGGATGAGCAACAAAGAAACTCTCACAAACAGGTAAGTTTCCCACTCTCAATCGTTAAGAATTTTTCAAAATGTGTTCTAAAAAGAGAACCTTTGGATTAGATCACGAATTTTAAAAGTAAAGACCCCAATCAGTTGTTGTGAAATTTTTGCTTTATCTTGTTTAATGAGTCAACTAAAAATTTGGATATCACCTTGTCTTTGAGATCAACTTCTAATGAGCTCAATCCCAAATAATGGCAGCTGTTGACATCTAATTTTTAGCTCATTTTTGTCATATTTTCAAAAATTTTAAAATTAGGTCTAGGAATCTTGGCCAAGCCTAGAAACCTATTTCTAAAGTAAAAAATAATTTTTTAGCATTTTCTGCATTTTTTTCTTAATTTCTTTTAGTCAATATAAGTAAGAAAATCAAGAAAAATAGTAAATGGAATCCGAAAATTCCATAAAAATAGTCATTAGTCTTATTTTAAATCCAATTTCATAAATACATTGTCAATTTTGAAAAATCTCAATCGGTTACATGTTTTTTCCCAAAATTGGGCAAAATTAAAGTCAAATTGAACCAAAAATGAAATTAAATCTTTTCTAGTCATTTTTAAATCATAGTGTCTTCACAAAAATTGATTCTAGGACCTTTAATTTCACAATGGTCAGTCCAATTGCATAATTTGACATAAAAATAAAAAATTCCCAAAATTTGATTGAAAATTAAGAATTTTGAATCCAAATTGGGAATCGTGCCCAAAATGAAATTGTCGAAATGTGAGACCATCATTTCTAGGGTTAATCAGGTATGGGTAATTCAATTTTGCCTAATCAGGTCATTAGAGCATCAAATTAAACAAAACCCTATTAATCCGAATATAAAAAAGTGAAAATCTTGGGTGCAATTATAATATAAATTGGGGAAAATTATACATTTGGGTTCGGAATATGATGGGGAATTCAATTTTGGGGTTTAATTTGAAAAAATCGGTCAAAATTGAGTCCAAGTCGGACGGGTCAACACGACCCAACCCAAACAGTGCGTCTTCTTCACCCGGTTAACCCAACCCGTGATAAACCCAGAAAAACTAACTCAAACCCGTGACTTCGTCTACCATTTCCAGTTATTTGAGCACGTTTTAATCGATTGTGCCAGCTGAAAAATGCCCAACTAGCATCGGTTAACGACCCCAATCGATCGGAAGTCGATTCCAACTGAATTTGAGCGGGAAATCAATCAACAAAAA
The DNA here is from genome assembly GCA_031216405.1 of Syzygium malaccense. Taxonomy (NCBI): domain Eukaryota; kingdom Viridiplantae; phylum Streptophyta; class Magnoliopsida; order Myrtales; family Myrtaceae; genus Syzygium; species Syzygium malaccense. The sequence continues at coordinate 20,118,959 of CM062255.1, forward strand.
AGGAGAAAAACTAAAGAACAAGGGAGAGAACTTGTTTAATAAAATTCCAAAGAGGGAGAGGAGAGAGAAACAGAGAGAAAACGCTTAAAATCTAGAGAGAAAAAGGAGTAGAGATCCCCAGGACGAGTGATCGGTGCCGATTGATTGAACGGCGCCGGAGAATCGACCATTTTAGGAGGATTTCCTCCTCGGGTGAACCAGGAGGAGGCTGATCGGGAAGGCCTGAAACCAGGCATTTTCGGGCGTATTCAGACTTGTTCCGGCAAAGCTGCGGCCACCGAATTGAAGACCAATTGTCAAGGAAGGAGACTACAGGCGTGGATTACTTCAACAATTTCATTTAATCGTTGGACAAAGAAGGTAAATATCGTTCATAGTCATTGTTTTCCAGAAATTTCAAAATAATGTTTCAGTTTATTTGTGCATGTTTTTCTATGGATTTGCTATATTAGGTGCCTAAAATGTGTTTTAACCGGGTTTTACTTTTTTTGATTGCATTTTTTATTGGAAATTATGCATAAACCACCTCGGCCGTGTATTAAACCCCTTCGCTGGAAAATCCGATGACCTCACCGAAGCATTGCCATGGCCGTAGGGCCATTCAAGTTAGTTTTCCTGACCTTGTTTGATGTTTTGATGGTTGTTAGAACCGATTTAAATGGCTAGGGCGGCTAATGTTAGGTTTAATGTTCTGGAAAATTTTGCTTAGGTTGGTGTCATATTAGGATTTTCTAATCGGATTTTTGCCGGCCGGTGAACATCTGACGGCAACCTAATAGGACTAAACTGATACTAGAATATGTGGACTTGATGATGGTGCAAACGGAATGGCGAAATAGTCGCCGGAAGGTCATCGGCTGCGAGTTCAAACCGACGACCTTGAGAACTTTCGAACCTAGTTGGTGCTTACCAAGTGTTCGGGGAAATGCCCCAATGAAGAAGGCCAAAAACGGTGCCAAAACAATGAAGAAGGCCAAAAACGGTGCCGTTTTGGCACCGTGCCCACCGGCTCCCGTGACACCTGGTTCGGCTTAGCTGAACTTGGTTAAACCGAGCCGATTTGGTTCAATTCGCCGGCGGGAAAATTTAAAAATAAAAAAAAAATCAAAATCAAATGAAAATTAGGAAAATGAAAAAATCAAATGAAAAATGAAAAAAATCAGAAAAATCGAAAAAAATATAGAAAAAATCATTAAAAAATTAAATTTTTTTAGAAAATTAGAAATTTTGCAAATTTTACAAAAATCCATAAAAATTCAAAAAAATAAATTTTAGAAAATTCATAAAAAATTGAAAAATTCGAAAAAATTTAGAAAAATTCAAAGAAATTACAGAAAATTCAGAAAAATCCAAAAATTTTCGGAAAATTCATAAAAATCCTGAAAATTCGAGAAATACAAATAAAAAATTTGAAAGTTTTGGAAAATTAATAAAAAATTGAAAAATTGGAAAATTCATAAAAATTTTCAGAAAATCAGTTAATCATAAAAAAAATCAATTCTCGATTTAAAAATTTTTCCAAAAAAAAATTCAAAAAAATTTGAAAATCCACAGAATGATTCAAAATCATCGTGGCCAGCCATAAAAAGTGAAATTTGAATTTTTGGAAATGCCTAAGTGGCATTTTTGGAAAATTCCAAATTTAAGGGTTATAACCCCTAAAAAACCCTAAAACGGTAAAAATGTGTAAATCATGAAATGAACAACCTATTAGAGCTTCATTTGGATTTGGGTGTTTTACTTGATTTTCATTTTTACTGGCCAAATTAGGGTTGCTAAGATTGATTTGCCATTGATTACGTATTTAATTCTTGGGTGCTTAATTATATGTTCATGATTAGATTAGTGAATTGATCTTAAGAATCTGTGTGACACGTTAGACATCCCATATCATTCTTAGGTACCGAAAGGGCGTTAATGGTCTTAATTTGGGATCGTTAACGTAGCCAAGTCCCTTATTCAGAATTTCTAGTTCGTAGGATCGTGGTATTTCTCTCGTACCTCAATTAGGTTTTTAGTCAACCTACTGTAAATGATTAGTGGCAACTCCAAGTTTAAGTTTAGATCAAATAAACCCCGCTGCCACGTGAGGTATGGTCTGGGGAGACCCGTGTAGAAAAATAACTCTATTCTAGCACGCGAGAGCATGGCATGACAGTGTTGTGCTAGATGCATTGTTGTGGCATTTTGTTGACTGATGCATAACACGTGTGCCAAGGCGAGGTAAGGATGCTTGTGATTTTTAATCGATATATGACTGATCAGTATATAATGTGTTATTACCTGACTAGGAACCCCAAGGTGATTTGGCCTTCTAAACGAGGCTTAGGCCATTAACTTATTGAAATGTTTCTCTCATTGTTGTTTTATTAATCATTTCAGACCCTCGAGCATGAATCGTCTGCCCGTTCGTTTGGGCGCCTTGATGGACAAAGATTCGGAGTATATAGAATATTCGATAGGTCCGAACAGAGTTTATCAAAAATTAGTGTCCACAGTTTGGGTAGATATAGATCTAGGCGCGTGGCATGCTCACGAGTATGTAGTGTGGTATATTCAGGGGGTGATGAAATTTTTGGCCCAATCCATGGCTTTGATGAACCCCTAGGAGGCAGTACCGAGGAGGTTTTATGGGATCGCATGGAGCTCGATGCCCAGGATGGGGAGGTGACAGATCCGGATACCGATCTGTCTGATTCGAGTTCAGAGGATTCGGACCTCAACTCGGATTACATAGTATCTGATCCGGAGTCGTCATCAGGACCACATGGGGGTTGGCGATGGGTTGGACACCCCATTCTTTTTGGATTGACCTGCTGATGTTAAAGCGGAGTGACCCTCACTTGGTATCTTTTTGTAGGCTTTTTGTGGAAATGCACGAAGTAGGCTTGTAAAGAAAATGTTTCTCAAGGGTTAATCAAGTAATAACTAATGTGATGTTTCGTTGTGACTGTTGTTAGTGGTTTTCCTATCTATCCCTATTTATTACAGTTGTCTAGGTGATTGTGGTTGACGCTTATGCATGTGTAATTAAAAGATAAAATGAAGGGTCGGCGACGAGTCTTGGGACGTTGCATTATCATAACGACCATAGTAGGATATTGCGGTCTCGTAAGGTTCGGGGCGTGACATCCCCCTACAGAATTGGTGTCATAGCAAGGTCAACTCGATCTAAGTTTAGTAGAGACTTGGAGTGATACGGTGCAAAAGGTTTTGGGATAATAAGTTAGGAAAACCATCTGTGCCTGTGCTTGGTTATTAGATTTCTCGTTTTTAAGCAGGTTGTTCATGACTTCAAATTCCTTATTCGAATTAGAAAGTAGGTTTCTATAAAGATTCTGCTAGAGGAGTAATCCAAACCTGAGGGCCCCTAGGAGAAGGGCTGAGCCGAGTCAAACTGGTGCTAGAAGAGGAGCTCCAGAGGATCCTAGACTGGATCGGATCAGAAAAGGCTTTAGAGACTTTAGTAAGGCAATAAGCATATAACCAAGCTGCTACCGCCACTGTTGCCGCTATGCCTACACTTGCACCTGTATCTATATATGTTCCGTTGGCTGGAAATAGAAATGGTAATCAGCCTATGCATAAGTTGATAGAGCAGTTTCTAAAGCTTAAGATGCCTAAGTTTACTAGTGGGGGTGATCTTGAGGCTATAACCCTATAGATTAGGGAGTTGGAAAAGGTTTTGCCTTACTGAGATGTTCGGACGAAGATAAAGTGACGCTGGCAGTTTACTAGTTGCAAGGTAATGCCGGTACTCAATGGGAAGCTGCCCAGAGGAGGGTATTTCCCCAAGGCACAACTCGAGTGTAAGGTACCTTTGTTGAAGCTTTCTATAACAAGTACTTCTCAGATTGTGCTAGTGCATAGAAGATGAACGAGTTTGAGCTTCTTCGGTAGAACCAATTATCTATAGAACATTACAAGGCAAAGTTTGATGAGCTGTCCAAGTATGAGCCAAGGTCGGCTGAAGACTCGGTTGATAAGGCAATGAGGTTTAAGGATAGGCTAAAACTTGAGATTAGGGATCAATTGGTGCCTTGAATTTGAAAGACTATGAGAGGGCATAGTTGATTGAGAGCAACTTGGCTGACAAGCCAATTGTATCTGGATCGCGATTTGTCCCGAACAAGGATAATAATTGGTTTGGGAAGAAACCGATGATAGGGAGTAGGTTCCTTGGCCCTCCTAATAAGAAAGGTGGTGTGAAGAAGCCGATATATAATCCAAACAGTATGTGCCGCTTTTGCCATAGGAACCATGGATTAGCCCCGTGCCCCATGAAGATGGGAGCTTACTTTCGATGTGCTCAGTACGATCACCACATAAAGGACTGTCCATGCCAGGCTGCGGGAGCATAAGGACCAGTGCAGCAGGTAGGACAACCTGCAAGGAACGCCCCGCCGAACCAGTTGAACCGACCCTAAATTCAAGGAAGGGTCTATATTGTCAGAAGAAAGGAAGTGGAAAACTCACCCGCCGTAATTCCAGGTACGGTCTCATTACACGACCATGCTGCTTATGCTTTGTTTGATCCTGGAGCTATGCATTCGTTTGTAGCTAAGCAATTTGTGGAATTGGTGGGGTAAGTCCGAAACCGCTGGGAGTGGTCTATAGTATTTCTACCCCTTTAAAGGATAGCGTAGTGTTTATAGTAAGATGTGTTGATTGTAAATTATATGTTGTTGATCGTAAGGATAGCATAAATTTAATAGTCTTGACAATGTTTAACTTTGATGTGATTATTGGAATGGACTGGCCTACCAAGCAATGAGCAACAGTAAACTATTATCGCAAGATGACTCAGTTTGAGCCTTTAGGGAGTGTTAGCTTTGAGTTTGACAAGAATTGAGGAGGATTTCTAGTCATTTCTATATCATAGTGTCTTCATAACAAATAATTCTGGGACCTTCAATTGCATATTTGTCGGTCCAATTGCATAATTTGTCAATGGACTTAAACAGCTTAAAAAATCAATTGAAAATTAGGAATTTTAAGTCCAAATTGGGAATCTCAATCAATTTGAAATTGTTGAATCAAGAGAATATCATTCTTAGAGTTAATCAGGCGTGGGTAATCCAATTTTGACACCAATTTTGTCCAATCAGGTCATCTACATATTGAATTGAACAAAAACCCTAATGATATGAATTTACAATTTAGAAATTTCGGGTTTAATTGTGATAAAAATTGGGGCAAATTTCATATTTGGATACAAAATATGCTGAGGAATCCAATTTTGGGATTAAAATTGGAAAATCCTATTTAAATTGGGTCGAATTAGTCAATTTAAACCAATCTGGGTCTACCGGGTCAGTCTGATCAACTCGACCCAAGTCGGCTTCCTTCTTCACTCAACTCGCCTAGAACACGATAAACCTAGAAAAATATCTTCTTCGGCTTATGACTTTGCCAACTTAAACAAATCAAATGGGTACGTGTTAAACCCAAATACCAACCGGAGATTCTCCAGCTGGCATCGGAGATTCGATCTAACCGACTCGAAAGTCGGTGATAACAAACTTTGGGAGGGAAAATTGAGCTAAAAAAAGGAGAGAAACATTATCATATGCATAGAGGGTGTTTGACAGATTTCCATAGAGAGAGAGATAGAGAGAGAGATTTTTGGAGAGAGAGAGAGGGAGTTAAGGTTTCCCGAACCGAGTGATCAACGCTTTTTCTGTCAGAAAAGCACCGATAAATCAGCCTAGGTGGTGAGCCTCCTCACCTGAGATGGTCGGTGCGAGGCTAATTGCCATCGCCTGAAAGTCGTGCTCGACCGACACATCTAAAGGTGCTCCGGCGAAGTTAAGAACACCAGTTTGAATTCCAAGTGTCGAAAAACAACTCCATAGTGTCGATTAGCCCAGGAACATCATTTTGATCCTCATTGAAGAAGTCAGCCATGGTTGTTTGAACTTCACTGGACCTTCCCCAATCTCGCTAGAGCACTTCTATGGTCATAGGCCATCCAAGTTAGTCACCTTTACCTTGTTTGATGTTTTGATGATGATTTTGATCGATGTAGATGGCTAGGGTGCTAGATAATCAATCTGAACAATAGAAAAGCATAAATATGTTAGTCTCGAGTTGAGGTGTTAGGTTTGGTTTTTTGCCAGTCGGCGGAGGTCCATCGACGAGTTGATTAGGTTAGGATGATAGGTTGTGATATGAGGATAATAAATAATCCAAAATTGCCGCCAGAATACCGCCGGAGGACCGTTGGAAATCGGTTCAAAGTTACGGTATTAAGAACATTAAACACAGACACACGCACACCAGCTGCTCAACGAAATGCCCCAAAGAGAAAACACCGAAACGGCGCCGTTTTGGCATTGTGCTCATAGGAGTGCTGATAGGTGTCGATGACGTTTATGCTCGGCCGGACTGAGCTAGCCAATTTGGTTCACTTCTTCAGCGGGAAAAGAAATACAAAACATTTTTAATTTTTTTTAAAAAGTCAGAATATTAGCAAAAAAATTCTATTTTTTTTATAGATAAATTGATTTGAGTTCGGAGGATTTGGAACCCGAGCCGGATTACATAGTATTTGATCCGGAGTCATCATTAGGACTACATGGGGATTGGTGATGGGTTAGGACACCCCATTCTTTTTGGACTGACCTGCTGATGGTAAAGTAAATTGACCCTAGATTGACCCTAGCCTAGTATCTTTTTGTAGGCTTTTTGTGGAAATGCACGAAGTGAGCTTGTAAAGAAAATGTTTCTTAAGGGTTAATCAAGTAATAACTAATGTGATGTTTTGTTGTGACCGTTGTTAGTGGTTTTCCTATCTATCCATGTTTATTATAGTTGTCTAGATGATTGTGGTTGACTCTTTCGCATGTGTAATTAAAAGATAAAATGAAGGGTTGGCAATGAGTCCTGGGACGTCCCATCATCATAATGACCATGGTAGGATGTCGCGGTCTCATAGGGTTTGGGGCATGACATCCCCCTATAGAATTAGTGTCAGAGCAAGGTCAGCTTGATCTAAGTTAGGTAGAGACCTGGAATGATAAGGTGTGAAAGGTTTTGGGATAGTAAGTTAGGAAAACCCTCTGTGCTTGTGCTTGGTTATTAGATTTCTCGTTTTTAAGCAAATTGTTCATGACTTCTAATTTCTTGATAGAATTGAAAAGCAGGTTTCTATAAAGATTCTACTAGATGAGCAATCTAGACCCGAGGGCCTCTAAGAGAAGGACTGAGCCGAGTCAAGCTGGTGCTAGAAGAAAAGCACCAGAGGATCCTAGACTGGATCGGATCATAAAAGGCCTTAGAGACTTTGGTAATGCAGTAAGCACAAAATCGAGCTGTTACCGTCGCTGCTATCGTTGTGTTTGCACCTATATCTATGTCTGTAGATGTTCCGTTGGTTGGAAATAGAAATGGTAATCAGCCCATGCATAAGTTGGTGGAGCAGTTTCTAAAGCTCAAGATGCCCAAGTTCACTGGCGCGGGTAACCTTGAGGCTGCAACCCTCTAGATTAGGGAGTTGGAAAAGGTTTTTTCCTTGCTGAGATGTTCGGACGAAGATATAGTAATGCTGGCAGTCTACTAGTTGCATGGTAATGCCGGTACTCAGTGGGAAGCTACCTAGAGGAGGGTATTTCCCAAAGGCACGGCCCAGGTGCGGGGTACCTTTGTTGAAGCTTTTTATAACAAGTACTTCTCAGATTGTGTTAAGGCACATAAGATGAATTAGTTTTAGTGTCTCTGGTAGAACCAATTGTCTGTAGACTAATACGAGGCAAAGTTTGCTGGGCTGTCCAAGTATGCACCAAGGTTGGTTGAAGACCCGGTTGATAAGGCAAGGAGGTTTAAGGATGGGGTGAAAACTGAGATTAAGGATCAATTGGTGCCTTGAATTTGAAGGACTATGATGAGCTGTATGAGAGGGCACATTTGATTGAGAGGAACTTAGCTGAGAGGCCAACTGCATCTGGATTGCGGTTTGCCCCGAACAAGGATAATAATCGGTTTGGGAAGAAGCCGATGACAGGGAGTAGGTTCCCCATCCCTCCCAACAGGAAAGGTGGCATGAAGAAGCTAGTATACAATCTAAATGGCATGTGCTGCTTTTGCCGTAGGAACCATGGATCAGCCCCGTGCCCTGTAAAGAGGGGAGTTGCTTTGGATATAGCTAGCATGATCACCACATAAAGGATTATCCATGCCAGGCTGCAGGAGCGCAAGGACTAATGCAACAGGTAGGATAACCTGCATGGAATGCCCCACCGAACTAGTTGAACTGACCCTAAATTCAAGGAAGGGTCCATATTGTCAGAAGAAAGGAGGTGGAAGACTCACCCGTCGTAATTCCGGGTACGGTCTCATTACACGACTATGCTGCTTATGTTTTGTTTGATCTTGGAACTACGCATTTGTTTGTGGCTAAGCAATTTGTGGAATTGGTGGGGTTAAGTCCGAAACCGCTGGGAGTGGTCTATAGTATTTCTACCCCTTTAAAGATTAGTGTAGTGTTTGTAATAGGATGTGCTGATTGTAAATTATCTGTTGGTGATCGTGAGGATAACATAAATTTAATTGTCTTGACAATGTTTAACTTCGATGTGATTATTGGAATGGACTGGCTCACCAAGCAACGAGCTACGGTAAACTGTTATTGCAAGACGACTTAGTTTGAGACTTTAGGGAGTATTAGCTTTGAGTTTGTCAGGAATTGAGGAGGATTTTTAGTCATTTCTAGGTTATAGTGTCTTCACAATAAATAATTCTGGGATCTTGAATTGCAAATTGTTCGGTCCAATTGCACAATTTGTCAAAGGAATTAAAAGCCCCAAAAATAAATTGAAAATTAGGAATTTAAGTCCAAATTGGGAATCTCGGTCAATTTGAAATTGTTGAATCAAGAGTATATCATTCTTAGAGTTAATCAAGTGTGGGTAATCCAATTTTGACACCAATTTTGTCCAATTAGGTCATCTGCATATTGAATTGAACAAAAACCCTAATGATCCAAATTTACAATTTGGAAATTTCGGGTTTAATTGTAATAAAAATTGGAGCAAATTTCATATTTGGATACAAAATATGCTCAATGGCCAATGACCGTTCCAAGTCAATCATTCTTGTTCTCTTATTGTTCTGATTGATGTTTGATCACTAGAAATGGATAGGACGGCTTGATTGCGGATCTGATATTAGACAAGTTAGGTTATTTTAGTTTTAGGCTATAGTTTTTAGGTTTAGTCTTCATCGGCCTACGATGATTTGGTGGCGTTCCGTTGGTGTTAGGTGGTTAGAGGGTAGTTTATAATTGATCTAGGACCAGTTGGGGTAGCTAGAAAATGATCAGAGGGTCACCGAAAATAGTCCTAAAGTGGCAGTCCCGAAATAGCTAAACCAAGTTAACGCACATTACGTGTTTCATAAAATCCTTAAAAGAAAAAGCCAGAAATGGTGCCATTTTGGCATCGTACATGCTGGGGCACCGGCCAAGCCAGTTCGACTTGGTAAGACCAGTTTGGTCCGGTTTGATCTTAGGTGAGGATAAAAAATCATAAAACATTAGAAAATTTAGATAAAAAACATTAAAAAAATTAGAAAAATCATAAAAATCATAAAAAATTAGAAAATTCAATAAATTCATAAAAATTCGAAAATCCTAGAAAATCCACAAAAATTGAAAAATAAAAAAATTCCAGAAAATAAAATGTGGTGAACTTTTTTAAAAAAACAAATCGAAAATTTCAAACATTCGCAGAATGGCTTAGAATACCTATGGCCACCCATTTTGAGTGAAATTTAAATTTTTTTAGGTGTCCAAGTGGCATTTTTGAAGACTCCTTAGTTTAGGGATGTTTGAAGACCTCTTAAACCACAAATGTTAGTAGGTTATCCTTAAACCACGAGATCAAAGTTCAATTCATCATAATCATTACCATCGCCAACTCATACTTCAAGATAATCAGCAAAGAAGCTCTCACAAACAGGTAAGTTTCTCTTTCCCTCAATCACTAAGAACTTCTCAAATGCGCCCAAAAGTGAAAAATTGGATTGGGTCATGAATTTCAAAGCAAGATCCCTAATTAGTTGTTGTAAAATCTTTATTTGTTAGAAAAGTCAACTAAAAACTCAGGTGCTACATTGTCTTTGAAATCAACCTCTAACGAGCTTAATCTAAAAAAGGAGCAGCTGTTGATACATGATTTTTAATCAATTTTGTTAAAAATCACAAAATTAGAATTAGGAACCTTGGCCTTGCTTAGGAACCTATTTCTAAACTAAAAATAAAATTTTTAGAAATTTTTCTTATTTTCTTTTGGCCAAAAATGAGCAAAAAATCAAGAAAAATACCAAATGGATTTCAAAAATTCCATAAAAATAGTCATTAGATTTATTTTAATTCCAATTTCATCACTGCAGCTTCAATTTTGAAAAAATTTCAATTGGGGATATGTTTTTCCTAAAATTGGGCAAATTCACACCCAAATTGAACAAAAAATTCAATCGAGTCATTGCTAGTCATTTGTAGGCCATAGTATTGTTGCACCACACTTTTTTCTTGGGACTTCCGAGATTTATGCACTAAGGAGGTATTTCCGTGTAAGGGTCTCTCTCAGTCCATACCTAATGTGATAGTGGATGATAATTTCCTAATTGGTCTATGTTTTTGATTTTAGAGTCGCCACAAGTCATTATTGGTAATTAGATTAGAGTTTGTTTAGATTTTTCTAAGTTTTTCACATTTTTATTCGTATTTTTTGAATTTTTTGAATTTTTATGAATTTTCTGAAAATTTTTGAATTTTTATGAATTTTCTAAAAATTTTTAATTTTTCTGTGAATTTCCTATCTTTCTAAAATTTTTTCTGATTTTCCAAAAAAAGTGTTTACATTTTTCTGATTTTTTATTTTTTTTATTTTTTTATATATTTTTTAGTATTTTTTTCATTTTTTAAATTTTTTTTAGATTTTTTAAAATTTCACGCTGAAGTGGCTAATCGTACCAACCCAGTTCAACCCGGTTTGGCTTGATCGAACCGGGCCTCACCGGCGCAAATTGCAGGTCGTCTTCTCTAGCAGGCACGGTGCCAAAAACAGCACCGTTTCGATCTTTTGCTGTTTAAGGCATTAGGTTGAGCATTTGGTGGGCATGAATCCCAACTTAACATTTTCAAGGCCACCACTTTAAGCTCTTCTCCGGTGACCTTCCGGTGATGTTCCGGCACTAATTTTTGGTTCCGTGTCATCCTCGTATCAACAACTGCCCTTCTTTGGAAATTACCTAGGGGTACTAATTTTTGGTTCTCTGTCAACAATTGCCCTTCTTTGGAAATTGCCTAGGGGCTCCTCGCCTGTAGAGCTTTGGATTTGCCTAGGGGCTCCTTGCATGTAGGACTTGAATTTGCTTAGGGGATTCTCGTATGTAGGACTTGAATTTACCTAGGGGCTCCTCGCTTGTAGGACTTTGAATTTGCCTAGTGGTTCTTCACTAGTAGAACTTTGAATTTGCCTAGTGATTCCTCACCGGTAGGACTTTGAATTTGCCTAGTGATTCCTTATCAGTAGGACTAAAGCATAGGGGCTCCTCGCCTGTAGGACTTGAATTTGCCTAGGGGCTCCTCGCCTGTAGGACTTTGAATTTGCCTAGTGATTCCTCACCGGTATAACTTTGAATTTGCCTAGAGGCTCTTCACCTATAGGACTTGATTTGCCTAAAGGTTTCTCACCAGTAAGACTTTGAATTTGCCTAGGGGCTCTTCGCCTGTAGGACTTAAATTTGCCTAGGGGCTCCTCGCCTGTAGGACTTGAATCTGCCTAGAGGGTCCTCGCATGTAGGACTTGAATTTGCCTAGAGGCTCCTCGCCTGTAGGACTTGAATTTGCCTAGGGGCTCCTTGCGTGTAGGACTTTGAATTTGATTAGTGGTTCCTCACCAGTAAGACTTTGAATTTACCTAGGGGCTCCTCACATGTAGGATTTGATTTGCCTAGGGGCTCCTCACATGTAGGACTTTGAATTTGCCTAGGGGCTTCTTGCTTGTAGGACTTGAAATTGCCTAGTGGTTCATCACCAGCAAGACTTTGAATTTGCCTAGGAGCTCTTTGCTTATAGGACTTGAATTTGGCTACGGGCTCATCGCTTGTAGGACTTTGAATTTGCCTAGTGATCCTCACCCGTAGGACTTGAATTTGCCTAGGGGCTCATCGCCCATAAGACTTGAATTTACCTAAGGGCTCCTTGCTTGTAGGACTTTTGAATTTGCCTAGTGACTCCTCATCAATAGGACTTGAATTTGTCTATGGGCTCCTCGCTTGTAGAACTTTGAATTTGCCTAGCGGTTCCTCACCAGTAGAATTTTGAGAAGACTTCAAATAATGAATGCCTTGATCATGAGTTATGCTAGTACATTAGGGAATATCAATGGAAAATAAAATTAGAAGTGATACTTCCCTTTATTATCTGACTACTTTGTTGGAAATTCTGAAACCATCGTCTGATTTGAACTCCTTTTGCTTTCTTCTTTATAATAGATTAACATGTTTATGAAATACATGGTATGCATGTTATGCACATGTTCTAAAGTGACCCGAATTTTTTTCTTGAATGTTCGTCTTCATTTTATGGGTAGAAAATCTTGACAGTATCTACATTTATAGGATATGCTACTTCTGTTCCTACCATATCAATGCGAATCAATGCTCCATTAGGAAGAACTTTCTTGACAATGTATGGACCTTCATAATTCAGAGTGAATTTGCTACGAAAATCTGAATTGTTAAATATGACTTTTCTCACTACTAAATCCTCTGTTTTGAAATGCCTTGGTTTCACTTTTTGGTTAAAGGATTTAGCCACTCGTCTTTGATAGGCTTACCCATGGCATATAGCTATTAATCTCTTTTTATTGATTAAGTTGAGTTGTTAATATCTTTGTTGAATCCACTCAGCTTCTGAAATCTTCAATTGGGATAGTATTCTTAATGAAGGAATTTCTATTTCAATAAGTAGCACTGCTTTTATTCCATAAACGAAGGAAAACGGGATTGCTCCCGTTGATGTTCGAATTGAAGTTCGGTATGCCATCAGAGCATATGGTAACCTTTCGTGCCAATCACAATAATTTTAGCTATCTTGGCTAGTATCTTCTTGATATTCTCATTTGCCGCTTCAATTACTTTATTCATTTGTAGATGATATGGAGATGAGTTCAGATGTCGAATGTGGAAGTGTTTGAGCAAATCATCCATAATCTTGTTGTTTAGATTTGAGTCATTGTCCGTAAGTATTGCTCCTGGAACCCATATCTAGCAATGATATCCCGCCTAATAAATCTTGCAACATTCTTAGCAGTAACATTCGTGTAGGAATTCGCTCCAATCTATTTAGTGAAATAATCAATAGCAACCAGGATAAATCGATGACCATTTGAGGCCTTGGGGTTAATTGGACCAATCATATCAATTCCCCACATTGAAAATGGCCATAACTTGGACATTTGATGTAGCCCATTTGACGGTACATTAATCCTGTCTCCATAAACTTGACATTGATGGCAACATCTCACATGTTGGATGTAATCTGTTTCCATTGTCATCCAATAATATCCCGACCTCATAATCTTTCTGTATAGAAGATGTCCATTCATCTACGGTCTACATTCACATGATCTCTTCAGCTTCTATAGCATCCACACATCTTAGTAGGGTTGAATCAAATGATTTCTTATAGAGGGTTTGATCACTGAAGAAGAATTTATTGGCTATCTTCCTTATAAATTTCCTGTCACCTGGTTGGCTTTTTCCAGGAAATTATCCTGTTTGAAGATACCTTTTGATGTCATGATGCCATGGTTCTTAGTCAAACTCTGCTTGGATCATCATGCAATGAGCTGGTTGTTCAAAAATATTGATTCTCAATGGTTTTATATCCATACCATTTTTAGCTTGTAGTAAGAATGACAAAGTTGCAAGAGTATCTGCAAAATGATTTTGAGCTCTTGGGAGATAATCAAATATTAATTCTTCAAAGTTTTCTATCATCTCTTCTAAGTATATGTGATAAGGAATTAGCTTGGCATCTCAAGTTTGCCATTCACCAATTGTTTTAATATGATGAGTATAGAATCTCCATATACTTGCAACTTCTTTACCTTCATTGAAAGGGCTATTTGCAAATCGAGAATGCATGCTTCCCATTTAGCAATGTTATTAGTACATGGAAATACCAGTTTTGCAGATACCATATAGTGTTGGCCTTCTGGGGAGATCAGTACTGCCTTAGTTCCTAATCTAGATAAGTTAGTTGCACAATCAAAATACATGGTCCATTTATCATTGATCATTATTAATATATGATCATCAAGTTGTTCTTCATGATTGGCAATATTCTACGAATTTTTTGCCAACATGTCTACTATTGCTTGTCCTTTGACTGACTTTTGGAATGAACTTTTGATGTCAAATTCAAATAACAAGACTTGCCACTTTGCCAATTTTCCGACCAAGGAGGATTTCTCAAGAAGGTACTTAATCATATCATTTTCAGTCACTAACAAAATTTGACGATGAAAGGTATATTGCCTTAATCTATATAATATTCAAATCAATGCAACGCATGTCTTCTCGACCGTCGGGTAATTCATTTTTGATGTTGTGAACTTCTTGCTCAAGTAATAAATAGCTTGTTCTTTATCATCATTTGGTCTTTTTTTGTATAAGCACCACTCCTAGCGACTCATAATTAATCTCAAATATAAGATGAGCGGAACCCCAGGGATTGGTAGTACCAGCACTGGTGGACATACCAGATATTCTTTGATTTTGTCAAAGGCTTGTTGATACTCTGCATCTCACTTCACTTTGGCATTTTTCTTTAACAATTTGAAAAATGGTTTAGCAGTCTCAGAAAGATGATAAATGAACCGGGCAATGTAATTTAATCACCCTAATAGGCTTTTCACTTCTTTTACCGTATAAAGAGTCTTTAAGTCGTATATTGCCTTGATCTTAGAGGGATCTATTTCGATACCCCTACCACTTACCACAAATCCTAGTAGTTTGCCAAATTTTGCCCCAAATACATACTTGTTGGGATTCAGTCGCAACTTGTACTTTCTAAGCCTTTCGAACAACTTGCGAAGCACCTCAACATGATCTTCTCCTTGTTTGGATTTTGCGATCATGTCGTCCACATATATCTCGATTTCTTTATGCATCATGTCATGGAACAAAGTTACCATTGCCCTTTGATACGTGGCACTAGCATTTTTCAAACCGAAAAGCATCATCTTGTAACAAAATGTGCCCAATAGTGTTATAAAGGATGTCTTTACCTTATCCTCTTTCTTCATGAGGATATGATTATATCTTGAGAAACCATCTATGAATGAAACTATTTCGAACCCAGCAGTGCTATCCACTAATACATCAATATGTGGAAGCAGGAAATCATCCTTAAGGCTTGCTTTATTTAGGTTGTGATAATCAACACACAGCCGTACTCGATCATCTTTCTTCATTATGGGTACTATATTGGCAACCCATTTTGGATATGGTACTACTTCGATGAAATCAACTTTAAGCAATTTCATCACTTCTGCTTTTATTTTCTTTGCCAAGTTCGACTTCGTTCGCCTCAGTTTTTGCTTCTTTGATGGAGTACTTGGATTGATTGGCAAAACATGTCTAACTGTGCTTGGATCAAGGTCTGGTATGTCAGCATAAGACCATGCGAATATATCTTGATATTCTCTGAGCAAATATGTGATTCTTTTTGCTTCTACCGAGGAAAGACTTTCTCTAATCTTAACTTCTTTAGGATTTTCTTTATTGCCCAGATTAATAGTGATCGTTTTCTCTAATGTGAGTGGTTTTGATTCTTAATGACGAATCCATTCGTTTCTGACCCATTTCTCATCTTCATTATCCACTTTAATATCGCAAGTGATCTCCTTGGAAAGAATTGGGCCACATATGAACCTGTTATGGATATTGTCACGCCCCGAACCCCATCGAACTCGCGACACATCTCTTTGGTCGAATATCGCAACATCCCATAATATCGCCGACCCAATTCAACTTATCAAAGATTTAAAGCATCAGCGAAAGCCAAAACACCCAAACAATAATTGACTAGGGGTACAAGGGAGAATAAACATCTATTACTTATCCAAACTTATACAATATCCACAATATACAATCTATATAATATACGTGCACACCGAATCTCTAAACTATGCACCATCGATATAAAAAAGATTAGTAGCTTGAGTATCCTAGCTGTCAAAAATGGAACACATCAAAAGGCCTTCGCTCAACTCCTAAAACTAGCCCCTACGTCTCCTGGATGGCGTCCACTCCGAATCCGACTCCCCAGAATTCGAATCCGAATCCCCCTGAGCCACCTGCTCTTTTGAGGACTCCGAATTAGCCTCAATCTCAATCGGGTTATCCTCATCACCCAACTCTAGCGGAACCTCAATCCGCTCCTCCTCCTTAGACTCCTCTTCCGGCTCTTCCTCTGGCTTATTTTCTGGCTCATCCTCTGGTTCATCCTCGAGTTCTTCTTCCGGTGCCTCTTCAGGCTCTTCTTCGGGCTCTTCCTCACCGAGTTCCTCCTCTGGTATTGCACCTAGGTCCACATCTATCGGATCATAACCTGCCTATGATTCCTCTGGCTCCGGATCAGGCTCAGCCACTGAAGGTTCGGGTGCTGCAAGTATGGGCTGATGTCCTGATTAGGCGAGACTAGTATCCAAGCTAGTCATCTCAGCGTTGAGAGGAGGTATGGCTGACGGATCCCAATCCCCTACTCCGTCAAAGGGTACATCAAAGCCACAGACGGGGCCAAACTCATTCATTTCGTCCCGAAACATCCAGGCGATATAGGTATGGGCCTGCCAAAGGGGTTGCCCTATGTCTACCCAGACTACCGTAGTGTGCTTAATCCAAGTCAAGTTATTGTCTATCGGGTACTCTATAACATTATGGTCGGTGTGCATCGGTATCCCAAAACGCTGCAGTGGCAGTGGTGGAAGATTCATAGCTCAGGCTGGGGTTTTGAATTGTTTGATTGAAACAACCATGAAAACATGTCTCAGCAAGTAACACCCTAAACCCCACCTAAGCTAACACGTACCTCCAGACAAGTTCAAACACCATAACACTCAATAAGCACATTACAAGCATACAATTGCACTTAAACAGGCTTTTAATGCATGCAACTTGCACGTTAGCCATAATAACACAAATTCCAACCACATGCACATTTCAAATTAATTCACATGCCTATAGACAGAGTCGAACATGTGTTATTTCCATACTCAGCATTTCACACACACGTTCGTAGACCATCATATCACTTTTATTCGACTTGCTAGTGACCCGCGTAACAATACCGTCTCAGGTTCACTTTCAATTCACGGTCCACACAAGACCATCTCATTTTCACAATACTTCTTAGCCTGCATAATGGTACCGCCTCAGGCTATGTATCTTGCTTGCATAACAGTACCGCCTTAGGCTCAAGATCCACCACCTCAATTTCACAACACTTCTTAGCCCACATAATGGTACCGCCTTAGGCTATGTATCTTGCCCACGCAACAGTACCGCCTCAGGCTCAACATCCACCACCTACGGCACAACCCACGTTGAAATACACGCCTCAGGTTGACCGTCTTTCGGTAATACCTGGCATTGTCCCGCATTAAAGTACCGCCTTACGACTGCTCAATTCCCCGCATTAAAGTATATGCCTCAGGGATTCTCGTGACCACACGCATGACACATCACACAATTTCTCATTCATTCATTTGCTCGATTTACACGCCAGCATGCCAAATTACCAACCGATCAAATTCGGCCCATGCACGCATCAAACCTTACGCATTTCACATGCTCAATTAACACCCAATCACGGCCAATCGCCAGTCAAATTCAATTCAGCCCATGCGCACATATAACAGTTCAATCAATTAATTCACAATCCGACTAACAAACAAGGTCGCCATTGGACCCACAATCACAGCATAATTATGGACATAAATTCAACATTTCCATGTCTATTTCAAGCCACAATAGCCACACAAACCAGCCAATCCAATTCAATTCGCACATGCACAATTAAGCCGAATTTCTGCATTTTAGGCCAAATTCTGCCAATCACGGGTGTCGTACTCCTACCGACAACCCCCAAACCAACACACACTATATTTTAATCACCAATATACACCAATTCGGCCACAGAATGAACAGTAACTCGGCCACAACAGAAAATCACCGTAATGGCGCATTTAGGCCCGTTTTTCGCACAATAAGCCACAATAATCACTCGAGATCATTCTGATTACCTAACCAATCAATTCTAACCTCAAATCCACCTCAAAAATCATCACAATTTCTCCCAAAACACTCAACCAAATCAGTCCAGCCATTGTCCCATGATTAACCCCTAAAACTCGCTAAAATGGCCCTAAACTAACCCAAAAATACCCATTATCCTAGGCGAGGGTTAGGACATCACTTACTTGTGATTCCTACATGAAATTGAGGCCTCAACGGTGGATGGATAAAGAGCAAACAACAGTGGCAGTGGTGACAAGCGGTAACGGTTATCAGCGACTCGCCGGCGGTCATGAGTGGCGGCGATGGGCTGCTGGTTTTCTTGGCTGAGCTGGGGCTAAGATGGGCTGGTTGTTGATACTCAATTTTTAGCTCATTTTTGTCATATTTTAAAAAATTTCAAAATTAGGTTTAGGGATCTTGGCCAAGCCTAGAAACGGCGTCGTTTTGGTCATTGGGCTCGCTGGAGAGGACGACCGGTGCCGGTCCCGGTGACGGCCGGTTCGATCTCGGCGGAACCAGTCTGAACCGGTCCGGTCCGGTCCGGTTCAATCTCCCGATGGGAAAAATTGAAAAAATAATAAAATTAATTAGAAAAATTCTAAAAAACAAACTAAAAAAAACTAAAAATTCACAAAATAAAAAAATCAATCACAAAAATCTAAAAAAAACTTAGATTTTATTGGAAAATTAAAAAATTCACAAAATTCACAAAATTTAGAAAAATTACAGAAAATTCAAGAAAATAGAAAAATTTTCGAAAAATTCATAAAAATTTCAAAAATTCAGAAAATACAAATAAAAATTTGAAAATTCTGAAAAATAAATAAAAAAATTGGAAAATCGGAAAATTCATATAAATTTCCAGAAAAACATAGAAAATCATTTTTCGATTTAAAAAAAAATTTTCCAAAAAAAATCAAATATAAAAAATTTTGAAAATCCACAGAATGATTAAAAATCATTGTGGCCAGTCATAAAAAATAAAATTAGAATTTTTGGAGTGTCCAAATGGCACTAAAAAAATCAAAAAATTTAAAAATCCATAGAATGATTAGAAATCATTGTGGCCAGTCATTAAAAGTGAAATTTAGATTTTCCAAAATGCCTAAGTGGCATAATTTGGAAAATTCCAAATTTATGGCCAAAACCCCTAAAAAACCCTAAACTCTAAAAAATGAAATGAATAAGCTATTAGAGCTTTGTTAGGGTTTTGGTGAATTTTCTTTTTTAGTGACCAAGTTAGGGTTGCTGTGATTGATTTGCCATTGGATGTGTAGTTGATTTTTGAATGCTTAATTGATTATCTATGGTTAGATTAGTGAATTGATCCTAGGGATCCGTGTGATACGCTAGAGATGCCATATCGTTCTTAGGTACCGAAAAGGTGTTAATGGTCTCAATTTGGGATCGTTAACGTAATCAAGTCCTTTATCCAGAATCTTTGGTTCGTAGGATTGCGATATTTCTCTCATACCACAATTAGGTTTCTAGTCAACCTACCGTAAATGACTAGTGGCGACTCCAAGTTTAAATTTAGATCAAACAAACCCCACTGTCATGTGAGGTATGGCCTGGGAGAGGCCCATATAGAAAAATACCTCCGTCCTAAAGCACGCAAGAGCGTGGTGTGACAGGCTTGGCGACTCCATTGGGGAAATCTTAAATTTTCAAGTGGACTTAGGCCTATATAGAACGATATGTATGTATTTGTGCTCGCAAGGATCCTAGGTACGTCCCATTAATGACGTGTTAAATGGTGATGCAGGTAGGAGGTATAAGGGGTGTAGTCTATGCTTACCTTTGTTTTGCATGATGGTGTTGGAATTGAATGTGATGTTGACCAACTTTTAGAAGTGTTGTTTGGTTATAAATTATTGTGCTTGCCTTTAAATTGCTTTAGCACTTCACTTTTCGTACACACTACCCGTGGCCTAACCCTGGCTACATTTAGGATCATCTTTAGGAGGTACGTGTTTAGGCAAAACTATGAGCTGATTGCTCATGGGATCGTTTAAATATAATATCGATCATCGAGATGGAATAATATTCCATTACTTTAGGCCGATTGCCTATTGGAATGGAATCCCTTGTCCATTAAGGTGGTGACCATGGGCCTTTAGTATATCCCCACCCTTTTAGGTGTCAAAATCTCACTTATTGCAGATGCTTATCTTTGTGGTTAGTATACCTAAAATCAAGCAAAATATATCGGTAAGTAAGTGTCGTTCCACAAAGATGCCCAAATGACAATCAATGTTCGGACAAAATGCCTTTTCATACTAGAATGAATGAATAGGGCGACATACTTCATTTGGTCACATTTTTCATTTTTAGATGGAATGTATAGATCCATGGTGATTTTCAATGTAATTCAAATAGATTGGATGCTCAGGATGTAACATATACAGTCTCATTTGCCAAAAGTCTATTTTCGATGTATTCGAAGTTGTTAACCATAGGTTAGTACTTTATGGTCAAAATGGAACATATCAAAAGGCATTTGCTTTAAACATTGGTTTCATTCGCATTTTCAAATATATGCTCTTTTAAGGCATAAATGGATTAGAAGTGGTATTTGTATTACGTCATAAGAATGCAAATGTGCTTTACCTCCATTTTTTTCCATAAAAGGGCATATAATTAAAATGGGGGCATTTAAAATTAATCTATGGTGACTAACAATGAACTTTTTGCATGATTAGATCGAAATGGGGAAACTAGACATACAAGTTATCCCGGTTCCAAAAGCTTTTGGCATGGTGGGTGAACATGACTAAAGATAACAAAGCCTACGTGAGGGAAAGATTGGGATATTTATTTAAACTCATCAATCTAGAGTACCGAGTGAGCTTGATTCAAACGTTATCCCATTTTTCGGAAGTTACCACTTGCGAGTTCCAATTGGGCGAGCATGAGATGGTACCTACATTAGAAGAGTATAAAGTGACCATTGGGGTTGATTTCGAATCAAGGATCATTGAGCCCTCAATTGGATTGAAATCCACAAGTGTCATAGCCGAATTTTTGAACTTGAAGACTCCTCAAGTGGAAAAGTTGATCAAGTCGAACACCGAGAAGTTTCCTTTATCCTATTTGGTGGCTAATTACTCCAAATTGCCAAAGGAAACTGGGAATACTTTTGCGAGAGTCTTCATCCTTGCTTTCTTCGGGTTCGTTTTATTCCCTACATCAAGGACTGGATTGAATCCTCTTGTTACGGTGATTGCTAGGCAAGCTTGCCTAAAGTGGAATTTCTCAAATATGCTTTTAGCGGAAACCATCATTTCTTTGAACAAATACCAACGTCACCAAAAAGATGTACTTCAAGCCTAAGCCAGGTTACTTTCTGTATGGTTCATTTCCCATATCTGACCTTGGGAACGTCATATGCACATTAAAGAGATTGACTCATCTACCAACCCTATCAAGAAGTATTGGAAGCTTCAAGACAAATTGCCAAAATACTCTTTTCATGAGTGAGCAAACTTCATTAGGGCATTGACTCCCGACCAATTCCAATGGAGGATTCAATGGCTAAAGATAGTGATAGCTCAAATTACTTGTCAAGAAGGCAACCTAATGCCATTATTTGGATTGAATGATGGAGCTGCTTATTGCCCATTAAGAGTGGTATGACAATTTGGAATGATTCAAAAAGTTCCACCTACTTGGCATCCCGAGGAGTTCACATTTGATATACCACAAAAATCCTAATCGGAGAAAGAAAATAAGGAGTTACGAATAAAGGTTTAAAAGATCATGTATTCCTTGAAAAAATCAACCAAGCAAATAATATAATGGCCTCAAGATTTATAAGGAAAAATGAAGCTCTTTTTGACATCCAAAGAGTACATAGAATGGTTGAAGGTTAAAAGACCAATTGATGTCGAATCATATGTACCTTTGAGTATCATTACCCATCTTGATGAGCTGTACATTCCGAAGTACATTGTGCCGAGCACGCCACGTGTCAAGCCATACGTTCCCAAAGAGGTTACAATTGACGTGGAAGAATGGGAGACACGAGTCAAGAAATATAAAGAGGCTGAAGCTACCTTAGCTAGCAAGAGGCTTAAACTTGTTTGAGCTAGTGTTCCTCCATTTTGATGTAAAGCATTGTAATATGAATCTTCAAAATTAAAACAATTACTTGATGAATGATTGTTTGATGAAGTTTTAAAGCACATTTCGCATAAAAGAAACAGTCACCATGGATTACAATTCTTTGAATGGTATGATTCCTTGAGAAAAACATTGATGAGAAGTTTTATACAAGGCTAAGGCTTGTGTAAAAATTCTTATCCTTGCTAATCACAAGAAAATATACAATTGAAAGAATATAGGTCTTCATATCCATTTCATCAATTCTAATATCTCGATGGTTTTCATGAAAGCAGGTTGTTTAGCAACGGAAGGTAGAAGATCTCGAACTCGCTTGCAAGTAACAATGGCTGAGGAAGAGACTCGCACTCGGCTAGCTAAAGTAGAAAACCAGTTGACACAAATGGCTGCCATGATGGTAGAAATGAAGACCTTCATTATAGCTATGAAAGGATCTTATCTTACAGTTTCAAATCCAGGAACTCCAAATACCGCTGAGGTACCTATTGA
This sequence comes from Syzygium malaccense, assembly GCA_031216405.1. Classification (NCBI taxonomy): domain Eukaryota; kingdom Viridiplantae; phylum Streptophyta; class Magnoliopsida; order Myrtales; family Myrtaceae; genus Syzygium; species Syzygium malaccense. The sequence continues at coordinate 20,141,882 of CM062255.1, forward strand.
AGAGATCATGAGAAGTAAAGAACCAATTCAGGAGAACCCGCCAAAATCTGCACCGGAAATAGTGGATTTGGAAGAAGACATTCGGGTTAAAAAGACATCCAAGGATTAAGAGGAGGCCAAACGATTGGCCAAAAATGAAGAATGCCTAGCAAGTCAGGGCTATGAGCTTTAAAGATTCGATAAGTTCTCGCCAAACGCGAAAGTGGTTCTTTCATAAAACTACAAAGAACCAGAGTTCGTGAGCAAGTATGATAGAACCAGCTATCCTAAAAGCCATTTGAAATATTATCTCCATAAAATGGCGAGATATTCAGACAATATGCCACTCGTTATTAGTACATTTCAAGATAGCTTGAAGGGAGCAGCTTTGGCATGGTATACTGCTCTTGATATAGAAGACTTTATCGAATGGGACTATTTGACAGGAGAATTCCTTCGCTAATATAAATTCAATGTCGAAGTACTTCCAACTCGAGAAGATTTAGTCAGAATCGAGAAATGAAGAAACGAAGGATTCAGAGCCTACGCTTAAAGATGAAAAGCTGTAGCCTCATAAGTCAAACCGGCTATAAGTGAGGACGAGCTTATTGAACTCTTCTTGAAGTCATTACTAGCTAAGTATTATGACAAGTTGCATATATCAGGTTGCCAAACATTTACCATGCTGGTGAAGGTTGGCGAAAGGATCGAATGGTCATTAAAGGAGAAGAAATCTCAAGAACCGACGGTACGGAGATCGTATTTTGGAAGAAAGGTGTCGCGACCTAAATTTTTCTCTCAGGCTAATGGATTATTAAGATTAAACTTAACTCGGGCCCTCCCAAGCCCTACCAATTCGCAACTTAGGGTTTAAGTTTTTAACATGCAAAATTTTTCATGCTCGGAGTCGCCACTAATCTATTTGTGGTAGGTCGATTAGAAACCTAAATAAAACATAGGGAGATATGTTTTATTCCTACAAACCAGAGATTTTAAGCTCGGGGACTTGATTACGCTAGATCTGGTCTAACGCCCTTTCGGTACCTTTTCTTTTCAAAAATGTTTTGGCAAGCAATCTGGATCCATTTTAACTTAGTCACTAACATGTGAGGTGTTCATGCGGGTGTGCAAACCACCAATTTAACACCCAAGAAAGCATTGAATAAATTGCAAGTTGGAAGAATTACTCACCTCGAAGCAACGTAAGCATCTGCATTGTTAGCTAGAAAATCACATCAACAACCTAATATGATTTCTAATTAACAAGGAATTCACTCAATTTTTTTGATTTTCGCTTATTTAAATGAAAGCTAATCTACATGCAATGACGTGCAAAAATTAACATGCGATTAATGCAATCTAGCATGCGAATTGTATGTCATGCGACGACGTGACCTAATTCTAATGACAGACAAATGATTTATTTTTTTTGTATTTTTCTCATTGAAATTCGGAATTAAAAAAAATGCCTAAAATAACATGCAATCTAACGACTTCTTTTTTTTTGGTATTTTTATTAAAATTTGAAATAAAAAATTACTCAAATTAAGAATGCAATCTATCATAATCTATCCTAAAGCAACACATTCTTTTTGGGATTTTCATGGAAATTCGAAATTTAAAAAATAACCTAAATAATCTATTAGGATTAGAATAACACCTAATTTAAACTAGGAAATAAATTATCTCAAGTCCTAATTTAAATTAAATAATTATCTTATCTTCTAGATATATTTATAGTTCCCTAAACATGCAAAACTTCTAATTGAAATCCTAACTAACATATTTTGGATTTTTTTTTAAAAAAAATCAAACAACGCCATATCACAAAATATTACCGACATCCATTTAAATTTAGAAATAAAGATTGACAAATCGTATCCCGGGCATGAGGATCGGATTGGCCAATTTTTCACGCAATCGCGAATCATATCTCGGGCGGGAGATCGGATTTACGATTTTCCGTGCGATCGCGAGTCATATTTCGGGCATGAAATCGGACTGTCGATCATATGCACGTTGTGAAATTAGGAAAATATCCCAATTTACGGACTCCGAAAAGATTTTTGGATATGACAATATCGACACAGCATATAATTGAGATCACAATAAATTCAAGTTAGGCAATTTAATATATCGAAATTGAATCGAATAGTGTATTACCTAATTCGAAATATTGCACGGGTGACGTTTCCGAATTTGACCGACGGATGGCTTGAGCTCAGTGATCGGCGGTATTCAGCTCGGTGGGTGACCAATGGTGTGACTCTGGACTCACGGCTGGTCCGCGGTGCTCGGCTTGCGGTTAGCCGCAGTTGTGGTGTGCCGCGGCAGTGTTCTCGGTTCGGCTCACGGTCGGGTCTCAAGCGTTGCTCGGGTGCGTGGGATGGCAACTGTAAACGTCAGGAGGATCACTAGAAGGTCTCGCTAGTGTAGGCCATCGTTGGGCACGATGGAAATTCGTCGAGATGCTGAGAACTTGCTTGAAACCGCCGTATGCCTGAAAAGCTCGCTGGAGTCACTGGCAGTTGCTGGGATGTTGAAGCTGCTATTCAAGAATGTTGGGACACCACGGAGGAACGTTGAGGAACTTTGGTACACCGGGGTCTTAAGGAGTTGCTGTGCAGATCTGGGCGCATACCATCAATAGCCGTGGAGGTTGCTGGAGCTGCTAGCCGATCTGAACAGGAGTGGTGGTGGCGTGATAGCAGCAGGAGAGTGCAACGGCGATCAAAATCCCGAACGCCTCTATGGACGTTCTCTTCTATGGGAGCATATATGTTCTGAGCTTCTTTTTCTTCGTAGATATTGCAAAGAAGAAAGCAAGCCGCCCCTTTTGAATCCCCAGTTGTAGATTTGTATTGCCAGACAAAAGAATGCGAGCCCACAAGAATCTCTCGGATGTCCCCCTCTCTCTCTCTCCCAATTCTCGCTTTTCCCTCTTGTGGCCGTGAACTCTCTTTTCTTTTTTTATTTCTCAAAGTCCCCCCTTTCCTCTGAATGTGTATCTCCTTTTATATGCAAAGCCATGGGACCTCTTCAAGGAAGGAATCAATATCTCTTTCCTCTTTTAAAAATATTGATATATACCTTCTCATACTACTCACATGGCCGAAGATATATTTTCCTATGAGTGCAATTGACTTCCCTCTTCAGCGATCTATCCTTATTTCTTTTCCTTTTCATTCAACCTCGTGAATATATATTTTACTCATTGCAAGCTGCACTTGACTGAATATATATTTGCGGAATATTGCCCTTTTGTGCCCGAATCCTCCAGATTGCGGTAATATTGCTCTCTATATTTCCTAACTTGAAGTATCACATGCGCAGAGCATATGAATGATGGGCTCGGCCAAATTTTCATCACCATGGGCTTAGTTCAATTAATTCTATTGGGTTCAGAACCTCTGTACTCGAGTCCATTAGCTCCAGTTCAACGCAAATGCAACTACTTAATAAATGTTCTTAAAACTAAATGCTATGTAATTTAACTTTAATATTTTTGTTATGGACTAAAATTTAATCCCTAATTTTCTATGCAACTAATCACTAAATGGTTAGTCAAAATTTAAGTGTCAACAGCTGCCCCTCTTTAAATACGAGCTCGAAGAGGTTGCATTTAAAGACTAGATGATACCTAAATTTTGACTATGCAAATGCAATAAATGTTATTTTTGGTGGGAGTATGAGTTCCCGTTTTTGAAATGCAATATGTCATGATGCATGCTGACGTGAGTAACACATACCTGGAGTTACTTACCTGACAGGAGTGGTACCGTAATTCAAGGCATAACTTCGACTTTGTAGGTCGTTTAACAAATGTTGGGCTCTATCCCAATGATATTGCCTGATGAACGCTCACGGACTTCGGTAACCTACAACTCAATTAGGACACACGAAGGGTAATTCGAATTACCTGGATATCGTCTGAGGTAATCGAAGATAGTGATCAATAGACACTTGGATATCATATGAGGTATCTAGAGATCAAAGAATGGAAGGCTACTTCGAATATCTGGATATTGTCTGAGATACTCGAAACGGACCTTCCGCTGAACGCCTGGATATCGTCAGAGGCGTCCAATGATAACCTAGCAAAACGGAATTTATCCCACCTTTTGTCGAAATACCTGGCTATCATTAGAGGTACTCGAGAAAATTATTCATTAGGAACCTAGATATCATCAGAGGTGCCTAATGTGGGGGCTTTCTCCAATTTGCTAGAAAGAGGGCTTAACAGGGCACCTAGTTATCATCTGAGGTACATGAAAAGCAATTTAACAAATTGGACTACATTCCTACTTTTAACGAAATACCTGGATATCGTCAGAGGTAATCGAAAAAAGTCAATTGCTAAACACCTGGATATCGTCAGAGGTGTTCAAAAAGGAACTTTCCAAATTGTTTGAAAGGTGTGCCTAACGAAATATCTGGTTATCATCTGAGATATTTGAAAGGACTTGATCGATAAATACCTAGATATTGTCAAAGGTATTTAACGATTTGGCGAGCAAAGAGGCTAGCCCGAATGCTCGAAGATTCCTTGACAAAGTTCCTAAATATCATCAGAGATACCTGAAAAGGCTTGATCAATAGATACCTGGATATTGTCAAAGGCAACTAGAGATCACAACAAAATGATCAAATACGGGGCCTGACGATTGCTCGAACAGGTTAGGGATACCCGGATAGTCACAGGCATCCAAGGGATAGAGATATACTTACCTGGTGATATCTCCGACTCTCGAGGGCATGTCTCCTGCTAAACACGGTTTTAGGCAATATGTAATATGCATTCATGGATACTTAAGAACACATATACTCATGCACTATGAATTCAACTGGTTTTCATGCATGATGATTTTGTCGAATCGGCGTTACCAAACTTCACTAGGGAGAATCATGATAAGACAACCGAACTCACAAGTGGGTGTCTGTCAAATGAGGGACTTCCGGTCCGAAAGGGCTTTCACTCATTCTCATCGAAAAAAGTTGATTTATGAGAATCGCTCTATCTCACCATCATCATGTGGACAAGGGTCCGAGTATTCTCGCAAGTGGTATGACCTTACCAATCTGAGAGGTCTTTGCTAGGACAATAACGCGGGCTTGGTCAATAGCTTAGCAAAAAGGGACTCTTCGAGTTGAGGCTATTGAAAGAAAATACTCTGCAATTGTCTCCGGGTTTACAAGTCAAGAACCCTGCAAAATGAGATAGAAACGGACTTGCTCGCACTTCTTCGAGCTAAGCTTATAAACATCCGAATTCTACATTAGTTCAAGTGCCATAATCCGAAGAGACTTTGCAAGGGACGTAACATAGGTTAGGCTCATGGATTGAGAAATGAATGAATCATAAGGCTCAAAATGTGTATAATTGGGGTGAATAAGTTGGTGATCATCTCGGCATTGTCACCAGTCCTCTTTTCCGCCAGGGATTGTCTTCTTGGTAGATGCTCAATTGGCCTCGAGAGCTTATCACTTGACTCGTTAAGACTGTGGATGACTTTGACACATCTCAACATTTTCTACTCCGAAGTTGTCTCCTTTTTCTTCATTTTTTCTTTCATTCTCTTCTTCTTCTTTTCTTTTTTTTTCACGGGCATTGGCCTTGCTTTTACTAGGCCCACTGCTTTTTCATGCCCCCTAGTTTTCCTTTTTTTTTTTTTGACTTTGACATACACTGTCTACAATGTATACATTGGCCAACCACACTTTGGCATGTTTTGACCGAATGACTAACATTTGGACTTCAGGGTCTTCGTCTTCTATCGGCGCTCCGGATATGCTGCTTGAACAATGATGACTTTTGCCTTGCCCCAGTGTGGGGGATGATCACCAACTAGGTTTAAGAAACGAATTTGTAGGCTCAATTGGGCTTAACAAAGGATAAAGTGTGTATAGGATAGAAAAAGAAATGCTCTTCGTCATCCTAAGGCACTCGAACTTTATGTGAATTCATCTGAAAAAGCAACACTCGAAGATTGATACAAGTGAGAGCAAGACAATTTCTATTCACTTTTCATCTTATAATGCCGACTTACTTCCAGTTTGTCCCGATGTGGGGTGGTTCTTGACAGGGGTAATTTGATAGAATTTCTCCAAGTGTTTAGGCTCAAAGTGGCGAATCAATGGATAAACAGTAGTATTTGGGATAGAGAAAAGAATTGCCTTTCGTCACTTCGGTTGCCGTACCTTTTGCGAGATAACCCTTTACCCTATAGACATGGAATTTTTCTTCGCTCAACTCACTGGAGATTAGTGTATGAAACTGTATATGGGGTGTGTTTTGCCTTTCTTCGTCTCGATGTACCTCATTCAACACATTCAATCCATTCCACATGAGTTATTATATTGTCTAAATAGATTCCTCTTTTGAAATTGATAATGTAGACTGACAAAATGATCAAGCATAATTTAAAGCCAAAGCACACATTCCATCTTTAAATTGATTGAAACCATTTATTCACAAGTGAAATATTTGCAATTCAGAATATAAAACCAAACATTTAAAAACTTTTGCTGCAAAATGTTAGATTTTGTCAGGGGTAATACATCTTCACAGCATCGGAATTAACAGGAGTGGAAAACTCACGACCATCCATTTCTGCGAGAATCACGGTGCCTCCGGGAAGCACCTTTTTAATCACATACGGACCAATGTAGTTTGGGGCAAATTTTCCTCCAGGAACAGGAAAGACTGGCAGTACCTTCCTTAGGACTAGATCATTTACCTCGAAGTGTCTTGGACGCACCTTTTGATTGAAGGATCTAGCTATCCTCTGCTGATAGGTTTGACCATGGCAAATGGCTTTCAATCGCTTCTCATCAATTAGGTTCAACTGCTCATGCCTTTGTCGCATCCATTCCGCCTCGGACAACTCCACTTGAGACAAGACTCGCAAGGAAGGGATCTCTACTTCGACGGGTAGGACTGCTTCCATGCCATACACCAAGGAAAAAGGGGTTGCTCCGACAGAGGTTCGAATCGAAGTTCGATACGCCATTAGTGCAAATGGCAACCTTTCATGCCAGTCACGATAGTTTTCAGCCGTTTTGGCCAAGATCTTCTTGATGTTCTTGTTAGTGGCTTCAACTGCTCCATTCATCTGTGGATGATAAGGAGATGAATTCAGGTGCCGAATTTTGAACTCGTTGAATAACTGATCAATGAACTTGTTGTTCAAATTTGTCCCATTGTCAGTGACGATAGCCTCAGGGACACCATAACGAGCGACTATGTCTCGTCTGATGAATTTTACAACATTTCTTGCAGTGACGTTTGCATAAGATGCCGCCTCAATCCACTTAGAAAAATAATCAATCGCGACCAAGATAAATCGATGTCCATTCGATGCCTTGGGATTAATTGGGCCAATCACATCGATGCCCCACATTGAAAAGGGCCATGGTTTAGACAACTGATGTAATTCCGTCGGGGGAATATTTATTTTATCCCCGTGAACCTGACAGCGATGACATCTTCGAACATGTTGGATGCAGTCACTTTCAAGACTGAGCCAATAATAACCCAACCTCATAATCTTCTTAGCTAACATGTGGCCATTCATGTGTGGACCACATATCCCCTCATGTACTTCTTGCATGATTCTGGTAGCTTTATCCGCATCCACACACCTCAATAGGATCGAATCATATGATCTTTTGTACAGCTTCTCACCACTAACAAAGAATTTTGAAGCCATTTTCATTATGTACTTCCTGTCGGCCGGGGTGCTTCCCTCAGGAAATTCTTGTCTCTGGATGTAACTCATGATATCATAATACCATGGCTTTTCATCAGGTTCTCCGGTCACAACCATACAGTAGGCCGGTTTTGTCAGGACTTCAATCTTCAAGGGTTCTACCTCTAACCCACCAATCACTTGCAACATGGATGATAACGTAGCTAGCGCATCAGCAAACTGATTATGAGACCTCGATAAGTACTCAAAAGAGATATTTTCAAATTCCTCTATGATTTCTTCGAGGTATTTATGGTACGACACTAGTTTGGTGTCTCTCGTCTTCCACTCTCCCACAGTTTGAAGAATAATCAGAGCAGAATCACCAAACACTTTCAACTTGGTTATCCCCATTTCCACTGCGGCTTGGAGCCCAAGGATGCAAGCTTCGTACTCGGCTATGTTGTTGGTACAGGGGAACACTAACTTTGCTGCTACTGGATAATGTTGCCTATCTGGGGATATTAAAACCGCCCCAGTGCCGGAACCGGCCAAGTTTACAGCTCCATCGAAAAACATGGTCCATGTGTCTTCCTTTATTACCAAAATACGATCTTCTGGAGAATATTTATCATCATCAGGGACTCCAGGATTTTCAGCTAACACATCAGCGATTACTCGACCCTTAACTGACTTCTGTGGCTTCATCTGGATATCAAACTCTGAAATTAAAATCTGCCACTTGGCTAACTTCCCTACCAAAGCTGGCTGATCAAGTAAATACTTGATGGGATCGTTCTCAGTCACAAGCAAAGTCTGGTGATGTAGTGTATATTGTCGCAGCCTATGGAGCACCCATACTAGCGCAGCGCAAGTCTTCTCGGCTTCAGAATAATTCAACTTCGAGACGGTGAACTTCTTACTTAGGTAATAAATGGCTCGCTCTTTTCCATCTTCCGGACTTTTCTGGGCTAGCATCGCACCTAAAGACTCACTATAAATTGTGAGGTAAAGGATCAAAGGCTGGCCCGGCATTGGTAGGACTAGCACTGGTGGTTTCATCAGGTACTGCTTTAGTTCGTTAAACGCTTCTCGACAATCATCGTCCCATTCCACTTGAGCATTCTTCTTTAGAAGTTTGAAGAAGGGTTTAGCAGTTGCGGAGAGCTGGGAAATAAAACGGGCTATGTAGTTCAATCTACCTAGGAGGCTTCGCACTTCTTTCACGGTCGATGGGGGTTGTAACTCACATATAGCCTTCACTTTAGAGGGGTCAACTTCAATGCCTTTACTGCTTACGATGAACCCAAGTAATTTGCCCGAGGTTGCTCCAAATATGCACTTTGCTGGATTGAGACGGAGCTTAAACTCACGGAGCCTCTCGAATAATTTCTTCAAGGTATCGACGTGACTTTTCCCAGGTCGAGACTTGGCGATCATGTCATCGACATAGACCTCAATCTCCTTATGTATCATATCATGGAAGAGCATCACCATTGCCCTTTGATATGTTGCCCCGGCATTTTTAAGACCGAAGGGCATGACCTTATAGTGGAATGTCCCCCAAGGAGTGATGAACGCCGTTTTCTCCTTATCATCGTCCTTCATTTTTATCTGATTATAACCCGAGAAACCATCCATGAAGGAAAACAGCTCGAACCCTGCAGTACTGTCCACCAAAACGTCTATATGTGGCAATGGGAAATCGTCTTTAGGGCTGGCCTTGTTTAGATCGCGATAGTCGATGCAAATGCGAACTCGACCATCTTTCTTCATGACTGGCACGATATTGGCTACCCAACTGGGGTATCGGGTGACTTCAATAAACCCTACTTTCAAAAGTTTCATGACCTCCTCCTCTATCTTCTTCGAAAGTTCAGGTTTGGTTCTTCGCAGCTTCTGTTTCTTGGGCGGCATGTCCGGATTAATAGGTAGACTATGCTCCACGATAGAAGGGTCTAAACCCGGCATATCGACATATGACCAGGCAAAGATATCTTGGTAATCCTTCAGTAGTTAGACCAGGCGTTTAGCTTCACCTTCGGGAAGGGTTGCCCCTATCTTCACCTCTTTGGGTTCTCCGGAATCACTCAAGTTGACGGTGATAGTTTGGTCTACCGTTAGGACTTTAGGTCTTTCATGATGCTCTAGATCGCGCTGAAGGTCCGAGGAATCTTCGAGTTCATTGGTGTCATCGAGATCAGGTTCGGTGGCACATAATTCATCAGATTGGACCGTTCTCATACCCTTGTATGTCATAAGATTCCCCCTGGAACATAAAGTAGGGGATTCAGAAGGACAAACAGGGCTAAGCATTGCATTTTTATTGATTGATTGATTTATTTATTTTGAAATTCTTTTTCAAAAAGGTTTTAACACGAGGAAGCATGAAGAAGCCCAGGCCTCAGAATTCTCCTTGGATTATGTTTTCTTTTATCGGTTGGATATCATCACCGGGCTGGTTTGATGTACCTCAACATGCCCTTAAAACGAAAATAACTTGTAATTTCATTGATCATCACCAAATGAATTACATTTATTGGAATGAAAATTGCAACAATCAAATCCTAGAAATGAAAAGTCCTAAAAAGTAGCTCCCGAGACAGGGCAAGTCCTAAAAAGTAGTAAAAATTCCCGCGTAGGGGAGTGTGCGAAAAAGTAAATGTGTTACTCTTGCGGGCCAGTGCCCATTTCCTCCAACGGTCCTTCCTCGATAGCTCCAATGAAGAAACCATCGAACAGGACAGTGATTCCCTCCATTACATCATCAGGATCTTCTGCCACTAGAGGTGTTGGATCATCCATACCTCCCCATCCATCCGGGACAATGTCACGGCGGTCAACATAGAAGCTCGGGGGTGCCGAGTATTTAACATAATAATCGAACTTGCCGCTCGGTTGCCCCAAAGTGTCGATCACCTCTTTCTCTTCATGCATCATTCTTGCAGGGCCCGGGAATGTGGTACGGAGGTGTGGAAGCAACCTACCATGCCCACGTTCTTCACCATTCGGCTTTTCTTCGGATCGCGATCTATTCTGTCCATTTCCTCGACCTCGACCTCGAACGCGTCCACGTCCACGTCCCCCATCATTTGGCTCGCTTGACCCCAGGTATCCTAACCCAGTAGTGCGGGGCCTCTGAGAAACTTCCACTGGTTGGCGGATACCTTGACCACTTCTACCAAGGCCTTCACCCGGAGTAAAGCCATGAGAGGCCATTATCCTTCCAACCATGACTGCAACATTTGACACCTCAGGAATAGGCAGTGATGACCCTCTAGATGCATGTATGGTTGATACGAGCTCGAGCGACTGATAGCTCGATTCTACTTTGCAATCTGGCTCAACATAGGGGATAGCCGTTGCGTGGTAAATTGGGTGCTCTTCTTCACCGTGGACCGTGACTAACTTTCTTTCCACAACGAACTTCACCTTTTGATGTAGACTGGATGGCACAGCTCCGGCAGTATGGATCCATGGACGTCCCAATAGAAAATTGAATGCAGTGGGAATGTCCATCACTTGAAATAGGACATTAAACACCGTTGGTCCGATCTGTATGTCAAGGTGGATTTCTCCCATCACTTCTTTCTTCGTTCCATCAAAGGCTCGAACGGAGGTCCTTGCAGAATTTATCTTAGAAGGATCTATCTTCAGGCAGTGTAAAGTTGCCAGAGGATAGATGTTCAAGGCTGATCCATTGTCAATGAGTACCCGGGCTACATGCGAGGCCTTGTATTTGACGGAAATATAAAGTGCCTTGGTATGCCCCCTCCCTTCCAGAGGGAACTCTTCATCTGAAAAGGCTATGAGGTCCTTGAGGAGTATAGAACCCACAAATTCTTCTAATTTATCATGATCGATTGTCTCAGGCATGTGGACTTCACTTAACACCTTCATCAGGGCCTTTTGATGTTTGACAGACGTTTGGAGGAGTTCAAGCAGAGAGATTTGCGCAGGCATCTTGCGCAGTTGCTCAACTATGTTGTATTCACTAGCCTTGATCACGGCCAGAAACTCCTTGGCTTCTTCATCAGTAACAGGTTTTGGAGGTTGGGCATTAGTTTGGCCATAGGTACGCCCAGATCTAGTAACCAAGTCAACATCGAGACTGTAGGACCAAGGGACTGCCTTGTTATCACTGTACTCATATGGTTGAGGTATTTCGATCACTATCCCTTCATTAGCTGTAGGCGTGTTTACTACGATCTTTTCATCATCGGACGCATCTTCGAGCGGAGGCATGTCTTCGAGCTTGTCCTCCCCAGTGTTCAATGTAGCAAACTCCTCCTCCCAATTAATAACCACTTCGGAGATAGTAGAAACGATGCCAGTGTAGTCAGCATAAACGATCATTCCAGCTTCTACCATTCTTGAGATTCTTTCTCTCATGATAGTCAGGGGAAGGATCTCATTATTTAGGTAATAACCGGCTTTCACCAACTCACCATAGACGTCGGTGGTGTGTACTTTGACATTCTTGATTCGTCCAGCGTCAAAACTAAATATGGCATTCATATTGCCTGCATGATCAGGAAGCAGGTTGCTCTGAACATTTGGCTTAGCAGGTTGAAAGGAAAATGCCTTTGTGTCAAGCAAGTTCTGGATCCGATGCTTGAGAGTGATACAATCATCAGTTGAATGCCCCACTTCACCCATATGATAATCACATTTCTTGGTCGGATCGTAGTTATAGAATTGCTCGGGGTTAGGCCGCTTTGGCTCAGTAGTAAGCAAACCCTTCTTCCGGAGGACCGCTAGAACTTGAGACAACGACCCGGGGAGGGGGGTGAATTGCCTCTTATTGTTCCTTCTCTGAGCAGGTTGACGACCCATGCTATGTTGCTGAGTTTCTGCTACTTGGATCGTTGGAGCGACATTCTTCCGACTTGGCTGGGTATACGTCACATTGACTTCAGCTGCCGGCTCTTTCTCCTTTCTCGTGCTAAATCTTTTGGTCGAAGCAGACGGCTCCACAAACCACCCATCTTTCAGTCCTATCTTAATCTGTTCGCCTATGGGGATGAGTTGATTGAAGTTGTCAGCCGGAGTAGCTACCATCCGATTACGGTACTCGAACGGGAGAGTTTTAATGAACATCCTCTTCAATTCATTGTCTATGGGTTCTGGGATAATCTGAGCGGCTATATTTCTCCATCTAATAGCATAATCCTTGAATGACTCATTCTTCTTCATCTGAGCACGCTCGAGGTCATCGCGAGTGGGAATGATGTCCGTTATGAACCTGTACTGCTTTAGAAATGCTTCACTAACTTCCTTCCAAATTTTGAGGCTATTTATCTTCTTCATGAGATACCAGTTCAAGGCAGGACCCGTCAAATTTGCTTGAAATGCATGAATCATTAGGAGTTCATTATCAACGTACGGGGTCATTTGTACGTGATATAGCTGCAGGTGGGCTTTTGGGCAGGAGGTGCCATTGTACTTGTCAAAGTCTGGCATCTTGAACTTCTTCGGGATTTTGATATGTGTATATAGAGACAGGTCGATTGAAGGTGAATCCTGTGAACCTTCCAGCTGCTTCACTCTCTCTTCAAGCTTGTTGACCCGTTCATTAGGTTTGTCCTTGTTGACGATAATCTGGACGGGGTCATCTACTAAATCGGGAAGATCGTCATCTTCTTCACTATCGGCATTCTTTCTACCTTTCTGCTTTGAGGCCGATGCCTCAGGGGATGCAGGTATGGGAGCCAGTCGAAGGGCTTTAATCTCGGCAGACATATGTTGCATTGCAGCGATGACTTGCTTCATTTGGTCCTCGATGCCAACAACACGATCTCGTAAGTCAGTTTGATCGGCCATCCTAGTTCTCGACCGCGTACGAATAGGCGATCGTGATCGGTCCGTAATTACCTAATTTCACGAACAAAATAGGCATACATAAGTGTCAAGAAGAATTACACGCCGATCCATGACATTGGTCTAACTGCTTTGATTAAAGATGACCTCTTTATTGAAATGACGAAATTTTTTACAACGACTGTAACTTGAAATCACTTAAAGAAAAATGCAAAAACAAAGGACTCAATTCTTAAACAACGAATCTAGAAAGAAAAATATCTTAAAAGACACGAGCCATTTCATTTGGCTTGATCAATATACAACTGGGATGTGATTTCCAAACGTAATCGCTTATTCTCCTCGGCCAAGTGTGCAACTTGCTCTTGTAACTTCTCAGCTTTTCTCTTGAGACATCTTTTCTCAGCACGGTTGGTAATCTTCTCAGGCACCATTGGTATCTTCGGGAGTAAATTATCTGGAATCTTGTGTCGTTGAATGTATTCAGCCGTAGCATAATACTTTCTTTCTTCACCCTCTAATTCTTTTTCAGGCCATGTGAGCATTTGTGGATGGCACATATCCCACAACGACTTGATTAAAGAAATGCTATCTTCATGGTCGAGGTCTCCGTCGGTGAAGTTGACCCGAATTGAATCATCCTGCTTCAAAGCTGGGGGAAGCTCTTGCACCACTTGATACTGGCGAGTCACCCTAGTTGGGTAATATTCCATAGCCCCAGTGAAACCCAGTAAAGGGATTGGGCCAACACATCCACATGTGAGTCTAGCCTCACGAACTTGGAACCATTTAGCATGCCATAGGAAACATTTGGACTTTGGATTTTTAAAGAAAGTCAGCCAATTGGAATAATGATAATCCGGTGCATGTTTTTGTTTATTCTCAAATCTCATGATAGGGTGATCAAAGTTGCTAACTTCACGTATAATCATTAAACCACCAAACCCTTTTAAGTGAGATAAGAACCAAATTTGCAAAAGCTCAGGAGAAGCATGAAAGATTTTGTCACCATTTTCTTTAAATCGAGAAAGGGAAAGAAAAGTTTCTGCCAGGAGGGCATTAACAAAGTTCATTCCCCCATACACTTGCCCAACTAACTTAGCAATCAAAGGATTAATAGCATTCTTACAGTGAGGGAAAAGTATAAATCCAAAGAATGCTAATAGGAAAATCCTTCTCATTTGAAATGAGGTGCCATTTTGAAAACATTCATCAAGAAATGAAAATGGGCAAGTATTACGATGACCTTTCAAAATTTTTCTTATCTTTTCTTCCTTGATTCTCAGAAAATCAGATAAAATCGAGACAGGATTTATTCCAATAGGTGGACTAATTAATTCTGATTCCAAAGGTTTTCCAATGGCAATGCTATATTCTTCCAAGGTCGGAGTGAGCTCATGCTTACCGAAGATGAAAGTAGTCGTCTCTGGACACCAGCAATGGGCAAGTGCTTGAATGAGGCCGCCATGAATGTTGATACGCAACAGAGGGAGGAGTCGGCCAATCGTTGATTCCACGAACTCACGACTAGCTTGGTCTAGCTTGTCCCACCAAGCATTGAGTTCTTTCTTGGGGGGAAGAATAAGTCGAATGTCGGAATTTCCCATTGTATATTGACCAAGACTTGCAATCAACCTAATGTCATGGACCGACAAAATAATACGATAAAGTAAATAAATTGCGAAGAAAAAGTTCAAAGGACTTACTTTACCAATAACCGGGTGGCAATCACATAGACATACGCATGCTACGTGGCTCAATTTCTACTCTAGAAGGTTTAACAAAGTGGAGCCACGAGGATGATCGGACTAGCCGCGGGCATGCGGACTAAGTCGGGTCCTCGTAACTCCGGCATCGTCAAAGAGCCGACCCATGTCGCGGGCATGCGGACCGGGGTGGTAATCTCTTTGACATCAAGAAAGAAATATCGGGATTAAGAGGGGCAACTCGTACCGCGGGCGGACGGTCGGAGTGGTATCCATCTCAATACCATCTTAGGTGATCCTATGCAGCCCAGGTCCGGCGACAGGTTGTGCGTGCTAGAGTGTAGTGAAAATGCATAGGCATGCACGACAGTTCATATGCAAACAGCACTTCAATATTAAAACATCCAATCTCAACACCTCCCTGCAAGAAAATGGTTAACAAACACTCCACCCCTTATAACTCCCATTCTGCAAAAACATTTAACACCTTAAACATTAAGGACGTACCTGGAATCCTCGCTGCCAAACAAAAATATTTTTTTTTGAAAAGAAAAATTGGCCTAAGTCCACTAAGAGTTTTAACTCAACTCCCCAGCGGAGTCGCCAAGCTGTCGCGACCTAAATTTTCCTCTCAGGCTAATGGATTATTAAGATTAAACTTAACTCGGGCCCTTCCAAGCCCTACCAATTCGCAACTTAGGGTTTAAGTTTTTAACATGCAAAATTTTTCATGCTCGGAGTCGCCACTAATTTATTTGTGGTAGGTCGATTAGAAACCTAAATAAAACATAGGGAGATATGTTTTATTCCTACAAACCAGAGATTTTAAGCTCGGGGACTTGATTACGCTAGATCTAGTCTAACGCCCTTTCGGTACCTTTTCTTTTCAAAAATGTTTTGGCAAGCAATCTGGATCCATTTTAACTTAGTCACTAACATGTGAGGTGTTCATGCGGGTGTGCAAACCACCAATTTAACACCCAAGAAAGCATTGAATAAATTGCAAGTTGGAAGAATTACTCACCTCGAAGCAACGTAAGCATCTGCATTGTTAGCTAGAAAATCACATCAACAACCTAATATGATTTCTAATTAACAAGGAATTCACTCAATTTTTTTGATTTTCGCTTATTTAAATGAAAGCTAATCTACATGCAATGACGTGCAAAAATTAACATGCGATTAATGCAATCTAGCATGCGAATTGTATGTCATGCGACGACGTGACCTAATTCTAATGACAGACAAATGATTTATTTTTTTTGTATTTTTCTCATTGAAATTCGGAATTAAAAAAAATGCCTAAAATAACATGCAATCTAACGACTTCTTTTTTTTGGTATTTTTATTAAAATTTGAAATAAAAAATTACTCAAATTAAGAATGCAATCTATCATAATCTATCCTAAAGCAACACATTCTTTTTGGGATTTTCATGGAAATTCGAAATTTAAAAAATAACCTAAATAATCTATTAGGATTAGAATAACACCTAATTTAAACTAGGAAATAAATTATCTCAAGTCCTAATTTAAATTAAATAATTATCTTATCTTCTAGATATATTTATAGTTCCCTAAACATGCAAAACTTCTAATTGAAATCCTAACTAACATATTTTGGATTTTTTTTTAAAAAAAATCAAACAACGCCATATCACAAAATATTACCGACATCCATTTAAATTTAGAAATAAAGATTGACAAATCGTATCCCGGGCATGAGGATCGGATTGGCCAATTTTTCACGCAATCGCGAATCATATCTCGGGCGGGAGATCGGATTTACGATTTTCCGTGCGATCGCGAGTCATATTTCGGGCATGAAATCGGACTGTCGATCATATGCACGTTGTGAAATTAGGAAAATATCCCAATTTACGGACTCCGAAAAGATTTTTGGATATGACAATATCGACACAGCATATAATTGAGATCACAATAAATTCAAGTTAGGCAATTTAATATATCGAAATTGAATCGAATAGTGTATTACCTAATTCGAAATATTGCACGGGTGACGTTTCCGAATTTGACCGACGGATGGCTTGAGCTCAGTGATCGGCGGTATTCAGCTCGGTGGGTGACCAATGGTGTGACTCTGGACTCACGGCTGGTCCGCGGTGCTCGGCTTGCGGTTAGCCGCAGTTGTGGTGTGCCGCGGCAGTGTTCTCGGTTCGGCTCACGGTAGGGTCTCAAGCGTTGCTCGAGTGCGTGGGATGGCAACTGTAAACGTCAGGAGGATCACTAGAAGGTCTCGCTAGTGTAGGCCATCGCTGGGCACGATGGAAATTCGTCGAGATGCTGAGAACTTGCTTGAAACCGCCGTATGCCTGAAAAGCTCGCTGGAGTCACTGGCAGTTGCTGGGATGTTGAAGCTGCTATTCAAGAATGTTGGGACACCACGGAGGAACGTTGAGGAACTTTGGTACACCGGGGTCTTAAGGAGTTGCTGTGCAGATCTGGGCGCATACCATCAATAGCCGTGGAGGTTGCTGGAGCTGCTAGCCGATCTGAACAGGAGTGGTGGTGGCGTGATAGCAGCAGGAGAGTGCAACGGCGATCAAAATCCCGAACGCCTCTATGGACGTTCTCTTCTATGGGAGCATATATGTTCTGAGCTTCTTTTTCTTCGTAGATATTGCAAAGAAGAAAGCAAGCCGCCCCTTTTGAATCCCCAGTTGTAGATTTGTATTGCCAGACAAAAGAATGCGAGCCCACAAGAATCTCTCGGATGTCCCCCTCTCTTTCTCTCCCAATTCTCGCTTTTCCCTCTTGTGGCTATGAACTCTCTTTTCTTTTTTTATTTCTCAAAGTCCCCCCTTTCCTCTGAATGTGTATCTCCTTTTATATGCAAAGCCATGGGACCTCTTCAAGGAAGGAATCAATATCTCTTTCCTCTTTTAAAAATATTGATATATACCTTCTCATACTACTCACATGGCCGAAGATATATTTTCCTATGAGTGCAATTGACTTCCCTCTTCAGCGATCTGTCCTTATTTCTTTTCCTTTTCATTCAACCTCGTGAATATATATTTTACTCATTGCAAGCTGCACTTGACTGAATATATATTTGCGGAATATTGCCCTTTTGTGCCCGAATCCTCCAGATTGCGGTAATATTGCTCTCTATATTTCCTAACTTGAAGTATCACATGCGCAGAGCATATGAATGATGGGCTCGGCCAAATTTTCATCACCATGGGCTTAGTTCAATTAATTCTATTGGGTTCAGAACCTCTGTACTCGAGTCCATTAGCTCCAGTTCAACGCAAATGCAACTACTTAATAAATGTTCTTAAAACTAAATGCTATGTAATTTAACTTTAATATTTTTGTTAGGGACTAAAATTTAATCCCTAATTTTCTATGCAACTAATCACTAAATGGTTAGTCAAAATTTAAGTGTCAACAAAAGGATAAAGAACCTATACGTGATGTGGCTATGGTATCCTACCCTAACGTTAATCAAGCTTCATTCCCAAAGTAGTCCAATGTCCCTTGGAAAAATCCAAAATTATTTGAGCTAAAGAAAAAATCCGTGAGGCAATTCACCCTGTTGCCACGACCCTTGTCGAAATTACTACCAATGTTGTTAGAAAGACATTTGGTCACCAAAGAAGTGCCAAGAGATAATCCTACAAAGTTCCTCCGGTACGATGAGTCAAAGACTTACACATACCATATGGGAGAAAGAGGACACGATGTGGACAATTGTACAGTTTTGAAATACAAAGTCCAACAACTTATAGACAAGAAAATACTAAGCTTTCAAGAACCAAAGCCAAATGTGCATCAGAACCCTCTTCCTAAGCACACTGTGATAAATATGGTCCTTACAGAAGATGAATATGATGCCAAATTAAAGTCAGCTCGTCAAGGAGATCCTCGCTTTCACCGTGAAGCACTCTTGAAAGGAGAAGTCATAGACAACTTAGGAAAAGATTCTGGCAAATACAACTTCTAAGTAAAGTATACTCCACCACCGTGGGCTTTTAAAAGTGAAGTGATTGTGCCCAATGGTTAGGATAATATGGACGATGAGCTCATCAAACAAGAAGAGACTCCAAGACAAATTGCCAAAATACTCTTTTCATGAGTAAGCAAACTTCGTTAGGGCATTGACTCCCGACCAATTCCAATGGAGCTCAAATTACTTGTCAAGAAGGTAATTTAGTGCCGTTGCTTGGATTGAATGGTGGAGCTGCTTATTGCCTACTAAGAGTGGTACGACAGTTTGGAATGATTCAACAAGTTCCACCTAGTTGGCATCTCAAGGAGTTCACATTTGATATACCACAAAAATCCCAATCGGAGAAAGAAAATAAGGAGTTATAAATAAAGGTTCAGAAGATCATGTATTCCTTGAAGAAATCAACAAAGCAAATAGTGCAATGACTTGAAGATTTACAAGGAGAAATGAAGCTCTTTTTGGCATCCAAAGAGTACATAGAATGGTTGAAGGTTAAAAGACCAATCAATGTCGAACCATATGTACCTTTGAGTATTATTACTCATCTTGATGAGCCGTATATTCTGGAATACATTGTGCTGAGCACGCCAGGTGTTGAGCCATACGTTCCCGAAGAGGTTACAATTGACATGGAAGAATGGGAGACACGAGTTAAGGAATATAAAGAGGCTGAAACTACCTTAGCTAACAAGAGGCCTAGACTTGTTTAACCTAGTGTTCGCCCATTTTGATGTAAAGCATTGTAATATGAATCTTCAAAATTAAAACAATTACTTGATGAATGGTTGTTTGATGAAGTTTTAAAGCACATTTCGCATAAAAGAAATAATCACCATGGATTACAATTCTTTGAATTATATGATTCCTTGAGAAAAATATTGATGAGAAGTTTTATACAAGGCTAAGGCTTGTGTAAAAGTTCTTATCCTTGTTAATTACAAGAAAATATACAATTGAAAGAATATAGGTCTTCATATTTATTTCATCTATTCTAATATCTCGATGATTTTCATGAAAGCAGGTTGTTTAGCAACGGAAAGTAGAAGACCTCGAACTCACTTCAAATAAAAATGGCTGAGGAAGAGACTCACACTCGGCTAGTTGAAGTAGAAAATCAGTTGACACAAATGGCTGCCATGATGGCAGAAATGAAGACCTTCATTATAGCTGCGAAGGGATCTTATCCTACAGTTTCAAATCTAGGAACTGCAAATACCATTAAGGTACCTATTGAAGAGATCATGAGAAGTAAAGAACTAATTTAAGAGAATCCTCCCAAATCTGCATCGGAAATAGTAATCTAGAAGATGTTCGAGTTAAAAAGACATCCAAGGACGAAGAGGAGGCCAAACGATTGGTCAAAATTGAAGAATGCTTAGCAAGCCAAGGTTATGAGCTTCAGAGATTCGACAAGTTCTCGCCATACGCAAAGGTAATTGTTCCAGGAAACTACAAAGAACCAAAGTTCGTGAGCAAGCACGATGGAACCGGCTGTCCTAAAAGCCATTTGAAATATTATCTCCGCAAAATGGTGAGATATTAAGACAATATGCCACTCTTTATCAGTACATTTCAAGATAGCTTGAAGGGAGCAGCTTTGGCATAGTATATCGCTCTTGATATAGAAGACTTTACTCAATGGGATCATTTGGCAAGAGAATTCCTTCGCCAATACAAATTCAATGTTGAAGTACTTCCAACTTGGGAAGATTTAGTCAGAACCGAGAAACGAAGAAATGAAGGATTCAGAGCCTACGCTTAAAGATGGAAAGTTGTAGCCTCACAAGTCAAACCGGCTATAAGTGAGGATGAGCTTATTGAACTCTTCTTGAAGTCGTTACCAACTGAGTATTACGACAAGTTGCATATATCAGGTTGCCAAACATTTACCATGCTGGTAAAGGTTGGTGAAAGGATCGAATGGTCATTGAAGGAGAAGAAGTCTCAAGAAGCGACAGTACGGAGACCGTATCCTGAAAGAAAGGATAAAGAAACATAACGTGGCTATGGTATCCAGCCCTAATGTTAATCAAGCTCCATTCCAAAAGCAGTCCAACGTTCCTTAGAAAAATCCAAAACCATTTGAGCCGAAGAAAAAACCTAGAAGGCAATTCACCCCATTGCCACGGCCTTTGTCGAAACTATTACTGATGCTGTTAGAAAGGCATTTGGTGGCTAAAGAAGTATCAAGAGATAATCCTACAAGACTTCCCTGGTATGATGAATCGAAAACTTGCACATACCATATGGGAGAAAGAGGACACGATGTGGACAATTGTACAGTTTTGAAATATAAAGTCCAGTAACACATACACAAGAAGATACTAAGCTCTTAAGAGCCAGAGCCAAATGTGCATCAAAACTTTCTTCCTGAGCACCATGTGATAAATATGGTCCTTACAGAAGATGAATATGATGCCAAATTAAAGTCAACCCGACAAGGAGATGCTCGCTTTCGCCGTGAAGCACTCTTGAAAGGAGAAGTCATAAACAACTTGAGAGAAGATTCTGGCAAATATAACTTCCAAGTAAAACATAATCCACTATTGTACGCTTTTAAAAGTAAAGTGATTGTGCCGGATGGATGGGGCAGTATGGACGATGTGCTCATCAAGAAAAATGAGATTCGATCCTGTGACGAGGAGGATCAATTTGAAGAGCAAAAAGAAAGGATTCGGCAGGGTGAAAGGCGATTTACCCAAACTTCATTTGAGCAAGGTGACAATGTGGACCTCCTTGGTCAAGACAGTGAAAAGTACAATTTCTGTGTTAAGTACACACCTACACCTTGGGCTTTCAAAAATGAAACTATTATGCCTAACGAATAGGGAGGCATAAATGAAATCCCAATCAACAAATTAAGTCTTGAGGAGAAAGAAGATCAAGACGAGAAAATGAAGAAAAAGGCTCGCCAAGGAGACAGGTGATTTGTTCGTAAAGCACGAAAACAAGGCGAAATTATGGATTATCTGGAATAAGACAGTGGCTGGTATAACTACCGTGTCAAATACACACCGCCCTCATGGGTATCCGAAGAGGAAAATATCGTGCCTGATGGTTGGGGTGGAATGGATACTATTGAAGCTAATAAAGGCATGGTGTCTATGATTACACCACTATTAAATCTCAATGAAATGGATAAACTTGAAAAATAAAAGCATCATGTTGAACCAATTACCATTGAGCTCCTAATTGGTTAACTAAAAATCAAAGACAAGGAGGTGCAGTCTGTGATTATTACTTTGCCTCCAAAGGGGAAGTTTGACACCAAATGTGTGCCATGGGACTACAAACCTAAAGAAGTTGACGTAATAACCGGATCAGGAACATGTTACGTTCCAAAAGAAGGCGAGCACGAAAAGAAGGGAGTAATTGAAGAGGATGTCAAGCAGTTACTGTCAGTCATGAGGACAAGTGAATACGAAGTCATCGAGCAATTAAGGAAGATGCCGATACAGATTTCCTTACTGGATCTTTTCAAGACTTCAGAAAGCCATAAAATGGTGCTTATAAAGCTTCTTAATGAGGTATACATCTCGAAAACTATTAATGAGGTACAACTAAAGGACTTTGTTGGTGCTATTCTTCTAAAGGATTAGATTGCTTTCTCTGATGAAGATTTCCTAATTGATGGACGATCCCATAATAAAGCCCTATACATTATCGTCAAATACCGAGGCAAGGAAGTATCATGGGTATTGATCGATAATGGTTTCGCACTTAATTTGTGTTCTCTAAGCACGCTGCATCGCTTGGGGATTAGTGAAGAACTTATCAAACCTTCAAAAGTGACCATACGTTTATTCGACGGGATGAAGAAGGATGTTATCGATGACATCGAGCTGGAAGTAAACATAGGCCCTATGCCTTTTATGATTGATTTTCAAGTGATAGACATTCCAAGGACCTTCAACCTACTGCTAGGGAGGCCTTAGATTCATATGGCTGGCGCCATTCCTTCTAGTCTCCATCAGAAGGTTCGATTTATTATTAACGGTAAAATGATTACCGTACATGGAGAGACAGACTTTGGTACTTACAAGAAAAGTGCCATACCCTATGTCGAACCAGAGACAAAAGAAGAGTCCAGTTATCATTCATTCGAGATGATTTCCGTGATACAAATTCCCGTCGGTAGTGTCATGAAGACTCTAGAATTTTCAGCATCATCCCTTATGACTGGAAGAGTGTTATGCCAATATGGATTTAACCATAATGGTGGGCATAGGACAAAAGCTCAAGGGATTAAAGAACCTATTATCCCATTTGGTACCAAGAAGAAGTATGGAGTGGGATATGAAGCCATCAATAATCACCATGGAAGCCGAGGCCAAGGTCAAGAGAATCATAAAGGCCGTGGAAGCCGAGGTGATTGAACCATTAACCCATCAACATGGAACGGTAAGGCTAAAGAGTTACCTTATCATCATATTCATATCAGAGAAAATTTTCCTGAGCCTCCTAAACTAGTCTTAGAAGAAAATTTACGTGCCAAGATTGAGTCTGACACGCTGGGTTTATTCAAAGAAGACATTATTAATGTCATTATAACCGAAGATGAAGACACCTACGCACTGGAGTAGGAAGATTCTTTTGAACTCTTTCCTCATTGTTGCCTTGACAATTTGTTTGTTTCATATTGACGTTGTTTCAACTCAGTTGCAATTTACGTTTCTTTCAATATAAATGTAATTGCACTTTTCAAATTCAATAAAAGTGTTCAATATTTTGTTAAAGACATATGAAAATAAAACCAAATCAACGATGAATATCGCTCTCACATGTGAGGCTTGAGGCTTTGGGTTTATGTATGATTCCTCATTGCGAAAATGATTTTAAGATCAAGGATGTCTAGAGATACAAGGATTAGCTCTATTATCTTGATTTCTTCAAAACAAATTTCAAAATAGTTTTCCAAAAAAGGTTTTTCATTAAACAACATGCATCGATTCATTTCATATGCAATTACTAATCATGTTTGTTGCATGTCAAGCATGAGCATTCACACATCCATAATAGGTTCATAGGTGATTCAAATCTCTCCAAGGAGATCACTTATGATATTGAGGAGGATAATGAAGATGAGGAATGGATCAGAAGAGAATGGATCCGTCATGAAGAATCAAAGCCACTTACATTAGAGAAAACGGTTATTGTTAATCTGGGTGATAAAGAGAATCCTAAAGAAG
Source organism: Syzygium malaccense (assembly GCA_031216405.1). Classification (NCBI taxonomy): domain Eukaryota; kingdom Viridiplantae; phylum Streptophyta; class Magnoliopsida; order Myrtales; family Myrtaceae; genus Syzygium; species Syzygium malaccense. The sequence goes on from CM062255.1 coordinate 20,166,239, forward strand.
TCAAGATTGGAGAAAGTCTTCCCTTAGCAGAATCAGAAAGAATAACGGATTTACTCAAAGAATATCAAGATTTATTTGCATGGTCCTATGCTGACATGCCAGGCCTTGATTTGAGTATAATTGAACACGCTTTGCTAATTGATCCAAGTATTCCACCGAAGAAGTAAAAATTGAGGCGAACGAAGCCAGAATTGGCAAAGAAAATAGAAGAGGAAGTGATGAAATTACTCAAGGTCGGTTTCATTGAAGTAGTACCATATCTAGAATGGGTTGCCAACATAGTACCCGTAATGAAGAAAGATGGTCGGGTGCGAGTATGTGTCGATTACCGTGACCTAAACAAAGCAAGCCCAAAGGATGATTTTTTGCTTCCACATATTGATGTATTAGTGGATAGCACTGCTAGATTCGAAACATTCTCATTTATGGATGGCTTCTCAAGATATAATCAAATCATCATAAAGAAAGAGGATAAGGCGAAAACATCCTTCATAACATCATGGAGCACCTTTTGTTATAAGGTGATGCCTTTCGATCTAAAAAATGCTGGCGCCACATATCAAAGGGCAATAGTAACTCTGTTCCATGATATAATGCACAAAGAAATTGAGGTATACGTGGATGATATGATTGTAAAATCCAAATAAGGAGAAGACCATGTTGAGGTGCTTCGCAAATTGTTCAAAAGACTCGGAAAATATAAGTTGCGGCTAAACCCCAATAAGTGTGTATTTGGAGCAAAATCTGGCAAACTGCTAGGATTTGTGGTCAGCAACAGGGGAAGCGAAATCGACCCTTCCAAGATCAAGGCAATACATGACTTGAAGACTCCTTCTACGGTTAAAGAAGTGAGAAGCTTGTTGGGGCGATTAAATTACATTGCCCGCTTCATCTATCAGCTTTCTGAGACTGCTAAATCATTCTTCAAATTGTTGAAGAAGAATGCCAAAGTAGAGTGGGATAAAGAATGTCAACAAGCCTTTGACAAAATCAAAGAATATTTGGTATGCCCAACGGTATTGGTACCACCAATTCTCGGAGTTTCGTTGATCCTATATTTGACGATTTACCATGAATCATTAGGAGCAGTGTTGGTATAAAGAAGACCGAATGACGGTAAAGAACAAACCGTCTATTATTTGAGCAAGAAATTTGCAACAATAGAAGTGAATTATGCAGCAGTTAAGAAGACATGCGCTGCATTAATTTGGGTGTTACACAGATTAAAGCAGTACACCCTTCATCATCAAATGTTGCTAGTGGCTGAGAATGATCCGATCAAGTATCTTCTTGAGAAATCCTTCTTGGTCAGGAAATAAGCCAAATGGCAGGTCTTGCTGTCTGAGTTTGACATCAGATGTTTATCCTAAAAGTCAGTCAGGAGGCGAGCAATAGCAGACATGCTAGTAGAAAATTCATAGAATATCGTCAATTCTGAAGAGTAGCTTGACGACCACATATTAACCTTGGTCAATGATAAATGGACCATGTATTTTGATGGCACAACTAACTTATCTGGGTCAGGAATGGGGCAGTACCGATCTCCTCAGAAGGCCAACATTATTCAATATTTACAAAACTGGTATTCCCATGCACCAACATCGCTGAGTATGAGGCGTGCATTCTTGGTTTACAGTTAACCCTTTCAATGAGAGTAAAAAGGCTGCAAATATATGGAGATTCTATACTTATTATATTGTAAACAACTGGAGAATGGCAAACTCGTGATGCAAAGTTGATTTCTTATCACAAATACCTAGAAGGAATGATGGAGGAATTCGAAGAAATAACATTCGATTATCTTCCAAGAGCTCATAATCATTTTGCAGATGCTCTTGCAACCTTATCATCCTTACTCCAAGCTGAAGATGGCATGGATATAAAACCATTGAGAATCAATATTCTCGAACAACCAGCACACTACACGGTAGTTCAAGCAGAATTTGACAATGAACCATGGTTTCATGATATCAAGAAATACTTACAAAAAGGAGAATTTCCTGAAGGAAGCTAGTCAGGCGATAGGAAATTTATCAGAAAGATAGCCAACAAGTTCTTTCTCAACGGGCAAATTCTTTATAAGAAGTTGTTTGATTCAATCCTGTTAAGGTGCGTTGATAGCAAAGAAGCCGAAAAAATCATGGAAGAAATCCATGAGGGTGAATATGGTTCGCATATGAATGGCCATCTCTTAGCCCGTAAAATCATGCGATTGGGATATTACTAGATGACGATGGAAACAGATTGCATTCAACATGTGAGGTGTTGTCGCCAATGTCAAGTCTATAGAGACAAAATTAATGCACCGCCGAATGAGCTGCATCAAATGCCAGAACCATGGCCATTTTCAATGTAGGGAATTGACATGAATGGCCCCATTAATCCCAGGGCTTCAAATGAACATTGCTTTATCTTGGTGGCAATTGATTACTTCACCAAGTGGATTGAAGCAAGTTCATATACAGATGTCACTGCCAAGAATGTAGCAAGATTCATCAAATGGGACATCATTACTAGGTACAAAGTTCCAGAAGCAATCATTATTGACAATGGTTCAAACTTGAACAACAAAATTGTAAATGATTTGCTTGAACACTTGCACATTCGACACTTGAATTCATCTTTATATCGTCCACAAATAAATGAAGTAGTGGAAGCGGCAAACAAGAATATCAAGAAGATATTATCCAAAATAGCTGAGAACTATCGTGACTGGCACGAAAGATTGCCATACGCTCTGATGGCATATCAAACTTCAATTCGATCATCAACTGGGGCAACTCCATTTTCCTTGGTTTATGGGATGGAAGTGGTATTACCCGTTGAGGTAGAAATTCCTTTATTAAGGATATTATCCCAATTAAAATTCTTAGAAGCCGAGTGGAGCCAACAAAGATATAAACAGCTCAACATGATTGATGAGAGAAGATTACGGGCCATATGTCATGGACAAGCCTACTAGAAAAGAGTCGTTAAATCTTTTAATAGAAAGGTGAAACCAAGACGTTTCGAAACGGATGATCTAGTTGTGAAGAAGGTCATTCCTAATAATTCAGATTCACGTGGAAAATTCACTCCGAATTATGAGGGTCCATACATTGTCAAGAAGGTTCTTCCTGGAGGAGCACTAATTCTTGTAGATATGACAAGAACAGAACTAGCCTATCCTATAAATGCAAATGCTGTCAAGATTTTCTACCCATGAAATGAAGATGAACAATCAAGAAAAATTAGCACTAGTTATAACATATGCATACCATGCATATCATGCATTCCATAGAACATGCATGTTCATTTTGCAGAATATGACGAAAGGAAATATGAGGTGACTCAAGACCTCTAAAATCTTTCAACGGAGTTAGAAAACAAAAGGGATCTCATCAAACCGATCAGGTAAGTATCCCTAACCCATGAATTTGAGGTCGAACATCTTATTTTCAAATCTCCAATGGAACAAATTAGTGTAGAAGTAAAACAATCAAGAGGGATATTGACAAGCCAATCAAATAAGTATCCCTAACTTGTAAATTTGGCTCTCGAAGAAGTTAATTTCTAGAAAATGAAACTTCTTTTCCCCAAGCAGATTAACATGAAAAGGTTATTTCAAAGAGTTTTGAAATACGCATTCTTTGAGTATGCATTATGCATTGGAATTCCTTAGAAAAGAGTAAGTTTTGACGAAAGTCATGAAAAGTTTCAAAGAAAAAGTTTAGATCAAATCAAATGGAAAGACCTTCAAATGATGAAAGGTAAGCCATATCCAAACACGTCCCCTATACACACTTGAGTGAATGGAAGGATGAGTATTAGAATGAGCAAAAACCTCATCTGTAGGAAATAGGGGATATTCGTAATGTTCACATGAATTGGAATGATGAAAGGCATATCATTTCGCTACCCCAAACACATGATTATCCCTTGCAAACCAAATTTAAGCCTAAACAGCGGAGAAACTTCCCAAAACAACCCTGTTAAGAACCACCCTACATTGGGGTAAATTAGGAGGTTCACGGTTGACATTTATGGAGAAAAGGATCAAGAAAGATTTTATTGCGTACACTTGTATTAATCTTTCTGTGATAACCTCAGGTGAATCCGTATGGAAGCTCGTAACATCCCAAGAGGAAGAAGAGCATTTCGTTTTCATATCCCAAACACATTTACCTTTGGCAAAGCCCAATTGAGCCTGCAAATTCATTTCAGAACCCCAAGTTGGTGATCATCTCTTCACACTAGAGTATGAGCATATGATCCACTTTGATATATAGAAAGCAAAAGAGCAGAACACATAGTCCTTAAATTGCAAAAAGATCAAAGCAAATGCCCAGAAAAAGCAAGTGTACTTGATAAAAGTAAGGCCAATGCCCAGAAAAATGAGCAAAAGAAGAGAAAGAAAAGTACTAAAAAAAAGAATGACAGAAGTCAAGTCACAAGAAAAGCAAAGATTATGAATAATCAAAAGTCATAACAAATCAGTGATTGAAAATCTCGATGAGAGTTTAGGGGACTTTTGTATTTATGTTAAGAAAAGATCCCCAGTGGACAAAGAAAAGGGTGGTGATGCCAGGAAGATCGCCAATTTTATAAAAACCTTGAATTCAAAAACAATTGAGCCTTTTTGAGCCTACCAAATAACAACATAACAACCTCTCCCCAAAGACTCTTCATATTGGGATGTTAGAGTGAAAATATGATTTCATGACAAGTGGTTATCACTCAAAGAAGTATATGCAATATTGTCTTGTCTTATTGTCAAGGTTCTTAACTTGGAGACTGAAGTCAGACATGATGAAATCCTTTTTTTGACCTCAAAATACCTATCCTTTGAATAGCCATTGACCAAGCCAACGTTACAACCTTTTGAAAGACCTTGTCGAATCAATTGGATTGTATACATTGCGAATATTTCCGAACACCTAAGGATTGATTAAGAGAGATAAATTGAGGGATATCAGATCAGTCCCGTTTCAATCAAATGAAAGAAAGACCAAATTCATAAATCGAAACAAATCCTTTCTAATGAAGGTCTTTCGAATGATTATTTCAAGCATTTCTTGAAACTTGCAAGCATTCTGCTCAAATAATCCCTTTAAAAGGAAATTTGATTACCTGAAATGCATACAAAGAATGCATGTTTCAAAAACAGGTTTCAAATAGTTTTTTTTTAGTAAGGCAAGAATTTGTATTACTTTTCTAAATCACCAAATACAAGGAAAACACAAGAGAGAACCCTGAGCTCCGAATGGTTTCAAATAGTTTTTGGTCAACTTAAAACCAAGTTTTCAAATAGTTTGTGGTAAACTAAAAACCACATTCCAAGCGGTTTTGATTAATTTCAAAACTACCTTTTCAAAATAGTTTTTGGTCAACTAAAAAACCATGTCAAGGTTAGTGAAACCTTAAAATCACAAAACGGACATTCATTGTTTGAAGTCATTCTAAAAACCTATTTGGTGAGAAATCATTAGGTAAAATCCAAATCCTATTGGCAAGAAGCCTTTAGGCAATTTTTTTACATGAAAAATTTCCAAAATTTAAATTTTATTGGCAATGAGCCTTTAGGCAATTTCCAAAATCCTATGGGTGAAGAATTACATGGAAAGTCTCCAAAGTCTAAATCCTATTGGCAAAGAGCCTTTAGGCAATTTTCAAAATCCTATGGGTGAGGAATTACATGGAAAGTCTCCAAAGTCCAAATCCTATTGGCAAAGAGCCTTTAGGTAATTTCAAAATCCCGCGGGTAAATCACATGGCAAGTCTTGGAAATTTCAAGTCTATTTGGTGAGGAGCCACTAGACAAAATAGGTATTCTAAAGTAAATTGCATTTTTGTAACTTCTGAGTGATGATTCTCATAATTAATTGTGATCTTGCAGCTTTGAATATGGTGATTTTTATGGTCTTGCCAAATGTTCGCAGGTTTGTAGCTTCGGAGCCATCACCCTTCGAGTGTTCGCAAAACTATAGCTTTGGATGATTTTTTTTAGGTCTAAAAGCATGGTCTCGTGATAGTTTTTCTAAGTGATCACGGATTTGTAACCTCGGAGAATTGACCCTCTGTAACTAATTACAAATCGTAGTTTTAGAAAACTATTATTCAAATCCTACTCCTACTGGTGAGGAACCCCTAGGTAAGATCCAAATCCTACGAGCGAGGAGCCCCTAAGCAAATTCAATCCCCATTGGCAAGGAACCACTAGGTAAAATCCAAATCTTACTCCTACTGGCGAGAAACCACTAGGTAAAACCCAAATCCTACATGCGAGAAACCCAAATTCAATTCTTACTGGTGAGAAATCATTAGATAAAATTCAAAGTCCTACTAGTGAAAAATCACTAAATAAAATCTAAGTCCTACAAGCGAGGACCCCTAGGCAAATTCAAATCTTACTGGCAAGGAACCATTAGGTAATACCCAATTCCTAAAGACAAGGAGCCCCTAGGTAAATTGAAGTCCTACAAGTGAGAAATCGCTAGGCAAAATTTCAAAATTTTAGTTAGCAAAGAACCACTAGACAAATATTCAAAGTCTTACTAGTGAGGAACCATTAAACAAATTTAAGTCCTAAGGCGAGGAGCCGCAGGTATTCATAATTCGTGAATTCATTCTCAAATCAAGAAATCAGAACAATCATCATAATCATCACCATGATCCATTCATACCCTTGGAGGAGCAATAAAGAAACTCTCATAAATAGGTAAATTTCTCTCTCCCGAATCATCAAAAACCTTTCAAAATGTGTTCCAAAAAAGAAGCTTTGGAATTGATCATGAGTCTCAAAAAGCAAGGACCCTAATCAATTGTTATAAAATTTTCATTTCCATTTGATTTAGTGAGTCGACTAAAAATTCAAGGTATCACATTATTTTTGAGATCAACTTCTAACGAGCTCAATCTCAAATAGGGGAAGCTCTTGACATCCAATTTTTAGCTATTTTTGTCATATTTTTAAAAATTTAAAAATTAGGTTTAGGAATCTTGGCCAAGACTAGAAACCTAATGCTAAACCAAAAAAATATTTTTTAGCATTTTTCTGTATTTGTTCTGAATTTCTTTTAATCAAAATAAGCTAGAAAATCAAGAAAAATAGTAAATGGAATCAGAAAATTCCATAAAAATAGGCAATAATCTTCTTTTAAAACCAATTTCATAAATACACTGCCAATTCTAGAAAATCTCAATTGGGTATATGCTTTTCCCAAAACTGGGCAAAATTAAACCCGAATTGAACTAAAAATGAAATTAAATTTTTTCGAGACATTTTTAGATCATAGTGTCTTCAACACTATTGATTTTGGGACCTTTAATTGCATCATGGTCAATCCAATTTCACAATTTGGTGTAAAAATCAAAAATCCCCAAAAATTGATTAAAAATTAAGAATTTTGAACCTAAATTGGGAATTGTGCCCAAAATGAAATTGTCAAAATGTGAGGCTATCATTTCTAGGGTTAATCAAGGGTGGGCAATGTGATTTTGGCATCAATTTTGCCTAATCAGGTCATTAAGATCTCGAATTAAACAAAACCCTATTAACCCGAATATAAAAATGAGAAAATTTTGGGCACAATTATAAAAAAAAATTGGGGAAAATTATATGTTTGGGTTCGAAACATGCCGGGGAATGCAATTTTGAGGTTTAATTTGAAAAATTCGATGAAAATAAGGTCCAATTTGCATTTTTGATCAAAATCGGAACTGCCGCATTGGACAGGTCAACCCAACCCGACCTGCACAGTTCGTCTTCCTCACTCGGCTACAACCCGTGAGGAACCGAGAGAAAAAAAATAACTTGAGCTCGTGACTTCATTGACTATTTCTAGTTAATTAGCACGTTTTTAATCAAAATTAATATCCAGCTGGCTTCATTCAACAACCCAAACGGATTAGCATTCCGTTCCAACCGAATTTTGGGCAGGAATTGAAAGATCAAACATCGAAAAACTGAAGAAGATTGAGCAGAACTGATTCAACGAAATTCCCGAGAGAGAGAGAGGAGAGAAGAGAGAGCGAATTGGGCAGGAATCTAGAGAGAGAAAGGGTTGAGAGTCCCCTCGCGAGTATCCGGTGCCGCCATAGACGACGGAGCACCGGCGAATCATGTTTGGCCGTGATTCTCCCCTCGCTGTTCTGGCCAGTCCGGCTGATCGGGAAGGCCTGAAACCAGATGTCGTTCGATCGATTTAGACCTGATCTAGCTAATCCAGAAGCATCATAAGGAAGACCAAGTGTCAGGGAACAATCTCCGGAGCTCATATCACTTCGGAAATTTCATTGAGATGACGAACGGAGCAGGTAAATCTCCTTTGTGGTCACGAATTCCCAGAACTTTCAGAATGTGTTTTGATCCAAAATTGTGCATTTCTTTGGTTTTTTGCGATGTTTGATGTTCAAAACATGTTCTGAATTCATCTTTATGGTTTGTTTGCATTTTGAATGGTTAAAATTACATAAACCGAGTCCATCCGTGCATTAAACCCATCTCACCGGAAAACTTGAAGCTTCGCTGGAGCATCACCATGGTCTCAAGCCATTCAAGTAAGTGTTTCTGAACTTTGTTTGTTGGTTTGTTAGTTGATTTGAGACGATATAGATGGCTAGGGCGGTTAGGGTATTAATCTGAATGCTAGTAATGTTGTCTACCATATTTTCGTGTTGGTATTTTCCGATCGGTTTTTCGCCAGCCAATGGAGATCCGGTGACGAATTTGTAGCTTAGGAATGATAGTAAGTATAGTGAAGTTTCTATGGAATATGAGAAAATGGCAAAAGGTTGCCGGGAAGCTCACCGTCGGCGAGCTCGAACCGGCGGTCTTGAGAGTAAAAACTCAAAGACGTTGCACACCAAGCGTTCGATTTACTGCCCCAAAGAAAATGTCTCTAAAACGGGGTCGTTTTGGTCATTGGGCTCGCCGGAGAGGACGATCGGCGCCGGCTGGTTGGGTCTCGGCTGAACCGGTCTAAACCGGTTCGGTCCGGTTAAATCTCCCGACGGGAAAAAATGAAAAAAAATAAAAATAAAAAAAATTAGAAAAATTCTAAAAGCAAACTAAAAAAAACTAAAAAATCACAAAACTAAAAAATCAATCAAAAAAAATCTAAAAAAAAACTTAGATTTTCTTGGAAAATTAAGAAAATTCACAAAAATTAGAAAAATTACAGAAAATTCAGGAAAATAGAAAAATTTTCGGAAAATTCATAAAATTTCAAAAATTCAGAAAATACAAATAAAAATTTTAAAATTCTGAAAAAATCAATAAAAAATTGAAAAATTGAAAAATTCACAGAAATTTCTAGAAAAACATGGAAAATCATTTCTCAATTTTAAAAATTTTTTTCAAAAAAAATAAAAAATTTTGAAAATCCACAGAATGATTAAAAATCATTGTCGCTAGTCATAAAAAATAAAATTGGAATTTTTGGAGTGTCCAAATGGCGCTAAAAAAATCAAAAAAATCAAAAAATCAAAAAATTTAAAAATCCATACAATGATTACAAATCATTATGGCCAGTCATTAAAAGTGAAATTTAGATTTTCCAAAATGCCTAGTGGCATAATTTGGAAAATTCCAAATTTAAGGCCAAAACACCTAAAAAACCTAAACCCTAAAAATGAAATGAACAAGCTATTAGAGCTTTGTTAGGGTTTTGGTGAGTTTTCATTTCTAATGACCAAGTTAGGGTTGTTGTGATTGATTTGCCATTGGATGTGCAGTTGATTTTTGAATGCTTAATTGATTGTCTATTGTTAGATTAATGAATTGACATTAGGGATCCGTGTGATATGCTAAAGATGCCATATCGTTCTTAGGTACCGAAAGAGTGTTAATGGTCTCAATTTGGGATCGTTAACGTAACCAAGTTCCTTATTTAGAATCTTTGGTTCGTAGGATTGCGGTATTTCTCCCATACCATAATTAGGTTTCTAGTCGACCTACCATAAATGACTAGTGGCGACTCCAAGTTTAAATTTAAATCAAACAAACCCCGCTGTCACGTGAGGTATGGCTTGAGAGAGGCCTATATAGAAAAATACCTCCATCCTAAAGCACGCGGGAGCATGGCGCGACACTAGTGAGGGTGATTTGGTGAGAACAAAAACAGTGGAGAGAGAGGCGGTGAGGTGTGGTGGTGGCGGGTGGCGGCTTCACGGGCGGACAGCTGTGATCCGGCTCGGCGAGGAAGTGGCGGCGACAACTAGCCTAGGCGGCTGGCCACGGTCATGGTGAGGTGGGGAGGAAGCTCGGCCAAGATGGAGAGAGGGAGAGAGATGGCCAAGAGAGTGGAATTGAGAGGGAAAGAGAGAAAATAGGAAGAAATAGTCTACTTAAGCCAATAATTAGTGTCTAATAGCCCTAGGAAAATGACCATCTTACCCTCATCTCTATTTCCAAATGGACGGCCACGATTCGATCTTATCTTAAGATCAACGGTCCAGATTAATCCTTGCAAAAAATATCCAAGGGCCAAAATTAGAATTTTACAAAATTCCCAAGGGCAAACTTGTCTAAAAATTTATATTTCTGAAATAGGTATGAAATGACCAAAATGCCCCTCTCACTTTATACTTGGCCTTAACAAAGTCTCAGGGGTAAAACGGTCATTTTCCATTTCTTGCCAAAATTCAAATTTTCTAAAGAATCCGAACAAATCTGAGGCTGACTAAGCCAACAACAACATCGTCCAATTATTCTGTCGTGACATTCATAATTTTCGAGGCCCAATCTTGGTCGTTAATTAATGACCAAATTTAATTAACGTAACTTGAGCATATCTCGAACTAACGGGTGGCTTTTGGGGAAATTTGCACATTTGACCCATGGCCGATACTGAATCAAGCCACGCTTAAGTTTAGTCGGATTGTGACAACCTCGGTTGTTACTTAATCGCGAGGATCGATCGCTAGTTCCGACTGGTACGATTGTTTGGTATAGGTTTGGGGTCATTTGTCAGTTCATCTCATGGTCAAGCGGTATTAGCCACGATCCACTCGTATGACAGCTGCAAATTGATCCTTAACTATCCTTGGATCGACCTATATTGGCTCAAAATGTCACATCGATAATTTTTATGGTCAAAAGTCAGTTCACGATCGAGTTTCTTTGGTCGCGCGAATTTAAATCTCTAATTAGCCTTTCCTTATTGGTTAGTATCCCAGGAGTGATCAATTTCGAACGATATCTAACTATAACCACGTCCATAAATCCTCCATTACATAAATCCCAAGTGGGTCGAATTTCAGAATGTCACAAATATGCAAATGCTCATGCCTGACATGTAACAAACATGATTAGTAATAGTGCACGAAGTAAGTAACGCACGTGGTCCCATAAAAAACCTTTCTGAAAATTCATTTCGAAATTTATTTTGAAAGAATATAAAGACAGCTAGTCCTCATATCATCAGACTTCCTAGCTCTTAAAATCATTTTCGCAATAAGGAGTAATATAAAAACCTAAAGCCTCAAGCCTCACGAATGAGGATAATGTTTATCATAGGTTTGATTTTGTTTCTACATGTCCTTAACAAAATATTTGACCACTTTTATTGAATTGAAAAACATGATTACATCCTTACCAAAAAAAAAAAGAAAAACATGATTACATCTATATCGACAGGAATGTAAATTGCAACTGAACTAAAATTGCAAATGAAATCACAAGAAATTTGAAATTGTAATCAACAAAATGCAATAGAAAAGGCTAATAGCAAAAGTTCAAGAGAATCTTCGTACTCTAGTGCGTAGGTATCTTTTGCTTTGGTTACGATAACGTTGATGGTATTCTCTTCGAATAAACCTAGCAGAACAGATTCTTCCTCTGCATTTAAGTCTTCTTCTTAAAGTAGCCTGGAAGCAAGAAAAGTTTCCTTAATGTGGATCTAATGATAGGGAAGCTCTTTAGCTTTGCCCTTCCACATGGATGGATTAATGATGCGATCACCTCGGCCTCTACAGCCTCCATGGTGATCTTTAGAGCTATATGGAGTATAACCTACTATGTGTTTCATTCTTGTAGCAAGTAGAGTGATAGGTTATTTGATTCCTTGGGATTTCAATCCAAGATCATTACCGGGAGTAAATCCATACTGGCATAACACCCTTCTATACATATGGATGGTGTTGAGAACTTTGGGGATTTTATGATGCAACCAGCAGAAATTTGCACCATTGAGATCATTTTGAAGGAATGATAACATGGTTCTTCTTTAACTTCGGCTTCGACATACGGTATTGCACTCTCTTTATAAGTGGTGAAACCCATCTCTCCATGTACAGTGTTCATCTTGCTATTAATGACGAACCCGACCTTCTAATGGAGACTTGACGGAATAGCACTAGCCATATGAATCCGAGATTTTTCGAGTAACAAGTTGAAAGTCCTCGGAATATCCACTACTTGGAAGTCAATTAGGAAAGCCATAGGGCCTATGGTTACCTCGAGCTCAATATTGCCAATAACGTCTTTCTTCATTCCATCAAACGAATGCACATGTACCTTAGAAGGTTTGATGAGTTATTCGCTAATTCCCAAGCAATGCATTGTGCTTAGTGTACACAAATTAAGTGCCGGACCATTATCGATCAGCACACGGAACGCCTCCTTGCCTTGGTATTTGACGGCAATATACAGAGTCTTCTTATGGGAATGCCTGTCAATGGAGAAATCTTCATCGGAGAAGGCAATTTGATCTTTCAGAAGAATAATGCGAACAAAGTCTTCCAATTGTACTTCATTAATTGTCTCCGGGATATACACTTTATTGAGAAGTTTCATAAGCACTATTTTATGGCTTTCTGAAATCTTGAAGAGATCCAACGGAGAAATCTATGCCTACATCTTTCTTAGCTGTTCAAGTACCTTAAATGTGCTCGTTTTCATGACCGAAAGCAATTATTTGACATCTTCTTCGGTACTTCCTTCTTTTCATGCTCACCTTCTTTCGAGACATAGCATCTCTCCAATCGAGTTATACCATCAACTTCTTCAAGAGAGTAATCCCAACGTACACTCTTAGTATCAAACTTTTCTTTTGGAAGGAGAGTGATAATCACAGGCCGTGTTTCTTCTCCTTTAATCCTTAGTTGATCAATGGGAAGTTGGATAGTGATTGATTCGACATGACCTTCCTCCTCCTTATATTTATCTACCTTATTAAGCTTGATAAGAAATGGTGTAATTATGGATACAATGTTTCTATTGGCTTTGTCAGAATCTATTTTACCCCATCCATCAAGTGTGATCATTTCATTCTTAAATGCCCATGAAAGGGGTATATATTTGACACAGTAATTATACCAGACACTTCTTGACCCAGAAAATCAACAACTTCACTTTGTTTTCATGCTTTTCGAGCAAATTGCCTATCACCTCGGCGAATCTTTTTCTTCTTTTTCTCTTCTCAATCTTCATTTTCTTCGAGATTTAGTTAGCTTATCAGAACCTTGTCCATGCCACCACATCTATCAGGTACAATGTCTTCATTTTTTTAAAGCCCATGGTGTTAGAGTATATTTGACACGGTAATTATATTTACCACTATCTTAATCGATTAAGTCTACGGTTTCGCCTTCCTTAGATGATTTCTAGGTGAAATGCCTCTCATCCTGTCTGACTTTTTCTTTCTCATTTTCATCATTATCTATTTCACCCGGGAGCATTTCCTTCTTATATAGGGCTTTCTCCTCATGACTGATTTCGTCATCCATATCACTCCAGCCATAAGGCACAATTACTCTATTTTTAAATGCCCGTGGTAGTAGGGTATATTTCACTTGAAAGTTATACCTTACGGAGTCTTCTCCTAAGTTGTCTACAATCTCGTCTTTTAGGAGTGTTTCTTGTCGAAAGTGGGCATCTCCTAAACGATAAGCTTTAATCATGACCTCATATTCATCTTCATCGTTAGGCTTGATCATTGTTTCTTCATCTTTGATCATGTTTACTGTATTGTGCTCAAGAAGAGGATTTTGATGTAGATTTGACTCGGGCTCTTGGAAGTTCAATATCTTCTTATCAATGAGCTGTTGAATCTTGTACTTTAGAGTGGGATAATTATCTACATCATGTCCCCTTTCTCTCATGTGATAGGTGCAGGTTTTTGATTCATCATGCCAAGAAAATCTCGCAGGATTGTTTGTCTCTCGGTACTTCTTTGGCCACTAAATGCATTTCTAGAAGCATTGGTAATAGTTTTGGCAGGAGTCGGGGTAGTGGTGTGTATTGCCTCACGGGCCTTTTATTTGGCTCGAACTGCCTTGGGTTTTTCCAAGCGACTTTTGATTGCTTTGGAAATAATGCTTGACGAGTATTTGGGCTAGACACCATAGCTACTTCTTGGATGGGCTCTTTGTCTTTTTTCTTGAGATAAGGCCTTCGTGCTACTGTTTCTTGAGCCTTCTTCTCTTTCAACCCCCATTCAATTCTCTCATCCACTTTTACCAACATGGTGAATGTTTGACAGCCTGATACATGAAGTTTGTCATAAAACTCAATTAGCAATGATTTTAGAAAGAACTTAATGAGCTCATCTTCACTTATAGTGGGCTTTACCTGTGATGCAACAGCTTTCCATCTCTAAGCATAGGCTTTGAACCCTTCATTCTTCCATTTCTCAGTTCTGACGAGATCTTCTCTAGTTGGAAGCTAGGATGCACCGACATGCTATTTGAGCATCGAAAGCGGTGTCTGACACGTATCGCGTGTCCGATACGCTCGGACACGGGGTCAACATGTGTCGGAGATCCAATAAGCGGTCAACGTACCAGACACGCTGGTGTCACGCAAGTCGGGAATCCGACACGCGATTTTCGATACGCATAGGGTTAATTTTACAAATTTCCAAAAATTTGGGGTTAAAATGTAAATTTATAAAAAAAATTGTAAAAAGAAAAGTAGAGAAAGCTCGATTACTTCTGTCTGCCCTAAGCTTCTTTCCTCCGCATAGCTCCTCAAGACCCTTTCCTCCGCTGTGATTACTTTTCTTGAATGTTTTCTTGCATCTCGCTTTTCGTTGGGTACCATCTACTCCCCACCCGCCACCAAATTACCCTTCGGAGCTGCCGCTCGAGGCCTACCCAGGGCTTATGCCACCACCGCCTCAACCTCCCTTCGAGGGGTACCAGCGATATTTCGCCGGAGGGTATCCTCCGCCGTCGACGTTGCCTCCTCGTTACCCCACTACCACCGTCGCAGCCGACGTCGTTCCCCTTTTGCAGTGCTGGTAATGATTGCTCTCTTTGTGTAGTTTCGGTCATTTTGCCCCTTTTCTTTTTATACCTTCATATGTATGTTTCTTTTCGAAGAGGCCTCTGCCTCCTCTGGTTGTGATCCCCTAGAGGGAGGATTGCAAGTCTGAGAAGTCTAGAATACAAGACTTGCTGCCTCTATTATCCGGTTTTGAATAGATATTAACAAATGATGGCTTAATGTTTTTGCTATAAATTCATTTTAGGCTCCTTTTTTCTTATTATTTATTTATTTATTTGTGGATTTGAATCAAATTAATTTATCATGTATATATAAAAATTTACTTTTTATATATGACATGTCGTAATGTGTCGGAATTCTGTATTTTTGAGAAATAACGTGTTGCGTGTCGTATCATATCGTGTCACATGTCGTGTGTCACATGTCGGTGCTACTTAGGTTGAAAGTACTTCAACATTAAACTTATACTGGTGAAGGAATTCTTCTGCCAAGTGATCCCATTCAATGAAGTCTTCTATGTCGAGGGCTATGTACCATGTAAGGGCCGCTCCTCTCATACTATCTTGAAATGTGCTAATAAGAAGTGGCGTATTATCTGAATATTTTGTCATCTTATGGAGATAATACTTCAAATGACTTTTGGGACAACCAGTGCCATCATACTTGCTCATGAACTCTGGTTCCTCATAATTTTCTAGAACAACCACCTTCGTATACGGCAAAAACTTATCGAACCTTTAAAGTTCATAGCCTTGACTTGCGAAGCATTCTTCAATTTTGGCCAATCTCTTGCCCTCTTCTTCATCCTTTATTTTGGACATCTTCCTAATTTGATCATCCTCTTCCAAATTTATCACCTCAAGCATGGTCTTTGGAAGATTTTCTTGAACCGATTCTTTGTTTCTGGCTAGTTCTTCAATTGATGTTTCAGTAATGTTTGAAGTTCTCGCATTTGGAGTAGTAGGATATTGTCCACGGGATGTAAAAACAAAAGCCTTCATTTCTGCCGTCATTGCAGCCATTTGGGTCATTTGATTCTCGACTTCAGCTAGTCGAGCACGGGTTTCTTCTTTTGGCATTCTAACTTATAAACGAGTCCGGGGTCTTTTACCTTTCGTTACTAAATAACCTGTCTTGCAAGAAAACCCGATATTAGCATAGTAAAATGATCGGGAAACCCTACATACCTTTTAATTATATGGTTTCATGAGATTGTCAAGGATAAAAAATTTCACATAAGCCTTAGCTTTGTATAAAAATCTTCATCAATGTCTTTCTCAAAATATCATACAATTCAAAGAATTGTAATCCATGGTGATTCTTTACAAAACATACTTTGAAACTTCATTAAGCAATTGTTTCAATTTTGAAAATTTTTATTACAATGCTATTCATCAAAATAGGGGAACACTAGCTTAAATAAGTCTAGGTTTCTTGCTAGTTAAGGTAGCTTCAACCTCTTCTTATTCCTTGACTCGTGTTTTCCATTCTTGGGTACATACAACTTAAACATCGATTATAACCTCCTTGGGAACATACGGCTCTATACCTGGCGTGCTTGGCACAATGTACTCTGGAATATACGGCTTATCGAAATGAGTAGTAACACTCAAGGGTACATAGGGTTCGACGTCAATTGGTTGCTTAGCCTTCAGGCACTTTATATACTCATTGGACGCCGAAAAGAGCTTCATTCCTCCTTCTAAATTTTTAGACCATTATACTATTTGCTTGGTTGATTGCTCGCAGCTCTTTTCTTTTCCTTTCCGATAGGGGTTTTTGTGGTATCTCAAATGTGAACTCCTCAAGATGCCAAATAAATGGAATTTGTTTAACCATTCCGAATTGCCGTATGACTCTTAGTGGACAATAAGCAATTCCGTTGCTCAATCCATGCAACGGCACCGAATTACTGTCTTAGGTAGTAATTTGAGCTTTCACTATCTTTGGCCATGAATTCTCCATTGAAGCTGGTCGGGAGTTCATGCTCTAATGAAGTTGGCCCACTCATGAAAAGAGTATTTTGGCATTTTGTCTTGGAGTTTCAAATACTTCTCAATAGGGTTGGTAGATGAGTCGATCTCTTGAATGCGCATATAACATTCCCAAGATCGAATATGGAAAATAAACTACACAAAAAGTAACTCCGCTGAAGCTTGCAGTACACCCTTGTGTTGATTTTGGTATTTGTTCAATGAAATGATGGTCTCCGCCAAGAGCATATTGGAGAAGTCTCATTTTAGGCAAGCTTGCCTATCAATTACTACAACGAGAGGATTTAATCTAGTCCTTGATGCGGGGAATAAAACGAATCCAAAGAAAGCAAGAATAAAAAGCCTTGCGGAAGTATTTTCCGTTTCTTTAGGCAACTTGGAGTAATTGGCCACCAAGTAAGATAGAGAAAATTTCCCGGTATTTGACTTTATCAACTTTTCCACTTGAGGGGTCTTCATGTTTAAGAATTTAGCTATAACGCTTGTGGTTTTCAATCCAACTAGGGGCTCAATGGTTCTTGTCTCGAAATCAATCCCAATGGTTGTCTTATATTCTTCTAATGTTGGTACCATCTCGTGCTCGCCCAATTGAAATGTGGCAGTGGTAATTTTCCAGAAATGAGATAATGCTTGAATTAAGCTCACTTGGTACTCCGGGTTAATGAGCTTGAATAAATACCTGAGCCTTTCCCTTTCGTATGCTTTGTTGTCCTTTGTCGTGTTTACCCACCATGCCAAAAGCTCCTTCCTTGGAATAGGAATAGCTTGTATGTCTAGTTTCCCCATTTCGATCTAAAGCATGTAAAAGAAATTGATTATTATTCACTATGAATTACCAATTGATTTTAATGCCTCCATTTCAATTATATGTCCTTTTAAGGTACGACGAGGTAAAATACACTTGCATGCCTAGAAAGTAATGCAAATGTCATTTTGAATCCATTTAGACCTTAAAAGAGCATATATTTGAGATCATGAACAATTCAATGTGTGATATAAATGCCGATTCTGTCATACTCCATTCAAACCATAAAGTCCTAAACTATAGTTTACAACTTCGAATACATTGAAATGAACAAATAAGCACTTAAATTACAAGGAAAATCTGTCATGGATCTATATATTTCATCTAAAAATGAAAGAATGGTCAAATGGAGTATGACGCCCTAATCATGCATTATAACATGAAAGGGCATTTAGATCAAGTATTGAATGTCATTTAGGCATTTTTTGAAAATTTGCCAAGTAATTTGCATAATTGTAAAAGAATGGAATGGAACGATACTTGGTTACCAGGACATTTTTATTTGGTTTTAGGTATACCAACCACAAAGACAAACGAATGCAACAAGTGAAGTCTTAACGCTTAAAAGGATAGGATATGCTAAAGGCTTAAGGTTACCGCCTTAATGGACAAGGGATCCCACGCCAATAGGCAATCGACCCAAAGTAATGTAATATTATTCCATCTCGATGATCGATATTGCATTTAAATGATCTCATGAGCAATCGGCTCATAGTTTCGCCTAAACACATACCTCATAAGGATAATCCTAAATGTAGCCGGGGTTGGGCCACAGATGATGTGTACTAATAATGTAGTGCTAAAGCAATTTAAAGACATGCATAGTAATTAATGACCAAACAGCACTTCTAAAATTCATTTAATTCACGTTTAATCTCAACATCATCCTACAAAATAAGGGTTTGTAAAGACTGTAACATCCTGAATTTCGACCCATTTCCGGGATAAATGAATCAGATGCTATTTCTCATTTAATTTTAGTAAGTCTCATCTAGACTTGATCAACCGCGGGATACTAAATAAATGGGGATGGCTAAATAGGAAAAATGGTACGTGGACCAGGAACCCGATCGTGAATCGGATACCGATTTCGAGAAATGACGAGGAAATATTTTGGGCCAATGTGGATCAATCCTAGGGAGGTGACGGATATGGTTTGGCCGATGACGTACGATCGGATCACAGGTGATTTCGCACGACCGAGAGTACACTTGGCGAACAAATCCCGAACTTAAACCGAACAATCGTGATCCCCGGAACTAGTGATAATCCCTCACGTTCTCCCAGCAATCGAGACCGTCATGACTCGAGTGACCCCAGGTCGATACGCATAACCCCTAAACAGCCGCCCGTTAGTGAGAGACTTTACAATTTTAAATTGAGCAATTTTAATTGTGGAATTTGATCCCGACCTGGACATCGATTTTTGGGGTCGTATATGACTATTTTGTGTGGATGACGTCATTTTATGTTGGCCAACTATATTTGGGACTAGTACGGTCGAAAAATGGAAATTCAGCACAAAATCGAAAAATGACCATTTTGCCCCTAGGCTAAAATTGGGGTATTCCGAATTTTGGGTTAATTTTTGAGATTATTTAAAAATTAAATTATGATTAGGTTAGCCCAATTATTCAGCCAAGAGTATGACCAAAGTGTCTCTCAATTATTAGATAAGCTTAAATCTAAGCCCTTGGATCAAGGGCATTTTGGTCAAAGCAAGGGGATGTTGACACTTGGACTCCACTAGCCCTCATCTTTGACCCTTTGATATGTCTTGCCCAAGAAGCCAAGACTCTCTCTCTCCCTCTCCATTTCTACCAGCCATCCTTCCCCCTTCCGTCGTGAGCAAGCGTCGCCACCGGAGCACCGCTGCCCCACCGGCCGACCTCGCCACCACCCGACCACCATTCCACTTCCTCTCGCATCCCACTCTCTCTCTTTCGTCCGACCAAGTACACGCCGGATCAGCCAATTCGTGGGCCACCGGCGTGGGGCCACCGGCGTGGAGCCACCGGAGCTGCCGCTCACTGCCCGCCTCACCGTCCGACCGCCACCCTCACCCCTCTCTCTTCCCTTGCCACCACCAGCCTCACTTCTCCTGTCTCGGTGCCATTCGGTCTGGCCAAGGTCCGCCGGACCGCCGCCTAAGCACCACCGCCGTAGGCACCATCGGAACGCCGCCGCCGGTTTCGCCGCTTGCCGATGATCGGCCGCCCATTTCCCGCCGGATTAGTCTCGTTGGGAGCTTAGTTTAGTGTGAGTAATTAACTCCTAAACTTTAATTAGGACTAATGTTGCGTTTCTAGACGGATTATGGTGATTTTAGGGGTTAATTAAGCTAGAATTAGGCTTGATTAAGGTCCAATGATTAGTAGCTGATTATATGGAATATTTGGAAGCTAATAAGTTGTTTAGGAAGTGGATTAATGCCCTAATAGGGGCTGTTTTGTGGCTGTTCCCCTTAGATCCGAATTTGATTAAAATTGTCTAAGTTGAGATTAATTGGATTATTGCCGTGATTGCTCAATTAAATGATTTCGTGGCTAATTGGTGCTTGGTTGGATGATGCTTGGTGATATGCTCTCGAGTGGCCGATTAGAATGTGGCATATCGGGCCTTGAACGTGCTAAAGTATGTGTACCAATTGCCAAATTGACATGTCGTGTTGAAATGCCTCAATTGATCATATTATGGCCTAATTGTAGCATGTCACAGCTAGTGTACATATGTTGGAACCAATTGAGCATATTGTGGCCACATTGAATTGTGTACTCGTGATTGATATTGGGTGCCCATTATGCACGATTTCGCATATTGCATAGTTGATTTGGGCTTGAATCATGAGTTTTGAGAATGCACATGCCTGATAAGAATATTTGATCACCTAATTGCCCTGGTGCATTTTTACGCGGGGTTCAGATAAAAAAATTGGCTATATGCACGTGTGGTCATGATAAGCCCCGATGCATTTTACGCGGGGTATTAATTCCATCCTGATACGTTTTACGCGGGATGATGCCCAGTTCGTCCGGAAGACGGCCAGCCTGAAGTGTTTTATGCGGGTTTTGGTCCGTAAGAAGATCGGTGTTGCGCCTGATGCGTTTTGATGTGGCTAGAGACACTGGGCCTGACGTGTTTTACGCGAGCCATAGAGTGTTGTGAATTGAGAAATAAACCTGATGTGTTTTACGCGAGTCAAACTGTAGTTAACAATGAGCCGTGTTCTAGAGTATATTATTGTGCCAAATCATGAGCATTACATATGTGTGCCAAAGCGTGTTGGCGGTTGTGCGTGCCGGTGATTCGTGTGTGAAAAAAAAGGCACTAATGGGTTCGACCATGCGCATAGCGTACGTATGACAGACGTGTGCGAGTATGTGCCGTGATTCTTATTGTGAATTGTCTAACTTGCAGGGTCAGCGAGGTAAGTGATATGGTCCGAGGGCCTCAGTCAATTGTTTGCCATTATTGTTGGTTGTTTATGATTGTCTTCTACCTGGAGGTGCATGTTAGCCTAGTTTCCGTTTAGGGGTTTTTACTCGCTGAGACTTGTCTCATTGTTGTATAAACCCACTATTTCAGACCCCCACCTTGAGATGCCAGAGGTGCCAGTGCGTTTTGGGATCCCCCATCAGCTTGAGAAGGCAATGTTTGTGTTTCCGATAGGGAATGGGGAGATGTATATTAGATACTATACCTTAGTATGGGTCAATGTCGGGGAGACACACTATGAGACCTACGAGTATGTGGCATAGTGTTTTAGAGATGTGGACGGGGAAGAGCTCGGGCCTCTTCGGACGTGTGATATTCCTTTTACTGGAGAGGGTGAGTTTAACCCACAAGGTCCTGATGGACAGGTGGTAGATCCCGATATCTCAGACGAGGAGAGTGCGAGTTCTGATGGTGTACCCGTTGAGCATGAGATGGATGAGCACGATCCGATGGACATGGAGCCAGAGGACTGGGATATGGATCCGGAGTCGATGGAGCCGGACGATGGGGCAGAGTTGGACGAGGAGTTGGGGCAGTCATTCAAGTAGGAGGATGCTGAGCTGGAGGCCATGGATTCAGAGGAGGAGATGCCTGACAGTTCTTCATCCTATGAGTCCTCTTATTCTGACCCGGACTGGGTTCCTTAGATTAGCCTCAGCTATAGGTAGATTGGGCTGCAATTTTTTTATCAGAGCCCTATCTCAGTCTAGTATCCCTGTCCTGGCCACTGACCCTTTTTGACCTAGTGGCTGTTGGCCAGTTTTTGAGTTGGTTATTGTACCCCCTATAAATGAATGTTGTATATATTCTTAATAGTAATGAAAATGCATATGTTTTTAATCTGATGGATTTTCGTTCTGTGCTATCCTTGGTTTTCTTATTTATTGTACGGGTGTATATATGTATTTATATACGTTGCTTCCGCTTGTGTATTGATCTCTCTGTGCATTGGGTCGGCGACGCGTCCTGGGACGTTGCAACAAATTCAACCTATAGTGGGATACCGGCGCTTCGTGGGGTACGGGGCATGACATCCCCATTTGATTTGGTATCAGAGCAAGGATAGCTCGATCTAATCAGCTCGAACCCTAAGGTGATAAGGAGCGATGACCTTAGGTAGCTAGTAGGGTGACCTTATGTGCTAAGTGTACCTCCTAACTGTCTGTGTTTTGATTGATTGATATGTGAATTGACCCGTAAAGTGTAGGTGCGGTAGGACCTGAGGTGAGTATGTGTACCTCTTGATTTGAGGTCCTGTGTTGTTTGTCCTTAGCCGCATGTTGAGTGATTAATTGTTGTTGTGCTAGCTACCTGCCTAGGACCTTAGACCGGTTTAGTTGGTTTAGGTCTCTAATTCCTCGTGGAATTATAGCAGGTAGGCGGGTAGTGAGATCAATACCATGAGGCGTCGAGGAAAGGAATCCCAGGGGCAATCGAGTGTAGGAGGCCAAGAGGCCAGAGACCCTAAAATGGAGGATCTGATTCAGACCCTGCACGAGATAGGGAACATTATGGGTAGGTAGGCTCAGGAAAGGGCAGCCACCATTGCCCAGGCTGCTGAGGCTGCAGCAGCTGCTGCCATGAATGGAAATCAA
This sequence comes from Syzygium malaccense, assembly GCA_031216405.1. Classification (NCBI taxonomy): domain Eukaryota; kingdom Viridiplantae; phylum Streptophyta; class Magnoliopsida; order Myrtales; family Myrtaceae; genus Syzygium; species Syzygium malaccense. The sequence goes on from CM062255.1 coordinate 20,189,336, forward strand.
GCTAATCAAGGACAAGCTCAGGAAGCTGGGAATAGGCAAATGCATCAGCTGGTAGAGCAATTTTTAAAATTAAAGCCACTCAAGTTTACTGGAAAATGTGACCTCGAAACTGCACCAAGATGGGTAAAGGCATTGGAGAAAGCGTTTGAGGTATTGGGGTGCACCGAGCAGGAGAAGGTAACTCTGGCGATATATCAGTTACAGGGAAATGCGAATGATTAGTGGAAGGCTACCAGAGGTCGAGTGTTTCCTGAAGGTGTTGCTCAGACTTGGGCCGTGTTTATTGAAAATTTTTATGGGAAGTACTTCTGGGAAAGTACTAGGGAAAGGAAGATAGTAGAGTTTATGCGACTCCATCAGGGTTAGATGACTGTCGATCAGTACGAGGCGGAATTCGCTAGATTATCTAAGTTTGCGCCAAGGATGGTAGAGCATCCCGAGGATAAAGCGCGAAGGTTCCGAGAAGGGTTGAAACCTGACATTCATACCCAGTTGATACTGGCCAATTTGAGGACCTATGAGGATATCTATGATCGAGCTCAGGCTCTGGAGCTGGACCAGGTAGATAGAGCAGCCGTATCTGGATCGCGGTTTGCCCAGAATAGAGATAACCACCGCTTCGGAAAGAAGCCGATGACCAGGAATCAGCGTTTCATCCCGCCAATTAGGAGGAACATTGGGAAGCCTAACTAACAATCGAATCGATTTGGGGCTTGCTTTAAGTACGGAAGTTTAGAGCACCAGATTCGAAATTGTCCCCAGCAGCGCCCCTCGATAACCTCAGGGCAACCGCAGCAGAACTGAATAGGGAATCAGGCCGAGAATCCCCCACCGGCTAATCAAGGCAGGCTGCCAGCGCAAGGACGAGTTTATGCTATGGCGCATAAAGAGGCGGAGGACACGCCGGGCATGATCACAGGTACGATTTCTTTATGTGATCATGTTGCGTATACATTGTTTGACCCGGGGGCGACCCATTCATTTATTTCAGAGCAGTTTGTTAGGGTGGTTGGTATCGAATCGGTATTGCTTGAGAATATGCTTTGTGTGACGACCCTATTGAATGATAAGGTGTTAGTGTCATTGGGGTGTCCTAGTTGTAAAATAGTGATTAGGGGTAGAGAAGAAAACATCGACTTGGCAGTGTTGGCCATGTTCGATTTTGATGTGATAATTGATATGGATTGGTTGACTAAGTAGAAAGCCGTAGTAGATTGCGGCAATAGGGTGATTCAGTTTAATCTAATGGGACGTCCTAGGTTTGAATTTCAGGGAAACCGAGGAGCAACCTCGATTCCTTGGATTTTCTCGCTCAAAGTAACTAAGTTGTTGGATGAAGGTTGTGAAGGATATTTAGTAAATGTGGTTGATCCGACTGTGTCAGAACCTAAGTTGGAAGAGATACCTGTAGTGTGTAATTTTCCTGAAGTCTTTCCTCAGGAATTGCCAGGTTTGCCACCAGAGCGAGAAGTGAAATTTGTAATAGAATTGGCACCAGGCACGAAACCGATTTCTAAGGCACCATATCGAATGACCTTAACAGAATTAAAGGAACTGAAAGTCCAGATGTAGAAATTATGGGACAAAGGTTTTATTCGTCCTAGTATGTCTCTGTGGGGAGCACCGGTCCTGTTTGTAAGGAAGAAGGACGGGACATTGAGGTTGTGCATTGATTACCAGCAGTTGAATCAGGTGACGATCAAGAATAAGTACCTACTGCCGAGGATTGATGACCTATTTGACCAGTTGAAAGGAGCGTCCATGTTTTCTAAGATTGATTTGCTGACTGGATACCATTAGCTAAGAATCCAAAAGGAGGACATACCTAAGACTGCTTTTAGGACGTGGTATGGGCACTACAAGTTTAGAGTGATGCCCTTCGGATTGACCAATGCCCCTGCAGCTTTCATGGACCTAATGAACAGGGTGTTTAAGGAGTTGTTAGACAGATTCATCATAGTGTTCATCGACGACATACTGGTGTATTCGAAGAACCCTGAGGAGCACAAAGTGCATTTGACTGAGCTGCTACGGACTTTGAGAGAACACGCACTCTTTGCCAAGTTCAGCAAGTGTGAGTTTTAGCTAAGTAGAGTGGCGTTTCTTGGACACATAGTTTCGGGAGATGGAATTTCTGTAGACTCGGCAAAGATTGAAGTAGTAATGAAGTGGCCAAGACCGACCTCAGTGATAAAAATTAGAAGTTTCTTAGGACTGGTTGGTTATTATCGACGCTTTGTAAAAGGGTTCTCGCCGATAGCCATGCCGTTGACACGATTGTTGAAGAAGGAATCTAAGTTCGTATAGGATAATAAATGTGAGAAAAGTTTCTAAGAGTTGAAGCATAGACTTACAACTGATCCGGTATTGACCCATCTGGGCCAAGAGGATTTGAGGTCTATAGTTATGCGTCGCTAAGAGGATTTGGTTGTATTTTGATGCAGCATGGAAAGGTAGTCGCGTATGCATCGTGCCAGTTGAGGTCGCATGAGATGAATTAACCGACGCACGATTTAGAATTGGCAGCAATTGTCTTTGCCCTTAAGACGTGGAGGCACTATTTGTGCGGAGAAAGATTCCAGATTTATACTGATCATCAAAGCCTCAAATACCTGTTCTCACAGAAGGAATTAAGTATGAGGCTACGCCGATGGATGAAACTTCTGAAGGATTACAACTGCGACATCATGTATCACTCGAGAAAGGTGAATAGAGTAACGGATGCGTTAAGTCGCAAGTCAAGTATGGCGTAAATGATGGTCAAAGAATGGACCTTACTAGAAGAACTCAGAGATTCAGAGTTTAAATTTGAGGTGAGCCATATGTCTAGCCTGATGGCCGCATTGAGAATTGAACCGGAGATCCAGGCAAGGATCAAGGCACTCCAGTCTACGGATCAAGAAATACAAAAGATTATCGGAATGGATGCCGCTACGAGGAAGCCAGACTTTCAAGTGAGCGAGGACGGAATTTTAAAATTCAGAGGGAGATTATGTGTACCTGATGACTTGGAGCTTAAGAAAGAAATTTTAAGCGAAGCACATCGTAGTAATTATAGTATCTACCCAGGCAGTACAAAGATGTATCAAAATCTACGATAGCATTATTGGTGGAATGGACTGAAGAAAGATATGGCTAAGTATGTGGCCAAGTGCTTGACATGCCAACAAGTGAAGGCTCAGCACTGTAAGCCTGGAGGATTAATGCGATCGTTAGAAATCCCTGAGTGGAAATGGGAGCACATTATGATGGATTTTGTCTTAAGACTACTGAGGAGCCAGAGAGGACATGATTCCATTTGGGTGATAGTGGATCAATTGACAAAATCAGCGCACTTCCTATCAGTACGAAAAGATTTTGAATTGGAAAGGTACGCGGAGTTATATGTTCGACAGATAGTCAGATTGCATGGAGTACCAATATCGATCATGTCGGACCAAGATCCAAGGTTTACGGCTAATTTTTGGAAAAGTTTGCAAGTGGCCTTAGGATCGAAGTTGCAGTTCAGTACTGCTTATCATTCGCATACGGATGGCCAGTCTGAAAGGACGATTTAGACTTTGGAAGATATGTTGCGTGCCTATGTTTTGAACTTCCAGGGCAAATGGGAAGAACAGCTGCACATGGTAGAATTCACTTATAATAATAGCTACCAGCAAAGCATCTAGATGGCACCATTTGAGGACTTGTATGGCAGGGCATGCAGGATGCCAGTATGCTAGGACGAAGTCGGTGAAAGGAGTATCACAGGCCCAAAATTGATTCAACAGTCGGTCGAGGTAGTTGAGATTATTAGGGAAAGACTTAAGACAGCACAAAGTCACCAAAAAAGTTATATCGATCGGAGACGACGACCTTTGAAATTCCAAGAGGGAGATCATGTATTTCTCAAGGTGTTGCCTATGAAGGGATTATCCAAATTTGGCAAGAAAGGAAAGTTAAGTCCGAGGTTTATCGGCTCGTTTGAAATTCTAGAAAAGATTGGCGATATGGCTTACCGACTTGCGTTATCACCCAATTTGTTCCAAGTGTACAATGTTTTCTATGTGTCGATATTGAGAAAGTATGAATCAGATCCGACCTACGTTTTAAGATACGAGGAGATAGACGTAGACGACAAAGTATCGTATGTGGAGAGGCTAGTGAGGATCGAGAACAGGAAGGATCGAGTGCTTCGAAATAAGACGATCCCTATGGTTAAGGTTGTGTGGGAGCATCATGGAATGAAAGGTGCTACTTCGGAAAGTGAAGAGGCCATGCGACGTCAGCACCCCCATCTGTTTGAGTAGATAGGTTTGAATTGCAAATTTCGAGGACGAAATTTTTGTAAGGGGAGAAGAGTTGTAACATCCTGAATTTCGACCCATTTCTGGGATAAATGAATCAGATGTTTTTTCTCATTTAATTTTAGTAAGTCTCGCCCGGACTTGATCAATCACGGGATACTAACCAAATTGGGGTGGCTAAATAGGAAAAACGGTACGTGGACCAAGAACTCGATCGTGAATCGGATACCGATTTCGAGAAACGACGAGGAAATATTTTGGGCCAATGTGGACAGATCCTAGGGAGGTAACGGATATGGTTTGGCCGATGACGTACGATCGGATCCACGAGTGATTCCGTACGATCGAGAGTACGCTTGGCAAACAAATCGTGAACTTAAACCGAGCGATTGCGACCCCCGAAACTAGTGATAATTCCTCACGTTCTCCCGGCAATCAAGACCGTCACAACTTGAGTGACCATAGGTCGATATGCGTAACCCCTAAACAGCAGCCCGTTAGTGAGAGATCCTAAAATTTTAAATTAAGTGATTTTAATCATGGAATTTGATCCGGACTTGGACATCCATTTTTAAGGTCGTATACAATTATTTTATGTGGACGACGTCATTTTATGTTGGCCAACTATATTTGGGACTAGTACAGTCGAAAAATGGAAATTCGGCCCGAAATCGAAAAATAACCATTTTGCCCCTAGGCTAAAATTGGGGTATTACGAATTTTTGGTTAATTTTTGGGATTATTTAAGGATTAAATTATGATTAGGTCAGCCAAATTATTCAGCCAAGAGAATCACCAAAGTGCCCCTCAATTATTGGATAAGCTTAAATCTAAGCCCTTGGATCAAGGGCATTTTGGCCAAAGCAAGGCGATGTTGACATTTGGACTCCACTAACCCTCATCTTTGACCCTTTGACTCTTATGTCTTGCCCAAGAAGCCAAAACTCTCTCTCTCCCTCTCCATTTCTGCCGACCATCCTTCCCCTTTCCGTCGTGAGCAAGCGTCGCCGCCGGAGCACCGCCGCTCGCCGCCGCGCCACTATCCAACCTTGCCACCACCCGACCACCATTGCACTTCCTCTTCCGTCCTACTCTCTCTCTTTCGTCTGACCAAGGACACGCCAAATCAGCCAATCCGTGGGCCGCCGGCATGAAGGAGCCACCAGAGCCGCCGCTCGCCGCCCGCCTCACCATCCGACTGCCAACCCCACCTCTCTCTCTCTTCCCTTGCCACCACCAGCCTCACTTCTCCTGTCTCGGCGCCGTTCGGTCCAGCCAAGGTCCGCCGGACCGCCGTCCAAGCACTACCGCCGTAGGCACCACCAGAACGCCGCCGCCGGTTTCACCGCTTGCCGGTGATCGGCCGCCCATTTCCCGCCAGATTAGTCTTGTTGGGAGCTTAGTTTAGTGTGAGTAATTAACTCCTAAACTTTAATTAGGACTAATGTTGTGTTTCTAGATGGATTAGGGTGATTTTAGGGGTTAATTAGGCTAAAATTAGGCTTGATTAAGGTCCAATGATTAGTGGCTAATTATATGGAATATTTGGAAGTTAATAAGTTGTTTAGGAAGTGGATTAATGCCCTAATAGGGGCTGTTTTGTGGCTGTTCCCCTTAGATCCGAATTTGATTAAAATTGTCTAAGTTGAGATTAATTGGATTATTGCCGTGATTGCTCAATTAAATGATTTTGTGGCTAATTGGTGCTTGATTGGATGATGCTTGGTGATATGCTCTCGAGTGGCCGATTAGAATGTGGCATATCGGGCCTTGAACGTGCTAAAGTATGTGTACCAATTGCCTAATTGACGTGTCGTGTTGAAATGCCTCAATTGATCATGTTATGGCCTAATTGTAGCATGTCACAGCTAGTGAGCATATGTTGGAACCAATTGAGTATGTTGTGGCCACATTGAATTGTGTACTTGTGATTGATATTGGGTGCCCATTATGCACGGTTTCGCATATTGCATAGTTGATTTGGGCTTGAATCATGAGTTTTGAGAATGCACATACCTGATAAGAATATTTGATCGCCTAATTGCCATGATGCATTTTTACGCAGGGTTCAGATAAAAAAATTGGCTGTGTGCACGCGTGGTCATGATAAGCCCCGATGCGTTTTATGCAGGATGATGCCCGGTTCGTTCGGAAGACGGTCAGCCTGAAGTGTTTTACGCGAGTTTTGGTCCGTAAGGAGATCGGTGTTGCGCTTGATGCGTTTTGACGCGGGCTAGAGACATTGGGCCTGATGTGTTTTACGTGGGTTGAACTGTAATTGATAATGAACCGTGTGCCAGAGAGTATTATTGTGTTAAATCATGAGCATTACATGTGTGCCAAAGCGTATTGCGGTTATGCGTGTCAATGATTCGCGTGAGAAAAAAAAAAGGCATTAATGGGTTTGAGCACGCGCATAGCGTACGTGTGACAGGCGTGTGCGAGTATGTGTCGTGATTCTTATTGTGAATTGTCTAACCTGTAGGGTCAGCGAGGTCAGTGATCTTGGCCGAGGGCCTCGGTCAATTGTTTGCCATTATTGTTGGTTGTTTATGATTGTCTTCTGTCAGGAAGTGTATGTTAGCCTAGTTTCGGTTTAGGGATTTTTACTCGCTGAGACTTGTCTCATTATTATATAAACCCACTATTTCAGACCCCCGACCTTAAGATGCTAGAGGTGCTAGTGCGTTTTGGGATCCGCTATCAGCTTGAGAAGGCGATATTTGTGTTTCCTATAGGGAATGGGGAGATGTAATCTCGCAAAGTGATGAACTAGAGAATCGTAAAATGCGTTTTAAGCTTCGATTTGATATATTGCATGCCTCGATCGGACTTGATTTGCTATGTCAAAACACTTTTAGAAGTTAGGATCAGAATCTGGAATATGATGTTTAAGTCTGTTCTGATATTTTCCTAATTGATGTTGTGCTGTTTGATGATTTTTTATGATTTTGTACGATCATTTTTTGAAAAAACTTTCTCATAAAAGTTGTAGAACACATCTTAATCTGTTCATCATAAAATTTTCATAAAATTCCAAGCATGTTAGCATTGTACGATTTGCAGTGTCATGTATGCATGAATATGGTGACACACTAGTTTTAGACTGACCTTCGTGTGTTCTTCGATTTTCATAAATTTGTATGTTCGAAATATGAAAACGTTTTCTTCACAAAAGTTCACCCTGAGATCAAGATCTTTCTAGTGATACTAATTTCATCAAAATCGGAGGTCATTTGAATTTTCAAAAGGAATTTTCATAGTCTGATCAGTATCTGTGTCCAGATCTGATTTTCATTCCTTTGGAGTTCAAAAGATGTTTCTCCGAATTTGATAAAGTTAGAGTCCTTTTTTGCAAAAAATCAAAATTACAAAGTTGTTCATTAGGGTCTCATTATGTTGACTGGAAATTTTGAGGGCCTAATAGCAATTTTTGGAGGGTCAATTTGCTTAAAATTTCATAAAAGGTCTTCACGGGTTAAAATTTGATTTGCAATTGCGTCCTTCGTGAAAACCGAATTTTATAAAAATTTGGAGGACTTTTTAGCAAAAACTCAAAACATGAAAGTTGTTACACACGGGGAATCCTAACTGCACAAAAATACATAACAGAACCGAGTCCAGCCTGTCACTGAGATCAAATTTGATATTTTCGGGAAAATCGGCTAGGATTTAGAAAAAATGGTCTTCTTGACTTTTGATCCTCATTTCATAAGCTTTCTAATGACACCTGAATCATTTCATTTGGACGTCATTAGGGTAGTTAATCACATCTGAACAGAAGCAATCCGAATTAGATAATAACTGAATAAGTGGTCTCCTTATGAAGCCCACTTCCCATTATTTGATTGGCTTCGAAATAAGGCCCATGGGCCTGAATGCATGTTTATTTCATTGCTATGCATGTGTTTGTTAGATGAATGTTAGGCCCGGTGCATGTTCGGCGGGTAGCCTATTGTGGTCATTTAGAACCCGACTTTAGGGGTTAATTGATATGAGTTGCCGTTTTGTGAATGCAAATGGTAGCCCATTATCGTTAACCATTAATCAAATAATATTAGATGATTAGGTGGGTGATGAATCGAAATGCATGAAAAATAAAGGCCGATCCCGAGGCTCATGTTTGATTAGTGAATTGTTTGCACCATTGTTTTTTTTGGATTATGCTTTCGGATATTGTTTGTCGTGAATGAATGTTATGAATGTAAACACCGACACCCGAGAGGCGGTCCATGGAGAAGATAATCCAAAATTGGAAAAAGCCAAGGCGATTGACCGATGTCCAATCCGGTCTCAATTTGTATTCATTTAGTGGTGGCGGTAAACCGATGTCCGATCCGGTTTCAATTCAATTCATTCATCCCGACTATGTCTCGGGTTTTCAATTCGTGTTGTAATAAACACCCGACGAGTTGCGGGTTTTTACTTTCTCGTACTTAGAATTAGCTCGTCCTTTCAATACTTCGAGTGTTTACTTTACGAAATGTCTTTCAATATAATTGATTGTTTCTTTCTTTTTTTAGACTAAGATAGGATTAGCTTAGAATCTAAATGAAAATACAAAAACAAGGTGCATGATCACCTAGTGGACTAAGACTTTAAACATGAAAATGGTAAAGAACAAATGCATGACAACTTAGATAACAACCATGTTAAGTTTAGCGGTACCGAAAGGGCGTTAATAGAAATATTAACGTAAGCTAATCCCCGAACCTTTGATCTCTGGTTTTCGTGGAAACCGAAACGAAATTCCCGCGTTTCGGTTGGGTATTCTAGCCGACCCCCGATCTAGGCTAGTGGCGACTCCTAAAACAGATAAAATCGATCCGCTGTCACGCGAGATATGGATTTAGGGAAAATCCACGTTCATGATCAATGGGCCATATGGCTAACCAAAAGATTTATGCTTCAGTAAAATCATTTTTATGATGTGCCATATGAACCGTCTCATGAACACTTATCTCTAAACCCGCCTCATCGAGTTCGGCCCTCGAGGGGTAGGTCGCGACAGGCTTGGCGACTCCACTGGGGACTAGGTTACAAACCTAAGTGGATTAAAGCCGTAATAAATTTGTTGGTTGTTATCTCACTTGTCTACATTTTGTAGCATCGACTGCATGTCGAAGTCGCGTGGAAAATAAGGTTAGTCCACTAACCATGTGTTAAATGGTTTTGTAGGTGGGAGACATAAGGGGTGGAGTGAATGCAAACCCTTTGTTTTGTAGGTGGCGTTCGGGTGAATGTCGAATGTATGAGATTATATTGAAGTGTTGTTTGCTTTAGATTTAAATGCATGTTTACTTGCTTTAGCACGACACAATGCACCCACGTCCCGCGGTCTAAAACCCCGGATCGCTTTAGGGCACCTTTAAGAGGTATTAAGAGTGGAATCCGCATGTGAATCCATGTGGTAATCCATTCTTCAATACCGCTCATCTTGATTAGTAAGAAGTGCACCGACCGACGTTAGTAGCGGTGGGTAAACTCTTCTTATCTAATTAAGATGGGGACCTTAAACCTTTAGAATCCTACCCTTAGATGTCAAAACTCACATGTCCTCATGCGATGTGTCGATGTGTTTGCCATTTTTCCTTCACGGTAAGGTTGATTGTATCATTCTACAATTTCAATTACGCCATTTCAATTCCACGTTATATTTCTTTCTATAATGCATGGTGATTAATCTCGATGCCCCAAATTAGGGTTAGTCAAAATGGATATGTCGGAGATTCGAATCATCACCGTACCTAGAGCTCTCATGGCCATGTGGGAAAGTCTCGAGTTAAAGCACAAAGACTACGTGGAAAAGAGGATCGGATATCTTCCCGCACTTTTATATGTCGAGCCTCGTATTGCCATGATTAAGGCATTGTCCCATTTTTGGAACTCAAAGACATCTACTTTTGTGTTTGGTCGAAATGAGTTGACCCCTACAATTGAGGAGTACGATATTGCCATTGGAAGAGTCGGGTCTTTCGGTCTAGTTAGTCCTCCGATAGATATAGATCCAATAACTCTTTTGAGTCAATTCTTAGGAGTTGACACCATCCAAATCAAAAGCGTTCTTAGAGGGAATTCCAATGCACTCTCCTTCACATTTTTAGAACGACATTTTTCTAGCTTGCCAAAAGAAGCGGGTAATCAAATCCCTCGAGTCTTTCTCTTAGCATTCTTTGGTTTTGTGGTATTTCCATTCACCAAAAAGACCATGGATCCTTTGGTAGTTCACATTGTCAATCAAGTTTGTATGTTCAAAAGATTCTCCAATATGATCCTAGGTGAGACCTTCGTATCACTCAATAGGTTCAAACAAAACAGAAATAGTGTCTTTAGAGCCCCAATAGGTTTACTCCAAATTTGGTTGGTCTCTCATCTCAAAGACTTCGGTTTGAGCTTGAAAATCATAGATGTATCCAAAGATTGTCATCCTATCTCGCTCTTCCGAGAAAAGGAAGAAATCTTTCCTTATTGGTCATTTTCAACTTGGTTTAATTTTTTCAAGAACCTTGTTCCAAATCAAATCCAATGGCATGTTCGTTGGCTTGGAAATCCCGAGGTGCGCCTTAATAACGGATCCGACAACCCAATCCCACTTTTGGGCCTAACGGGGTCTACGTCATATTACCCTTTTAGGGTGATCCGTCAATATCGCGCGCTTCAAAAGATTCCGCCATTCCTCAAGTTGGGGTTATATCATTTTGACTATCGCAAAGATGTCGTCCAAAAGGACCAAATGGCGGATTTGAAAGAAATGATCAAGTCCATCATTGATATGTGGTACAAATGCCACCCGGAGCCGATTCTCATTACCGACGAGTCAGAGTTGGAAGGAGAAATGAAGATACATCACACATTGCCGGAGTACATACACCGTCGTCTCGAGCCCGAGTTCAAAGTGGATCTCCCTAATGTCCCCGAGAAGCCAACTCAACAACAAGCTATAGCTGCAAGAGCTCTTAGGGAAAAGGATGAGGCTTTAGCCGAGGTTGAGCGTTTGACCCAAGAAAACAAACGAATTCGCCTCGCGCCTAAAGAAGATCCATTAGGATTTTGGTTATATTCCATGAGGAAATCTCCTTTCATGTAATTTTCGTTTTATAGATTTGATGTATAGGGTTTCCTTTTTACTCATTTTAGTAATGATGTAATAGGATTCTCTTCTTGTTTTTATATTGATCTATAGGGATTGTATTTCACGAATTTTGTTGTTAATAGTGAAATTTCCCTTTGTGTGTACTTCCTTTTTCGAGATTCCAATGGAATATAGATGGGGCATCTTGATTAATCATCGCGTGTTACCCCTTTAATTGTATAATTTCTTGTGAAGAAATTGTGATAAGAGATTATTCACGTGATATTGGGATCATGAGAATATTTCTTATCTCTATTTCATCCAAAGAAAATATAAAATTGAAGGGTTTTATATTTTCGTCCTAATTCATTTTCCGCATACTAACCTGATTTCTGTTTTTTTACAAGGTATTAAAATACGGCTGAATCGCGTCCTATTATACGCACCCGTCACCAAGTAAGGATGGAAAACGAAGACACTCGTAGCCGCGTTATTACCATTGAGAATCAAATGGCGCAAATGATGGCGCTCTTGACTGATCTTGCAAATCAAGTAAAGAACTTCACGCCTGTGGCTCCTGCTGCTGCAACTTCTACTCCTAATGCGCCTGTTAACGCACTGACGATAGATCCTGTCGATAAAGGACCTGCTGAAGAAGTCCCTGTTAATGCTATTCCCGCCGTCATTGATTTGGAAGCTCCGCCTAAGGAGTCGCCTGTTATTCATATGGATGAAGAGAGTGCGAGACGTCTCGCAAAATTGGAAGAGCGCCTGTGCTTGTTGCAAGGTTACCAACTCCAAGGCTTTGATAAGCTGTCGCCTTTTACAAAAGTGAAAGTCCCTGATTCCTACAAGGAGCCTGAATTTTCAAGGAAGTATGATGGAACTGGGTGCCCTAAGACCCACTTGAAATATTATTTGAATAAGATGGCTCGTTATTCCGATAACACTCCGCTGTTGATCAACAATTTTCAAGATAGCTTGGCTGATTCCGCCTTAACGTGGTTCATCGAATTGGATTTGGAGAAAATTTGCACTTGGGAAGACCTTGCAGATGAATTCCTCCAACAATACAAGTTTAATACTGAAATTGCTCCAACCCGTGAAGAGCTGGTCCGGGTTGATAAAAGGAGAAATGAAACTTTTAGAGCGTATGCCCAAAGGTGGAGAACTACGGCGTCCCAAGTCAAACCTCCATTGTCCGAGAAAGAAATCATGCAACTGTTCCTTCGAGCTCTACCTCGAGAATACTTCGATAAGATGTTTAATAACACTTGCATCAATTTTCCCGCAATGGTGGAATTGGGAGAACGTATCGAAGGAATCATGCGAGAGGGTCGATTATCCGAGATGACGACTCGCAGATTTACCTCAAAGAAGGATAAGGAGCCAACGGTGGAGGTTGCCTATATTCAAAATCATAATATTCAAAAGCCATTAAACTCACCATTTCAAAGGTCTGTTATGGAAACAGGGGGTTCTTCCCGAAATTTTGACCGAAAAGGAAAAGCTCCACAAAGGCAATTCACTCCGTTGCCAAGACCTATGTCTCAGTTGCTGCCGATGTTGATTGAACAAAGACTCGTAGCAAAAGAAATTCCGAGAGACAACCCACCAAAGTTTGCTGGGTTTGATTTGGCAAAATCTTGTGTGTACCACATGGGTGAGAAGGGCCACGATGTGGACAATTGTTATACTCTCAAGGTCAAGATTCAGAACCTGCTGGATAAGAAGATCTTGTCATTTAAAGATGCCACACCAAATGTTCAACAAAATCCACTCCCCAATCATACCGAAACTGTTAATGTGATATTTGGAGAAGAGAATGAGAAGCATTTCTTGTTCGATATGGTAAAGTTGGAAGAGCTATTGACCGTAGCCAGATGTCAACCGAAAGAAGGAAATGTATCCCGAGAGGAAAAAATGTATTGCCTAGCCAAGATGGCTGCTTTAGGCATAATCCAGCCATTTCAAGAAAAGAAACCCGAAGGGTCCATCGAGACCACTATAATCGACTTGTCGTCCGAAAGTTTCTCTTGCAAGTTCGCAGACGAAGTCTCATGCTCTAAACCAAAAGACGATGGATATGAACCAGACGTTGATGAACCTTGGATTGACACATATTCCGATAGTGATTTGGAATGTGAGAGTAAGAATGCCCGTCGAGGTCGTGAATTTATGAAGAAGGCTATCGAAAAAGGTGAAATTGTTGATACCCTCGGACAACCGAGTGGTAAATATGACTTCATAGTCAAATACACGCCACCTCCAAGCTTCTTCATCGACCCAAAGGATATCGTTCCCGATGGATGGGGAGGCATGGATGATGAAAGCATGGATCACACATCTAAAGTCTTTGAACCTATACCCGTTAATGAAGACGAGGAGCATATTTCTGACACGGATTCTGAGCTTGGTGCTAGAAGAGCTCATTGGGATCGTGAATCTGTAACGGCCGCTCGTGAGCATGGTGAAGTGGTTGATACTCTAGGTCAACCAAGTAGGAAGTATGACTTTTTCGTCAAATGTTCACCTCCGCCAAGTTTCTTTATTGACTTGAAAGACATTGTTCCGACTGGATGGAACGATGACGAAGATAATAGAGAAGTTCTTTCCGATGCTGATTCGGAATTCGAATGCCATACCTCCCACTGGGATCGGGAGTTCGTTAGGAAAGCGATTGAAAAGGGCGAAATTGTTGATACTCTCGGGCAGCCGAGCGGTAAATATGACTTCATGGTAAAATACTCTCCTCCTCCAAGCGCTTTAATCGACCCTAAGACTATCGTCCCGAGTGGATGGGGGTCCGAATTTGAAGATGATGGCATGGTAGCCGTGATTGATCCTGTCGTGATTGAATTGAATACTACGTGTGAAATCCAAGCGCATGTTATGGAACCTGTGGTTATAGATTTAATGGCTGATGGCTTTGAGGATATAAAGATCTCTGGTGAGGACTTTGAGCCTATTGTGATCGAGCTGCCACCGAAAAAGGATGAGAATTTGAAGGCAAGAATACCCCCTGTTTATGACTCCAAGGCAGTTCCTTGGAATTATGAGTCTCATGAGATAGACGCTGTTACTCGGTCAGGCCGATGTTTTCCATCTCGTGAAGGTGTCGAGAAAAAGGCTGTAACCGAAGAAGAGGCGGAGCAACTTCTCAAAACTCTCAAAACGAGTGAAGCAGAAGTGATCGAGCAGTTAAGAAAAATGCCGGCTCAGATCTCGTTACTCGAACTATTCAAGTCTTCTGAGAGACATAGGAATGCTCTTTTAAAAGTTCTTAATGAAGTACATGTACCCGAGACAATTGGAGAAGTACAGTTGGAAGAGTTTGTAGGTGCTATCCTTCTTAAGGATCAAATTTCTTTTTCCGAAAAGGATTTGCCGCCAGAAGGGCGAGCGCACTCTAAAGCATTATACATCTCTGTTCAACACTTTGATACAAGGATATCGAGAGTACTCATTGATAACGGTTCAGCTCTCAATATCTGTCCGTTAGCAACCTTGCGTCGTCTAGGTGTGGGTATGGATAATGTTCGTCCTCCTAAAACTCCAGTCAGAGCCTTTGATGGCATGAAAAAGGAAGCTCTAGGAGAAATTGACTTACAACTGATGATTGGTCCAGTCATGTTTACTCAGAAATTTCAAGTGCTCGATATCCCAAGTAACTTCAGCTTGTTACTGGGACGACCTTGGATTCACGCTGCGGGTGTTATACCCTCAAGTTTACATCAGATGATCCGTTTTGTCGTATGTGGCAAGATTATAACTGTCCATTGCGAGAAAGATACCGAAACCTTCAACAATACTGCAATTCCTTATGTGGAACCAGAAGTAAAAGGAGAATCAAGCTACCATTCATTCGAGTTAGTGTCAGTATCTCATGTGCCCGCAGGCACTGTTATGAGAAAGCCTCACTATTCAAAGGCGGCTCTTATGTCTAGCAAAGTGTTGATCGAACATGGATTCACTATTGGCAAAGGATTGGGAAAGCTGTCCCAAGGCATTCTCACACCCATTGAGGTGACTAAGAGAAAGAAACGAGAAGGCTTAGGTTACCAAGGCGATCGACAGGATCAAGGTAATCAGAAAAGCCCGAGCATCAAAGAAAAGAGTTATCGACGTTTGCTCCCTCCTCCGTTGAAAGATTTCTTCCCTGGGCCGCCAAAGTTTCTCCAAGATGAAGAAATAGATATCTATGGTATCGTCGACCTATTTGAAGAGAGTTTTGTGGGTGCCATTTCCGAAAGCTTTGAAGATGATCCACCTACCGATCCCGCTGTGTAAGGGATGTTTCCGTGTTTTACTTTGTTTTCAGTTGTAATCCATCTAATTCTCCCCTGCGAGGGACTTCCATTTGTTCATTTCATTTGTTTCGTTCATTTCATATGTTGTAATAGTTCGGATCATGAACTTTGGATCCAAAACATTATATGACATTTACTGCATATCAATAAAAGCATTCTCATGTTTTGTTAATAGACGTGCGAAGGTATACCAAACCAGCCCTATGATGATGCTTTGAGGCCTGGGCTTTTGCACGATCTATAGTTTTCAAAATAATTTTTTGGAACAAGGATGTCCAATGATATGAGGACGAGTTCCCCATGAAATTTTCGAAAATTTAGAATTCGAAAAGTTGTTTTCATCACATCTTCATGCATTGCATTTCTTATTTTCATATACTGACCATTTTTTGTTACATCTCAGGCATGACACTTTGCATAATCATGATAGTCATATGCATGGCTTGGATTCGTGTCCAAAAAACTCATACGAACCTGATTATTCTGATCCCGAAAATGAAGAAGATTCCCAGGTTATTAAAAAGAATGGATCCGACATGAAGAATCCAAACCTCCCACGGAAGACCAAACTGTCATTATAAATTTGGGTGATTCTGAAAATCCCAAAGAAACGAAAATTGGGGCAGGTCTCTCTCGAACAGATACTGATCGACTGATCAAACTCTTGAAGGAATACCGGGATGTCTTTGCCTGGTCTTATGCTGATATGCCAGGTCTCGATCCCAACATTGTAGAACACACATTACCACTCGATCCTGCCATTCTGCCTAAGAAACAGAAGCTTAGGAGGACAAAGCCAGAATTGTCTAAGAAGATTGAGGAAGAAGTCATGAAGCTGTTAAAAGTTGATTTCATTGAAGTTACTCATTATGCCGACTGGATTGCTAATATTGTCCCAGTTATGAAAAAGGATGGGCGAGTTCGGGTATGTGTTGATTATCGTGACTTGAACAAAGCAAGTCCCAAAGATGATTTTCCATTACCACATATTGACGTCTTGGTCGACAGCACGGCGGGATTTGAATTATTCTCCTTCATGGATGGTTTCTCTGGCTATAATCAAATCCGAATGAAAGAAGAAGACAAGACTAAAACATCTTTCATTACTCCATGGGGAACATTCTGTTACAAGGTTATGCCCTTCGGCTTGAAGAACGCAGGGGCAACCTACCAAAGAGCCATGGTGACACTATTCCATGACATGATGCATAAAGAGATTGAAGTGTACGTCGACGACATGATTGCTAAATCACGACAAGGTGAAGATCACATTGAAGTCTTGAAGAAACTGTTTGATCGACTTAGAAAGTTCAAGCTAAGGCTTAATCCCGCTAAATGCGTGTTTGGGGCAAAGTCTGGAAAGCTCCTTGGATTTATGGTTAGTAACAAGGGCATCGAGATTGATCCCTCGAAGGTGAAGGCCATTTGCGATTTGAAACCCCCTTCTACTGTTAAGGAGGTCCGAAGCTTGTTGGGAAGGTTGAATTATGTTGCAAGATTTATTTCCCAGTTATCTGAAACAGCCAAGCCATTCTTCAAGCTGTTGAAAAAAAATGCCAAAGTTGAATGGAACGAAGATTGTCAAAAATCCTTTGAACAATTGAAGCAGTATCTTTCACAACCACCAGTTTTGGTACCGCCTGCTTCAGGTATACCTTTGATTTTGTATCTCACCATTCACGATGAGTCTTTGGGAGCTATGTTAGCACAGAAGAGACCGGAGGATCGAATGGAACGCGCTATTTACTACCTCAGCAAAAAGTTTACTTCTGGTGAAGCTCGATACCCAGAAGTTGAGAAAGCATGTGTAGCCTTAATTTGGGTATTACACAGATTACGGCAATACACTCTTCACCATCGTATCCTGCTTGTGAATGAAAATGATCCTATCAAGTATCTTTTGGAAAAGCCTGCACTGGTTGGAAGGCTTGCCAAATGGCAAATATTGCTCTCTGAATTTGATATCCAAAGCATGTCTCAGAAGTCCGTTAAAGGACGAGCCATAGCTGACATGTTGGCTGAAAGTCCCTTAAAGTCAGACGACTGGGATGAAATTGATGAAAGAATCCATTTGGTATCACATGACAAATGGACCATGTATTTTGATGGAGCTGTTAACCTCTCCGGTTCTGGCACTGGAGCAGTCCTAATATCCCCAGCGGGTCAGCATTATCCAGTAGCTGCAAAGTTGGTATTTCCTTGTACCAATAACATTTCAGAATATGAAGCTTGCATCCTTGGTCTCCAATTAGCCATCGATATGAAGGTTAAGAGATTACAAGTTTATGGTGATTCCGCACTTATCATTCTCCAAACAGGAGGTGAATGGCAAACTCGTGATTCAAAACTGATTCCTTATCATGAGTATCTTAAAGACTTGGTGGAAGAATTCGAAGAGATCTCATTTGATTATTTGCCAAGATCTCAGAATCAATTTGCTGATGCTTTGGCGACATTATCTTCAATGTTACAAGTAACCGATGGTTTGAATATTGATCCTTTGCAAATCGATATTTTGAAAGAGCCTGCGTATTGCATGGTTATAGAAGAGGAACTCGATGGTCAACCATGGTATTATGACATCATGAATTACCTTCAAGAAGGAAAATTTCCTCAAGGAAGTCAAGCTACTGATCGGAAATACTTGACCAAGTTAGCTTCCAAATTCTTTCTCAGCGGAGATGCTTTATATAAAAGATCTTTTGATTCGGTCTTGTTGAAGTGTGTAGACACCAAAGAGGCCAATTTATTAATGAAAGAGATACATGAAGGAGAATGCGGTCCTCATATGAACGGCCATCTTCTAGCAAGGAAGATCATGAGGCTAGGTTATTACTGGTTAACCATGGAAGCCGATTGTATTCAACATGTTAGATGTTGCCATCAATGTCAAGTTTATGGAGACAAAATCAATGCTCCTCCAAATGAATTGCATCAAATGTCCGAAGCATGGCCTTTTTCAATGTGGGGCATTGACATTATCGGACCAATTAATCCTAAGGCATCAAATGGACACCGTTTCATTCTAGTGGCCATTGATTACTTCACCAAATGGATCGAAGCCAATTCTTATGCCCACGTCACTGCAAAAAGTGTGGTAAAATTCATTCGTCGAGACCTTATCGCTCGATATGGCGTTCCAGAAGCAATTATCACTGATAATGGGTCAAACCTGAATAACAAAGTAGTGGATGAGCTACTCAATAAGTTTCACATCCGCCACTTGAATTCTTCTCCCTACCGCCCACAAATGAATGGAGCTGTGGAGGCGGCAAACAAGAATATAAAGAAGATTCTGTCCAAGACGGCAGAGAATTACCGAGATTGGCATGATCGGTTGCCGTACGCGTTAATGGCTTACCGAACTTCTATTCGCACTTCGACTGGGACAACACCATTCTCATTAGTGTATGGAATGGAAGCAGTTTTACCTGTCGAAGTAGAAATTCCTTCATTAAGGGTACTTTCGCAAGTTAAGCTTTCTGAAGCAGAATGGATTCAACAAAGATTTGAACAGCTTAATATGATTGATGAAAAAAGGGTAAAAGCCCTGTGCCATGGGCAAAGCTACCAAAAGCGAGTGGCTAAGTCATTCAACCGTAAAGTTCGACCCAGGCATTTTGAGGTCAATGACCTGGTTTTGAGGAAAGTCCTACCCATCATTCCAGATCGTGGGAAGTTCTCTCCCAATTATGAAGGACCGTATGTCATCAAGAAAGTGTTACCCGGCGGAGCATTGATTCTTGTAGAAATGGATGGCCGAGAGTTGCCAAAACCTGTAAATGCTGATGCTGTCAAGAAATATTTTCCCTGAATAAAAAGCCTTTGAGCTGCTTTTGGATTGAATCCAAGTCACTTTAGGACATTTGCATCATGCATCTCATGCATACATGGCATTTTTGCATATTTGTTCATTTTGTAGGTACTCAGCTGTTCCCCAGGGAAGCAATTCCAAATCCCAAGGAGTCAAGCTCTAGCAAGTAGCTACATCAAATCAATCTTCTCCCTAGAGCTTAGGAAGTAGATCCTATTTGTGAGGACCTTTTCTGTCCAAAAGGTTTTTCAAGTTTGAAACATTGTTAAAAAAAATCCCCAGAGGAGTCATTAAAAAAAATTCAAAAAATTCAAATATTTTTATTTATCAAAATTCCCCACAGACGGGAGATTTAACCAAATGATCCTTTGGAAAAGCAAAAAGAGGATTTCTCAAAAATGCCGAATGGAAATGCCTAGGATGATAAAAGGCAAACTTTTGATCAAACATGTCCCTGTACACATTTTGAGAAGATTGAGCGAAAACCATGTCCTAGGACGTAGGGTTCGTTCACATTGAATACATGGATTGAAATGATAAAAGGCATTTCATTTCTCTATCCTAAACACTCATTTTATCCTTTGCTAGCCACTTTGAGCCAAATAAGGAGAATTTTCAAAATACACCCTGTCAAGAACCACCCTACATTGGGGCAAGTTATAGGTTGTGGTTGATCATTTTTGGAGCAAAAAGATTAAGAAAGATTTTATTGCTTTCACTTGTATCAACCTTCTTGTGGTAATTTCAGGTGGATCTTTATGGAAGCTCGAATCATCCCAAAGTGAAGAAGAGCATTCTTTTCCTCTACCCAAACACAGTTATCCCTTGCTTAGCCAAGTTGAGCCTTAAGCATGTTCATTTCAAAGCCTAAAATGTTGATTATCTCCCTACATTGGGGCAATGCATATGATTTACCAAGAAAATTTAGAAAAATTGGTGAATATGTAGAGAATTGTCTCGAGAGTCCAAAGAACTCAAAAGATAAATATCAGGAGGCATGAAAAAGTAGTGTGCCTGGTAAAAGCAAGGCCAATGCCCATAAAAAAAACATATCAAAAGCAAAAAAAAAAGCAAAATGCTTATAATGAAAACGAAATTCCCATTGCAAAAGATGCTTAGAAAGAGCAAAGCTCTTATATTGCAAGAAAAATGGACTCTCGAGATAATTTGATTTTCAAGAATCAAATGATGTCAGATTTGAATGATTTGGTAATGATGCCAAGATAATCATCATTTTTCTTTCAAACCCCTTCTACCAAATTTCAAGCCTTTTGAGCCTAACCCGAACCGACATTACAACCCTCCCCGAAGTCTCTTCCGATTGGGATGGTTTGAGTTAATGTAAAGATTTCACAAAGAAGCTACCGCTAGAAGGAGTGGAAGTAATCCTATCTTACCTTATCTTCAAGGTTCTTGACTTGTAAACCCGCTGAAGATGTTGATGGTATATTTCTTTTCTTGGCCTCAAAGCAAATACCCTTTGTGTAAGCCCATGACCAAGCCTATATTACGGTCCTTTTGAAAGACCTTTCTGATCAATCAATTTGTATTCAATGTGAACGTTTCCGAAAACCTTTGACATAGGTTCGTGAGGCATCACCAGTGAGAATTGAATAGCTTTCCCACATCAATGGATGGAAATCAAAGCCTTTACGAGAGCCAGTGCGAAAGACCTTTTTGATTAGGTTATTTCCAATTTGGCATTTTTATCTAACCTCTTTAGATGGTTATTCAAAGATTATTTTGTTAAAATTTCCTCTTAAGGATTTTGATAGTCAGTGTCTTTTACCAAAATGTGAATAATTTCATTTGATTTGTCGTTAAACAATCTTGGAATTTCTTTCAAAACATCTTTTCCCAGTGGATCGGTTTTTGGTTAGCCTAAACCATATCCCCATTTTCGATTTTTGATCAGCCTAAACCATATCCCCATTTTCGATTTTTGGTCAGCCTAAACCATATCCCCCATTTTTGGTTCCTGGTCATCCTTAAACCTTACCTTAGGTTCCTGGTCATCCTTAAATCTTACCTTAGGTTCCAGGTCATCCTTAAACCTTGTCTTTGGTTCCTAATCATCCTTAAACCTTACCTTAGGTTCTAGGTCATTCTTAAACCTTGTCTTTGGTTCCTGGTTATCCTTAAACTTTACCTTAGGTTCCTGGTCATCCTTAAACCTAACCTTTGATTTCTGGTCATCCTTAAACCTTACTTTAGGTTCTAGATCATCCTTAAATCTTGTCTTTGGTTCCTGGTTATCCTTAAACCTTACCTTAGGTTCCTAGTCATCCTTAAACCTTACCTTTGGTTTCTGATCATCCTTAAACCTTACTTTAGGTTCTAGGTCATCCTTAAACCATGACTTTGGTTCCTGGTTATCCTTAAACCTTACCTTAGGTTCCTGGTCATCCTTAAACCTTACCTTAGGTTCTAGGTCATCCTTAAACCTTGTCCTTAGATTCCAGGTCATCCTTAAACCTTACCTTAGGTTCCAGGTCATCCTTAAACCTTGTCTTTGGTTCCTGGTCATCCTTAAACCTTACCTTAGATTCTAGGTTATCCTTAAACCTTATCTTTGGTTCCTGGTTATCCTTAAACCTTACCTTAGGTTCCTGGTTATCCTTAAACCTTACCTTAGGTTCTAGGTCATCCTTAAACCTTGTCCTTAGTTTCCTGGACATCCTTAAACCTTGCCGCTTAGGTTCCAGATCATCCTTAAACCTTTCCCCTTAGGTTCCAGGTAATCATTAAACCTCGTCCTTTAGGTTCTTGGTTTTCCTTAAACCATAGATTTCTTATAAAACCATTTCTGTTTCTTTTCTTCCTTCATTCCATCACATGAGAGAGAGAAGAGAAAAACACATGAATGAGCTAACAATCCAAATGGCCAATGGTAAGTGCTTCAGGTGAGACTCTGATCAAATGTCTTTGTCTATAGTTTCTTTTATTTCCCAAGTAGAGTCGACTAAAAATTTGCAAGTGCTAATTGATCTTTGAGCAGAACCTCTTTGAACTCCCACTCAAAGAGAGGCAGCTGTTGACACCTAATTTTTAGCCGACGCGTCATTAAAAATAGAAAATTCGAGATTATGGTTTCCGATCGCAACGGAACCCGTTTCTTGAACAAAAAGTGTTGTTTTTTAATTCTGTCTGTTGGCCTAGCTTCTGTAAGCGATTTTCTATTCATTTCATGTAAAAACCCGAAAAGTCAAATAGTTGACTTTCGACTTGACTTTTTGGTCAACCATTTGACCAAAAGTCAACCCCGGGTCAAATTGGGGTTTTTTGCATAAAAAGATTCCTTTCAAGTCCAATTTCATTTTAGAAGTAGAAATTTCAGAAAAATTTAGAGATTTAATCATAAAATCAAGCTCCTAGTGAAAAGTCAATTAGGATTTGACTTTTGGTCAAACCTTTTACCAAAAAAATTGAAAAATACAAAAATCCCAAAATCATCTTATTTTACATTCAATTTACCTTTGGCATTTGAAATTTTACAAAAATCGATTTGGAATCAGCTTTTTCCCAATTTGCGGAATTTGGTTCAAATCGGCCAAAAATGAAATTACTACATTCCTAGTCATTTTTTAGGTTAGTTTTCTTCACGACATTTGATCTGAAGGTCATCTTATATTCAATATTGGAACCAATTTTGTGATTCCAAGCCAAACACAAAAACCCCCAGTTTTGGCTCTAATCAGTGATTTGGATTGATTCTTCATGATTTGCGCAATTGAGGCACGAATGAGCCTAATTTTTTATATGAAACTCAATTTCAAAATCAATTTTGGAAGTTTCACATGAATTTGAGTCAATTTGATCAATTTAGTAATCCAATGATTAAGAAGTCTAAGAGTATTTGATCCAATTAGTGCAATTCAACTTGACCCACTCTAGACTAATATTCAATTTGATGAATTGAGACTCAATTTGGTTAATTGGACTTCAATTAAATTTGTTAGTCTAGTTTGGCCATGCAATTACCCAAATTCAAGATCAATTGAGACAAACAAGTTAAATTGGATCAATTTGTGCATGAATTTCAAATCGATTCAATCCAATTTGATCAAATTCGATATTAATGGGGTCAATTAATCATGATAGAGACCAAATTGTACAAAATAGGAACAAATGGAATCAAGGATTGAACCAGTTCAATCAGGCCAAATTCGAGACTAATCGGCTCAACCCGGTTTGATTCAAATTCAAACGGTATGATCAGACTGACCATTTTCCGATTGAAAATGCGGCGATCGACAGTCCATTCTGACTAGCCAAGGCCGGCCACATCCTTTTGAGCCAAAAAATTACAAAAATGCCCTTAATTGAAAATTACGAAAATGCCCCTAAGAGAAATTACTAAAATGCCCTTCTTCAAGAATTAAACAAATTAATTAGGGGATAAGCAAATCAATCATGGCCATTCATTTAGAATTGATCACGTCCATCCATGATGCCATGTCACTAATCCTTAGCCCTTAAAGAATAATTTTAATCATTAAAAATGCATTTTGGGCCATTGGATTAATCTAAGGGCTAAGATTCAAAGTTGAGGGGGGTATATACTGTTTTTTCCCTCCAAAATTTGGGGGAACACTCATTTTTAGATTTGAATTCTCTCTCCTCTCTCTCTCTCTCGCGAAGTGATGAACTAGAGAATCGTAAAATGTGTTTTAAGCTTCGATTTGATATATTGCATGTCTCGATCGGACTTGATTTGCTATGTCAAAACACTTTTAGAAGTTAGGATCAGAATCTAGAATATGATGTTTAAGTCTGTTCTGATATTTTCCTGATTGATGTTGTGCTGTTTGATGATTTTTTATGATTTTGTACGATCATTTTTTGAAAAAACTTTCTTCATAAAAGTTGTAGAGCACATCTTAACCTATTCATCATAAAATTTTCATAAAATTCCAAGTATGTTAGCATTGTACGATTTGCAACGTCATATATGAATGAATCTGATGACAGACTAGTTTTAGACTGACCTTTGTGTCTTCTTCGATTTTCATAAATTCGTGTGTTCGAAATATGAAAAAGTTTTCTTCACAAAAGTTCCCATTGAGATCGAGATCTTTCTATTGATACTAATTTTATCAAAATCAGAGGTCATTTGAATTTTCAAAAGAAATTTTCACAGTCTAATCAGTATCTATGTCCAGATCTGATTTTCATTCCTTTGGAGTTCAAAAGATGTTTCTCCGAATTTGATAAAGTTAGAGTCATTTTTTGCAAAAAATCAAAATTACAAAGTTGTTCATTAGGGTCTCATTATGTTGACTGGAAATTTTGAGGGCCTAATAGCAATTTTTGGAGGGTCAATTTGCTTAAAATTTCATAAAAGGTCTTTACGGGTTAAAATTTGATTTGCAATTAAGTCTTTCGTGAAGACCGAATTTTATAAAATCTTGGAGGACTTTTTAGCAAAAACTCAAAACATGATGGTTGTTACACACGGAGAATCCTAATTGTATAAAAATTTTCATGTGGTCTTGACAAGGTTTGTTATTCTTCCCGCCATTATTTTAAAATCCATAACAGAACTGAGTCCAACCTGTCACTGAGATCAAATTTGATATTTTTAGGAAAATAGGCTAGGATTTAGGAAAAATGGTCTTCTTGACTTTTGATCCTCATTTCATAAGATTTCTAATGACACCTGAATCAATTCATTTGGACATCATTAGGGTAGTTAATCACATCTGAACAGAAGCAATCCGAATTAGATAATAAAAGAATAAGTGGTCTCCTTATGAAGCCCACTTCCCATTGTTTGATTGGCTTCGAAATAAGGCCTATGGGCCTGAATGCATGTTTATTTCATTGCTATGCATGTGTTTGTTAGATGAATGTTAGGCCCGGTGCATGTTCGGTGGGTAGCCTATTATGGTCATTTAGAACCCGACTTTAGGGGTTAATTAATATGAGTTGCCGTTTTGTGAATGCAAATGGTAGCCCATTATTGTTAACCATTAATCAAATAATATTAGATGATTAGGTGGGTGATGAATCGAAATGCATGAAAATAAAGGCCAATCCCGAGGCTCATGTTTGATTAGTGAATTGTTTGCACCATTGTTTTTTTTGGATTATGCTTTCGGATATTGTTTGTCGTGAATGAATGTTATGAATGTAAACACCGACACCCGAGAGGCGGTCCATGGAGAAGATAATCCAAAATTGAAAAAAGCCAAGGCGATTGGCCAATGTCCAATCCGGTCTCAATTTGTATTCATTTAGTGGTGGCGGTAAACCGATGTCCGATCCGGTTTCAATTCAATTCATTCATCCCGACTATGTCCCGGGTTTTCAATTCGTGTTGTAATAAACACCCGACGAGTTGCGGGTTTTTACTTTCTCGTACTCAGAATTAGCTCGTCCTTTCAATACTTCGAGTGTTTACTTTACGAAATGTCTTTCAATATAATTGATTGGTTCTTTCTTTTTTTAGACTAAGATAGGATTAGCTTAGAATCTAAATGAAAATACAAAAACAAGGTGCATGATCACCTAATGGACTAAGACTTTAAACATGAAAATGGTAAAGAACAAATGCGTGACAACTTAGATAACAACCATGTTAAGTTTAGCGGTACCAAAAGGGCGTTAATAGAAATATTAACGTAAGCTAATCCCCAAACTTTTGATCTCTGGTTTTCGTGGAAACCGAAATGAAATTCCCGTGTTTCGGTTGGGCATTCTAGCCGACCCCCGATCTAGGCTAGTGGCGACTCCTAAAACAGATAAAATCGATCTGCTGTCACGCGAGATATGGATTTAGGGAAAATCCACGTTCATGATCAATGGGCCATATGGCTAACCAAAAGATTTATGCTTCAGTAAAATTATTTTTATGATGTGCCATATGAACCGTCTCATGAACACTTATCTCTAAACCCGCTTCATCGAGTTCGACCCTCGAGGGGTAGGTCGCGACAACCTCTAACCTTTTCTCTCTCTAGCTTTCTCTCTTTTTCCTCTGTTTCTCTCTCCTCTCTCTTTGGCATTTCATTCGAACAGCTTCCCCTTTTCATTTAGTTTTTTTTTCTCTTTTTGTTCATTCATTTTTCCTGCCTAAATATCGTTAGAACTGACTTCCAATCGATTGGATCAGTTCCCTGGCGCTAGCTAGAGAATCTCTAGCTGGCCAACTTGATTAAAATGTGCTAATTTGATCGGAGAAAGTTGGCAAATTCTCGGGCATGAACTATTTTTCCTGGGTTTTATTATGTCCAGGGCAAATTGGGTAAGGAAGATGAATAACCCGAGTCGGATCGAGTTGACCCGGTTGACCCGGCAGACTCGAGTTGGTCTAAATTCACAAATTAAGCTCAATTTTGACCCAATTTTCAAAATTAAACCCAAAAATTGAATTCCTAATCACATTTTGAACATAAATATGTGATTTTCCCCAATTTTTGTTATAATCATGTTCAAGATTTTCTTATTTTTGTAATTGGGTTACTAGAGTTTTATTTAATTTGATGTCCTAATGACCTGATTAGGCAAAATTGATGTCAAAATTGAATTACCCACATTTGATTACCCTAGAAGCAATGGTCTCATGGTTCGATAATTTCATATTGGGCACGATTCCCAATTTGGGCTCAAAATTCCTAACTTTCAATTGAATATTGGGGATTTTTTATTGCTATTACAAATTGTGCAATTGGACCAATCATTATGTAATTCAAGGTCCTAGAATCATTTATTGTGAAGACACTATGACTTAAAAATGACTAGAAAAGATTTAATTGCATTTTTGGTTCAATTCGCGTTTGATTTTGCCCAATTTTGAGAAAAACATATATTCGATTGAGATTTTTCAAAATTGATGATGTATTAATGAAATTAGATTTAAAAGAAGATGAATGACTATTTTTATGGAATTTTCTGATTCCATTTGCTATTTTTCTTGATTTTCTCACTTATTTTGACTAAAAGAAATTAAGAAAAAAGCAGGAAAATGATAACAAATTTATTTTTGGTTTAAAAGTAGGTTTCTAGGTTTGGTCAAGATTCTTAGTCCTAATTTTGGGATTTTTGAAAATATAAAAAAATGAGCTAAAAATCAAGTGTCAACAGTTGTCCCTCTTTGGGATTAAGCTCGTTAGAGGTTAATCTCAAAGGCAAAGTGATATCTGAGTTTTTAGTTGACTCAATGAACAAGATAAGATGGAAATTTCATAACAATTGATTAGGGATCTTGCTTTTGAAATTCGTGATCTAATCCAAAGGTTTTCTTTTCAAAAACATATTTTGAAAGGTTCTTAATGATTGAGGGAGAGAAACTTACTCGTTTGTGAATGTCTCTTTGTTGCTTATCCAAGGGCATGAATTGATGGTGGTGATGATTATGATGATTATTCAAATTTCGTGGTTTAAGAACGAACTCACGAAACATGAACACTTGAGGCTCCTCACCTGAGGATTTGGAAATTTGCCTAGTGGTTCCTCACCAGTAAGACTTTGAAAATTGCCTAGGAGCTCCTCGCCTATAGGATTGTGGATTTTCCTAGGGGCTCCTCATCTGTAGGACTTGAATTTGTCTAGGGGCTCCTCACTTGTAGGACTTTTGAATTTGTCTAGTGGTTCCTCACCCGTAGGACTTGAATTTACCTAGAGGCTCCTCGCGTATAGGACTTTAAATTTGCCTAGTGGTTCCTCACCAGTAGGATTTTGGATTTACCTAGTAGTTCCCCCTAGTAAGACTCGAATTTGCTTAGGGGCTACTCACCAGTAGGACTTGAATTTACTTAGGGCCTCCTCGTTTGTAGAACTTGGATTTGCCTAGTGGTTCCTCACCAGTAGGGCTTAAATTTACCTAGGGACTCCCACATATAGGACTTGAATTTGCCTAGTGGTTCCTCACTAGTAAGACTTAAATTTACCTAGGGGCTCCTCACGTATATGACTTTAAATTTTCCTGCTGGTTCCTCACCAGTAGGATTTTGGATTTACCTAGTAGATCCTCCCTAGTAGGACTTGAATTTGCCTAGAGACTCCTCACCAGTAGGACTTGAATTTGCCTAGGGGCTCCTCACTTGTAGAACTTGGATTTGTCTAGTGGTTCCTCACCAGTAGGGCTTAAATTTACCTAGGGGCTCCTCACCTATAGGACTTAAATTTGTCTAGTGGTTCCTCACCAGTAGGACTTAAATTTGCCTAGGGGTTCTTCGCATGTAGGACTTTGAATTTGCCTAGTAGTTCCTTACCAGTAGGACTTTAGGAAGACTTCAAATAATGAATGCATTGGCCATGAGTTATGTGATTTTTGAGGTTTCACTAACCTTTATATGGTTTTTAGTTGATCAAAAACTATTTTGAAAAGTAGTTTTGAAATTAATCAAAACTATTTGTAGTACGGTTTTTTGTTTTTTTTGTTTTAGCTTACTATAAACGGTTTGAAAACTTGGTTTTAAGTTGATCAGAAACTTTTAAAACTTGGTTGGAAACATGCATTCTTTGCATTAATGCATTTCAGATAATCAAATTTCCTTTTCGAGGAATTATTTGAACAAAATGCTTGCAATCTTTTAAGAAATGCTTGAAATGATCCATTCATGTGTGGTTCACGTTCAGCTTCATGAATTTCTTTCATAATCTGTTCAGTTTCTATAGCACCACACATCTTGATAGGGTTGAATCAAATGATTTCTTATAGAAGGTTTGACCACTGAGGAAGAATTTGTTGGTTATCTTCTTTATAAATTTCTTGTTACCTAGTTGGCTTCTTTCAGGAAATTCTCCTGGTTGAAGATACCTTTTGATGTCATGATACCATGGTTCGTGATCAAAGTCTGCTTGAACCATCATGCAATGAATTGATTGTTTAAGAATATTAATTCTCAATGGTTTTATATCCATACCGTCTTCAGCTTGTAGTAAGGATGATAAAGTTGCAAGAGCATATGCAAAATGATTCTAAGCTCTTGGGAGATAATCAAATGTTAATTCTTCGAAGTTTTCTTATCATCTCTTCTAAGTATCTATGATAAGGAATTAGCTTGGCATCTCGAGTTTGTCATTCACTAGTTGTTTGCAATATGATGAGCATAGAATCTCCATATACTTGCAACTTCTTTACCTTCATTGAAAGGGCTATTTACAAACTGAGAATGCATACTTCGTATTCAGTAACGTTATTGGTGCATGGAAATACTAGTTTCACAAATACCGAATAGTGTTGGCCTTACAAGAAGATCAGTATTACCCTAGTTCTTGATCCAGATAAGTTGGTTGCACCATCAAAATACATGGTCCATTTGTCGTCAACCATTGTTATATATTATCATCAAGTTGCTCTTCAGGATTGGCAATATTCTATGAATTTTCTACCAACATGTCTGCTATTGCTTATCCTTTGACTGACTTTTGGGATGAACTTCTAATGTCAAATTTAGATGACAAGACTTGCCACTTTGCTAATTTTCTGACCAAGAAGGATTTCTTAAGAAGGTACTTGATCGGATCATTCTCAGTCACTAGCAAAATTTGATGATAGGGTATATTACCTTAATCTATGTAATACCCAAATCAATGCAGCGTATGTTTTCTCGACTACTGGGTAATTCATTTATGATATTGTGAACTTCTTGCTCAAGTAATAAATGGCTTTTTTTTACCATCATTTGGTCTTCTTTGTACAAGCACTGCTCCTAATGACTCATAGTGAATCGTCAAACATAAGATCAGCGGAAGCCCAGGGATTGGTGGTACCAACACTGGTGGACATACTAGATATTCTTTAATCTTGTCAAAGGCTTGTTGACATTCTACATCTCACTTCACTTTGGAATTTTTCTTCAACAATTTGAAGAATGGTTTAGCAGTCTTAGAAAGATGATAGATGAAACATGCAATGTAATTTAATTGCCCCAATAGGCTTCTCACTTCTTTTACTGTAAAAGGAGTCTTTAAGTCATATATTATCTTGATCTTGGAGGGATCTATTTTAATGTCCCTGCTACTGATCACAAATCCTAGCAATTTATCAAATTTTGCCCTAAATAGACACTTGTTGGGGTTCAATCGTAACTTGTACTTTCTAAGCCTTTCGAACAACTTGCGAAGTACCTCAATATGATCTTCTCCTTGTTTGGATTTTGTGATCATATCGTCCACATATACCTCGATTTCTTTGTGCATCATTTCATGGAACAAAATTACCATTGCCCTTTGATATATGGCACTAGCATTTTTCAAATCGAAAGGCATCACCTTATAACAAAATGTGCCCCATGGTGTTATAAAGAACGTCTTTACCTTATCCTCTTTTTTCATGAGGATTTGATTATATCCTGAAAAACTATCCATAAATGAAAATGTTTCCAACCCTACAATGTTATCCACTAATACATCAATATGTAGAAGCGGGAAGTCATCCTTAGGACTTACTTTATTTAGTTCACGATAATCAACACACACCCGTACTCGACCATCTTTCTTCATTAGGGGTACTATGTTGGCAACCTATTCCGGATATGATACTACTTTAATGAAACTGACTTTGAGCAATTTTATCACTTCTCTTCTATTTTCTTTGCCAAGTCCAGTTTTGTTCGACTCAATTTTTGCTTCTTTGGTAGAATACTTGGATCGATTAGTAAAGCATGCTCAACTATGCTCGGATTAAGGCTTGGCATGTCAGCATAAGACTATGCGAATATATCTTGATATTCTCTAAGCAAATCTATTATTCTTTCTGCTTATGTCGAGGAAAGGCTTTCTCCAATCTTAACTTCTTTGGGATTTTCTTTATCGCCTGGATTAATAGTGATTCTTTTCTTTAATGTGAGTGGTTTTGATTCTTCATGATGAATCTATTCCTTTTTTACCCATTCCTTATCTTCATTATCCACTTCAATATTGCAAATGATCTCCTTGGAAAGATTTGGGCCACATATGAACCTATTATGGATATTCGAATGCTCATACCTGACATGTAATAAACATGATTAGTAATTGCGTATGAAGTAAGTAATGCACGTGGTCCTATGAAAAACCTTTTGGAAATTCATTTTGAAATTCATTTTGAAAGAATATAAAGACAGAGTTAGTCCTCATATTATCATACTTCCTTGCTCTTAAAATCATTTTCGTAATAAGGAGCAATATATAAACCCAATGCCTCAAGCCTCACGAATGAGGATAATGTTTATTATAGGTTTGGTTTTGTTTCTACATGTCCTTAAAAAAACATTTGACCACTTTTATTGAATTGAAAAACATGATTACATCCATATCGACAGGAATGTAAATTGCAAATGAAATCACAAGAAATTTACAATTGTAATCAACAAAATGCAATAGAAAAGGCTAATAGCAAAAGTTCAAGAGAATTTTCCTACTCCAGTGTGTAGGTATCTTTTACTTTGGTTATGATAATGTTGATGGTATTCTCTTCTATTGACACCTAAATTTTAGCAACCATTTAGTGTAATTTGCATAGAAAATTAGGGATTAAATTTTTAACCCCTAAACAAAAAATATTTAAATTGCATAACATATAGTTTAAATTCATTTTAGATTAATTACATTTTGCATCAGACTGGCGATGACGAACGAGCTTAAATTTCATCAAATGGGACTCAGCTCGTTTGAAGTGCAAGGGCCGGGAATTACAAGTCAAACGGGCTCGGTTGTTTTAATTTGAACTTAATTCAGCCCATTGTCATTACTTAATTCAACCCATTGTCATTAATTAATTCAGCCCATTTTCATTAATTAATCCAGCCCATTTAAATTAAAGCCCAAGCCTAAGCCCATTAGGACCAGAAAGCCCATCTAATTGACCTAGATTAATACTATATATACTTCATTAGGTCAGAATTTTTGGGGGGGACAGAGACAATTTTCAGATCAGAATTTTCAAAGGGTGAGAGTGAGAAAGAGAGAGAGAGAAGGAGACCGGCACGCCCCGCCGCCGCCGGAGCCATCCCACGCCGTGCGCCGCCGCTGCTCCCGCCCCTCACGCCGCGCCTCACGCCGCTGCTGTGCGCGCCGCCGCGCCTGCCGCGCCCGCCGTGCTGCTGCTCCCCGCGCGATCCTGCTGCCGTCGCGCCTCACGACGCCTGCTGCCGCCGTGCCTCACGACGCCTGCTGCCGCCGCGCCTCACGCCGCTGCTGCTGCCTCCCGCGCGACGCCGTGCCTGTCGCTGCTGCTCCACACTGGTCGCCGCTGTTGCTTCCCGCTGCCTGCTGCCGCCGCCTCCTGCCGACGCCGTTGCTGCCGTGCTCCACACCTCCTGCCGCTGCCGCTGCCCGCCGCTGCTGCCCTCTCTCGCTGCACGCTGCTGGCGCCGGAGCCGTCACACGCCGACGTCGCTGCTGCCGCCTCCTCCCGCCGCGCGCAACCGCGTGCTGCCGCTGTTTCTCGCCGTGCGCCGCTGTTGCTGCCGTCGCCCTCGACACCGCGCCGCCGGTCCGCCGTTCGTCGCTCATCCCGATCCGCAAGTTCGAATTTGGGAATTATCTGCAAATTAGGTAATTGAACATTATCCGATATTTTTCAGAATATCTAATTTACTAATTTGGATGTTTGAATATTGCGTGAATATCGTGCGGAATATTAGATATATTAGGATGATTATCTGATATCTGCAATATTTTTAAAATATTCAAAATTAGGAAACTTTCCTAATTTAGCAACGTATCTGGACAACTATCCGACCTTATCCCTAAGGTATGATACGTGGCGATACGGAAAACCATTATCCTATCCATAATCACTTGGATACGATAATGATTTTTATCTGCTTTCCAAATTTAAACGATCGACTTTCCGTCAATATCTGTAACCCTATAGATATGACTGATAGTTCGATTTTTGTGCCTAATCCGAGTTTGAAACGAATCTTGTGGATCGCGTGGTTGTTTTAAATGTTGATGCTATCTCTGTTTAAATTATTTTTCCTTTTTAAATAAAAAAAGAAAATTCAAAAAAATATCAGTTAGGATTTGAATTTGAGTTTTGCATGTTTAGAAATCCTAAATACATCTAGACGATAGAATGATTATTTAACTTAAATTAGGACTTGAGATAATCTATTTCCTAGTTTAAATTAAGTAATATTCTAATCTTAATAGATTATTTAAGTTATTTTTTATTCCGAATTTTCATGAAAATCCCAAAAAAAAGAATGAATTGTTTTATGGTGGATTAGGATAGATTGCATTCTTAATTTAAGTAATTTATTATTTCGAATTTTAACAAAAACCTCAAAAATAAGTCATGTTAGGATATGTTAAGTCATCATAGGTTGCATGTTAATTTAGGCATATTTTTATTCCGAATTTCACCAGAAAATACCAAAAATAAATCATTTGCCCGTCATCAGAATTAGGTCACGTCGTCGCATGACATATAGTTTGCATGCTAGGTTGCATTACTTGCATGTCATTTTTTGCACGTCATTTTTGCACGTCATTGCATGTAGGTTAGCTTTCATTTAAATAAGCGAAAATCCAAAAATATTGAGTGAACTGCTTGTTAATTAGAAATCATATTAGGTTGGTTGATGTGATTTTCTAGCTAACCATGCAGATGCTTACGTTGCTTCGAGGTAAGTAATTCTCCCAATCTCGCAATTTATTTAATGTTTTGATTATTGGGTGTTACTTTGGTGGTTTGCGCACCCGCATGAACACCTCATATGTTAGTGACTAAGTTAAAATGGGTCCAGACTGCTTGCCAAAATATTTTTTGAAAAGAAAAGGTACCGAAAGGGCGTTAGACTAGATCTAGCGTAATCAAGTCCCCGGGCTTAGAATCTCTGGTTCGTAGGAATAAAACATATCTCCCTATGTTTTATTTAGGTTTCTAATCGACCTACCACAAATTGATTAGTGGCGACTCCAAGCATGAAAACATTTGCATGTTAAAAACTTAAACCCAAAGTTGCGAATTGGTAGGGCTTGGGAGGGCTCGAGTTAGGTTTAGTCCTAATAATCCATTAGCCTGAGAGAGGGAAATTTCAGGTCGCGACAGCTTGGCGACTCCACTGGGGATTGAGTTAAAACTCTTAGTGGACTTAGGCCAGTTTTTCTTTTTTTAAAAAAACAAATATTTTTGCTTGGCAGCGAGGATCCCAGGTACGTCCCTAACATTTTAGGTGTTAAATGTTTTTGCAGAACGGGAGGTATAAGGGGAGGCGTGATTGTTAACCCTTGTTTTGCAGGGAGGTGTTTGAATGAATGGTTTATTTTATGCACGAAGCGCTGTATGATATAACTTGTTGTGCATGCCTTGCATTTACACTACACCGCACACACTTCCCGCTGCCGGACCTGGGCGGCACAGGTTTAGGATGGTACTGAGAAAACGGACACCCCGACCACACCCGTGTGGTATGGGTCGCCTTTCTTGGTCCCGAAAGTTCTTTCATGGTGTCATTGAATACCTACCACGGTTGCACCCTTTGCAACCCGGGTCGGCTCTTTGACTAAGCCGGAGTCAGGGGAATCCCAGCCTAACCACCACCATGACTGGTTTAGCTCGGTAATCCTCATGTCTCCATTTCGCAAGCCAGAGTCTTGGTAGAAATCGAACCTCACGTTTCATGCGCATGTCTATGTGATTGCCATCATTCTACCGAGTGAAGTAAGACTTCTAAACCTTTATCTCGCAATTTATTTATGTTTCGTCTTTTTCTTTGGTCGGTCCATGACATTAGGTCGGTCGTGAGTCTTGGTCTATACACTATGGGAGGGGCAGACATCCGGATTCTTGATGCTCCCAAGGACGAGCTCCGTGCCTGGTGGAATCTACTCAGTCCGACCAACCGCAAGCTAGTTGAGGGCCACATCGGGAGGCTGCTCCCCCTACTGGAGGTCAAAGTCCGTACCGGCCTCGTTCGAGCATTAGCGCACTTCTGGTGTCCCGAGACCTCTACCTTTATATTCGGTAAGCACGAGCTCACCCCGACGTTGGAAGAATATAGCGTGCTCATTGGAAAACCATTGGAGTCGGATTTAGTCACACCACCTTTGGGAATTGATTCTACTTTAATGTTGGCTGAATTTTTGAATGTCGGAAAAGATGAATTGGGAAAAGTGTTAAAAGCAAATCGTGGCACATGTCCATTTTCATTCCTGAGTCAGTGTTTTGAAAAAGCCACATCTTTTCAAAAAGGCAGAATCTTTTTGCTAGCGTTTTTCGGGTTCGTGATTTTTCCTTACTGTAAGAATGCATGTAATCCATTAATCGCATGGTTGGTCCAACAAGTCTGTCTTGAAAAGAATTTTATCAACATCATTTTAGCCGAGACTTTCATTTCCCTCACTAAATTTAAGCAACATATTGACAAAACTTTTCATGCCCCCCTCGAACTTTTGCAAATCTGGTTTTTGTCTCACATAAAAGGGTGTGGCGATTTACTCACAATATCCGAGCTTAGTGATTCTAGCCATCCCGTCTTGAGGTATAAAGAAAAACAAGGGGGTGCACCCGATTATCATTACTCTGAATGGATTATTTTCATGAAAAACGCTAGACCCCAAGGTTTCCAATGGCATGCTAACTGGTTCAAAGTCGAGGAAGCTCGGCTTACATGTAATGGTATTGGGCCGGTTCCACTATTGGGTTTCACTGGTGCGATTGAATACTACCCCGCCAGAGTGTCTCGTCAATACCAGATTCTCCAAGGGCTCCCTCTGGCGTTACAACCAGAACTCCTACAAGTTGACTTCGCCGATGATGATAAAGACCACGAAGCGACCGTAGCCCAGCTCAATAAGATGTGGAGGAAGTGTCGTGTGTTAAAGATAGCTCGGCCCGAAGGAGAACTAAAGGGAGAGCAGAAGTCCTATTTCGCGACGACCCAGTACATTCGTCGGCACAAAATCCCGCGGGATTTGCTCCCGAAGATACCCAAGGTGCCTCTCAAGTCCGCCAATCGCTCAGAGAACAATCGCCTCAAAAGGAAGGCCGAAGAAGCTGAAGAAAAGGCATCCAAGATAGCTCGAGCTTATGAGCAATTGAAGAAGGAAGTCGCCTCCCATATGTCTATAGATCAAGCTAAATAAAAAGCTCGAAGTTCTTTTCTTATTTCAGTTTCAGTTTTTAAAATTTGTTTAGGAATTGAGTCGTTTGTCTTTATATTCAGTTCAATTTCAAGTCATTAATTGGTGTAAGAATTTTCGCCATTTCAATAAAGGGGTCTTTTCAATTCAAAGCGGTTAGACCAATGTCATGGATTGGCATATGATTTTGCTTAACACTCCTGTATGCCTGTTTCGTTTCGAAATTAGGTAGCTACAGACCGATCATGATCGCCCATTCGTACACGGTCGAGAGCCAGAATGGCCGATCAAACCGACTTGCAAGAGCGTGTTGTTGGTGTGGAAGACCAGATCAAGCAACTTGTCATCGCAATGCAACAAATGTCCGCTGAGATCAAAGCTCTTCGGTCGGTTCCTGTTTCGGCACCCCTCGAAGCGTCAGTCCCAAAGCAGAAAATCAGAAAAAGTGTCGATGTTGACGGAGATGACGATATTCCTGATTTAGAAGATGACCCCGTCCAGATCATCGTTAACAGGGACAAACCTGATGAACGGGTCAATAAACTTGAAGAAAGAGTGAAGCAGCTGGAAGGTTCGCAGGATTCACCTTCGATCGATCTGTCCCTGTACTCACAGATCAAAATCCCAAAGAAGTTCAAAATGCCGGATTTCGACAAGTACAATGGCACCACATGTCCAAAAGCCCACCTACAGCTCTATCACGTACAAATGACTTCATACGTTGATAACGAACTCCTGATGATCCATGCCTTTCAAGCAAGTTTGACGGGTCCTGCTTTGAGCTGGTATCTCATGAAGAAGATAAATGGCCTCAAAACTTGGAAAGAAGCCAGTGAAGCATTCTTGAAGCAGTACAGATTCATAACGGACATCATTCCTACCCGTGATGATCTCGAACGTGCTCAGATGAAAAAGACTGAGTCCTTCAAAGACTATGCTATCAGATGGAGGAATTTAGCTGCTCAGGTTGTCCCAGAACCCATAGACAGTGAGTTAAAGAGGATGTTCGTGAAAACTCTCCCGTTCGAATACCGTAATCGGATGGTTGCCATTCCGGCTGACAACTTCAACCAACTCATCCCCATGGGCGAACAAATTGAAATAGGGTTGAAAGATGGATGGTTTGTCGAGCCGTCCTCCTCGACCAGAAGATTTGGTGCGAGAAAAGAGAAAGAACCGGCAGCTGAAGTAAATATGGCTTATAACCAGCCGAGCCGACGAAATGCTAACTCCGCCCCAGCAATCCAAGTAGTAGAAGCTCAGCAACAAAACTTGGGTCGTCAACCTTTTCAGAGGAGGAACAACAGGAGGCAATTCACCCCCCTCCCCGGATCGTTGTCTCAAGTATTGACAGTGCTCTAGAAGAAAGGCTTGCTTACTACTGAGCCAAAGCGGCCCAATCCTGAGCGGTTCTATAACTTCGACCCTTCAAAGAAATGTGATTATCACATGGGTGAGCTGGGACACTCAACCGATGATTGCTATGCCCTCAAGCACCGAGTCCAAAACCTCCTAGACACGAAGGCTTTCTCATTTCAAACTGCTAAGCCGAATGTTCAGAGCAACCCACTCCCTGATCACGCAGGCAATGTGAATGCCATATTTAGCTTCGACGCTGGTCGAATCAAGAATGTTAAGGTGTATACTACTGACGTCTACGGTGAGTTAGTGAAAGCCGGTTGTTACCCAAGTAATGAAGACCTTCCCCTTGCCATCATGAGAGAAAGAATCTCAAGGATGGTAGAAGCTGGGATGATCGTTTATGCTGACCACACTGGCATCGTTTCTACTATCTCTGAAGTGGTTATTAATTGGGAGGAGGAGTTTGCTTCATTGAACACCGGGAGCGATGAAGGTGACCCTCTGCTTGAAGACATGCCTCCGCTTGAAGACGCGTCCGATAATGAGGAGATCATTGTAAGCACGCCTACAACTGATGAAGGGATAGTGATCGAGATATCTCAACCGTATGAGTACAGTGATAATAAGGCGGTTCCCTGGTCCTACAGTCTCGATGTCGACTTAGTTACCAGATCTGGGCGTTCCTACGGCCAAGCTAATGCCCAACCTGCAAAACCCGTTACTGATGAAGAAGCCAAGGAATTTCTAGCTGTGATTAAGGCTAGCGAGTACAACATAGTTGAACAATTGCGCAAGCTGCCCGCGCAAATCTCTCTGCTTGAGCTGCTCCAGACATCTGTCAAGCATCAGAAGGCCTTAATGAAGGTGTTAAGTGAAGTCCACGTGCCAGAAACGATCAATCATGACAAATTAGAGGAATTTGTGGGTTCTATACTCCTCAAGGACCTCATAGCCTTTTCCGATGAAGAATTCCCTCTGGAAGGGAGGGGGCATACCAAGGCACTCTATATTTCCGTCAAATACAAGGCCTCACATGTTGCCCGGGTACTCATTGACAACGGATCAGCCTTGAACATCTGTCCTTTGGCGACTTTACACCGCCTTAAGATAGATCCTTCTAGGATAAATTCTGCAAAAACCTCCGTACGAGCCTTTGACGGAACGAAGAAAGAAGTGATGGGAGAAATCTACCTTGACATACAGATAGGACCAACAATGTTCAATGTCCTATTTCAAGTTATGGACATTCCCACTGCATTCAATTTTCTGTTGGGTCGTCCATGGATTCATACTGCCGGAGCTGTGCCATCCAGTCTACATCAGATGGTGAAGTTCGTCGTGGAGAGAAAGTTAATCACAGTTCACGGTGAAGAAGAGCACCCAATCTACCACGCAACGGCTATCCCCTATGTTGAGCCTGATTGCAAAATAGAATCGAGCTATCAGTCGCTCGAGCTCGTATCAACCATACATGCGTCTAGAGGATCATCACCGCCTATTCCCGAGGTGTCAAATGCTGCAGTCATGGTTGGAAGGGTAATGGTCTCTCATGGCTTTACTCCGGGTGAAGGCCTTGGTAGAAATGGTCAAGGTATCCGCCAACCGGTGGAAGTTTCTCAGAGGCCCCGCATTACTGGGTTGGGATACCTGGGGTCAAGCGAGTCAAATAATGGGGCACGTAGACGTGGGTGTGGTCGAGGTCAAGGTCGAAGAAATGGACGGAATAGATTGCGATCCGAAGAAGAACCGAATGGTGAAGAACGTGGGCATGGTAGGTTGCTTCCACACATCCGCACCACATTTCCGGGCCCTGCAAGAATGATGCATGAAGAGAAGGAAGTGATCGACACTCTGGGGCAACCAAGCGGCAAGTTCGATTATTATGTTAAATACTCGGCGCCCCCCAGCTTCTATGTTGACCCCCGTGACATTGTCCCGGATGGATGGGGAGGTATGGATGATTCAACACCTCTAGTGACAGAAGATTCTGATGATGCAATTGAGGGAATCACTGCCCTGTTCGATAATTTCTTAATTGGAGCCATCGAGGAAGGACCGTTGAAGGGAATGGGCATTGGCCCGCAAGAGTAACACATTTACCTTTTTCGCACACTCCCCTACGCGGGAATTTTTACTGCTTTTTAGGACTTGCCCCGTCTCGGGAGCTGCTTTTTAGTACTTTTCGTTTCTAGGATTTGATTGTTGCAATTTTCATTCCAATAAATGTAATTCATTTGGTGATAATCAATGAAATTACAAGTTATTTTCGTTTTGAGGGCATGTTGAGGTACATCAAACCAGCCCGGTGATGATATCCAACCGATAAAATAAAATATAGTCCAAGGAGAATTCTGAGGCCTGGGCTTCTTCATGCTTCCTCGTGTTAAAACCTTTTGGAAAAGAATTTCAAAATAAAATCATCAAAAGAAATAAAAATACACTGTTTAGCCCTGTTTGTCCTACTGAACCCCCTACTTTATGTTTCAGGGGTAATTTTGTGACACGTAAGGGTATGGGAGCGGTCCAATTTGATGAATTATGTGCCACCGAATCTGATTTCGATGACACCAATGAACTCGAAGATTCCTCGGACCTCCAGCGTGATCTAGAGCATCATGAAAGACCTAAAGTCCTAACGGTAGACCAAACTATCACTGTCAACTTGAGTGATTCCGGAGAACCCAAAGAGGTGAAGATAGGGGCAACCCTTCCCGAAGGTGAAGCTAAACGCCTGGTCCAACTGCTGAAGGATTACCAGGATATCTTTGCCTGGTCGTATGTCGATATGCCGGGTCTAGACCCTTCTATCGTGGAGCATAGTCTACCCACTAATCCAGACATGCCGTCCAAGAAACAGAAGTTGCGAAGGACCAAGCCTGAACTTTCCAAGAAAATAGAGGAGGAGGTCATGAAGCTTTTGAAAGTGGGATTCATCGAAGTCACCCAATACCCCAGCTGAGTGGC
Source organism: Syzygium malaccense (assembly GCA_031216405.1). Lineage (NCBI taxonomy): Eukaryota > Viridiplantae > Streptophyta > Magnoliopsida > Myrtales > Myrtaceae > Syzygium > Syzygium malaccense. Next base: position 20,230,166 of record CM062255.1, read on the forward strand.
TAATATTGTGCCAGTCATGAAGAAGGATGGTCGAGTTCGGGTTTGCATCGATTATCGCGATCTAAACAAGGCCAGTCCTAAAGACGATTTCCCATTGCCACATATAGACGTTTTGGTGGACAGTACTGCAGGGTTTGAGCTGTTTTCCTTCATGGATGGTTTTTCGGGCTATAATCAGATAAAAATGAAGGACGATGACAAGGAGAAAACGGCGTTCATCACTCCTTGGGGGACATTCCACTATAAGGTCATGCCCTTCGGCCTTAAAAATGCCGGGGCAACATATCAACGGGCAATGGTGACGCTCTTCCATGATATGATGCATAATGAGATTGAGGTCTATGTCGATGACATGATCGCCAAGTCTCGACCTGGGAAGAGTCACGTTGATACTTTGAAGAAATTATTCGAGAGGCTCCGTGAGTTTAAGCTCCGTCTCAATCCAGCAAAGTGCGTATTCGGAGCAACCTCGGGTAAATTACTTGGGTTCATAGTAAGCAGTAAAGGCATTGAAATTGACCCCTCCAAAGTGAAGGCTATATGTGAGTTACAACCCCCGTCGACCGTAAAAGAAGTGCGGAGCCTCCTGGGTAGATTGAACTACATAGCCCGTTTTATTTCTCAGCTCTCAGCAACTGCTAAGCCATTCTTCAAACTTCTAAGGAAGAATGCTCAAGTGGAATGGGACGATGATTGTCGGGAAGCGTTTAACGAACTAAAGCAATACCTGATGGAACCACCAGTGCTAGTCCCACCAATGCCGGGCCAGCCTTTGATCCTTTACCTCACAATTCATAGTGAGTCTTCAGGTGCGATGCTAGCCCAGGAAAGTCCTAAAGATGGAAAAGAGCGAGCCATTTATTACCTAAGCAAGAAGTTCACCGTCTCGGAGTTGAATTATTCTGAAGCCGAGAAGACTTGCACTGCGCTAGTATGGGTGCTCCATAGGCTGCGACAATATACACTGCATCACCAGACTTGGCTTGTGACTGACAACGATCCCATTAAGTATTTACTTGATCAGCCAGCTTTGGTAGGGAAGTTAGCCAAGTGGCAGATTTTAATTTCAGAGTTTGATATCCAGATGAAGCCACAGAAGTCAGTTAAAGGTCGAGTAATTGCTGATGTGTTAGCTGAAAATCCTGGAGTCCCTGATGATGATAGTTATTCTCCAGAAGATCGCATTTTGGTAATAAAGGAAGACACATGGACCATGTTTTTCGATGGAGCTATAAACTTGGCCGGTTCCGGCACTGGGGCAGTTTTAATATCCCCAGATGGGCAACATTATCCTGTAGCAGCAAAGTTGGTGTTCCCCTGTACCAACAACATAGCCGAGTACGAGGCTTGCATTCTCGGACTCCAAGCCGCAGTGGAAATGAGGATAACCAAGTTGAAAGTGTTTGGTGATTCTGCTTTGATTATTTTCCAAACTGTGGGAGAGTGGAAGACGAGAGACACCAAACTAGTGCCGTACCATGAATACCTCGAAGAAATCATAGAGGAATTCGAACATATCTCTTTTGAGTACTTATCGAGGTCTCATAATCAGTTTGCTGATGCGCTAGCTACGTTATCATCCATGTTGCAAGTGATTGATGGGTTAGAGGTAGAACCCTTGAAGATCGAAGTCCTGACAAAACCGGCCTACTGTATGGTTGTGACCGGAGAACCTGATAAAAAGCCATGGTATTATGATATCATGAGTTACATCCAGAAACAAGAATTTCCTGAGGGAAGCACCCCGGCTGACAGGAAGTACATAATGAAAATGGCTTCAAAATTCTTTGTTAGTGGTGAGAAGCTGTACAAAAGATCATATGATTCAATCCTACTGAGATGTGTGGATGCGGCTGAAGCTACCAGAATCATGCAAGAGGTACACGAGGGGATATGTGGTCCACACATGAATGGCCACATGTTAGCTAAGAAGATTATGAGGTTGGGTTATTATTGGCTCAGTCTTGAGAGTGACTGCATCCAACATGTTCGAAGATGTCATCGCTGTCAGGTTCATGGGGATAAAATAAATGTTCCCCCGACGGAATTACATCAGCAGTCTGAGCCATGGCCCTTTTCAATGTGGGGCATCGATGTGATCGGCCCGATTAATCCCAAGGCATCAAATGGACACCGATTTATCTTGGTCGCGATTGACTATTTCTCTAAGTGGATTGAGGCGTCATCTTATGCAAACGTCACCGCAAAGAATGTTGTAAAATTCATCAGGCGAGACATAGTCGCTCGCTATGGTGTCCCTGAGGCTATTGTCACTGACAATGGGACAAATTTGAACAACAAGTTCATTGATCAGTTGTTCAACGAGTTCAAAATCCGGCACCTGAATTCATCTCCCTATCGTCCATAGATGAATGGAGCAGTTGAAGCCGCCAACAAGAACATCAAGAAGATCTTGGCCAAAACAGCTGAAAACTATCGTGACTGGCATGAAAGGTTGCCATTTGCACTAATGGCGTATCGAACTTCGATCCGAACCTCTGTCGAAGCAACCCCTTTTTCATTGGTGTATGGCATGGAAGCAGTCCTACCCGTCGAAGTAGAGATCCCTTCCTTGCGAGTCCTGTCTCAAGTGGAGTTGTCTGAGGCAGAATGGATGCGACAAAGGCATGAGCAGTTAAACCTAATTGATGAGAAGCGATTGAGAGCCATTTGCCACGGTCAAACCTATCAGCGGAGGATAGCTAGATCCTTCAATCAAAAGGTGCGTCCAAGACACTTCGAGGTAGATGATCTAGTCCTAAGAAAGGTACTGCCAGTCTTTCCTGTTCCTGAAGGAAAATTTGCCCCAAACTACATTGGTCCATATGTGGTTAAAAAGGTGCTTCCCGGAGGTGCCCTGATTCTCGCGGAAATGGATGGTCGTGAGTTCTCCACTCCTGTTAATTCTGATGCTGTGAAGATATATTATCCCTGATAAGATTTAACATTTTGTGGCGAGAGTTTTAAAATGTCCGGTTTATACTCTGAATTGCAAACATTTCATTTATGAATAAATGGTTTCAATCAATTTCAAGTTAAGATGCTTGCATTGGCTTTAATTTCTGCATGATTATTTGTCAACCTGTATTATTGACCTCAAAGGGAGGATCTATTTAGACAATATGATAACTCATGTGGAATGAATTCAATGTGTTGAATGAGGTACATCGGGATGATGAAAGGCAAGCCATATCCTATACACAGTCCTATGCACTAATCCCCAGTGAGTTGAGTGGAAAAATTCCATGTCTGCAAGGTAAAGGGTTATCTCGCGAAAGGTACGACAACTGAAATGACGAGAGGCGGTTCATTTCTCTATCCCAAACACTACAGGTTATCCATTGTTTCGCCACTTTGAGCCTAAACACTTGGAGAAAGTCATTCAAATTACCCCTGTCAAGAACCACCCCACATCGGGGCAAACTGGAGGTAAATCAGCATCATAAGGTGAAAAATGAGTAGAAGTTTTCATGCTCTCACTTGCATCAATCTTTGAGTGTTGCTTTTTCAGATGAATTCACGTAAAGTTCAAGTGCCTTAAGATGACGAAGAGCATTTCTTTCTCTATCTTATACACACTTTATCCTTTGTTAAGCCCAATTGAGCCTGCAAATTCATTTCTTAAACCCAGTTGGTGATCATCCCCCACACTGGGGCAAGGCAAAAGTCATCATTGTTCAGGCAGCATATCCGGAGCGCCGATAAAAGACAAAGACCCTGAGAGTCCAAATGTTAGTCATTCGGTCAAAACAAGCCAAAGTGTGACTGGCTAATATATGCATTGTAGACAGTTTGTGTCAAAAGTCAAAAAAAAAAAAACTAGAGGGCATGAAAAAGCAGTGTGCCTGGTAAAAGCAAGGCCGATGCCCGTGAAAAGAAAAGAAAAGAGAAAAAAAATGGAGAAAAGTGACGACTTTGGATTAGAAAATGTTGAGATGTGTCAAAGTCACAAAAATATCCAGAGTCTCAAGGAGTCAAGTGATGAACTCTCGAAGCCAATGGAGCATCTACTGAGAAGACAATCTCGGACGAAAAGAGCACCAGTGATGATGCCGAGATGATCACCAATTTATTCATCCCAATTATACACATTTTGAGCCTTATGGTCCATTCATTTCTCAACCCATGAGCCTAGCCTGCGTTACGTCCCTTGCAAAGTCTCTTCAGATTAGGGCACTTGAACTAACGTAGAGTTTCTGATGTTTATAAGCTTAGCTCAAAGAAGTGCGAGCAAGTCCATTTCTATCTCATTTTGCAGGGTTCTTGACTTGTAAACCTGGAGACAATTGCAGAGTATTTTCTTTCAGTAGCCTCGACTCGAAGAGTCTCTCTTGCTAAGCCATTGACCAAGCCCATGTTACGGTCCTAACAAAGACCTCTCAGATTGGTAAAGTCGTACTGCTTGCGAGAATACTCAGACCCTTGTCAACATGATGATGGTGAGATGGAGCGATTTTCCATAAATCAGCCTTTTCGATGAGAATGAGAGAAAGCCCTTTTGGACCAAAAGTCCCTCATTCGACATTTTCAAGATATCCGTTTGTGAGTTCGGATTGTCTTGTCATAATTTTTCCCCAGCAAAGTTTGTAATGCTGATTTGACAAAACCATCGTGCATGAAAATCAGTTGAAATCATAGTTCATGTGTATGTGTATTCTTGACAGTGTGCGAATGCATATTACATAAAATCGTGTCTAACAGGAGACACACCTTCAGAGTTGGAGATGTCACCAGGTAAGTATGTCTCTATCCCTAGGATATCTATGACTATCTAGGTATCCCTAACCTGTTCAAGCAATTGTCAGGTCCCACATTTGATCATTTTGGTGATCTCTAGATGCCTTTGATTGTGTTCAGGTGTCTATTGATCAAACATTTTCAGGTACTTCTGATGATATTCAGGTACTTTGTCAAGGAACTCTTGAACACTTGGGCTAGCCCCTTTTGTTCATCAAATCACAGATTTTCATACAATCTCGAAAAGATTCCCCCGTTACATGACTATGAGCAGGTATAGGCATGGCGGCCAAATCTTTACATATGAGTAGGTATATGTAAAGGTCGGAATATTCTTCCCAAATCTCAGGTATTCCCCCGCTACTCACCTATGAGCAGGTATAGGTAAAGCGGCCAAATCTTTGCATATGAGCAGGTATATGTAAAGGTCGGAATATTCTTTCAAATCTCAGATGTTCCCCCGCAGTTCACTTATGAGCAGGTATAAGTGAAGCGGCCAAATCTTTGCATATGAGCAGGTATATGTAAAGATCGGAATATCTTCTTGATCTCAAAAGTTTCCCCGCAATTCACTTATGAGCAGGTATAAGTGAAGTGACCAAATCTTTGCAAACACCTAGAGAGATGTATAGGTAGTTCGTAAGGATCGGAACTGTTCTCACGAATCCAAATGATGATTGGGTACGTCGAGCTTTCTTCGTGTGTTTTGACTTGACTGCAGATCACCGAAGTTCATCAACGTATATCAGGCAATACCGATGGGGACTGAGCCCATACGTTTGCCAAAAACAACATACAGGTTGAAGTTGTGCCTCGAATTGCATTATCTCGCTCCTGTCAGGTAAGTGATTCCAGGTATGTTTTCTACTCATGCCAGCATGCATCATTTCTTAATGCATTGTAAAATGGGACTCATAATCCCGACAAAAAAACAACATTCATTGCATTTGCATAGTTGAAATTTAGGCATCATTTAGTCTTTGAATGCAACCTCTATGAGCTCACCTTCAAAGAGGGGCAGCTGTTGACACCTAAATTTTAGCAACCATTTAGTGTAATTTGCATAGAAAATTAGGGATTAAATTTTTAACCCCTAAACAAAAAATATTTAAATTGCATAACATATAGTTTAAATTCATTTTAGATTAATTACATTTTACATCAGACTGGCGATGACGAACGAGCTTAAATTTCATCGAATGGGACTCAGCTCGTTTGAAGTGCAAGGGCCGGGAATTACAAGTCAAACGGGCTCGGTTGTTTTAATTTGAACTTAATTCAGCCCATTGTCATTAATTAATTCAGCCCATTTTCATTAATTAATCCAGCCCATTTAAATTAAAGCCCAAGCCTAAGCCCATTAGGACCAGAAAGCCCATCTAATTGACCTAGATTAATACTATATATACTTCATTAGGTCAGAATTTTTGGGGGGGACAGAGACAATTTTCAGATCAGAATTTTCAAAGGGTGAGAGTGAGAAAGAGAGAGAGAGAGAAGGAGACCGGCACGCCCCGCCGCCGCCGGAGCCATCCCACGCCGTGCGCCGCCGCTGCTCCCGCCCCTCACGCCGCGCCTCACGCCGCTGCTGTGCGCGCCGCCGCGCCTGCCGCGCCCGCCGTGCTGCTGCTCCCCGCGCGATCCTGCTGCCGTCGCGCCTCACGACGCCTGCTGCCGCCGTGCCTCACGACGCCTGCTGCCGCCGCGCCTCACGCCGCTGCTGCTGCCTCCCGCGCGACGCCGTGCCTGTCGCTGCTGCTCCACACTGGTCGCCGCTGTTGCTTCCCGCTGCCTGCTGCCGCCGCCTCCTGCCGACGCCGTTGCTGCCGTGCTCCACACCTCCTGCCGCTGCCGCTGCCCGCCGCCGTTGCCCGCCGCTGCTGCCCTCTCTCGCTGCACGCTGCTGGCGCCGGAGCCGTCACACGCCGACGTCGCTGCTGCCGCCTCCTCCCGTCGCGCGCTGCCGCCCGCCGCTACTGCCCCCTGCCGCGCGCAATCGCGTGCTGCCGCTGTTTCTCGCCGTGCGCCGCTGTTGCTGCCGTCGCCCTCGACACCGCGCCGCCGGTCCGCCGTTCGTCGCTCATCCCGATCCGCAAGTTCGAATTTGGGAATTATCTGCAAATTAGGTAATTGAACATTATCCGATATTTTTCAGAATATCTAATTTACTAATTTTGATGTTTGAATATTGCGTGAATATTGTGCGGAATATTAGATATATTAGGATGATTATCTGATATCTGCAATATTTTTAAAATATTCAAAATTAGGAAACTTTCCTAATTTAGCAACGTATCTGGACAACTATCCGACCTTATCCCTAAGGTATGATACGTGGCGATACGGAAAACCATTATCCTATCCATAATCACTTGGATACGATAATGATTTTTATCTGCTTTCCAAATTTGAACGATCGACTTTCCGTTAATATCTGTAACCCTATAGATATGACTGATAGTTCGATTTTTGTGCCTAATCCGAGTTTGAAACGAATCTTGTGGATCGCGTGGTTGTTTTAAATGTTGATGCTATCTCTGTTTAAATTATTTTTCCTTTTTAAATAAAAAAGAAAATTCAAAAAATATCAGTTAGGATTTGAATTTGAGTTTTGCATGTTTAGAAATCCTAAATACATCTAGACGATAGAGTGATTATTTAACTTAAATTAGGACTTGAGATAATCTATTTCCTAGTTTAAATTAAGTAATATTCTAATCTTAATAGATTATTTAAGTTATTTTTTATTCCGAATTTTCATGAAAATCCCAAAAAAAAGAATGAATTGTTTTATGGTGGATTAGGATAGATTGCATTCTTAATTTAAGTAATTTATTATTTCGAATTTTAACAAAAACCTCAAAAATAAGTCATGTTAGGATATGTTAAGTCATCATAGGTTGCATGTTAATTTAGGCATATTTTTATTCCGAATTTCACCAGAAAATACCAAAAATAAATCATTTGCCCGTCATCAGAATTAGGTCACATCGTCGCATGACATATAGTTTGCATGCTAGGTTGCATTACTTGCATGTCATTTTTTGCACGTCATTTTTGCACGTCATTGCATGTAGGTTAGCTTTCATTTAAATAAGCGAAAATCCAAAAATATTGAGTGAACTGCTTGTTAATTAGAAATCATATTAGGTTGGTTGATGTGATTTTCTAGCTAACCATGCAGATGCTTACGTTGCTTCGAGGTAAGTAATTCTCCCAATCTCGTAATTTATTTAATGTTTTGATTATTGGGTGTTACTTTGGTGGTTTGCGCACCCGCATGAACACCTCATATGTTAGTGACTAAGTTAAAATGGATCCAGACTGCTTGCCAAAATATTTTTTTGAAAAGAAAAGGTACCGAAAGGGCGTTAGACTAGATCTAGCGTAATCAAGTCCCCGGGCTTAGAATCTCTGGTTCGTAGGAATAAAACATATCTCCCTATGTTTTATTTAGGTTTCTAATCGACCTACCACAAATTGATTAGTGGCGACTCCAAGCATGAAAACATTTGCATGTTAAAAACTTAAACCCAAAGTTGCGAATTGGTAGGGCTTGGGAGGGCTCGAGTTAGGTTTAGTCCTAATAATCCATTAGCCTGAGAGAGGGAAATTTCAGGTCGCGACATCTTCGAATAAACCTAGCAAAATAGATGCTTCCTATGCATGTAAGTCTTCTTCTTGAAGTAGCTTGGAAGGTCTAGAAAAAGTTTTCTTGATGTGAATCTGATGATAGGGAAGCTCTTTAGCTTTGCCTTTCCATGTGGATGGATTAATGATGCGATCACCTCGGCCTCTACAGCTTCCATGGTTCTTTCAACCTCGGCCTTAGCCTCCATGGTGATCTTTAGAGCTATATGGAGTATAACCTACTTCGTATTTCATTCTTGTAGCCAGCAGAGTGATAGGTTCTTTGATTCCTTAGGATTTCGATTCAAGACTATTACTGGGAGTAAATCCGTACTAGCATAACACCCTTTTAAACATAATGGATGCTGTTGAGAATTCTGAAGATTTTATGATGCAACTAGCGGGAATTTGCACCATTGAGATCATTTCGAAGGAATGATAACTTGGTTCTTCTTTAACTTCGGATTTGACATACGGTATTGCGCTCTTTTTGTAAGTGGTGAAACCCATCTTCCCATGTACAATGATCATCTTTCCATTAATGACGAACCTGACCTTCTGATGGAGACTTGACGGAATAACACCAGCCATATGAATCCAAGGTCTTCCGAGTAACAAGTTGAAAGTCCTTGGAATATTCACTATTTGGAAGTCAATTAGGATAGGCGCAGGGTTTATCTTCACCTTGAGCTTAATATCGCCAATATCGTCTTTCTTCATTCCATCAAACGAACGCACAGTTAACTTAAAAGGTTTGATGAGCTTTTCGCTAATTCCCAAGCGATACAGTGTGCTTAGTGGATAAAAAATTAAGTGTCGAACCATTATCGATCAGCACACGTAACGCCTCCTTACCTCGGCATTTGATGGCAATATATAGAGCCTTACTATGGGAATGCCCGTCAATTGGAAAATCTTCATCGGAGAAGCCAATTTGATCTTTCAGAAGAATAGTGCCAACAAAGTTTTTCAGTTGTACTTCATTAATTGTCTCTAGGATGTGCACATCATTAAGAAGCTTCATAAGCACTATTTTATGGCTTTCTAAAGTCTTGAAGAGATCTAACAAAGAAATCTATGCCAGCATCTTTCTTAGTTATTTAATTACCTCAAATTTGCTCGTCTTCATGATTGAAAAAAATTGTTTGACATCTTCTTCGCTTACTCCCTTCTTTTCATGCTCACCTTCTTTTGGGACATAGCATCTTCCTGATTAAGTTATAACATTAACTTCTTCAGGAGAGTAATCCCAAGGTACACTCTTAGTATCAAACTTTTCTTTTGGAGGGAGAGTAATAATCACAGACTGTGTTTCTTCTCCTTTAATCCTTAGTTAATTAACGGGAAGTTGGATAGTGATTGGTTCGACAGGACCTTCCTCCACCTTAAATTTAACCACCTTATCAAGCTTGATCAGAAATGGTGTAATCATGATTATCATGTTTCTATTGGCTTTGTCAACATCTATTCCACCCTAGCCATCATGTGTGATCATTTCATTCTTGAATGCCCATGGAGGGGGTATATATTTGACATGGTAATTATACCGGCCACCATCTTAACCTAGAAAATCAACAACTTCACCTTATTTTCGTACTTTTCGAGCAAATCACCTATCACCTTAGTGAATCTTTTTCTTTTTTTTTTCTGTTCTCGATCTTTATTTTCTTGAAAATTTAGTTGGCTGATCGGGACGTCGTCCATGCCACCCTATCCATCAGGTACAATATCTTCATTTATTAACGCCCATGGTGGTGGAGTATATTTGACATGGTAATTGTATTTACCGCTATCTTGATCGAGTAAGTCTACGATTTCGCCTTTCCTGGATGATTTCTAGGTGAAACGGCTTTCACCCTGTCGGACTTTTTCTTTCTCCTTTTTATCTTTATCTGTTACATCTTAGAGCATTTCTTTCTTAGATAGGGCTTTTTCTTCAGGGCTGATTTCGTCATCCATACTATCCTAGCTATCGGTTACAATTACTTCATTTTTGAATGCCCATGGCGATGGGGTATATTTTACTTAGAAGTTATACCTTCAGGAGTTTTCTTCCAAATTGTCTACAATCTCGCCTTTTAGGAGTGTTTCTTGACGAAAGCGGGCATCTCCTAAACAATAAACTTTAATCATGACCTCATATTCATCTTCATCGTTAGGCTTGATCATTGTTTCTTCATCTTTGATCATGTTTACTGCATTGTGCTCAGGAAGAGGATTATGATGTACATTTGGCTCGGGCTCTTGAAAGTTCAATATCTTCTTATCAATGAGCTGTTGAGCCTTGTACTTTAGAGTGAGACAATTATCTACATCATGTCCCCCTTCTCCCAAATGATAGGTGTGGGTTTTAGATTCATCGTACCAAGAAAATCTCGCATGATTGTTTCTTGATACTTCTTTGGCCACCAAATACCTTTCTAGAAGCATTGGTAATAGCTTTGACAGGGGTTAAGGCAACGATGTATATTGCCTCACGGGTTTTTTATTTGGCTCGAACTGCCTTGGGTTTTTTCCAAGCGACATTTGATTGCTTTGGAAATAATGGCTGATGAGTATTTGGGCTAGACATCATAGCTACTTCTCGGATGGGCTCTTTGTCTTTTTTCCCGGGATAAGGCCTTCGTTCTACTGTTTCTTAAGCCTTCTTTTCTTTCAACCCGCATTCAATTCACTCACCAACTTTTATCAATATGGTGAATGTTTAATAACCTGATACATGAAGTTTGTCATAATAGTCAATTGACAATGATTTTAGAAAGAGCTCAATGAGCTCGTCTTCACTTATAGCGAGCTTTACCTGTGATGCAATAGCTTTCCATTTCTGAGCATAGGCTCTGAACCCTTCATTCTTCCGTTTATCGGTTCTAACGAGATCTTCTCTAGTTGAAAGTGCTTCAACATTAAATTTATACTGGCGAAGGAATTCTCCCTCCAAGTGATCCCATTTAGTGAAGTCTTCTATGTCGAGGGTTGTGTATCATGCAAGGGCCGCTCCTCTCATATTGTCTTGAAATGTGTTAATAAGAAGTGGCGTATTATCTGAATATTTTGCCATCTTACGGAGATAATACTTCAAATGGCTTTTGGGACAACCAGTGCCATCAATCTTGCTCACAAACTTTAGTTCCTTATAATTTTCTAGAACAATTACCTTCGCATATGGCGAAAACTTATCGAACCTTTGAAGTTCATAGCCTTGACTTGCTAAGCATTCTTCAATTTTGGCCAATCTCTTAGCATCTTTTTCATCCTTTGTTTTGGACATCTTCTTGATTTGATCATTTTCTTCCAAATTTACCATCTCAGGCATAGTCTTTGGAGGATTTTCTTGAACCGGTTCTTTGTTTTTGGCTGGTTCTTCAATTGGTGTTTCAGTAGTGTTTGAAGTTCTTGCATTTGGAGTAGTAGGATATCATCCACGGGATGTAAGAATAAAAGCCTTTATTTCTGTCATCATTGCAGCAATTTGGGTCATTTGATTCTCGACTTCAGCTAGTGTAACATCCAAGGCTTGCCCCTTACTAATACTATTCACATCACTTACTAAATACATTTTGTTAATATCCCAGCGGAAACTATTATCCTTTTTTGGTTAGCATTTATAACACGGTTTTAATATAAGATAAATTTCCATATAAACTAATCGCAACCTAAACTTTCTAATTACAACAATCCTCACAAGACCTTCTTTCCTTAATACTCATCTTGATCATTTGCATAGTACGAATACCTGTTAACCAAAATTTTAACCATTCGTACCCTATCTTATGCCCATTCCATCCAAGCCATTTGATTAATTTGTACAGAAATAGCAAACATAGGAATGACAACGCTTTCTAGGAAACTCGTCTTCCTTTATTTATAACGTTGGGTGATATACAGAGCAAAGATCGACTTGGGATTCTATCCCTAAACTATGTCCTAAACGGATCGCTTGCTTGTCTCACCTATAACATAAGTCAAAAGGTGTCACCCAACTAGCATGACTCTATAGCCCACAAAAATCGACTAGTCATGTCTCAAAAATGGTTCCCTCCGTCAACTCCCGCGACCTGCTCAGCCACGCCTGCCCCTTCCATTATCTTCGTTGCTGCCACCATCTCCATTCACTGGATATCTGAGTAGTCCCACTAAATTGCCGTCAATGTCAATGAAGATCGAAACCAGCCTGATGGGCACCCTATGGTTGGGTAGTCCCACATCCACCCATAAGGTAGCCTCATATCGGACCAGTTGGACTATTGGGAACTCCGGGTCGGTGAATGGGATGAGTTGGCCCTCGAATTCAATCGAAGAGCCAAAAAGGGTGATAGGAATAGTAAGCGGGGAAAGCTCATATTTACTAATCTGAAAAATGTACTATCCACAAGAGTGAGAGATAGCTCAACAATGAAATATCTATCACACTATACTAAATGAATAACTCACCAAGCAATACGAATCATGTCATGCATACGTAAACTACGTTCAACATTTCAACCAGACTATCGGCCGCTAGAAGAACTGACCTCAATCATGAGTATCACGATATAATTCAATATCACATGCAATCTTTCAAGACATATGAACACACACAATTCATCTTTTCACTTATACTTTAATTCTCAACTCCAAGTCACATGACCAGTACGCTTGTCGATCACGCATGGAGGAAAACTCCCGTCTGGTAGGATTCGGTGAGCCCTTCGGTCTGCCGCGATGTACGTCGTAAATCTCAATGGCCCACACAAGCTTCGTGATCCATTGACCACGGCATCCCGATCAAACTCCCGAGGCATCCGGGGCAAAATCCTCCAAGGCATCGTAGTTCCACGGACCACGGCATCCCGCATTCCCTACAGCTCCTCAGGGCATTTGTCGGTTTACTCACCGACGGTATTCAATTGTATCTTAACCAAGCAAGCACAAACACAAGAATTCTTCCCATTCATTGCACAAACTGCCAACGACAATTAATATTTTCTCAATGTCACTTGGTTTGTCTAACTTAGACTTACCACCTACTGAATACAATTCTAACGAAACGTTCCACGAGTTCATTAGGAAACAAGCATAAAACTAATATACAGAACATATCTCACCACTGAATCTAGCTCATCACTCTACTAAACAATCCATAAATTCCCAATCATCTAGTTAAACTCACGGTCTAATCGAATCACTAAGCTCATGACTCTCACTACCACAACCACATCAAGCCACACAATAAACTTGCTGCCATTAGACGCCAACTTCACGGCCCTGTTCCCCTTTCTGCCGTGGCTATAACAAATGGCACCATAAGCTTACAACTATCTTCCCACACCATTTTTGTATCCTATCCCATCCATGCCCACACGAGCTTCAATATGTTTATAAATTTGCAAACTATGATACACACAGCCTCACTGACTATTTGAAAAATCAGTTCGAGCACCAACCTAGCACCCCTTCTCCTTCGTGGCGCCATTTTTCCCTCTTGCACTGCAATTTCGTGGTTCCGCCCAATGTCTTACTCCCGTTCAGGTTGTTTACAACCAGATTCACCAAAATTCTTATTCCCTGATTAAGGAACTTCATCATTTGCATCCCAACCAATTCGCTTATGGTCCAAAACTCACGAGCTGAGTTCGTAGCTTTCTTCTCTTCGCGACACCATCCACCCGAGCACTACAATGCATCCAACAACATCTCACTCACCACTCGACTTATCTACAACCAAATCCAGCAGAAAGTTGTTCTCTTAACCACAATTCTCATCATCCATTTCCTCACCAACCCGCTTACGATCTAGGAATCACCAATTAAAACCGTGACTCCTTCCTATTGTGGCAACCCCAACTACAAGGCACTATACCCATCAATAACTCAAACAGCAACACAGCATTCACTACACTTATCTGGGACCCTATATCAACATGCAAGCGGTTAATGGTTAGTATAGAATGACAGAAGTTCACTTGCCTCTAGTGGAAGGACTTGGCGTCGGGCAGATCAAACCGAAAAAGAGAAGAATGAGGCTGTTCTGTTACTAGCTAAGATAGCTTCAGCCGCTTCATATTCCTTGACTCGTGTTTTCCATTCTTCCACATCGATTACAATCTCCTTAGGAACATACAGCTCTACACCTGGCGTCCTTGGCATAATGTACTTTGAGATATATGGCTCATCGAAATGAGTAGTAACACTCAAGGGTATATACGATTCGATGTCGATTGGTCTCTTAGCCTTCAACCACTTTATATACTCGTTGGACGCTGTTGACACCTAATTTTTAGCTCATTTTTTTACATTTTCAAAAATTTTCAAAATTAGGTCTAGGAATCTTGGCCAAGCCTAGAAACCTATTTCTAAACCAAAAATTAATTTTTTTAGCATTTTTCCTTAATTTCTTTTAGTCAAAATAAGCAAGAAAATCAAGAAAAATAGTAAATGGAAACAGAAAATTCCATAAAAATAGTCATTAGTCTTCTTTTAAATCCAATTTCATAAATACATTGTCAATTTTAGAAAATCTTAATCGGGTATATGTTTTTCCCAAAATTGGGGAAAATTAAACTTGAATTGAACCAAAAATGAAATTAAATTTTTTCTAGTCATTTTTAAGTCATAGTTGTCGCGACCTACCCCTCGAGGGCCGAACTCGATGACGCGGGTTTAGAGATAAGTATTCATGAAACGGTTCATATGGCACATCATAAAAAATAATTTTACTTGAAGTATAAATCTTTTGGTTATCCATATGGCCCATTGATCATGAACGTGGATTTTCCCTAAAATCTATATCTCGCGTGACAACGGATTGATTTTATCTTTTTTAGGAGTTGCCACTAGCCTAGGTCGGGGGTCGGCTAGAATACCCAATCGAAACGTGGGAGTTTCGTTTCGGTTTCTACGAAAACCAGAGATCAAAGGTTCGGGGACTAGCTTATGTTAATATTTCTATTAACGCCCTTTCGGTACCGCTAAACTTAACATGGTTGTTATTTAAATCATCATGTAATTGTTCTTTACCATTTTCATGTCAAAATCTTAGTCCACTAGGTGATTATGCATCTTGTTTTTGTATTTTCATTTAAGATTCTAAACTAATCCAATCTTAATCTATAAAAAGAAAGAAACAATCAATTGTATTGAAAAACATTGCGTAAAGTAAACACTCGAAGTATTGAAAAGACGAGCTAATTCTAAGTGCTAGAAAGTAAAAACCCGCAACTCGTCGGGCGTTTATTACAACACAAATTGAAAATACCCGAAACATGATCAGGGATGAATGAATTGAATTTGAAATCGGATCGGACATCGGTTTATCGCCACCATCAAATGAGTACAAATTTAGACCGGGTTGGACATCGGTCAATCGCCTTGGCCTTTTTCAATTTTGGATTATCTCCTAAGGACCGCCTCTCGGGTGTCGGTGTTTACATTCGCAACATTCATTCACGATAAACAATGCACGAAGGAACAACCAAAGAAAAACAATGGTGCAAACAATTCACTAATTAAGCACGGGCCTCGGGATCGGCCTTTATTTTTCATGCGTTTCGATTCACCACCCACCTAATCATCTAACATTATTTGATTAATGGTTAACCATAATGGGCTACCATTTGCATTCACAAAACGGCAACTCATATCAATTAACCCCTAAAGTCAGGTTCTAAGTGACCATAATGAGCTACCCACCGAACATGCACCGGGCCTAACATTCATCTAACAAACACATGCATAGGAATGAAATAAGCATGCATTCAGGCCCATGGGCCTTATTTCGAAGTCAATCAAGCAATGAGAAGTGAGCTTGATAAAAAGACCACTTATTCAGTTATTATCTAATTCGGATTGCTTCTGTTCAGATGTGATTAACTAACCTAATGATGAACAAATGAAATGATTTAGGTGTCATTAGAAAGCTTATGACATGAGGATCAAAAGTCAAGCAGACCATTCTTTCTAAATCCTCACTGATTTTCCCGAAAATGACAAATTTACCCTCGTTGACAGGCTGGACTCGGTTCTGTTAAGGATTTCAAAATAATGGCGGAAAAAATAACAAACCTTATCAAACCATGTGAAAATTTTTAGGTAGTTAGGATTCTCCGTATGCAACGAATTTCATGTTTTGTGTTTTTG
This sequence comes from Syzygium malaccense, assembly GCA_031216405.1. Taxonomy (NCBI): domain Eukaryota; kingdom Viridiplantae; phylum Streptophyta; class Magnoliopsida; order Myrtales; family Myrtaceae; genus Syzygium; species Syzygium malaccense. The sequence goes on from CM062255.1 coordinate 20,246,648, forward strand.
CTAAAAAAATCCACCAAATTTTTATAAAATTCGGTTTTCCCGAAGGGCTCAATTGCAAAACAAATTTTAATCTGAGAAGACCTTTTATGAAATTTTAAGCAAATTGACCCTCCGAAAATTGATATTAGGCCCTCAAAATTTTCAATCAACATAATGAGACCCCAATGAACAACTTTGTAATTTTGAATTTTTGCAAAAAAGGACTCTAACTTTATCAAATTCGGAAAAACATCTTTTAGATTCAAAAGGAATGAAAATCAGATCTGAACACAGATACTGATTCGATCATAAAAATTCCTTTTGAAAATTCAAATGAACTCTGATTTTGATGAAATTAGTATCAATAGAAAGATCTCGATCTCAATGTGGACTTTTGTGAAGAAAATTTTTTTCATATTTTGAATACATGAATTTATGAAAATCGAAGAACATACGAAGGTCAATCAGCAACCAGTCTGTCACCCGATTCATGCATAGATGACGTTCCAGATCGTGCAATACTAGCATGCTTGGAATTTTATGAAAATTTTATGATGAACAGATTAAGATGTGCTTTACAACTTTCATGAAGAAAGTTTTTTCAAAAAATGATCATAAAAAATCAGAAAAATTATCAAACAACACAACGTCAATCAGGAATACATCAGAACAGACTTGAACATCACATTCCAGATTCTGATCCTAACTTCTGAAAGAGTTTTGACATAGCAAATTAAGTCCGATTGAGGCATGCAATATATCAAATCGAAGCTTAAGACGTGTTTTACGATTCTCTAGTGCCACTTCACGAGATTTCGACGTTAACGAGCTGAAATTGGCATCTCAAATATGTAGGTTTTCCTGGACACGAATTTACAGAAACACATCCAAGAGCACTTACCTTGTTTAACGATGCTCCAACGCACGATCGAGCGATCCGGCCTCCGTATTCAAATTAAGAATAGTACGGAGAAATCTCAGAAAGCTCGGCCAACCTATGAGAAGAGATTGCACAAACTATAGTGAGAATCGATTCGATCTCGCACTAGTGAACTAATAACGGAGAATCAAATCAAAAGACGCGATCCGGTGGCCGTTCAACGAGAATCCGGCCACCACAGTGACATGAAGATGCCGAGGAATGCAACTGGAGGTTTTGGATCGTCGAAGGGAATGCCGGTTGGCCGGTTTAGCTGCTTGCCTCGGCGGATCAGATCATCGGTAGCAAAACCGGTGATGCTGCCGTGAAGGAAAACTCACCGGAATGTGGAGCTCCGGCCACTGGCAGGCTTGGCTGGTGTTGCGATTGATTTCGTAACACCGTGGGGGACCACGGTGTGGTGGTGATCCGCCGGAAAATGGCTAGCGATGAGGTGGGATGGCCGACGACTGAGAGAGAACGAGAGAGAGAGAGAGAGAGAGAGAGAGAGAGAGAGAGAGAGAGATCGTGAGTTTAGAGAGAGAGGGAGAGAGAGAGAGAGATTGAAGAGAGAGAATCTAGATCTAAAAATAAGTGTCCCCCCCAACTTTGGAGGGAAAAAATACTATATACCCCATCAACTTTGAATCTTGGTCCTTAGATTAATCCAATAGCCCAAAATGCATCCTTAATGATTAAGAATATTCTTTAGAGGCTAAGGATTGGTGACATGACATCATGGATGAACATGATCAATTCTAAATGAATGGCCACGATTGATTTGCTTATCCCCTAATTAATTTGCTTAATCCTCAAAGAAGGGCATTTTAGTAATTTCGCTTAGGGGCATTTTCGTAATTTTCAATTAATGGCATTTTTGTCATTTTTGGGCTCAAAAGGATGTGGCCGGCCTTGGCTGGTCGGAATAGACCGTCGATCGCCGAACTTTCGACCGGAAAATGGCTAGTCCGATCGGACCGGTTCAATTTGAATCAAACCGGATTAAGCCGGTTAGCCTTGAATTTGGCCTGATTGAACTGGTTCAATCCTTGATTCCTTTTGTTCTAATTTGGTACAATTTGATCTCTATCATGATTAATTGACTCCATTAATATCGAATTCAATCAAATTGGATTGAACCGATTTGAAATTCATGCACAAATTGATCCAATTTAACTTGTTTGGCTCAATTGTTCTTGAATTTGAGTAATTGCATGGCCAAGCTAGACTAACAAATTTAATTGACGTCCAATTAACTAAATTGAGTCTCAATTCATCAAATTGAATATTAGTCTAGAGTGGGTCAAGTTAAATTGCACTGATTAGACCAATTACTCTTAGACTTCGTAATCATTGGATCATTAAATTGATCAAATTGACTCAAATTCATGTGAATCTTCCAAAATTGATTTTGAATTTGGATTTCATATAAGAAATTAGGCTCATTCGTGCCTCAATTGCGCAAATCATGAAGAATCGATTAAAATCATTGATTTGGGCTAAAATTGGGGGGTTTTTGTGTTTGGCTTGGAATCACAAAATTGGTTCCAAAATTGAATATAAGATGACCTCTAAATCAAATGTCATGAAGGAAACTAACCTAAAAAATGACTAGAAATGAAGTAATTCTATTTTTGGCCGATTTGAATCAAATTCCGCAAATTGGGAAAAAGTTGATTCTAAATCGATTTTTGTAAAATTTCAAATGCCAAAGGTAAATTGAATGTAAAATAAGATGATTTTCGGATTTTTGTATATTTCAATATTTTTAGTCAAAGGTTTGATCAAAAGTCAAACCCTAGTTGACTTTTCACTAGGAGCTTGATTTTATGATCAAATCTTTAAATTTTTCTGAAATTTACACTTCTAAAGTGAAATTAAACTTGAAAGGAATCTTTTTATGCGAAAAGCCCCAATTTGACCCGAGATTGACTTTTGGTCAAAAGGTTGACCAAAAAGTCAAATCGAAAGTCAACTATTTGACTTTTTGGGTTTTTGCATGAAATGAATAGAAAATCGCTTACAAAAGCTAGGCCAACAGACATAATTAAAAAACAACCCTTTTTGTTCAAGAAACAGGCTTCGTTGCGATTGGAAACCATAATCTCGAATTTTCTATTTTTAATGACGCGTCGGCTAAAACTTGGGTGTCAACAGCTGCCCCTCTTTGAGGGGAGTTCGAAGAGGTTCTGCTCAAAGACCAATGGGCACCTGCAAATTTTTAGTCGACTCCACTTAGGAAATAAAAGAAACTATAGACAAAGACATTTGATCAGAGTCTCACCTAAAGCACTTACCATTGACCATTTGGATTGTTAGCTCATTCATGTGTTTTTCTCTTCTCTCTCTCATGTGATGGAATGAAGGAAGAAAAGAAACAGAAATGGTTTTATAAGAAATCTATGGTTTAAGGATACCTAAGAACCTAAAGAACGAGATTTAATGATGACTTGGAACCTAAGGGGCAAGGTTTAAGGATGACCTGGAACCTAAGGGGCAAGGTTTAAGCATGACCGGGAACCTAAGGAGCAAGGTTTAAGGATGATCTGAAACCTAAGGGGCAAGGTTTAAGGATGACCTGGAACATAAGGGACAAGATTTAAGGATGACCAGGAACCTAAGGACAAGGTTTAAGGATGACCTAGAACCGAAGGTAAGGTTTAAGGATAATCAGGAACCTAAGGTAAGGTTTAAGGATAACCAGGAACCTAAGGTAAGGTTTAAGGATAACTAGAAATCAAAGACAAGATTTAAGGATGACCTAGGACCTAAGGTAAGGTTTAAGGATGACCAGGAATCAAAGACAAGATTTAAGAATGACCTGGAACCTAAGGTAAGGTTTAAAGATGACTAGGAACCAAAAATGGGGGATATGGTTTAGGCTGACCAAAAATCGAAAATGGGGATATGGTTTAGGCTGACCAAAAATCGAAAATGGGGATATGGTTTAGGCTGACCAAAAATCGAAAATGAGGGGTATGGTTTAGGCTGACCAAAAATCGAAAAATGAGGGGTATGGTTTAGGCTAACCAAAAATCGAAAATGGGGATATGGTTTAGGCTAATCAAAAACCGATCCACTGGGGAAAGATATTTTGAAAGAAATTCCAAGATTGTTTAACGACAAACCAAACGGAATTATTCACATTTTTGGTAAAAGACACTGACTATCAAAATCCTTAAGAGGAAATTTTAACAAAATGATCTTTGAATAACCATCTAAAGAGGTTAGATAAAAATGCCAAATTGGAAATAACCTAATCAAAAAGGTCTTTCGCACTGGCTCTCGTAAAGGCTTTGATTCCCATCCATTGATGTGGGAAAGCTATTCAATTCTCACTGGTGATGCTTCACGAACCTATGTCAAAGGTTTTCGGAAACGTTCACATTGAATACAAATTGATTGATCAGAAAGGTCTTTTAAAAAGACCATAATATAGGCTTGGTTATGAGCTTACACAAAGGGTATTTGCTTTGAGGCCAAGAAAAGAAGTATACCATCAACATCTTCAGCGGGTTTACAAGTCAAGAACCTTGAAGATAAGGTAAGATAGGATTACTTGCACTCCTTCTAGCGGTAGCTTCTTTGTGAAATCTTTACATTAACTCAAACCATCCCAATCGGAAGAGACTTCAGGGAGGGATGTAATGTCGGTTCGGGTTAGGCTCAAAAGGCTTGAAATTTGGTAGAAGGGGTTTGAAAGAAAAATGATGATTATCTTGGCATCATTACCAAATCATTCAAATCTGACATCATTTGATTCTTGAAAATCAAATTGTCTCGAGAGTCTATTTTTCTTGCAATATAAGAGCTTTGCTCTTTCTAAGCATCTTTTGTAATGGGAATTTCGTTTTCATTATAAGCATTTTGCTTTTTTTTTTGCTTTTGATATGTTTTTTTATGGGCATCGGCCTTGCTTTTACCAGGCACACTGCTTTTTCATGCCCTCTGATATTTATCTTTTGAGCTCTTTGGACTCTCGAGACAATCCTCTACATATTCACCAATTTTTCTAAATTTTCTTGGTAAATCATATGCATTGCCCCAATGTAGGGAGATAATCAGCATTTTAGGCTTTGAAATGAACATGCTTAAGGGTCAACTTGGCTAAGCAAGGGATAACTGTGTTTGGGTAGAGGAAAAGAATGCTCTTCGTCATTTTCGGATGATTCAAGCTTCCATAAAGATCCACCTGAAATAACCACAAGAAGGTTGATACAAGTGAAAGCAATAAAATCTTTCTTAATCTTTTTGCTCCAAAAATGATCAATCACAACCTATAACTTGCCCCAATGTAGGGTGGTTCTTGACGGGGTGTATTTTGAAAACTCTCCTTATTTGGCTCAAAGTGGTTAGGAAAGGATAAAATGAATGTTTAAGATAGAGAAATGAAATGCCTTTTATCATTTCAATCCATGTATTCAATGTGAACGAACCCTATGTCCTAGGACATAGTTTTCGCTCAATCTTCTCAAAATGTGTACAGGGACATGTTTGATCAAAAGTTTGCCTTTTATCATCCTAGGCATTTCCATTCGGCATTTTTGAGAAATCCTCCTTTTGCTTTTCCAAAGGATCATTTGGTTAAATCTCCCGTCTGTGGGGAATTTTGATAAATAAAAATATTTGAATTTTTTGAATTTTTTTAATGACTCCTCTAGGGATTTTTTTTAAACAATGTTTCAAACTTGAAAAACCTTTTGGACAGAAAAGGTCCTCATAAATAGGATCTACTTCCTAAGCTCTAGGGAGAAGATTGATTTGATGTAGCTACTTGCTAGAGCTTGACTCCTTGGGATTTGGAATTGCTTCCCTAGGGAACAGCTGAGTACCTATAAAATGAACAAATATGCAAAAATGCCATGTATGCATGAGATGCATGATGCAAATGTCCTAAAGTGACTTAGATTCAATCCAAAAGTAGCTCAAAGGCTTTTTATTCAAGGAAAATATTTCTTGACAACATCAGCATTTACAGGTTTTGGCAACTTTCGGCCATCCATTTCTACAAGAATCAATGCTCCGCCGGGTAACACTTTCTTGATGACATACGGTCCTTCATAATTAGGAGAGAACTTCCCACAATCTGGAATGATGGATAGGACTTTCCTCAAAACCAGGTCATTGACCTTAAAATGCCTGGGTCGAACTTTACGGTTGAATGACTTAGCCACTCACTTTTGGTAGCTTTGCCCATGGCACAGGGCTTTTACACTTCATGTATCTCTTTCATTAATAAATTGGCCTCTTTGGTGTCTATGCACTTCAGCAGGACTGAATCAAAAGATCTTTTGTACAAAGCACCTCCACTGAGAAAGAATTTGGAAGCTAACTTAGTCAAGTATTTCCGATCAGTAGCTTGACTTCCTTTAGGAAATTTTCCTTCTTGAAGGTAATTCATGATGTCATAGTACCATGGTTGACCATCGAGTTCTCCTTCTATAACCATGCAATACGCAGGCTCTTTTAAAACATCGATTTGCAAAGGATCAATATTCAAGCCATCGGTTACTTGTAACATTGAGGATAATGTTGCTAAAGCATCAGCAAATTGATTATGAGATCTTGGCAAATAATCAAATGAGATCTCTTCGAATTCTTCCACCAAATCCTTAATATACTCATGATAAGGAATCAGTTTTGAATCACGAGTTTGCCATTCACCTCCTATTTACAGAATGATAAGTGCAGAATCACCATACACTTGTAATCTCTTAATTTTCATATCGATGGCCAATTGGAGACCAAGTATGCAAGCTTCATATTCTGAAATGTTATTGGTATAAGGAAATACCAACTTTGCAGCTACTAACTTTACCAAAAAAAAAAAAACTTTGCAGCTACTAGATAATCTTGACCCGCTGGGGATATCAGGACTGCTCCAGTGCCAGAACCGAAGAGGTTAACAGCTCCATCAAAATACATGATCTACTTGTCTTGTGACACCAAATGGATTCTTTCATCAATTTCATCCTAGTCATGTGACTTTAAGGGGCTTTCAGCCAACATGTCAGCTATGACTCGCCCTTTGACGGACTTCTAAGACATGCTCTAGATATCAAATTCGGAGAGCAATATTTGCCATTTAGCAAGCCTTCCAATCAGTGCAGGCTTTTCCAAAAGATACTTGATAGGATCATTTTCATTCACAAGCAGGATACGATGGTGAAGAGTGTATTGTCGTAATCTATGCAATACCCAAATTAAGGCTACACATGCTTTCTCAACTTCAGGGTATTGAGCTTCACCAGAAGTAAACTTCTCGCTAAGGTAGTAAATAGCGCGTTCCATTCCATCCTCTGATCTCTTCTGCACTAACATAGCTCCCAAAGACTCATCGTGAATGGTGAGATACAAGATCATAGGTATACCCGAAATAGGTGGTACCAAAACTGGTGGTTGTGAAAGATAGTGCTTCAATTGTTCAAAGGATTTTTGACAATCTTTGTTCCATTCAACTTTGGCATTCTTTTTCAATAGCATGAAGAATGGCTTGGCTATTTCAGATAACTGGGAAATAAATCTTGCAACATAATTCAATCTTCCCAATAAGCTTCGGACCTCCTTGACAGTAGAAGGGGGTTTCAAATCGCAAATGGCCTTCACCTTCGAGGTATCAATCTCGATGCCCTTGTTACTAACCATAAATCCAAGGAGCTTTCCAGACTTTGCCCCAAACACGCATTTAGTGGGGTTAAGCCTTAGCTTGAACTTTCTAAGTCGATCAAACAGTTTCCTCAAAACTTCAATATGGTCTTCACCTTATCGTGATTTTGCGATCATGTCATCAACGTACACTTCAACCTCTTTATGCATCATGTCATGAAATAGTGTCACCATGACTCTTTGGTAAGTTGCCCCTGCGTTCTTCAAGCCGAAGGGCATAACCTTATAATAGAATGTTCCCCATGGGGTGATGAAAGATGTTTTAGTCTTGTCTTCTTCTTTCATTCGGATTTGGTTATAGCCAGAGAAACCATCCACGAAGGAAAATAATTCAAATCCTGCTATGCTGTCTACCAGGACATCAATATGTGGTAATGAAAAATCATCTTTGGAACTTGCTTTGTTCAAGTCGCGGTAATCAACACATACCCGAACTCGCCCATCTTTCTTCATAACTGGGACAATATTAGCAATCCAGTCGGCATAATGAGTAACTTCAATTAAATCAACCTTTGACAATTTCATGACTTCTTCCTCAATCTTCTTAGATAATTCTTGCTTCGTCCTCCTAAGCTTCTATTTCTTAGGCGGAATGGCAGGATTGAGCGATAATGTGTGTTCTACAATGTCGGGGTCTAGACCCAGCATATCAGCATAAGACCAAGCAAAGACATCCCGGTACTTCTTCAAGAGTTTGATCAGTTGATCAGTATTTGTTTGAGAGAGACTTGTCCTAATTTTTGTTTCCTTGGGATTTTCTGGATTGCCCAAATTTATAATGACAGTTTGTTCTTCCGTGGGAGATTTGGATTCTTCATGTCGGATTCATTCTTTTTTAATAACCTCGGAATCTTCTTCATTTTCGGGATCAGAATAATCAGGTTCGTAAGAGTTTTTTGAACATGAATCCAAGCCATGCATATGACTATCATGATTATGCAAAGTGTCATGCCTAAGATGCAACAAGAAATGGTTAGTATATAAAGATAAGAAATGCAATGCATTAAGATGTGATGAAAAAACTTTTCGAATTCTAGATTTTCGAAAGTTTCATGGGGAACTTGTCCTCATATCATTGGACATCCTTGTTCCAAAGAATTATTTTGAAGGCTATAGATCGTGCGAAAGCCCAGGCCTCAAAGCATCGTCATAGGGCTAGTTTGGTATACTTTTGCACGTCTATTAACAAAACATGAGAATACTTTTATTGATATGCAGTAAATGTCATATAGTGTTTTGGATCCAAAGTTTGTGATCCGAATTATTACAACATATGAAATGAATGAATGAAATGAATGAATGAAATGAACAAATGGAAGTCCCTCGTAGGGGAGAATTAAATGGATTACAATCAGAAGAAAAGTAGAACACGGAAACATCCCTTACACAGCGGGATCGGTAGGTGGATCATCTTCAAAGCTTTCGGAAATGGCACCCACAAAACTCTCTTCAAATAGGTCAACGATATCATAGATATCTATTTCTTCATCTTGGAGAAACTTTGGCGGCCCAGGGAAGAAATCTTTCAACGGAGGAGAGAGCAAATGTCGATAACTCTTTTCTTTGATGCTCGGGTTTTTCTGGTTACCTTGATCCTAGCGATCGCCTTGGTAACCTAAGCCTTCTCGTTTTGTTCTTTTAGTCACCTCAATGGGTGTGAGAATGCCTTGGGACAGCTTTCCCAATCCTTTGCCAATAGTGGATCCATGTTCGATCAACACTTTGCTAGACATAAGGGCCGCCTTTGAATAGTGAGGCTTTCTCATAACAGTGCCTGCGGGCACATGAGATATTGACACTAACTCGAATGAATGGTAGCTTGATTCTCCTTTTACTTCTGGCTCCACGTAAGGAATTGCAGTATTGTTGAAGGTTTCGGTATTCTTCTGACAATGGACAGTTATAATCTTGCCACACACAACAAAGCGGATCATCTGATGTAGACTTGAGGGTATAACACCCGCAGCGTGAATCCAATGTCGTCCCAACAACAAACTGAAGTTGCTTGGGATGTCGAGCATTTGAAATTTCTGAGTGAACATGACTAGACCAATCATCAGCTGTAGGTCAATTTCTCCTAGAGCTTCCTTCTTCATGCCATCAAAGGCTCTGACTGGAGTTTTAGAAGGATGAACATTATCCATACCTACACCTAGACGGCGTAAGGTTGCTAACGGACAGATATTGAGAGCTGAACCATTATCAATGAGTACTCTCGATATCCTTGTATCGAAATGTTGAACAGAGATGTATAATGCTTTAGAGTGCACTCGCCCTTCTGGCGGCAAGTCTTTCTCGAAAAAAGAAATTTGATCTTTAAGGATAGCACCTATAAACTCTTCCAACTGTACCTCTCCAATTGTCTCAGGTACATGTACTTCATTAAGAATTTTTAAGAGAGCATTCCTATGTCTCTCAAAAGACTTGAATAGCTCAAATAACGAGATCTGAGCCGGCATTTTTCTTAACTACTCGATCACTTCTGCTTCACTCATTTTGAGGGTTTTGAGGAGTTGCTCTACCTCCTCTTCGGTTACAGCCTTTTTCTCGACACCTTCACGAGGTGGAAAACATCGGCCTGACCAAGTAACAGCATCTATCTCATTAGACTCATAATTCCAAGGAAATGCCTTGGAGTCATAAATAGGGGGCACTCTTGCCTTCAAATGCTCATCTTTCTTTGGTGGCAACTCGATCACAACAAGCTCAAAGTCCTCATTGGAGATCTTTATATCCTCAAAGCCATTAGCCATTAAATCTATAACCACAGGTTCCACAACATGCGCTTGGATTTCACAAGTAGCATTTAATTCAATTACAACAGGATCAATCACGGCAACCATGCCATCATCTTCGAATTCGAACCCCCATCCACTTGGGACGATAGTCTTAGGGTCGATAAAAGCACTTAAAGGAGGAGAGTATTTTACCATGAAGTCATATTTACCACTCGGCTGTTCGAGAGTATCAACAATTTTACCTTTTTCGATTGCCTTCCTAACGAACTCTCGATCCCAATGGGAGGTATGGCGTTCAAATTCTGAATCAGCATCGGAAAGAACCTCTTTATTATCTTCGTTGTTCCATTTAGTTGGAACAATGTCTTTCTTATGGGCTTTCTTCATAAATTCACGACCTCGACAGGCATTCTTGCTCTCACATTCCAAATCACCATCGAAATATGCATCACTCCAAGGTTCATCAATGTCTAGCTCATATCCGTCATCGTTTGGCTTAGAGCACGAGGCTTCATCTGCAAACTTGTAAGAGAAACTTTCGGATGACAAATCAATTACAGCGGTCTCGATGGACCCTTCGGGTTTCTTTCCTTGAAGAGGCTGAATTATGCCTAAAGCAGCCATCTTGGCTAGGCAATACATCTTCTCCTCTAGGGATACATTTCCTTCTTTCGATTGGTTTCTAGCTACAACCAATAGCTCTTCCAACTTCACCATATCGAACAAGAAAGGTTTCTCATTCTCGTCTCCAAATATCACATTAACGGCTTCGGTTTGATTGGGAAGTGGATTTTGTTGAACATTTGGTGTAGCATCTTTAAACGACAAGATCTTCTTATCTAGCAGGTTCTGAATTTTGATCTTAAGAGTATAACAGTTGTCCACATCATGGCCCTTCTCACCCATATGGTACACGCAAGATTTTGCTAAATCAAACCCAGCAAATTTTGGTGGGTTGTCTCTCAAGATTTCATTTGCCACGAGTCTTTGTTCAATCAACATCGGCAACAACTGAGACATAGGTCTTGGCAACGGAGTGAATTGTCTTTGTGGAGCTTTTCCTTTTCGATCAAAATTTCGGGAATAGCCCCCTGTTTCCATAGCGGACCTTTGAATCGGTGAGTTTAATGGCTTTTGAGTATTAGGATTTTGAATATAAGCAACCTCCACCATTGGCTCCTTATCCTTCTTTGAGGTAAATCTGCGAGTCGTCATCTCGGATAATCTACCCTCTCGTATGATTCCTTCGATACGTTCTCCCACTTCAACCATTGCGGGGAAATTGATGCAAGTGTTATTAAACATCTTATCAAAGTATTCTCGAGGTAGAGCTCAAAGAAACAATTGCATGATCTCTTTCTCAGACAGTGGAGGTTTAACTTGGGAAGCCGTAATTCTCCACCTTTGGGCATACGCTCTAAAAGTTTCATTTCTCCTTTTATCAACCCGGATCAGCTCTTTACGGGTTGGAGCAATTTCAGTATTAAACTTGTATTGTTGGAGGAATTCATCTGCGAGGTCTTTCCAGGTGTAAAATTTCTCCAAATCCAACTCGATGAACCAAGTTAAGGAGGAATCAGCCAAGCTATCTTGAAAATTGCTGATCAACAGTGGAGTGTTATTGGAGTAACAAGCCATCTTATTCAAATAGTATTTCAAGTGGGTCTTAGGGCACCAAGTTCCATCGTACTTCCTTGAGAATTCGGGCTTCTTGTAAAAATCAGGGATTTTCACCTTTGTAAAAGGCGACAGTTTATCAAAGCCTTGGAGTTGGTAACCTTGCAACATGCACAAGCGTTCTTCCAATTTTGCGAGATGTCTCGCACTCTCTTCATCCAAGTGAACAGTAGGCGACTCCTTAGGTGGAGCTTCCAAATCAATGACGGCGGGAATAGCATTAACGAGGACATCTTCAACTGGTCCTTTGTCAATAGGATCTATCACTGGTGCATTAACAGGCTCATTAAGAGTAGAAGCTGCAGCAGCAGGAGCCACAGGTGTGAAGTTCTTTACTTGATTTGCAAGATCAGTTAAGAGCGCCATCATTTGCGCCATCTGATTCTCAATGGTAATAATGCGAGTACGAGTGTCCTCGTTTTCCATCCTTGCTTGGCGACGGGTGCATATAATAGAACGCGTCTCAGCCGTATTTTAGTACCCTATTTTAAAAAAAACAGAAATCAAGTTAATATACAGAAAATGAATTGAGACGAAAATATAAAACCCTTCAATTTTATATTTTCTTTGGATGAAATAGAGATAAGAAATATTCTCATGATCCCAATATCACGTGAATAATCTCTTATCACAATTTCTTCACAAGAAATTATACAATTAAAGGGGTAACACGCGATGATTAATCAAGATGCCCCATCTATATTCCATTGGAATCTCGAAAAAGGAAGTACACACAAAGGGAAATTTCACTATTAACAACAAAATTCGTGAAATGCAATCCCTATAGATTAACAAGAAGAGAATCCTATTACATCATTGCTAAAATGAGTAAAAAAAGAAACCCTATACATCAAATCTATAAAATGAAAATTACATGAAAGGAGATTTCCTCATGGAATATAGCCAAACTCTTAATGGATCTTCTTTAGATGCGAGGCAAATTCGTTTGTTTTCTTGGGTCAAACATTCAACCTCGGCTAAAGCTTCATCCTTTTCCCTAAGAGCTCTTGCGGCTATAGCTTGTTGTTGAGTTGGCTTCTCGGGGACATTAGGGAGATCCACTTTAAGCTCGGGGTCGAGACGACGGTGTATGTACTCTGGTAATGCGTGATGTATCTTCATTTCCCCTTCCAATTCTGACTCATCGGTAATGAGAATCGGCTCCGGGTGGCATTTGTACCACATATCAATGATATACTTGATTATTTCTTTCAAATCTGCCATTTGGTCCTTTTGGATGACATCTTTGCGATAGTCAAAATGATATAACCCCAGCTTGAGGAATGGCGGAATCTTTTGAAGCGCTCGATATTGACGGATCACCCTAAAAGGGTAATATGATGTAGACCCCGTGAGACCCAAAAGTGGGATTGGGTTGTCGGATCCATTATTAAGGCGCACCTCGGGATTTCCAAGCCAACGAACATGCCATTGGATTTGATTTGGAACAAGGTTCTTAAAAAAATTAAACCAAGTTGAGAATGACCAATAAGGAAAGATTTCTTCCTTTTCTCTAAAGAGCGAGATAGGATGACAATATTTAGACACATCTATGATTTTCAAGCTCAAACCGAAATCTTTGAGGTGAGAGACCAACCAAATTTGGAGTAAACCTATTGGGGCTCTAAATATACCATTTCTGTTTTGTTTGAACTTATTGAGTGATACGAAGGTCTCACCTAGGATCATATTAGAGAATCTTTTGAACATACACACTTGATTGACAATGTGAATTACCAAAGGATCCATGGTCTTTTTGGTGAATGGAAAAACCACAAAACTAAAGAATGCTAAGAGAAAGACTCGAGGAATTTGATTACCCACCTCTTTAGGCAAGATAGAAAAATGTCGTTCTAAGAATGTAAAAGGGAGTGCATTAGAATTTCCTCTAAGAACGCTTTTGATTTGGATAATGTCAACTCTTAAGAATTGGCTCAAAAGAGTTATGGGATCTATATCTATCGGAGGACTAACTAGACCAAAAGATCCGACTCTTCCAATGGTAATATCGTACTCCTCAATTGTAGGGGTCAACTCATTTCGACCAAACACAAAAGTGGATGTCTTTGAGTTCCAAAAATGGGACAATGCTTTGATCATAGCAACACGAGGCTCGATGTATAAAAGTGCGGGAAGATATCCAATCCTCTTTTCCACGTAGTCTTTATGCTTTGACTTGAGACTTTCCCACATGACCATGAGAGCTCTAGGTATAGGGATGATTCGAATCTCTGACATATCCATTTTGACAAACCCTAATTTGGGGCATCGAAATTAATCACCACGCATTACAGAAAGAAATATAACGTGGAATTGAAATGGCGTAATTGAAATTGCAAAACGATACAATCAACCTTACCACGAAGAGAAAATGGCAAACACATCGACACATCGCATGAGGACATGCGAGTTTTGACATCTAAGGGTAGGATTCTAAGGTTTAAGGTCCCCACCTTAATAGATAAGAAGAGTTTACCCACCGCTACTAACGGCGGTCGGTGCACTTCTTACTAATCAAGATGAGCAGTATTGAAGAATGGATTACCACAAGGATTCACATGCGGATTCCACTCTTAATACCTCCTAAAGGTACCTTAAAGTGATCCGGGATTTTAGACCGCGGGACGTGGGTGCGTTGTGTCGTGCTAAAGCAAGTAAACATGCATTCAAATCTAAAGCAAACAACACTTCAACATAATCTCATACATTTGACATTCATCCTAACGCCACCTACAAAACAAAGGGTTTGCATTCACTCCACTCCTTATGTCTCCCACCTACAAAACCATTTAACACAAGGTTAGTGGACTAACCTCATTTTCCACACGACTTCGACATACAATCGATGCCACAAAATGTAGACAAGTGAGATAACAACCAACAAGTTTATTACGGCTTTAACCCACTTAGATTTGTAACCTAGTCCCCAGCGGAGTCGCCAAGCCTGTCGCGACCTACCCCTCGAGGGCCGAACTCGATGAGGCGGGTTTAGGGATAAGTATTCATGAAACGGTTCATATGGCACATCATAAAAAATAATTTTACTTTAAGTATAAATCTTTTGGTTATCCATATGGCCCATTGATCATGAACGTGGATTTTCCCTAAATCTATATCTCGCGTGACAGCGGATTGATTTTATTTTTTTTAGGAGTCGCCACTAGCCTAGGTCGGGGATCGGCTAGAATACCAAATCGAAACGTGGGAGTTTTGTTTCGATTTTTACGAAAACCAGAGATCAAAGGTTCGGGGACTAACTTACGTTAATATTTCTATTAATGCCCTTTCGGTACCGCTAAACTTAACATGGTTATTATCTAAATCGTCATGCATTTGTTCTTTACCATTTTCATGTCAAAATCTTAGTCCACTAGGTAATTATGCATCTTGTTTTTGTACTTTCATTTAAGATTCTAAATTAATCCTATCTTAATCTAGAAAAAGAAAGAAACAATCAATTGTATTGAAAAACATTGCGTAAAGTAACACTCGAAGTATTGAAAAGACGAGCTAATTCTAAGTGCTAGAAAGTAAAAATCCGCAACTCGTCGGACGTTTATTACAACACAAATTGAAAAGACCCAAAACATGATCGGGGATGAATGAATTGAATTTGAAATCGGATCGGACATCGGTTTATCGCCACCATCAAATGAGTACAAATTTAGACCGGGTTGGACATCGGTCAATCGCCTTGGCCTTTTCAATTTTGGATTATCTCCCATGGACCGCCTCTTGGGTGTTAGTGTTTTCATTCACAACATTCATTCACGATAAACAATGCACGAAGGAACAACCAAAGAAAAACAATGGTGCAAACAATTCACTAATTAAGCACGGGCCTTGGGATCGGCCTTTGTTTTTCATGCGTTTCGATTCACCACCCACCTAATCATCTAACATTATTTGATTAATGGTTAACCATAATGGGCTGCCATTTGCATTCACAAAACGGCAACTCATATCAATTAACCCCTAAAGTTAGGTTCTAAGTGACCATAATGAGCTACCCACCGAACATGCACCGGGCCTAACATTCATCTAACAAACACATGCATAGCAATGAAATAAGCATGCATTCAGGCCCATGGGTCTTATTTCGAAGTCAATCAAGCAATGAGAAGTGGGCTTCATAAAAAGACCACTTATTCAGTTATTATCTAATTCGGATTGCTTCTGCTCAGATGTGATTAACTAACCTAATGATGACCAAATGAAGTGATTTAGGTGTCATTAGAAAGCTTATGACATGAGGATCAAAAGTCAAGCAGACCATTGTTTCTAAATCCTCACTGATTTTCCCGAAAATGACAAATTTACTCTCGTTGACAGGCTGGACTCGGTTCTGTTAAGGATTTCAAAATAATGGCGGGAAAAATAACAAACCTTATCAAAACCATGTGAAAATTTTTAGGCAGTTAGGATTCTCCGTGTCCAATGAATTTCATGTTTTGAGTTTTTGCTAAAAAATCCTCCCAATTTTTATAAAATTCGGTTTTCGCAAAGGGCTCAATTGCAAATCAAATTTTAATCCGAGAAGACCTTTTATGAAATTTTAAGCAAATTGACCCTCCAAAAATTGATATTAGGCCCTCAAAATTTTTAGTCAACATAATGAGACCCCAATGAACAACTTTGTAATTTTGAATTTTTGCAAAAAAGGACTCTAACTTTATCAAATTCGGAAAAACATCTTTTAGATTCAAAAGGAATGAAAATCAGATCTGAACACAGATACTGATTCGATCATAAAAATTCCTTTTGAAAATTCAAATGAACTCTGATTTTGATGAAATTAGTATTAATGGAAAGATCTCGATCTCAATGTAGACTTTTGTGAAGAAAATTTTTTCATATTTTGAACACATGAATTTATGAAAATCGAAGAACACGCGAAGGTCAATCAGCAACCAGTCTGTCACATGATTCATGCATAGATGATGTTCCAGATCGTGCAATGCTAGCATCCTTGGAGTTTTATGAAAATTTTATGATGAACAGACTAAGATGTGCTTTACAACTTTCATGAAGAAAGGTTTTTCAAAAAATGATCATAGAAAATCAGAAAAATCATCAAACAACACAACGTCAATCAGGAATACATCAGAGCAGACTTGAACATCACATTCCAGATTCTGATCCTAACTTCCAAAAGAGTT
Source organism: Syzygium malaccense (assembly GCA_031216405.1). Lineage (NCBI taxonomy): Eukaryota > Viridiplantae > Streptophyta > Magnoliopsida > Myrtales > Myrtaceae > Syzygium > Syzygium malaccense. The sequence continues at coordinate 20,263,786 of CM062255.1, forward strand.
TTGACATAGCAAATTAAGTCCAATTGAGGCATGGAATATATCAAATCGAAGCTTAAGACGTGTTTTACGATTCTCTAGTTTGTCACTTCACAAGATTTCGACGGTAACTTGTTGAAATCGGCATCTCAAACATGCAGGTTTTCCTGGACACGAATTTACAGAAACACATCCAAGAGCACTTACCTTGTTTAACGATGCTCCAATGCACGATCGAGCGATCCGGCCTCCGTATTCAGATTAAGAATAGTACGGAGAAATCTCAAAAAGCTCGGCCAACCTATGAGAAGAGATTGCACAAACTATAGTGAGAATTGATTCGATCTCGCACTAGTGAACTAATAATGGAGAATCAAATCAAAAGACGCGATCCGGTGGCCGTTCAACGAGAATCCGGCCACCACAGCGACATGAAGACGCTGAGGAATGCTGTTGGAGGTTCTGGATTGCCGGAGGGAACGTCGGTTGGCCGGTTTAGCTGCTTGCATTGGCGGATCAGATCACCGGCAGCAAAACCGGTGATGCTATCGTGAAGAAAAACTCGCCGAAATGTGGAGCTTCGGCCACCAGCGGCCTTGGCTGGTGTTGCGACTAATTTCGTGACACCGTGGGGGATGACGGTGTGGTGGTGATCCGTCGAAAAATGGCCGACGATGAGGTGGAATGGCCGGCGACTGAGAGAGAACGAGAGAGAGAGAGAGAGAGAGATCGTGAGTTTAGAGAGAGAGCGAGAGATAGAGAGAGAGAGAGAGAGAGAGAGAGAGAGAGAGAGATTGAAGAGAGAGAATCCATATCTGAAAATAAGTGTCCCCCCCAATTTTGGAGGGAAAAAACACTATATACCCCCTCAACTTTGAATCTTGGCCCTTAGATTAATCCAATAGCCCAAAATGCATCCTTAATGATTAAGAATATTCTTTAGAGGTTAAGGATTGGTGACATGGCATCATGGATGAACATGATCAATTCTAAATGAATGGCCACGATTGATTTGCTTATCCCCTAATTAATTTGCTTAATCCTCAAAGAAGGGCATTTTAGTAATTTCGCTTAGCTGCATTTTCGTAATTTTCAATTAAGGGCATTTTTGTCATTTTTGGGCTCAAAAGAATGTGGCCAACCTTGGCTGGTCGGAATAGACCGTCGATCGCCGAACTTTCGACCGGAAAATGGCTAGTCCGATCGGACCGGTTCAATTTGAATCAAACCGGGTTAAGCCAGTTAGCCCCGAATTTGGCCTGATTGAACTGGTTCAATCCTTGATTCCTTTTGTTCCAATTTGGTACAATTTGATCTCTATCATAATTAATTAACTCTATTAATATCAAATTTAATCAAATTGGATTGAACCGATTTGAAATTCATGCACAAATTGATCCAATTTAACTTGTTTGGCTCAATTGTTCTTGAATTTGAGTAACTGCATGGCCAAGCTAGACTAACAAATTTAATTGAAGTCCAATTAAATAAATTGAATCTCAATTCATCAAATTGAATATTAGTCTAGAGTGGGTCAAGTTGAATTGCACTGATTAGACCAATTACTCTTAGACTTCTTAATCATTGTATCACTAAATTGATCAAATTGACTCAAATTCATGTGAATCTTCCAAAATTGATTTTGAATTTGGATTTCATATAAGAAATTAGGCTCATTCATGCCTCAATTGCGCAAATCATGAAGAATCGATCAAAATCATTGATTTGGGCCAAAATTGGGGATTTTTGTGTTTGGCTTGAAATCACAAAATTTGTTCCAAAATTGAATATAAGATGACCTCTAGATCAAATGTCATGAAGGAAACTAAACTAAAAAATGACTAGAAATGAAGTAATTCTATTTTTGGCCGATTTGAACCAAATTCCGCAAATTGGGAAAAAGTTGATTCTAAATCAATTTTTGTAAAATTTCAAATGCCAAAGGTAAATTGAATGTAAAATAAGATGATTTTCGGATTTTTGTATTTTTCAATTTTTTTTGTCAAAGGTTTGACCAAAAGTCAAACCCTAGTTGACTTTTTACTAGGAGCTTGATTTTATGATTAAATCTTTGAATTTTTCTGAAATTTTCACTTCTAAAGTAAAATTAAACTTGAAAGGAATCTTTTTATGCGAAAATCCCCAATTTGACCCGGGGTTGACTTTTGGTCAATGGGTTGACCAAAAAGTCAAATCGAAAGGCAACTATTTAACTTTTCGGGTTTTTGCATGAAATGAATAGAAAATCGCTTACAGAAGCTAGGCCAATAGACAGAATTAAAAAACAACCCTTTTTGCTCAAGAAACGGGCTCCGTTGCGATCGGAAACCATAATATCGAATTTTCTATTTTTAATGACGCGTCGGCTAAAAATTAGGTGTCAATAATTGTGTCTTCACAACAATTGATTCTGGGACCTTGAATTGCATAATGGTTACTCCAATTGCATAATTTAATAGATAAATAAAAAATCCCCAAAAAATCAATTGGAAATTAGGAATTTTGAACCCAAATTGGGAATCGTGCCCAATTTGAAATTTTCGAATCCTAAGACCATCAATCCTAGGGTTAATCATGTGTGGTTAATTCAATTTTGGCTTCAATTTTGCCTAATCGGGTCATTAGAATATCAAATTGAACAAAACCCTATTAACCCGAGTACAAAAATGAGAAAATCTTGGGCTCAATTACAATAAAAATTGGGAAAAATTATATCTTTGGGTTCAAAATATGATGAGGAATCCAATTTTGGGATTTAATTTTAAAAGATTGGTTGAAATTGAGTCTAATTTGAGTATTTGGTCAAAACCGGAGTTGCCAGGTCAAGCGGGTCGACCTGACCCAAGCCGAACAGTGCATCTTCTTCACTCGGATCACCAAAGTGCATACTAAATCTAGAAAATTCTCGTGCAAAGCCAGAACTTCACCGATTTAATCTAGCCATTCTTGTCACTCCCCGCACCCTATGGCACGCGATAACCCCTTCATCGGTCAATTTAGAGCGACTTCCCAAGACTCGTCGCCGACCCAAAACCCAAATAAGAGAATAACACATATGCGGAAGCAATCAAAACACTCGTACATAATAAATCAACATGATCAAGGATAGCGATAATTACGATAAATACAACTTGCATTAATAACAGGGATTTACAATATCCAATACAAACAAAATATACACCAACTAAAAATGGGTCAACAGCCACTAACTTCAAAAAGGGGTAGGTGGCTCGGACGGTCAGGCACTAACTCTAAAAAGGGCTCTATTAAAAAGGGGTCGGCCATACCTAACTATGGTCAAGACTAAACCCTAGGGCCACCAATGCATGTCGGATCCTGAGGACTCGGATGAATCGTCAGATGACTCGAACTTAGAATCCATCGAATCTGACTCGGACTCGGCCTCTACTGACTCCACCCCAGAATCATCCTCCGGCTCAAGCTCTTGCTCCATAGGCTCTAGCTCCAGCTCAATGTCAGATTCCCATTCCATCGGCTCCTCTTCCTCGGACTCGGTATCCATCCCGATGACGATTGGCTGAGGGTCAGAATCCTCCTCCATCGGCTCCTCTCCCTCGGACTCGGTATCCATCCCGATGACGATTGGCTGAGGGTCAGAATCCTCCTCGGATGTAGTAGCGGGGCTCACGATCTCCCCATCGACAGCCTGCGTGTAACATCCTGAATTTTGTTCTAATTTCAAGATCAATGAAATAGATATTATTTCTTATTTAATTTTAATAAGTTTCGCTCGGAACTGATTACTCTCGAGATACTAACTAATGGGGAATGGCTAACTAGGAAAACGATACGTGGACCAGGGACCCGATTGCGAATCGGGCACCGATTTAGAGAAACGACGAGGAAATATTTTGGGCCAATGTGGGCTGATCCTAGGAAGGTGACGGAATTAGTTTGGCTAATGATGTACGATCGGATTGCGGGTGATTCCGCACGATCGAGAGTACGCATAGCGAACAAATTTCGAACTTAAATCGAACAATCGCGACATCCGGAACTAGTGATAATTCCTCGCGTTCTCCTGGTAATCGGGACCATCATGACTTGAGTAACTCTAGGTCGATACGCATAACCCTTAAACAGCCGTTCGTTAGTGAGAGACCCTAAAATTGTAATTGAGCAATTTTAATCGCGGAATTAGATCCAGACTTGGACATCGAATTTCGTGGACATACGCGACTATTTTGTGAGGACGACGTTGTTTTAGTGTGGCCAATTATATTTGGGATTGGTATAGTCAAAAAATGGAAATTCGGGCCGAAATTAAAAAATTACAATTTTACCCCTAGGCCTGCCTTGTATTCTGAATTTTGAGAATTATTGGGGGACATTTTGGGGATTTAATTGGTCATGTTCAGCCCCCATTGTACCAAAAATTGTTGGACCAAATGGCCCCTCTTGGATAGTGGGGTTGACCATTATTGGTCGTCGGATTTAATTGATGAACGAATCAAGGCCGTTGGATCAAGATTGTGTGTGTGGACATGATGGACTTTTAGTGGAGGTTGTTCAACAACCCTACTAAGCCAAGCCTTAAACCCTCTCTCACTCTCCCTCATTCTCATCCGGCCACAACTCTCTCTCCTTCACTCTCCCAATCTCGTCTCTCTCTCTCTCCCTCTGTCTCGGCCACATGAGGGCCCTCGCCGGAGTACGCCGCCACCCGCCAGAGCCGGAGCCACCACCCGTCCACGCCCCGCCTAGCTTCACCATCACCACCCACCTCGCCATTTCCTCTCTCTCTTCCATTCGGCACCGTAGGCCAACACGATTAGCCCTTGGCCGCGCCGCACGCCGCGCGCCTATCACCGCACCATTTCGGAACTAGCCTCAACGAACTAGCTTCCCCTTTTTTCGTGTGAGCTCAGCCGTGCCGATCGCCGCCGAGGAGCCGCTGATCACTGCTGCAGCGAGGCCAACTTGAATCGCCCGTTCCCCTACCTGTTCGGCTGTGTTTGGAGCTTAGGACTAGGTGAGTAATTATCCCTAAGCCCTAATTAGGCTACTAAGCATTTCTAGATAGGCTAGGGTTAGATTAGGGGTTATTTAGGGTGAAATTAGGCTTGATTAATGGCTGATTATTGGAGGTTGATTAAGTGATGATTACGGGAATCTATTACGATGATTTGGAAGTGGAAATATGGCTGAGAATGTGCTGATTTGTGGCTGTCCATATCGGGATTAAATTGGACTAAGATTGGTCAATTTGGGGTTTAATCGTGAACTTCCGAGCATGCCTTGTGATGTCCCTCTTATGGCTGATTCATGTTGATTTAGATGTTAATTTCGTGATGCCATGTCGTGTGCCTAAGTGTGGCCGAGTATGGAGTAGCATGGCGGGCCTCAAGTGTACGAATTTATATTGCTCTAATCGTGTGACTTATGAGTGCTGATATTGTGGCATGCAAGATTTGCATAGAATTGCTTAAATTGGGCATGTCGTAGCTGATTTGAATCGAGTAATTCTTTAGGTATGCTAATTGTAATTGAGCACGTCATGATGTGAATTGGGCATGTTGAGATGCACGTTGAATTGGCTATGATTGTTGATGTGCCGTGTGAAATTGAGTGCTCATTGTAAATTTGCATGGTTGCCCGAGTGCCGGACTGTATGGCTACGCATTTCGCATGTTGAGCATTGGCTTGAGACGAGACTTGTGCGAGTATGAGTGCCTAGCATAAGCATGTGATCACTTAATTGCCCTAATGCGTTTTACGCGGTGTTCAGATAAAATTGGCTGTGTGCACGTGTGATCACCATAAGCCCCGATGAGTGTTACGCGGGGTGTTGAATCCGTTCTGACGCGTTTTACGCGGGCACCCCCATGGCCATAGGCTATCCAAGTTAGCATTTTCTCACCCTGTTTGATGATTTTATATTGATTGGGACCGACGTAGTTTGTATGATAATCTATGGGCTTAAATAGCTGGTTTAGGATAGTTAGAAAGTTTGGTATTTTTTTTATCGGCTTTACGTCGATCGGCAGTGGTCTGACGACGAGTCGGTTTAGTTAGGTTGAACGGGGGAAACATGATCTTCATATTCAATCAATTAGAGTGACAAAGAACTCACCGGAAGGTCGCCGGAGTGGGGCTCAAACCGGTGACCTTAACAACTTAAAATGGAGAAACTTGCACACCAAGTGTTCGGTAAAATGCCGAAGAGAAAAAGTGCAAAACGGCATCGTTTTGTCGTTGTGCCCGTCGGAGAGTCAATCGGCACTAGCGATATTCGGTTCGATTCGGTTGAACTGGGTTGAATTGACCGTTTCGGTTCATTTTCCCTGCAGGAAAATTCAAAAAAAAAAAATTCAAAAAAAAATAGAAATTTTAGCAAATTCATAAAAAATCAAATAAAAATTCTAAAATTTTTTCAGAAATTCGAAAAATTTAAGAAAATTAGAAAATTCATAAAAATTCAAATTTTTTAGGAAAATTCTTAAAAATCCAGAAAATTTAGAAAACACAAATAAAAAATGTGAAAAATTCAGAAAATCTAGAAAAAAAATTAGAAAAATCGAAAATTCATAAAAACTTTCAGAAAATCATAAAAATAAATTCTTTGTTAATGAAATTCTCATAAATTCAATTTCAAAAAAATAAAAAATTTTAAAAATTCGCAGAATAGTTTAAAAACATTGTGGCCAACCTTGGAAAGTGAAATTTGAATTTTTGGAAGTGCCTATGTCACATTTCTAGAAAATCTCAAATTTAGGGATTGTAACCCCTAAAAAACCCTAAAACCCTAAAAAGACACAAATCATGAAATGAACAAGCCTTTAGGGCTTGATTAGGGTTTGGATGTTTTGGTTGGATTTCATTTTTATAGACAATTTAGGATTGTTTGGTTTAATTGACCTTGATTGCGCATTCAATTCTTGATTGATTTTCCCCACAATTAGAATAGGTAGGATTAGTGGGTAAGCCTCGAAAACTTCTGTGACACGTTAGACATCATATAGTTCTTAGGTACCGAAAGGGCATTAGAGATCTTGATTCGGGATTATTAGCATAACTAAGTCCCCATATTCAGAATCTCTAGTTCATAGAATCGTGGTATTTCTCCCATACTCCAATTAGGTTTCTAGTCAACTTACAAATAATGACTAGTGACGACTCCAAAATCAAGAACTTAAGCTAAACAGGAAATTATCATCCGCTGTCACGTAAAGTATGCTTTGGGAAAGACCCTTACACAAAAATACCTCAGTAGCGCGTAAACCCGAAAATCCAAAAAAAAAGTGCGGTGCAACAGAACAATATCCATAAGGTCCCACTCTCCTGTCTTATCATTCGAAGGACCATCAAATCCACGAAGTGGACTAAAGGATTGATCCTAATCTCTAAAGAACCATGCCAAAAGGTATGAGGCTTCCAATATGCCTTGCCCTCATCCACCCAAACTATACTGGCATGCCTAATATACACTATATCTTCACCTATCGAAAACTCCATCAACATATGCTCCATATCCATTATTACCCCAAAACATTGTGGATGGCCATTCATATTCATTGTTGAGGGTCTGAAAGGTTTAAATTACAACAATGAGAATAAATCTCAATAAGTAAACTCCTTAAGCCTCGCTTAGGGTAACATGTACCTTGAGATCACCCTAATCATGCAATCCTATTTATCATGGTAACTTAATAACAATAACCTTTCCCTGGCACAACCAACGTATAATTTATAAGAAAGGCTCTAACGAGCACCTAACGGTATCATCATACGACATGTACTCACCAAATACAAACATATCATGGCATTACATAAACATGCATATTAATAGTTAATAATCAAGACATGCTCAAATATCACTCTTGAACACAAAACATTCCCCAATGCAAATAGCACTTGTAGTTATCCAAATTATTAACGACCTCTCGAACCATACTGAACCCCTGTTGGTCTTCCAGTCTAGTCGGGCATCCCCTCGCTACTTCGGGCGCAGTAACGTTTGGGATCAGACCCCCCTCGGTATGCCGGATACCAAGTGGCATTCCATTAAAGAGCATCGATCCAGGCTCCACCGCGATCGGTAACGTCTAGAACCCTCACCTAGACGGCATCCAAACACTCGCCGGGCATTGTCTAGAACTTTCGCCTGGACGGAACTTGTCATGGCCATGCACGTAAACAATCACTGATTGCCAATGTTTATCTTTCTTAATTAGTCAACGCATAGTATTTATGACGTGCATTTTTTCTACGAACGAAAATGTCATGAATTGCATTCATATCCATATCAAATATCATTATCTAGTCACAATTCACCATGATTCACCAAGATTAGTCATGATTAACCACACGATCTATTATCAAGCCACAAGATCAATGTTTAAACTCCAAGACCAACTTCATCAGCCATGATCAATCAACTTTAGCCACATGATTGTCACCACAACCACACGATCAAACATTAATCACTTAATTAGCCATGATTAAATTAATTAACCACATGATCATCAATCACAATCACACGATCAACATTAGTCACATAATCGGCCACGTGATTAGCATTTGCACCACATGATCAAACAATTAGGACATGATCAACCATTGATTGAATTAATCAGCCACATGATTAACTTTAAACACTTGATCAACCATTCTAAGCCACATGATTAATGATTAGCACATAATCAACCATGATTAACCATTTTTAGTCATATGATTAACATCAAACAATCAAGATTAAACCACATGATCAAACCTTATGCCTCACGATATGCCTTCTAAGTCAGAAGATTAACCATTAATCAGCCATAGATCAGCCCATAATTAGCCACTAATCAGTCTACAATTAACCACTAATCAGCCATTAAATCAGTCCATTAGTCACTTATCAACCTAATCAAGGTTTAGGAAGGTACTTACTACTAATCCTAAGCCCAAAATGTCATTAAACTAGCAGCTAATGGTCTTGGCATGCAACAACAACCTCGGCCACGACGAATGGTGGTGACAGCAGCTAGTCACAGATTGAACGGCAGCTAGGGGCGGGGGTTCATGTGTGGTGGAGCTGGTGGTGGCGTGAGGGTGGTGGCTAGTCGATGATAGTGGTGGACAATGGCTTGGCCGAACAAAAAGGGTGAGTGAGAGAGTGAGTGAATGAAGTGAAGAGGTTGATATGAAAATGATGAAATAGAGAGAGAATGGGCTGAACAACATCATCCAAATTAAAGGTCGAGATCACCCATGGGTCCCCAAGTCAAGATCCAAAGGCTAGGATTGCTTCTTGAAAAGGTTTCTAAAAAGGGCAATTAAAAAAATAGCCAAAGCAAGAAGGGTAATTCTGTCCAAGAAATTTGATCACACTAGGAGGTACAAAGACCAACATGACCTTGCACTCAACCAAGAAGTCCTAGAATTCAAAAGGGTGAAAGGGTCTTTTCCAATTTTCGGGCCGAATTTCACTTTTCCAAGAATTTTTTAGCAAACCGATAACTAAGCATGCTAAATGAGGCAACGTCAAATATAATAGTTTTGATATCCTTAAAGTTTGATACCCAAGTTCGGATTCCAATTCATGGCCAAAATCGATCAATTGTGACTTTAGTGTATCTCAAACTAACGGGCGACTTTTAGGAGTTATGCGTATTCAACCCGTGGTTGATTTGATATCAAGCCATGTTTAAGTTTACTCAAGTCATGGTGAACTTGATTGTCATGTAATTGCGAAGGTCAATCAATAGTTTTAAAGGACTCGATCGTTAGAAATTGATTTAGGAACGTTAATCCATATAATGGTCAAAAGGAATCACCCGTGATCCATTTGTATAATATTAGCAAATCATTCCATAACCATCTTTGGATCGGTCTATAATGGCCCAAAATATCCCCTCGTCAATTCTTATGATCGAAGTGTCAATCCACGGTCGAGTTTTTAGGTCATACGTACTTAATTCCTAACTAGTTATTCCCTAACGGTTAGTCTTCTCGTAAGTGATCAATTCAGAGTGAGATTTAACTAAAAGTACATTGATGAGATAATCATTTCATAAATCTCGAAAATGGATTGAAATTTAGAATGTCACACTTTGAAAAAAATTTTAGAAGAGGCTGGGAAAAACGTTGCTTCATAATCCTTTCATTCTCTCTAGGTGAAAACCTTGGCTACTAGTCTGTCTTTAAATTTCTCAATCTTTCATTTAGAGTCCATTTTAGTCTTATACACCCATTTGCAGTTGATGTGCTTGTGACTTTCAAGCAATTCAATAAGCTCCCAAACACCATTATGTTTCACAAAGTGTATCTTGTCTTTCATCGCATCCAACCATAGATCTAATTGAGGATAAGAAACTGCAACTGCATATAACACAACCGATATCATAGACATGCTATACTAGATATATAGTTTAGTGGTATAGCTGGTCATCTCTCCTTGATAGATCTCTTGAGTAGAGCTACTACAACCTTATTTTGCTCCTGTGGGGCTTTAGGAACTTCATTAGGAGCTACCTCAATAGATCCTAGACCTAAACACCAAGCGAGATAAGGATGAGCCCGAAATGGTGGCCCGTCCTCATCGACCCAAACTATATTGTAATACCTAATATAAGCTTCCTCGTTTCCTACGGGGTATTCGGTCGCCAATTGCTCTATGCAATATGGGATCCCAAAATGAAGCGATGCCTCCACCATCAAACTATATTGTAATACCTAATATAAGCTTCCCCGTTTCCTACGTGGTATTCAGTCGCCAATCGCTCTATGCAATATGGGATCCCAAAATGAAGCGGTGCCTCCACCATCTTCAAGGTCGGGGGTATGAAAAGTGGAGTTTAAACAACAATGAGAATAAATCTCAGTGAGTAGGCCCCTTAAACCTAAACTAGGCTAACATGCACCTCTAGACAAATATAAACCAAACACACAATGCAACATTCGAACGACTTAGGCCCTTGGCTTAAATCAAATATATTCTTGAACCTGCAGGTTAGACATATAAGAATAACAATAACAGTGCAGAACCCAACCATGATACATGTGCAATATCACTTGGCCACGATGCATGTCATGCACATGCTCATGCTCATACTCATGCTTATGCTCATACTCATGCTCATGCTCATTAATACACTTTTGCACACTTGAACACTTGCTAATTTTCCATTTATTCACCGACCCACGTAAAACGCATCAGGTCATTTACTCATCGATCGATCTTCGGCCCGTGTAAAACGCATGAGGCTCATGACACCACACGCGTAAAGCACATCAGGTTGGTCATCTTTCGGTAATTCGGGTATCGTCCCGCATAAAACGCATCAGGACAGGTTCAATACCCCACGTAAAACGTATCAGGGCTTTATGTGATCACACGTACACATCCACCAATTATTATCTGAACCCCGCATAAAACACATTAGGGCGATTAGGTGATCACATGCTCATGTCATTCGTGCACACTCGCATAATGCACATGTTATGCCAATGCTCGATATGCACATTCATGGCTATAATGTCCACGCTCGGTATCCATAATTTCCACATTAAGCATTCAATTTCACTTGGCCACATGCTCAATAAATATCACAACATGCTTAATTAGTGCCATAACATGCTCACTTAAGCAATTAAATCAAAACAGCCATGGTACCTAATTGGCACACAAAATCACGCGGTCAAGCCAATAGGATTATGCATGCTTAAGGCCCACCGAGCATCTCATCATTTGGCCACACTGAGCACACAACATAACATCACAATATTAATCACCAATCACACCCAATTCAGCCACTACATAGACAATTCAAAGCACACTAGGCAATCAACAAATAAACCACATATTAATCAAACGAAGTCCAATTCGGCCCGCCATGATTAGCCCTTAAACAGTCTACTCTAGGCTACTAATCCACCTCCAAATCATCATATTATGCCATTAAATCACCACAAAATCAGCCACTACTCAGCCCACACATTGCACCCATTCTAGTCCATATAATTGCCCAAACTAGTTCCACAATGATCAGCCAACAACCAGCCCATTCTAGGCCACCAAATCACATTTATATTATCACATTGACCTCCCAAAATAGCCACATTATCAGCCTTAATCATCCGCCACTAATCAACCCCTCAAATACCCTAATTAACCCCTAAAACTTGTCTAAAGTGCACACTAGCCTAATTAGGGTTTAGGGTTTGTACTCACTAGGTTTTGAGCTCTAAATGTGGGCTGATCACAAGAGAGGACGGGCTAGACGATGGCTACTTCAAGCCGGTTCAACGGCGGCGCTCCGGTGGTCCTCACGGTGGCACTCGGCGGCAAATGATGGCCGGTGGTGATGACTGAGCTGGGCGACGAAGTCGGGTGATGGTGCTGGGGATGAGGTGGCGAAATGATGAGGAAAAAGAGCCGAGGTGGTGGTGGTGCAGTTAGATGGTGGCGCGCAGGCGATGGCGGTACACGGGCAGTGGCGGATGGCCAAAGCTGGCAGCGATCGGGCTGGTGGTGTGTCGAAATGAGGAGAAAAGAGAGAAAGAGTTGGTCGGATGTGGGGGTGAGGCGACAGGCTGGTGTGGATGGTGACGACATATGGCTACCCCTGCGGTCGGCAGCAACATGCGGCCGCAGCGGCTGCTCCGACAATGGCTGCTTCTCACGGCCAAGGAAGGAGAGAAATGGAGAGAGTGAGGCGTGAGAGAGGGGAGTGGCCGGTGCAAATGGTGAGAGTGAGAGGAGAGAGAGATTTCAAGAAGTGTTTTATGCAAAGTGGTGAGTGGGGTGGTTGAACAAACCCATTAAAATTTCCCATCTCACCCACTCCACTCAAGACGAGATCCAATGGTTAGAATTCAAGGGCCAATCTAATCTATCCACTATCAAGGGCCTAGATTTAATCTTGCTCAAAATATCCAAGGGCACTTTGGGGATTAGCAAAGGAGATGGGGGGCATTCTTGACCAACATTTTCGACACTAATAGGGCTGAATAATACCAATTAAACGTCTAAAATTCGGAACTAAGGCATGGGGCTTTAGGCCAATTTGGTAATTTTCTACTTTCGGTCCGAAATTCCATTTTTCGATCACACCGATCGCAAATATGATTGGCCACACTTATACGACGTCGTCCTTGTAAAATAGTCGCGTACGTCCATGAAATTCGACACTCAAGTCCGGATTCAATCCCACGATTAGTTTCGCTCAAATACGATTTTAGTGTCTCTCACTAACGGACGGCTGTTTAGGGTTTACGCGTATCGACTTAGGATTGCTCGAGTCATGACGGTCTCGATTTCCAAGAGAACGCGAGGATTTATCGCTAGTTCCGGCGGTCGCAATCGTTCGGAATAAGTTCGAGATTGTTGGCCACACATACTCTCAGCCGTGCGGAATCACCCGTAATCCGATCGTATGTTGTTGACCAAACCAAATTCGTCACCCTCCTTGGATCGACCCACATTGGCCCAGAATATTTCATCGTCATTTTTCGGAATCGGAGCTCGATTCACGAACGAGTTCTTAGGTCCACGTACCGTTTTTCCTAGTTAGCCATTTCCTATTAATCAGTATCCCGAGATTGATCAATTTCGGGCGAGACTCTCTAAAACGAATGAGAAATACATATCCATTTTATTGATCACGAAAGTGAGTCAAATTCAGCATGTTACAATTCTAGCATATGTTAATCGATATTTCCAACTGGATAATGATGAGCTGGCATTGGATAATCATCCTAACCGAATCAAGTCGGTGGACAACTTTTGAGTGGGAAATCAATCAAAAAAAGGGAGAAAAATGGACTAGGGAGAAGGGGAGGTGTTCGGAAAAATTTCAGAGAGGGAGGAGAGAGAGAAATGATCGAACAAGAAAGCCCGAACAAGAGAGATTATGCGTAGAGGTCTCGGCAGTTGAGTGACCAACGTTTTTCCGGCAAAAAACGCCGACAAATTAGCTCCAATCGTGGACCTCCGCACCTGAGAATTCAGAGATAGTTGATCGTTAAGGCCTAAAAATCAGGCTCGGTTGGTGAATTCAGGTATTGTCCGGCAAAGCAGAGGTCATAGACTAAGAGATCAATTGTCGAAGAATAGTCCTACAGTGGTAGATTAGCTCGGAGACTCCTATTTGCCCTCCGACGAAGCAGGTAAACTTCGTTCGTCGTCACAATTTTCCCTATTTTCCAAAATAGGTTTTTAGTTCAAACGTGTATGTGCTTCTCGATTTTAACTATGATTGATGATTAAAACATGTTTTGATCACATATTTCATTATTTTGGTTGCATTTTGAACGATAAATCTTGCATAAACCGAGTCGGCCATGGTTGTTGAACTTCGCCAGAGCTTCCCCGACTTGACCGGAACGTTGCCATGAACATAGGTCATCCAACTCAGTCTTCTTTGACAATGATTGATGTTTTTCTAGTATTTTGAGTCAGTTTAGACGGTTAGGGCAATTTGAATGGTGATTTGAAATATGGAAATGTTGTTTAGGTTAGAGATGGTTTAGGTTATTCCAATCGATTTTCACCCACTGGTGAATGTCCGATGGCATTCTAATAGGACTAAGTTGATAATAGAACATGTGGACTTGATGATGGTGCAAATGGAACGGCGAAATAGTTGCTGGAAGGTCGCCGACGATGAGCCCAAACCAGTGACCTTGAGAACGTTAAATGCGGAACAATACATGCCAACTGTTTGTAAAAATGCCTCAATGAATTTGGGCCAAAAAAGGCGCTGTTTTAGTGTGCCGTGCCCACCGAAGAAGAAGATCGGCGCCGGCGCTGGCCAGTTCAATCTCGACCGCACCAGTTTGAACCAGTCCGATCCTGTTCAATTCCTCGGCAGAAAAATAAAAAAAAATGAAAAAGAAAAAAATGAAAAAAAATTTCATAAAAATTAAAAAAATTCAGAAAAATTCGAAAAAAAGATTCAGAAAATTCAAAAAATAGAAAATAAAAATTCAGAAAAATAAAAAAATTGGAAAATTGAAAAATTCATAAAAAATTTTAGAAAATCATAAAAAAATCAATTCTCGGTTTAAAAAATTTTCCAAAAAAAATTCAAAAATTCAAAAAATTTGAAAATTCACAAAAAGGTCCAAAATCATCATGGCCAATCATAAAAAGTGAATTTTTTATTTTTGAAAGTGCCTAAATGGCATTAAAAAAAATCAAAAATCAAAAATCAAAAATTTTGAAAATCCACAGAATGACTTAAAATCATCGTGGCCAGCCATAAAAAGTGAAATTTGAATTTTCGGAAATGCTTAAGTGGCATTTTTGGAAATTTTCAAATTAAGGGTTATAACCCCTAAAAAACCCTAAAATCCTAAAATGTGTAACTCATAAAATGAACAAGCTATTAAGCTTCATTAGGGTTTGGATGTTTTGCTTGATTTTCATTTTTAGTGACTAAATTAGGGTTGCTGTGATTGATTTGCCATTGATTGTGCATTTAATTCTTTGGTGCTTAATTGTTTATTCATGATTAGATTAGTGAATTGACCTTATGAATCCGTGACATGTTAGACATGCCATATGGTTCTTAGGTATCAAAAGGGCATTAATGGTCTCGATTTGGGATCGTTAACGTAATCAAGTCCCTTATTTAGAATCTCTAGTTTGTAGGATCGTGATATTTCTTCCGTACCTCGATTAGGTTTCTAGTCAACCTACTATAAATGACTAGTGGCGACTCCAATTTCAAATTTAGATCAAATAAACCCCGTTGTCACATGAGGTATGATCTGGGAGAGACCCGTATAGAAAAATACCTCCATTCTAGCACGCGAGGGCATGGTGATAACTCTATAAAAATAGAGTTATTTTATCTACTTTAGGCAATAAATAATGCAATATTTGTTAGAATATATTTGGATTTCCTTTTATTTACTTAATATTTCCTTATTTATACAGAATATTGAGATATGGAGAAAATAAGGAAAATATGGCAAAAAAGAAGGAAAGGAATATGTGACCCAGAGAAGAGTTAGAAGGTGGATATCACATTGAAAATTCTGCGATTTATTCCCTAATTTTATGCGAAAAAAGAAGTAATTGCCTTGTGAGAGGAGTCTTAGACGTTATTGTATAAATAGGATAACTTGGGGGAATATGGAGTTTTTTTAGAGAGAGAGAGAGAGAGAGAGATCGTTTTTGTTTTCAGTGTTCTGAGAGTTTTTCAAGTATTTTGAAGAGAAGACAAAAGTGGTGACAGAATTCTTGTTCTTTGATTCAAGATGTTTGATTTAATTTCTATTTTCGTTTCTTCTTCTATTATGTTCTAATTTTCTTTGTTAGAGCTACGATGTAGCCTAACCATGATGATATGAATTTCATGCTTTTTATGCTTTGCAAGTAATTTCATTCATGTGAGTTATATATTATTGTGCTTAATGCGTTTAGGTGATTGGCCACCACTTGAATGATCTGATGTGCATGTTTGAGACTGAGAAGTGATAATATGTAATTGCTCCTTATAATATATAACCATGAATTAAATGTGAATAGAAATATAACATGTTATTTGTGTAGCTTTCGGTGATAAGGTGGTCCAAAAGATTCATTGTAAACGGGGAATATTCACAGATTTTAATGCCCTTATGTTTATTTAAATTCACATAGAAATATAGTGAATTGATAAACTGAGTAGGTTTGTTATACCTAGAGATAGGAAAGTAAATAGATTAGGAAATTCCGCTATCACATGCTTGATATCTTTCTTGTATGCATAATGATCCGAAATTCATATCTAGTGGTTATGGTGAAATCGGATGCTCTAACATATTTTACCTGATTGATTATCTGCCTTTAGTTTATAAAATTTCGTTTTTAAAAATTGTCAGTTTTTATTTATTCTCAATTATATTTTGATCTGTTAGATAAATTTTAGAATTAATCTATTTTTAATATTTAATTGGTTTATTATCATTAATCTCTGTGGGACGATACTCTTCTCATCATTGTATTACTTGTTCAACACGTTCGTTGACACGTGCAGAATTTTATGAACAAGTTTTTAGCGCCGTTGCCGAGGATTGTTTATTTAATACCAATTAATATTGATACCGGATAATTCTAAATTTAATCTAGCTTTTATTTTTTTTTTCAGAGTATACATTGGTGCATGACACGTAGCCAACAAGGAAAACTTACTGAGTTTGATCCAGAAATCGAACGCACATTTAAAAGGCGACTGAGAGAATAGAGAAATCACAATAAAAAGATGGAGGGAGTTGATGATGGTAGAAATCAACGTAGACTCTTGAAAGATTATGCTGCACCAATAGTTGAAGGCACCACATCAAGTATCAGGAGACTTGCAATTCAAGCAAACAACTTTGAGATCAAGCCATCACTGATTCAGATGCTTCAACAATCAGTGCAATTTAGTGGACTACCTAGCGATGATCCAAACGCTCACATCGATGCTTTTCTTGAAATCTGTGACACAATTAAATATAATGGAGTTTCAGATGATGCTATTAGATTGAGGTTATTTTCATTCTCTCTCAGAGACAAAGCTAAAGATTGGCTCTCTTCTCTTCCTGCAGGATCGATCACTACATAGAACGATATGGCCCAAAAATTTCTTGGTAAGTTCTTTCAACCTGCAAAATCTGTAAAAATGCATAACGATATTACTAATTTTATGCAGATGGATAATGAATCATTGTATGGAGCATGGGAAAGATTCAAGGAGTTTCTTAGGAGATGCCCACATCATGCATTACCCGTATGGATGCAGGTACAAACTTTTTATAATGAGTATAGTACAAATCTCCGTTCTATGATTGATGCAGCTGTAAGGGGAACTCTGAATAATAAAACACCAAAAGAAGCCTACAACTTATTAGAGGAGATGGCATCCAATAGTTATCAGTGGCCTACTGAGAGGATATCAATGCGAAAAGCTAGTGGGGTTCACGAGGTGGATGCTTTCACGGCAATCACTACACAAATTGAAGCACTCAACAAAAAGATAGATAATATGAGTATTTCAAGCATGACAATTCAGAATGTGACATGCGATTTCTGTGATGGAGGACATGTTAGCACAGAATGTCAGGTAGGTAACACTTTTGCTCGATTTAATGAAAATGCTAACTTTGTTGGGAATTTTAACAGATCACAGAATAATCCGTACTCCAACACGTACAATTCGGGATGGCGCAATCATCCAAATTTTTCATGGAATAATCAAAATGTGACAAGACTGCCATTGGGATTCAAACAACCAGAAGAGACAAAGTCCAGTTTAGAAGATATAGTCACAAAACTTGCCAACACTACTCAAGACTTCATCAAGAGCACAGATGTGAAATTTCAGAACCAAGAGGCTTCAATCAGAAATCTAGAGATGCAAGTACATGATGTCTGGGAGACAACATGGTTCTTTACCTAGCAACACAGAGAAAAATCCAATTGAAAATGTAAAAGTTATAACCCTGAGAAGTGGTGAACAAGTGGGTGATGAAGATACCAAACAAGAGATTTCCAGAGACAAAGAAGAAGAGGACAAGAAACAACCAAAGGAGATAGGCAAGAGCAAACTTTTTCCAGATAATCCCAAGCCATACGTGCCGCCAGTTCCATTCCCTTAGCAACTCCAGCAGCACAAAATAGATAAGCAATTTTCTAAATTTCTTGATGTTTTTAAAAAATTACACATTAATATTCCTTTTGCAGATGCTTTAGCGCAAATGCCTAGCTATGCAAAATTTTTGAAGGAGATTTTGGCAAACAAAAGAAAGCTAGAGGATTATGAAACTGTGAAATTGAATGAGGAATGTTCGGCCATCCTACAAAATAAATTACCTCCGAAGTTAAAAGATCCAGGGAGTTTTACAATTCCTTGCACTATTGGAGATTCTTACTTTGAAAAGGCATTATGTGATTTAGGTGCAAGTATTAATTTGATGTCTTTCTCTATTTTCAGGAAATTAGGATTGGGTGAAGTAAAAGCAACTACAGTGTCGCTTCAACTGGCTGATCGATCAATTAAATATCCGAGAGGTATTGTGGAAGATGTATTGGTAAAAGTTGACAAGTTTATTTTTCCTGTAGATTTCATAGTTCTTGACATGGAGGAAGATTTTGAGGTACCACATATCTTAGGTTGTCCTTTTCTAGCAACAGGAAGAGCTCTTATTAATGTACAACAGGGGAAGTTGATTCTTAGAGTTCAAGATGATCTTATTTCTTTCAATGTTTTTAAAGTAATGAAATATCCCTCTGATGATAATTCTTGTTTTAGAGTTGAGACAGTTGACAAGTTGGTGAATAATATTTTTCAAGAAAATATTTTTAAAGATCGACTTGAAGCATGTTTGGTTCAACCAAAAGACAGGGAAATTGAGAATGAGGAGATAATGGAGTACGCAAATTTTATGGAGGCAAATCCAACATATTCAAGCCATAAGACAACAAAATTTGAGGAGTTGGGACAACACACAACGAAGCTTATGCCACCAATTGAAGAGCCTCCTATTTTTGAACTCAAACCCTTACCTTCTCATTTGAAATATGCTTATTTAGATGGAATTTCTTCTTTACCAGTAATTATATCTTCTTCTTTAACAGATTTGATGGAGGAGAAATTGCTCAGAGTGTTAAGAGAATATAAAGGTGCAATTGGATGGAAAATAGCTGACATCAAGGGAATTAGTCCTTCAATTTGCATGCATAAAATTTTGATGGAGGAACAACATAAACCCACTATCTAACCTCAGAGGCGTTTGAACCCAAAAATGCAAGAAGTGGTGAAAGCTGAGGTAATTAAGTTACTTGATGCAGGGATCATCTATCCTATCTCTGATAGTTCCTGGGTAAGTCCTGTGCAAGTTGTTCCAAAAAAAGGAGATATGACTGTTCAACTAAATAATGATAATGAATTAATTTCAACTAGAACCGTTACTGGATGGCGTGTTTGTATGGATTATAGAAAATTGAATGATGCCACTCGTAAAGATCACTTTCCTTTACCTTTTATTGATCAATTGTTAGAGAGACTTGCAGGGCATGAGTTTTACTGCTTTTTAGATGGATATTCTGGTTATAATCAAATCTCTATTGCACCTGAGGATCAAGAAAAAACTACTTTTACTTGTCCTTATAGTACTTTTGCCTATAGGAGGATGCATTTTGGTCTTTGTAATGCGCTTGCTACTTTTCAAAGATGCATGATGGCTATTTTTTCTGACATGATGGAAAAATATATTGAGATATTTATGGATGATTTTTTTGTTTTTGGCTCATCTTTTGATTCATGCTTGAATAATTTAGCTTTGGTATTACAAAGATGTGAGGAGACTAACCTTGTCTTGAATTGGGAGAAGTGTCACTTTATGGTGCAGGAAGGGATTGTGCTAGGCCATAAGATCTCTATAAGAGGAATTGAGGTGGACCGAGCTAAGATTGAAGTTATTTCAAAACTACCGCCTCCTACCTCTGTGAAGCTTGTTCGAGGATTTTTGGGACATGCAGGATTTTATAGGCATTTCATTAAAGATTTTTCTAAAATTGCTAGACCCCTTTCTAAATTATTGGAAAAATATTCTAAATTTGACTTCTCTGATGATTGTTTGCAGGCATTCAACACATTGAAGGAGAAGTTAATTTTGGCCCCTATCATGACTGCGCCTACTTGGGATTTGCCTTTCGAGTTGATGTGTGACGCTAGTGACTCGGCTGTTGGAGCCGTACTTGGACAAAGAAAGGATGGAATTTTTCAAAACATTTACTATGCCAGTCGAACCTTGTCAGGTGCACAATTGAATTATTCAACAACAGAAAAGGAACTTTTGGCGGTAGTGTTTGCTTTTGATAAATTTCGTTCTTATTTAATTGGCTCAAAAGTTATAGTTTATTCTGATCACTATGCTCTTAAGTATCTGCTTGAAAAGAAAGAATCAAAACCACGTTTAATTAGGTGGATTCTATTGTTGCAAGAATTTGATTTGGAAATCAAAGATAAGAAGGGGACTGAAAATCTAGTTGCAGATCACTTATCAAGAATTCCGAATTTAAAGGAAGAGGTAAGTCCAATTATGGAAGAGTTTCCTGATGAGAAAATTTTTTCCATCAAATCCACAAAAATTCCTTGGTATGCTGATTTTGTGAATTATTTGGTAAGTAATATTCTCCCTCCTGAATTGTCATATCAACAGAAGAAAAAATTCTTTTCTGATGTTAAAAATTATTTTTGGGAAGAACATTTTCTTTTTAATGTATGTGCAGACCAGGTCATAAGGAGATGTGTTCCAGATAAAGAAACTTAATTATTCTGCATCATTGTCATGATAGAGAGGCAGGTGGTCATTTTGGTGCTACCAAAACTGCAGCTAAGGTTTTACAATCTGAATTTTATTGGCCCACACTTTTTAAAGATGCTTACTCCTTTGTAACTTCATGTGACCGGTGTTAGATAACTGGAAATATTTCTAGAAAAAATGAGATGCCTTTAAATAATATTATTGTGTGTGAATTATTTGATGTTTGGGGTATTGATTTCATGAGACCCTTTACATCTTCTTATAGTAATTTATATATTTTAGTGGCCGTGGAGTATGTGTCTAAGTAGGTAGAAGCTGTAGCATTGCTAAAAAATGATGCTAAGGTTGTTGTCAAATTCTTGAAAAAAAATATTTTTACGCGATTTGGCACTCCTAGGGCAATCATAAGTGATAGGGGGACACACTTTTGCAACAAACAGTTTGAAGCACTTTTGAGTAAGTATGGAGTCACACATAAGATTGCAACCCCTTATCATCCTCAGACTAGTGGTCAAGTAGAAGTTTCAAATAAGGAAATCAAGAGAATTTTAGAAAAAATAGTGAATGCCTCTAGGAAAGATTGGTCAATGAAACTTGATGATGCACTTTGGGCCTATAGGACAGCATTCAAAACCCCAATTGGGATGTCTCCTTTTAGGCTAGTGTTTGGAAAGACTTGTCATCTACCAGTGGAATTAGAGCACAAAGCATATTGGGCATTGAAATTTCTGAATTTTGACATGCAGTCTGCAGGTGAAAAAATATTGTTGCAACTAAATGAATTGGAGGAATTCCGCATGAAAATGCTAAGATGTACAAGGAGCGTACCAAAAGATGGCATGATAAACACATATTCAGAAGAGAGTTCGAAATTGGCCAAAAAGTTTTACTTTATAACTCTTGTCTTAAACTTTTTTCAGGAAAGTTACGTTCTCGATGGTTTGGTCCTTATACAGTCACACAGGTATTTCCATACGGAGCAGTTGAAGTTGCACATGATACCGAAGGCACATTTAAGGTGAACGGTCAACGTTTGAAGCCCTACTTCGAAGGTGGTTACAACAAGCAGAAGACCACTATTGAACTTCATTCTTCAGAATAGCGACATCTGAGATAGTTTGACTGAAAACTATAAAGCAAGCGCTTCTTGGGAGGCAACCCAAACATTTTTATTATGTTTCTTCATTAATTTTTTATGTTTATTTTTTTTTTCAAAAAGAAAAAAGATGAATTGTTTTTTTTCTTTTATCCAGGTTAATTTTCTTTCTTGAAGGATCACCTTTTGGAGTTTAGTCATCAAGACCATACATGGACACATCCTACTGCAAGGGGAGTTTTCTTGTTCCTATTTTTCTTTTGTTTCTTTTATTTTTCGCATTGAGGACACTGCTTCATTCAAGTTTGGGGGGAGACAAAATTTTTGCTCAAAAAAATTTGCTAAATCTGAATTTTTTTTGTTGCATTCCTTGTTGTGAATTTTTGCGATTCTTAGGAAAATTTAAATTTTGTTCAAACTTGTAAATGATATGTGAGTTAATTTTGATTCTGCTGATGTTGATCCACTTACTGAGCACTATAAGTCCTTAATTTTTGAGTAGTGTGTACATCTAGAGAACATTCATATGAAGTATGTGCTTTTCTTAGATCTCACCCAAATCTTAGAATTTGTTTGATTTTCTCTTGAGGCAAAATCCTAGGCTACATCTAACTGAGAAAATGATTTAGGCAATTTTTGGATCGATTGAGCCTTTCAAGCCAACCCTGTTTATTTATCCATAGTCATCCCGTTGAGCCTTAATTATTATCCAATCTTTTATTGGCACCCACGTACTTTTTAGCTTACCTTTTGCCAAATTATATCATTGTCCCACGCCCCATGAACAAGTTGATTTTTTTAGGATAAAAGTTTATTTGAGCATAATAGCAATTTGGGAGGAAGGGTGGAGCATGGAAATAATTTGATTGCTATGGTTGTTTGGGTGTATCTTCTTCAAAAAAAAAAGAAAAAAAAAGAAGAAAAAGAAAGAAAAAAAGAGAAAAAGAAGATATTGCTTTTATGGTTCCCTATCCAACTTTCAATTGAGTGAGCCTTTTGGATACTTAATGGGTTGGGAATGTTCACGTTATATTAGGAGGGACTTAGGGAGGAACTCCACCATAAAACAATGAAAAAAAAGAAGAGAAAAAAAAAGAAAAGAAAAAAAAAGAGAAAGAATGATGATATGTAGTGGCAGAAAGATTATTTTGAAGATGTGAAAGTGGAGATAGTGGCATGTGCTCTAATTAGATCCTAGAAATCAATATGTTCATGGGTGATTTGAGCTTAAATTTACCATTATCTCATCATTAGCCCGACCTTACATTACAACCTAAGGAAAGTCCTATTGATTTTTGGTTCGATGATTAGCTTACATTAGTGGAGAGAGGAATGAAAAGCAAACCTATGAGATTTGGTTATAATTATAAAGAGTTTTTTAGAGGTTGCATATCAATGTGAACTTATTTGGATTGCATATAATTCGAAAAGATGAGGACTCACACACACACTTGGATAACATAGTTAGAATCGGTTTTAACTTATGAATCTATTTCAATGTTTGGATGAAATTTGTGTTTTTCTTTGAATTGTGATTTTGAGCAATTATGGAAGAAAGTCATGGAGGGGACTGTTAGCTTGAGTATGTCTTATATCTTGCTTTTGCTCAAGGACTAGCAAAATGTTAAGTTTGGGGGTTTGATAACTCTATAAAAATAGAGTTATTTTATCTACTTTAGGTAATAAATAATGCAATATTTGTTAGAATATATTTGGATTTCCTTTTATTTACTTAATATTTCCTTATTTATGCAGAATATTGAGATATGGAGAAAATAAGGAAAATATGGCAAAAAAGAAGGAAAGGAATATGTGACCCAGAGAAGAGTTAGAAGGTGGATATCACATTGAAAATTCTGCGATTTATTCCCTAATTTTATGCGAAAAAAGAAGTAATTGCCTTGTGAGAGGAGTCTTAGACGTTATTGTATAAATAGGATAACTTGGGGGAATATGGAGTTTTTTTAGAGAGAGAGAGAGAGAGAGAGAGAGAGAGAGAGATCGTTTTTGTTTTCAGTGTTACGAGAGTTTTTCAAGTATTTTGAAGAGAAGACAAAAGTGGTGACAGAATTCTTGTTCTTTGATTCAAGATGTTTGATTTAATTTCTATTTTCGTTTCTTCTTCTATTATGTTCTAATTTTCTTTGTTAGAGCTACGATGTAGCCTAACTATGATGATATGAATTTCATGCTTTTTATGCTTTGTAAGTAATTTCATTCATGTGAGTTATATATTATTGTGCTTAATGCGTTTAGGTGATTGGCCACCACTTGAATGATCTGATGTGCATGTTTGAGACTGAGAAGTGATAATATGTAATTGCTCCTTATAATATATAACCATGAATTAAATGTGGATAGAAATATACCATGTTATTTGTGTAGCTTTCGGTGACAAGGTGGTCCAAAAGATTCATTGTAAACCGGGAATATTCACAGATTTTAATGCGCTTATATTTATTTAAATTCACATAGAAATATAGTGAATTGATAAACTGAGTAGGTTTGCTATACCTAGAGATAGGATAGTAAATAGATTAGGAAATTCCGCTATCACATGCTTGATATCTTTCTTTTTTTTTTTTTTTGGTAAGGCAAGAATATGTATAACTATCCAAATCATCAAGTACAACCTAAGCCCAAACCAAACCTGACCGTATAAGGACATAGTGATGTCCATAGAAGGTCAAGCGGGTCCGGCAGGAACTATACAACCAGCCTAAGAACGGCACCAAAATAGGAAAACAAAATAAGCAACAGCACATACAATCCAACCGTAAAAGGATGGGCGCCACCATAGTCCTAGTGTCCACCGCAAGTGATCCAGGCCCAGCTGGGATCAGTACTATCTAAATATGGAAGAAGGCATGTCCCACTTTCTCTGGATGATACGGTTCCTGTATGTGTCCTCAACTCTCCCCATAGAGATGGCCTTGTCCTTGACGACTTTAATAAGATGCTTGCGCATGCCAGGGATGAGGATGCTCTTGTTCCTGAATATGGCATTGTTCCTTTCAGTCCATATAATGTGGCAAAGGGCCCCAAGGGCAAATCTAGAGATGCAGTGTGCAAACGAGGATCCACCACACACCTGCATTGCCCATAAAATATGATCCTGCCAGGGACGGTTACGCCAAGGTAGATTACATTTTGTCGCCCACAAAGAGGCCAATCTGCTCGTGGAGGAGCATTCGAAGAATAGATGCTTGATATCTTTCTTGTATGCATAATGATCCGAAATTCATATCTAGTGGTTATGGTGAAATCGGATGCTCTAACTTATTTTACCTGATTGATTATCTGCCTTTAGTTTATAAAATTTCGTTTTTAAAAATTGTCAGTTTTTATTTATTCTCAATTATATTTTGATCTGTTAGATAAATTTTAGAATTAATCTATTTTTAATATTTAATTGGTTTATTATCATCAATCTCTATGGGACGATACTCTTCTCATCATTGTATTACTTGTTCAACATGTTCGTTGACACGTGCAGAATTTTACGAACACATGGCGCGACAGGCTTGGCGACTCCGCTGTGGAACCTTGGGTTTCTAAGTTGACTTAAACCTAAAATAAAACGATATGCATGTGTTTGTGCTTGCAAAGATCCCAGGCACGTTCCAATAATGACGTGTTAAATGGTGAAGCAAGTAGGAGGTATAAGGGGTGTAGTCTGTGCTTACCTCTATTTTACAGTATGGTGTCGGGATTGAATGTGATTCCACCAAATTTTAGAAGTATTGTTTGATTATAAATTGTTATGCTTGCCTTTAAATTGCTTTAGCACTACACTTTTCGCACATACTACCCGTGGCCCAACCCCAACTACATTTAGGATCACCCTTATGAGGTATGTGTTTAGGCGAAACTGTGAGCCAATTGCTCATGGGATCGTTTAAATACAATACCGATCACCGAGATGGAATAACATTCCATTACTTTATGTCAATTGCCTATTGGAATGGAATCCCTTATCCATTAAGGTG
Organism: Syzygium malaccense; assembly: GCA_031216405.1. Taxonomy (NCBI): domain Eukaryota; kingdom Viridiplantae; phylum Streptophyta; class Magnoliopsida; order Myrtales; family Myrtaceae; genus Syzygium; species Syzygium malaccense. Next base: position 20,290,096 of record CM062255.1, read on the forward strand.
GTGACCTTGAGCCTTTAGTATATCCCTCCCTTTTAGGTGTCAAAACTTCACTTGTTGTATATGCTTGTTTTTGTGGTTGGTATACCTAAAACCAAGTAAAAATGTGTCGGTAAGTTAGTGTCGTTCCACTTCTCTCATCTTTTCAATTATGCAAAGTTAGTTGACATAATTTTGTTAAAAAATGCCCAATTGACAATCAATATTTAATCAAAATGCCTTTTTATACTAGAATGAATGAATAGGGTGACATACTCCATTTGGTTGTATTTTTCATTTTTAGATGTAATGTATAGGTCCATGGCGATTTTCAATGTAATTCAAGTAGATTGAATGCTCAAGATGTGACACGTACAACCCCATTTGCCAAAAGTTTATTTTCGATCTATTCGAAGTTGTAAACCATAGGATAAAACTTTATGGTCAAAATGGAGCATGGCAAAAGGCATTTACATTAAACATTGGTTTCATTCACATTTTCAAGTATATGCTCTTTTAAGGCATAAATGGATTAGAAGTGGCATTTGTATTACGTCATAAGTATACAAATGTACTTTACCTCCATTTTTTTCATAAAAAGACATATAATTAAAACGGGGGCATTTAAAATTGATGTGTAATCTATGATGATTAATAATGAACTTTTTTGCATGATTAGACTCAATGGAAAAACTAGACGTCTAAGTGGTTTCTATTCCACGAAAAGAGCTCGTGGCTTGATGGAAGGACATGACAAGAGATAACCAAGTTTATGTCCAAGATAGGTTGAGATACTTTCTAGACTTGATCCATGTGGAATATCAAGTCAGTTTGATCCAAGCATTAGGGTTTTTTTTGGGAAGTTTCCATCACCACATTTCAATTTGGAGAGTATGAATTGACACCGACTTTTGAAGAATATCAAGCCGCCATTGGAATTGACTCCAAACCTAGGGTCGTAGAGTCACCCGTTGGACTTAATCTCATAAGCTTTCTTGCAAAATTCCTTAACCTCAAAACTTCCAAAATCAAAAAGTTAATCAAATCAAACACGGGTGATTTCCATTATCCTTTCTAATAGCCAATTTTTCCAAACTTCCTAGGGAAATGGGAAACATTTCAGCTCGAGTTTTCATTCTAGCCTTCTTTGGCTTCGTTCTATTTCCTATATCTAGAACGGGATTCGACCCTTTAGTTGCAATAATCGCAAGGCCAGCATGTCTTAAATGGGATTTCTCTAATATGCTTCTTGTCCAAAACCATCATTTCTTTGAACACATATCAAAATCGTGGAAAGGGAATCTTTCAAGCTTCTACGAGTCTCCTATCTCTATGGTTCATCTCACACATTCGACCTTGGTGTCGTTTCATGAACATTCGCAAAATTGTTCGGCGATAAATCCAATTAAGCAATACATTCGTATCCAAAACAAATTATCCAAACAATCTTTTTTAGATTGGGCCAATTTCATTAGAGCCTTAACTCCTAATCAAATCCAATGATAGATCAATTGGCCAAAGATTAGCAAGGCAAGGATTACAAGCCAAGAAGGGAATGTGGTACCATTACTCGGGCTGAATGGGAGAGCCGCCTATTGTCCCTTAAGAGTTGTCAGACAATTTGAGATGCTTCAACTAGTCCCATCGCCATAGAACCTTGAGGAGTTTGCTTTTGACATCCCTAGTGAAATTATGCCCAAAAAATAAAAGAAAGACCTTCAAGTCAAGGTTCACAAAATTATCCTTTCCTTGGATAATTCACCTTCAGAAGTAGTGGAATGGCCAAAGAACTTAAAAGGAAACATAGAGATTTATATGGCATTCAAGGAATACATCAAGTGGATGGAAAGTAAATGACCAATTGATGTGGAGTCATACGTTCCATTGAGCATGATAACTGATCTCGGGGAGGAGTATGTCTCAGAATACATTGTCCCACACATGTCTGGAATTGAGTCTTACATCCCAGAAGAAGTCGTGATCGATGTCGAGGAATGGGAATCTTGAATCAAGGAATGGAAGAATTACCATGGGGTGGAAGCTACCTTAGTTAGCAAGAAGTCTAGACTTGGATGATTTAGAATTCCCATTCGAGTTTAAAATTATTTTGTAAAGTAACCTTGGATTTTATATGAAATACTCATTTTTCAAAATCCGTTTGGATAAATTCAAAGACATGATTGAAAAGAAGGATCACCATGGATTACAATTCTTTGAATAATATGATTCCTTGAGAAAAACATTGGTGAGAAGTTTTATGCAAGGCTAAGGCTTGTGTAAAAGTTCTTATCCTTATTAATCACAAGAAACCATACAATTAAAAGAATGTGGGTTGTCATATTCATTTCACCAATTCTAATATTCCGATGGTTTTCATGAAGGCAGGTTTTCTAGCAACGGAAGGCAAAAGACCCCGAACCCGTTTACAAATTAAAATGGCCAAGGAAGAAACTCGCACTCGACTAGCTGAAGTAGAGAAACAGATGACGCATGTGATGTTTTGAATTCGACCCACTTTCGTGATCAATGAAATGAATGTGCATTTCTTATTTCATTTTAGTAAGTCTCACCCGGAACTGATCACTCTTGGGATACTAACTAATGGGGAATGGCTAACTAGGAAAAACGATACGTGGACCCAAGAACTTGACCGTGAATCGACCTTCGATTAAGAGGAACAATGAGGGAATATTTTGAGCCAATGTGGGTCGATCCAAAGAAGGGTTGCAAATCGATTTGCCAACGATGTACAATCGGATCGCAGGTGATTCCGCATGACTGATTGTGTGCGTGATGAACGATCCAGAACTTGTTCCGAATGATCGCGGCCTCCGCAACTAGTGATGGACCCTCACGTTTTCCTAGTAATCAAGGCCACCATGGCTCAAGTAATCCTAGGTCGATACGCGTAACCCCTAAAAATTCATCCGTTAGTAAGAGACGCTAAAATCGCATTTGAGCGAGATTGATTGTTGAGTTGATTCCGAACTTAGGTATCGAATTTTATGAACGTACACGACTAATTTTCAAGGACGATGTCGCATTAGTGTGGCCAATCATATTTGGGATCGACTTGGTCAAAAAATTGAATTTCGAACCAGGAGTGGAAAATTACCAATGAAATGAGGATCAAAAGTCAAGCAGACCATTTTTTCTAAATCCTAGCCGATTTTCCTGAAAATATCAAATTTGATCTCAGTGACAGGCTGGACTCTTTTCTGTTATGGATTTAAAAATAATGGCAGGAAAAATAACAAACCTTATCAAAACCACTTGAAAAGTTTTAGGTAGTTAGATTTCCCTGTGTGTAACAACTTTCATGTTTTGAGTTTTTGCTAAAAAGTCCTCCAAATGTTTATAAAATTCGATTTTCACGAAGGACTCAATTGCAAATCAAATTTTAACCCGTGAAGACCTTTTATGAAATTTTAAGCAAATTGACCCTCCAAAAATTGATATTAGGCCCTCAAAATTTCCGGTCAACATAATGAGACCCTAATGAACAACTTTGTGATTTTGATTTTTTGCAAAAAAGGGCTCTAACTTTATCAAATTCGGAGAAACATCTTTTGAACTCCAAAGAAATGAAAATCAGATCTGGACACAGATACTGATTAGACTGTGAAAGTTCCTTTTGAAAATTCAAATGACCTCTGATTTTGATGAAATTAGCATCAATAGAAAGATCTCGATCTCAATGTGAACTTTTGTGAAGAAAACTTTTTCATATTTCGAACACACAAATTTATGAAAATCGAAGAACACACGAAGGTCAGTCTAAAACTAGTCTGTCACCAGATTCATGCATACATGACGTTGCAAATCGTACAATGCTAACATGCTTGGAATTTTATGAAAATTTTATGATGAATAGATTGAGATGTACTCTACAACTTTTATGAAGAAAGGTGTTTCAAAAAATGATCGTAGAAAATTATAAAAAATCATCAAACAGCACAACATCAATCAGGAAAATATCAGAACAGACTTAAACATCATATTCCAGATTCTGATCCTAACTTCTAAAAATGTTTTGACATAGCAAATCAAGTCCGATTGAGGCATGCAATATATCAAATCGAAGCTTAAAATGCATTTTACGATTCTCTAGTTCATCACTTCGCGATATTTTGATAGTAACGAGCTCAAATCAGCCTTTCAAACATGCAGGTTTCCAGGATACGAATTTGCAGAATCACATTCAAGTGCACTTACCTTATTTAACGATGCTCCGACGCGTAATCGAGCGATCCGGCCTCTGTATTCAGATCAAGAACAGCACGGAGAAGTCTCGAAAAGCTCGGCCAACCTATGATAATAGATTACACAAACTATAGTGAGAATCGATCCGTTTTCGCACTAATGAACTAGTAATGAAGAATCAAATAAAAAAAACACGATCCGGTGACTATTCAACGAGCAAACGGCCACCACAGCTGCACGAATACGCCGAAGAATGTTGTTGGAGGTTCGGGATTGCCAAGGGAGATGCCGATCAGCCGGTTCAGCCGCTTGAACCGGCTGATCACATCACCAGCAGCAGCGCTAGTGATGTTACCGAGAAGAAGATCAAGCCGGAACAGCAAGCTCCGGCCACCAGCGAAGATAGCTAGTTTTGCGACCACCCTTGTGCTGCCGTGGGGGACGACGGTAGAGCGGTGGCTCTCCGGAAAACAGCCGGTGATGAGGCGGAAGGCCGGCGGCCGAGAGAGAGAGAGAGAGAGAGAGAGAGAGAGAGAGAGAAGAGAGAGAGAGGAGAGAGAATTCGGATCTGAAAATGAGTGTTCCCCCAAATTTTGGAGGGAAAAAACACTATATGCCCCCCTCAACTTTGAATCTTAGCCCTTAGATTAATCAAATGGCCCAAAATGCATTTTTAATGATTAAAAATATTCTTTAAGGGCTAAGGATTAGTGACATGGCATCATGGATGGACGTGATCAATTCTAAATGAATGGCCACGATTGATTTGCTTATCCCCTAATTAATTTGTTTAATTCTTGAAGAATGGTATTCTAGTAATTTCTCTTAGGGGCATTTTCATAATTTTCAATTAAGGGCATTTTTGTCATTTTTGTGCTCAAAAGGATGTGGCCGGCCTTGGCTAGTCGGAATGGACCATCGATCGCCGGATTTTCAATCGAAAAATGGCCAATCCGATCAGACCGTTTGAATTTGAATCAAACCGGGTTGAGCCGATTAGTCTCCAATTTGGCCTGATTGAACTGGTTTAATCCTTGATTCCATTTATTCCTATTTTGTACAATTTGGTCTCTATCATGATTAATTGACCGCATTAATATCGAATTTGATCAAATTGGATTGAACCGATTTGAAATTCATGCATAAATTGATCCAATTTAACTTGTTTGTCTCAATTGATCTTGAATTTGGGTAATTGCATGGCCAAGCTAGACTAACGAATTTAATTGAAGTCCAATTAACCAAATTGAGTCTCAATTTATCAAATTGAATATTAGTCTAGAGTGGGTCAAGTTGAATTGCACTAATTGGATCAAATAATCTTAGACTTCTTAATCATTGGATTACTACATTGATCAAATTGACTCAAATTCATGTGAAACTTCCAAAATTGATTTTGAATTTGGATTTCATATAAGAAATTAGGCTCATTCGTGCCTCAATTGCGCAAATCATGAAGAATCAATCAAAATCACTGATTAGAGCCAAAATTGGGGGTTTTTGTGTTTGGCTTGGAATCACAAAATTGGTTCTAATATTGAATATAAGATGACCTCCAGATCAAATGTCGTGAAGAAAACTAACCTAAAAAATGACTAGGAATGTAGTAATTTCATTTTTGGCCGATTTGAACCAAATTTCGTAAATTAGGAAAAAGCTGATTCCAAATCGATTTTTGTAAAATTTCAAATGCCAAATGTAAATTGAATGTAAAATAAGATGATTTTGGGATTTTTGTATTTTTCAATTTTTTTGGTCAAAGGTTTGACCAAAAGTCAAATCCTAGTTGACTTTTCACTAGGAGTTTGATTTTATGATCAAATCTCTGAATTTTTCTGAAATTTCCACTTCTAAAGTGAAATTGGACTTGAAAGGAATCTTTTTATGTGAAAAGCCCCAATTTGACCCGGGGTTGACTTTTGGTCAAATGATTGACCAAAAAGTCAACTCGAAAGTTAACTATTTGACTTTTCGGGTTTTTGCATGAAATGAATAGAAAATCGCTTACAGAAGCTAGGCCAACAGACAGAATTAAAAAACAACACTTTTTGTTCAAGAAACGGGTTCCGTTGCGATCGGAAACCATAATCTCGAATTTTCTATTTTTAATGACGCGTCGACTAAAAATTAGGTGTCAACAGTTGCCCCTCTTTGAGTGGGAGTTCGAAGAGGTTCTGCTCAAAGACCAATTGGCACCTGCAAATTTTTAGTCGACTCCACTTGAGAAATAAAAGAAACTATAGACAAAGACATTTGATCAGAGTCTCACATGAAGCACTTACCATTGACAATTTGGATTATTAGCTCATTCATGTGTTTTTCTCTTCTCTCTCTCATGTGATGGAATGAAGGAAGAAAAGAAACAGAAATGGTTTTATAAGAAATCTATGGTTCAAGGATAACCAAGAACCTAAAGGACGATCCTTACCAAAAAAAAAAAACCTAAAGGACGAGGTTTAATGATGACCTAGAACCTAAGGGGCAAGGTTTAAGGATGATCTGGAACCTAAGGGGCCAAGTTTAAGGATGACCTGGAACTTAAGGGGCGAGGTTTAAGGATGACCTGGAACCTAAGGGGCGAGGTTTAAGGATGACCTGGAACCTAAGGGGCGAGGTTTAAGGATGACCTGGAACCTAAGGGGCAAAGTTTAAGGATGACCTGGAACCTAAGGGGCAAGGTTTAAGGATGACAAGAAACCTAAGGAGCAAGGTTTAAGGATGACCTGGAACCTAAGGGGCAAGGTTTAAGGATGACCAAGAACCTAAGAATAAGGTTTAAGGATGACCTAGAACCTAAGGTAAGATTTAAGGATAACCAGGAACTAAAGACAAGGTTTAAGGATAACCTAGAACCTAAGGTAAGGTTTAAGGATGACCAGGAGCCAAAAACAAGATTTAAGGATGACCTAGAACCTAAGGTAAGGTTTAAGGATGACCAGGAACCAAAAATGGGGGATATGGTTTAGGTTGATCAAAAATCGAAAATGGGGATATGGTTTAGGCTGATCAAAAATCGAAAATGAGGGGTATGGTTTAGGCTAATCAAAAATCGAAAATGGGGATATAGTTTAGGCTAACCAAAAATCAATCCACTGGGGAAAGATATTTTGAAAGAAATTCCAAGATTGTTTTTTTTTTGTAAGGTAATTCCGAGATTGTTTAACGACAAACCAAATGGAATTATTCACATTTTGGTAAAAGACACTGACTATCAAAATCCTGAAGAGGAAATTTTAACAAAATGATCTTTGAATAACCATCTAAAGAGGTTAGATAAAAATGCCAAATTGGAAATAACCTAATCAAAAAGGTCTTTCGCACTGGCTCTCGTAAAGGCTTTGATTCCCATCCATTGATGTGGGAAAGCTATTCAATTCTCACTGGTGATGCCTCACGAACCTATGTCAAAGGTTTTCGGAAACGTTCACATTGAATATAAATTGATTGATCAGAAAGGTCTTTCAAAAGAACCGTAATATAGGCTTGGTCATGGGCTTACACAAAGGGTATTTGCTTTGAGGCCAAGAAAAGAAATATACCATCAACATCTTCAACAGGTTTATAAGTCAAGAACCTTGAAGATAAGGTAAGATAGGATTACTTCCACTCCTTCTAGCGGTAGCTTCTTTGTGAAATCTTTACATTAACTCAAACTATCCCAATCGGAAGAGACTTCGGGGAGGGTTGTAATATCGGTTCGAGTTAGGCTCAAAAGGCTTGAAATTTGATAGAAGGGGTTTGAAAGAAAAATGATGATTATCTTGGCATCATTACCAAATCATTCAAATCTGACATCATTTGATTCTTGAAAACCAAATTGTCTCGAGAGTCCATTTTTCTTGCAATATAAGAGCTTTGCTCTTTCTAGGCATCTTTTGGAATGGGAATTTCATTTTCATTATAAGCATTTTGCTTTTTTTTTTTTGCTTTTGATATGTTTTTTTATGGGCATCGGCCTTGCTTTTACCAGGCACACTGCTTTTTCATGCCCCCTGATATTTATCTTTTGAGCTCTTTAGACTCTCGAGACAATTCTCTATATATTCACCAATTTTTCTAAATTTTCTTGGTAAATCATATGCATTGTCCCAATGTAGGGAGATAATCAACATTTTAGGCTTTGAAATGAACATGCTTAAGGCTCAACTTGGCTAAGCAATGGATAACTGTGTTTGGGTAGAGGAAAAGAATGCTCTTCTTCACTTTGGGATGATTAGAGCTTCCATAAAGATCCACCTGAGAGCTTCCATAAAGATCCACCTGAAATTACCACAAGAAGGTTGATACAAGTGAAAGCAATAAAATCTTTCTTAATCTTTTTGCTCCAAAAATGATCAACCACAACCTATAACTTGCCCCAATGTAGAGTGATTCTTGACAGGGTGTATTTTGAAAATTCTCCTTATTTGGCTTAAAGTGGCTAGCAAAGGATAAAATGAGTGTTTAGGATAGAGAAATGAAATGCCTTTTATCATTTCAATCCATGTATTCAATATGAACGAACCCTACGTCCTAGGACATGGTTTTCGCTCAATCTTCTCAAAATGTGTACATGGACATGTTTGATCAAAAGTTTTCCTTTTATCATTCTAGGCATTTCCATTCGGCATTTTTGAGAAATCCTCTTTTTGCTTTTCCAAAAGGATCATTTGGTTAAATCTTCTATCTATGAGGAATTTTGATAAATAAAAATATTTGAATTTTTTGAATTTTTTTTTAATGACTCCTCTGGGGATTTTTTTTTAACAATGTTTCAAACTTGAAAAACCTTTTGGACAGAAAAGGTCCTCACAAATAGGATCTACTTCCTAAGCTCTAGGGAGAAGATTGATTTGATGTAGCTACTTGCTAGAGCTTGACTCCATGGGATTTGGAATTGCTTCCCTGGGGAACAGCTGAATACCTACAAAATGAACAAATATGCAAAAATGCCATGTATGCATGATATGCATGATGCAAATGTCCTAAAGTGACTTGGATTCAATCTAAAAGCAGCTCAAAGGTTTTTTATTCAAGGAAAATATTTCTTGACAGCATCAGCATTTACAGGTTTTGGCAACTCTCGGCCATCCATTTCTATAAGAATCAATGCTCCGCCGGGTAACACTTTCTTGATGACAAACGGTCCTTCATAATTGGGAGAGAACTTCCCACGATCTAGAATGATGGGTAGGACTTTCCTCAAAATTATGTCATTGACCTCAAAATGCCTGGGTCGAACTTTACGGTTGAATGACTTAGCCACTCGCTTTTGGTAGCTTTGCTCATGGCACAAGGCTTTTACCCTTTTTTCATCAATCATATTAAGCTGTTCAAATCTTTGTTGAATCCATTCTGTTTCAGAAAGCTTAACTTGTGAAAGTACCCTTAATGAAAGAATTTCTACTTCGACAAGTAAAACTGCTTCCATTCCATACACTAATGAGAATGGTGTTGTCCCAGTCGAAGTGCGAATAGAAGTTCGGTAAGCCATTAACGCATACGACAACCGATCATGTCAATCTCGATAATTCTTTGCCGTCTTGGACAGAATCTTCTTTATATTCTTGTTTGCCGCCTCCATAGCTCCATTCATTTGTGGGTGGTAGGGAGAAGAATTCAAGTGGCGGATGTGAAACTTATTGAGTAGCTCATCCACTACTTTGTTATTCACCCATTATCAGTGATAATTGCTTCTGGAATGCCATATCAAGCGATAAGGTCTCGACGAATGAATTTTACCACACTCTTTGCAGTAACGTGGGCATAAGAATTGGCTTCGATCCATTTGGTGAAGTAATCAATGGCCACTAGAATGAAACGGTGTCCATTTGATGCCTTAGGATTAATTGGTCCGATAATGTCAATGCCCCACATTGAAAAAGGCCATGCTTCGGACATTTGATGCAATTCATTTGGAGGAGCATTGATTTTGTCTCCATAAACTTGACATTGATGGCAACATCTAACATGTTGAATACAATCAGCTTCCATGATTAACCAATAATAACCTAGCCTCATGATCTTCCTTGCTAGAAGATGGCCATTCAACTGAGGACCGCATTCTTCTTCATGTATATCTTTCATTAATAAATTGGCCTCTTTGGTGTCTACACACTTCAGCAGGACCGAATCAAAAGATCTTTTATATAAAGCATCTCCGCTGAGAAAGAATTTGGAAGCTAACTTGATCAAGTATTTCCGATCAATAGCTTGACTTCCTTGAGGAAATTTTCCTTCTTGAAGGTAATTCATGATGTCATAATACCATGGTTGACCATCGAGTTCCTCTTCTATAACCATGCAATACGCAAGCTCTTTCAAAATATCGATTTGCAAAGGATCAATATTCAAACCATCGGTTACTTGTAACATTGAAGATAATGTCGCCAAAGCATCAGCAAATTGATTCTGAGATCTTGGCAAATAATCAAATAAGATCTCTTCGAATTCTTCCACCAAGTCGTTAAGATACTCATGATAAGGAATCAGTTTTGAATCACGAGTTTGCCATTCACCTCTTGTTTGGAGAATGATAAGTGCGGAATCACCATAAACTTGTAATCTCTTAACCTTCATATCGATGGCTAATTGGAGACCCAGGATGCAAGTTTCATATTCTAAAATGTTATTGGTACAAGGAAATACCAACTTTGCAGCTGCTGGATAATACTGACCCGCTGGGGATATTAGGACTGCTCTAGTGCTAGAACCGGAGAGATTATCAGCTCCATCAAAATACATGGTCCATTTGTCATGTAATACCAAATGGATTCTTTCATCAATTTCATCCCAGTCATCTGACTTTAAGGGACTTTCAGCCAACATGTCAGCTATGGCTCGTCCTTTAACGGACTTTTGAGACATGCTTTGGATATCAAATTCAGAGAGCAATATTTGCCATTTGGCAAGCCTTCCAACCAGTGCAGGCCTTTCCAAAAGATACTTGATAGGATCATTTTCATTCACAAGCAAGATACGATGGTGAAGAGTGTATTGCCATAATCTATGCAATACCCAAATTAAGGCTATACATGCTTTCTCAACTTTTGGGTATCGAGTTTCACCAGAAGTAAACTTTTTGCTGAGGTAGTAAATAGCGCGTTCCATTCGATCCTCTGGTCTCTTCTGTGCTAACATAGCTCCCAAAGACTCATCGTGAATGGTGAGATACAAAATCAAAGGTATACCTAAAGCAAGCGGTACCAAAACTGGTGGTTGTGAAAGATACTGCTTCAATTGTATACATGGTCCATTTGTCATGTGATACCAAATGGATTCTTTCATCAATTTCATCCCAGTCATCTGACTTTAAGGGACTTTCAGCCAACATGTCAGCTATGGCTCGTCCTTTAACGGACTTTTGAGACATGCTTTGGATATCAAATTCAGAGAGCAATATTTGCCATTTGGCAAGCCTTCCAACCAGTGCAGGCCTTTCCAAAAGATACTTGATAGGATCATTTTCATTCACAAGCAAGATACGATGGTGAAGAGTGTATTGCCATAATCTATGCAATACCCAAATTAAGGCTATACATGCTTTCTCAACTTTTGGGTATCGAGTTTCACTAGAAGTAAACTTTTTGCTGAGGTAGTAAGTAGCGCGTTCCATTCGATCCTCTGGTCTATTCTGTGCTAACATAGCTCCCAAAGACTCATCGTGAATGGTGAGATACAAAATCAAAGGTATACCTAAAGCAAGCGGTACCAAAACTGGTGGTTATGAAAGATACTGCTTCAATTGTTCAAAGGATTTTTGACAATCTTCGTTCCATTCAACTTTGGCATTTTTTTCAACAGCTTGAAGAATGGCTTGGCTATTTCAGATAACTGGGAAATAAATCTTGCGACATAATTCAACTTTCCCAACAAGCTTCGGACCTCCTTAACAGTAGAAGGGGGTTTCAAATCGCAAATGGCTTTAACCTTCGAGGGATCAATCTTGATGCCCTTGTTACTAACCGTAAATCCAAGGAACTTTCCAGACTTTGCCCCAAACACGCATTTAGCGGGATTAAGCCTTAGCTTGAACTTTCTAAGTCGATCAAATAGTTTCTTCAAGACTTCAATGTGATCTTCACCTTGTCGTGATTTAGCAATCATGTCGTCGACGTACACTTCAATCTCTTTATGCATCATGTCATGGAATAGTGTCACCATGGCTCTTTGGTAGGTTGCCCCTGCGTTCTTCAAGCCGAAGGGCATAACCTTGTGACAGAATGTTCCCCATGGAGTAATGAAAGATGTTTTGGTCTTGTCTTCTTCTTTCATTCGGATTTGATTATAGCTAGAGAAACCATCCATGAAGGAGAATAATTCAAATCCCGCCATGCTGTCGACCAAGACGTCAATATGTGGTAATGGAAAATCATCTTTGGGACTTGCTTTGTTCAAGTCACGATAATCAACACATACCCGAACTCGCCCATTCTTTTTCATAACTGGGACAATATTAGCAATCCAGTCGGCATAATGAGTAACTTCAATGAAATCAACTCTTAACAGCTTCATGACTTCTTCCTCAATCTTCTTAGACAATTCTGGCTTTGTCCTCCTAAGCTTCTGTTTCTTAGGCAGAACGGCAGGATCGAGTGGTAATGTGTGTTCTATAATATTGGGATCGAGACCCGGCATATCAGCATAAGATCAAGCAAAGACATCCCGATACTCGTTCAAGAGTTTGATTAGTCGATCAGTATCTATTTGAGAGAGACCTGCCCCAATTTTTGTTTCCTTGGGATTTTCTGAATCACCCAAATTTATAATGACAGTTTGTTCTTCTGTAAGAGGTTTGGATTCTTCATATCGAATCCATTCTTTTTTAATAACCTGGGAATCTTCTCCATTTTCGGGATCAAAATAATCGGGTTCGTATGAGTTTTTTGGACACAAATCCAAGCCATGCATATGACTATCATTATTATGCAAAGTGTCATGCCTAAGATGTAACAAAAAATGGTCAGTATATGAAAATAAGAAATGCAATGCATGAAGATGTGATGAAAACAACTTTTCGAATTCTAAATTTTCGAAAATTTCATGGGGAACTTGTCCTCATATCATTGGACATCCTTGTTCCAAAAAATTATTTTGAAAACTATAGATCGTGCAAAAGCCCAGGCCTCAAAGCATCATCATAGGGCTGGTTTGGTATACCTTCGCACGTCTATTAACAAAACATGATAATGCTTTTATTGATATGCAGTAAATGTCATATAATGTTTTGGATCCAAAGTTCATGATCCGAACTATTACAACATATGAAATGAACGAAACAAATGAAATGAACAAATGGAAGTCCCTCTCAGGGGAGAATTAGATGGATTACAACTGAAAATAAAGTAAAACACGGAAACATCCCTTACACAGCAAGATCGGTCGGTGGATCATCTTCAAAGCTTTCGGAAATGGCACCCACAAAACTCTCTTCAAATAGGTCGACGATACCATAGATATCTATTTCTTCATCTTGGAGAACCTTTGGCAGCCCAGGGAAGAAACCTTTCAACGGAGGAGGGAGCAAACATCGATAACTCTTTTCTTTGATGCTCGGGCTTTTCTGATTACCTTGATCCTGTCGATCGCCTTGGTAACCTAAGCCTTCTCGTTTCTTTCTCTTAGTCACCTCAATGGGTGTGAGAATGCCTTGGGACAGCCTTCCCAATCCTTTGCCAATAGTGAATCCATGTTCGATCAACACTTTGCTAGACATAAGAGCCGCCTTTGAATAGTGAGGCTCTCTCATAACAGTGCCTGCGGGCACATGAGATACTGACACTAACTCGAATGAATGGTAGCTTGATTCTCCTTTTACTTTTGGTTCCACATAAGGAATTGCAGTATTGTTTAAGGTTTCGGTATCTTTCTCGCAATGGATAGTTATAATCTTGCCACATACGACAAAACGGATCATCTGATGTAAACTTGAGGGTATAACACCCGCAGCGTGAATCCAAGGTCGTCGCAGTAACAAGCTAAAGTTACTTGGGATATCGAGCACTTGAAATTTCTGAGTAAACATGACTGGACCAATCATCAATTGTAAGTGAATTTCTCCTAGAGCTTCCTTTTTCATGCCATCAAAGGCTCTGACTGGAGTTTTAGGAGGACAAACATTATCCATACCCACACCTAGATGATGCAAGGTTGCTAACGGACAGATATTGAGAGCTGAACCGTTATCAATGAGTACTCTCGATATCCTTGTATCAAAGTGTTGACCAGAGATGTATAATGCTTTAGAGTGCGTTCGCCCTTCTGGCGGCAAATCCTTTTCGGAAAAAGAAATTTGATCCTTAAGAAGGATAGCACCCATAAACTCTTCCAACTGTACTTCTCCAATTGTCTCGGGTACATGTACTTCATTAAGAACTTTTAAAAGAGCATTCCTATGTCTCTTAGAAGACTTGAATAGTTTGAGTAACGAGATCTGAGTCGGCATTTTTCTTAACTGCTCGATCACTTCTGCTTCACTCGTTTTGAGAGTTTTGAGAAGTTGCTCCGCCTCCTCTTCGGTTACAGCCTTTTTCTTGACACCTTCACGAGATGGAAAACATCGGCCTGACCGAGCAACAGCGTCTATCTCATGAGACTCATAATTCCAAGGAACTACCTTGGAGTCATAAACAGGGGGTATTCTTGCCTTCAAATTCTCATCCTTTTTCGGTGGCAACTCAATCACAATAGGCTCAAAGTCCTCACTAGAGATCTTTATATCCTCAAAGCCATCAGCCATTAAATCTATAAACACAGGTTCCATAACATGCGCTTGGATTTCACACGTAGTATTCAATTCAATCACGACAGGATAAATCACGGCTACCATGCCATCATCTTCAAATTTGGACCCCCATCCACTCGGGACGATAGTCTTAGGGTCGATTAAAGTGCTTGGAGGAGGAGAGTATTTTACCATGAAGTCATATTTACCGCTTGGCTGCCCGAGAGTATCAACAATTTCGCCCTTTTCAATCGCTTTCCTAACCAACTCTCAATCCCAGTGGGAGGTATGGCATTCGAATTTCGAATCAGCATCGGAAAGAACTTCTCTATTATCTTCGACATCGTTCCATCCAATCGGAACAATGTCTTTCAAGTCAATAAAGAAACTTGGCGGAGGTGAGCATTTGATGAAAAAGTCATACTTCCTACTTGGTTGACCTAGAGTATCAACCACTTCACCATGCTCACGAGCGGCCGTTACAGATTCATGATCCCAATGAGCTCTTCTAGCACCAAGCTCAGAATCCGTTTCAGAAATATGGTCCTCGTCTTCTTTAACGGGTATAGGTTCAAAGACTTTAGATGTGTGATCCATGCTTTCATCATCCATGTCTCCCCATCCATCGGGAACGATATCCTTTGGGTCGATGAAGAAGCTTGGAGGTGGCGTGTATTTGACTATGAAGTCATATTTACCACTCGGTTGTCCGAGGATATCTAACAATTTCACCTTTTTCGATAGCCTTCTTCATAAATTCACGACCTCGATGGACATTCTTACTCTCACATTCCAAATCACTATCGGAATATGTGTCAATCCAAGGTTCATCAACGTCTGGTTCATATCCATCGTCTTTTGGTTTAGAGCATGAGACTTCATCTGCGAACTTGCAAGAGAAACTTTCGGACGACAAGTCGATTATAGTGGTCTTGATGGACCCTTCGGGTTTCTTTTCTTGAAATGGCTAGATTATGCCTAAAGCAGCTATCTTGGCTAGGCAATACATTTTTTCTTTCAGGATATATTTCCTTCTTTCGGTTGACATCTGGCTACGGTCAATAGCTCTTCCAACTTTACCATATCAAACAAGAAATGCTTCTCATTCTCTTCTCCAAATATCACATTAACAGCTTCGGTATGATTGGGGAGTGGATTTTGTTGAACATTTGGTGTGGCATCTTTAAATGACAAGATCTTCTTATTCAGCAGGTTCTGAATCTTGACCTTGAGAGTATAACAATTGTCCACATCGTGGCCCTTCTCACCATGTGGTACACATAAGATTTTGCCAAATCAAACCCAGCAAACTTTGGTGGGTTGTCTCTCGGAATTTCTTTTGCTACGAGTCTTTGTTCAATCAACATCGGCAACAACTGAGACATAGGTCTTGGCAACGGAGTGAATTGCCTTTGTGGAGTTTTTCCTTTTCGGTCAAAATTTCAGGAAGAACCCCTTGTTTCCATAACAGACCTTTGAAATGGCGAGTTTAATGGCTTTTGAATATTATGATTTTGAATATAGGCAACCTCCACCGTTGGCTCCTTATCCTTCTTTGAGGTAAATCTGCGAGTCATCATCTCGGATAATCGACCCTCTCGCATGATTCCTTCGATACGTTCTCCCAATTCCACCATTGCGGGAAAATTGATGCAACTGTTATTAAACATCTTATCGAAGTATTCTCGAGGTAGAGCTCGAAGGAATAGTTGCATGATTTCTTTCTCGGACAATGGAGGTTTGACTTGGGACACCGTAGTTCTCCACCTTTGGGCATACGCTCTAAAAGTTTCATTTCTCCTTTTATCAACCCGGACCAGCTCTTCACGGGTTGGAGCAATTTCAGTATTAAACTTGTATTGTTGGAGGAATTCATCTGCAAGGTCTTCCCAAGTGCAAATTTTCTCCAAATCCAATTCGATGAACCACGTTAAGGCATAATCAGCCAAGCTATCTTGAAAATTGTTGATCAACAGCGGAGTGTTATCAGAATAATGAGCCATCTTATTCAAATAATATTTCAAGTGGGTCTTAGGGCACCCAGTTCCATCATACTTCCTTGAAAATTCAGGCTCCTTATAGGAATCAGGGACTTTCACTTTTGTAAAAGGCGATAGCTTATCAAAGCCTTGGAGTTGGTAACCTTGCAACAAGCATAGGTGCTCTTCCAATTTTGCGAGACGTCTCGCACTCTCTTCATCCATATGAATAACAGGCGACTCCTTAGGCGGAGCTTCCAAATCAATGATGGCGGGAATAGCATTAACAGGGACTTCTTCAACAAGTCCTTTATCGACAGGATCTATCGTCGGTGCATTAACAGGCGCATTAGGAGTAGAAGTTGCAGCAGCAGGAGCCACAGGCATGAAGTTCTTTAGTTGATTTGCAAGATCAGTCAAGAGCGCCATCATTTGCGCCATTTGATTCTCAATGGTAATAACGCAGCTACGAGTGTCTTCGTTTTCCATCCTTACTTGGTGACGGGTGCGTATAATAGGGCGCGATTCAGCCGTATTTTAATACCTTGTAAAAAAACAGAAATCAGGTTAGTATGCGGAAAATGAATTAGGACGAAAATATAAAACCCTTCAATTTTATATTTTCTTTGGATGAAATAGAGATAAGAAATATTCTCTTGATCCCAATATCACGTGAATAATCTCTTATCACAATTTTTTCACAAGAAATTATACAATTAAAGGGGTAACACGTGATGATTAATCAAGATGCCACATCTATATTCCATTGGAATCTCGAAAAAGGAAGTACACACAAAGGGAAATTTCACTATTAACAACAAAATTCATGAAATACAATCCCTATAGATCAATAGAAAAACAAGAAGAGAATCCTATTACATCATTACTAAAATGAGTAAAAAGGAAACCCTATACATCAAATCTATAAAACGAGAATTACATGAAAGGAGATTTCCTCATGGAATATAACCAAAATCCTAATGGATCTTCTTTAGGCACGAGGCGAATTCGTTTGTTTTCTTGGGTCAAACGCTCAACCTCGGCTAAAGCCTCATCCTTTTCCCTAAGAGCTTTTGCAGCTATAGCTTGTTGTTGAGTTTGCTACTCGGGGACATTAGGGAGATCCACTTTGAACTCAAGCTCGAGACGACGGTGTATGTACTCCGGCAATGTGTGATGTATCTTCATTTCTCCTTCCAACTCTGACTCGTCGGTAATGAGAATCGGCTCCGGGTGGCATTTGTACCACATATCAATGATGGACTTGATCATTTCCTTCAAATCCGCCATTTGGTCCTTTTGGACGACATCTTTGCGATAGTCAAAATGATATAACCCCAACTTGAGGAATGGCGGAATTTTATGAAGCCAGCGATATTGATGGATTACCCTAAAAGGGTAATATGACGTAGACCCCGTTAGGCCCAAAAGTGGGATTGGGTTGTCGGATCCGTTATTAAGGCGCACCTCGGGATTTCCAAGCCAACGAACATGCCATTGGATTTGATTTGGAACAAGGTTCTTGAAAAAATTAAACCAAGTTGAAAATGACCAATAAGGAAAGGTTTCTTCCTTTTCTCGGAAAAGCGAGATAGGATGACAATCTTTGGATACATCTATGATTTTCAAGCTCAAACCGAAGTCTTTGAGATGAGAGACCAACCAAATTTGGAGTAAACCTATTGGGGCTCTAAAGACACTATTTCTATTTTGTTTGAACCTATTGAGTGATACGAAGGTCTCACCTAGGATCACATTGGAGAATCTTTTGAACATACAAACTTGATTGACAATGTGAACTACCAAAGGATCCATGGTCTTTTTGGTGAATGGAAATACCACAAAACCAAAGAATGCTAAGAGAAAGACCCGAGGGATTTGATTACCCGCTTCTTTTGGCAAGCTAGAAAAATGTCGTTCTAAAAATGTGAAGGAGAGTGCATTGAAATTCCCTCTAAGAACACTTTTGATTTGGATGGTGTCAACTCCTAAGAATTGACTCAAAAGAGTTATTGGATCTATATCTATCGGAGGACTAACTAGACCGAAAGACCCGACTCTTTCAATGGCAATATCGTACTCCTCAATTGTAGGGGTCAACTCATTTCGACCAAACACAAAAGTAGATGTCTTTGAGTTCCAAAAATGGGACAATGCCTTAATCATGGCAATACGAGGCTCGACATATAAAAGTGCGGGAAGATATCCAATCCTCTTTTCCACGTAGTCTTTGTGCTTTAACTCGAGACTTTCCCACATGGCCATGAGAGCTCTAGGTACGGTGATTATTCGAATTTCTGACATATCCATTTTGACTAACCCTAATTTGGGGCATCGAGATTAATCACCATGCATTATAGAAAGAAATATAACGCGGAATTGAAATGGTGTAATTGAAATTGTAGAATGATACAATCAACCTTACCATGAAGGAAAAATGGCAAACACATCGACACATCGCATGAGGACATGTGAGTTTTGACATCTAAGGGTAGGATTCTAAAGGTTTAAGGTCCCCATCTTAATTAGATAAGAAGAGTTTATCCACCGCTACTAACGTCGGTCGGTGCACTTCTTACTAATCAATATGAGCGGTATTGAAGAATGGATTACCACATAGATTCACATGCGGATTCCACTCTTAATACCTCTTAAACGTGCCCTAAAGCGATCCAGGGTTTTAGACCGCGGGACGTGGGTGCATTGTGTCGTGCTAAAGCAAGTAAACATGCATTTAAATCTAAAGCAAACAACACTTCAATATAATCTCATACATTCGACATTTACCCGAACGCCACCTACAAAACAAAGGGTTTGCATTCACTCCACCCCTTATGTCTCTCACCTACAAAACCATTTAACATATGGTTAGTGGACTAACCTCATTTTCCACGCGACTCCAACATGCAGTTGATGCTACAAAATGTAGACAAGTGAGATAACAACCAACAAGTTTATTACGGCTTTAATCCACTTAGGTTTGTAACATATTCCCCAGCGGAGTTGCCAAGCTTGTCGTAACCTACCCCTCGAGGGCCGAACTCGATAAGGCGGGTTTAGAGATAAGTGTTCATGAATTGAAAACCCGAGACATAGTCGGGATGAATGAATTGAATTGAAACCGGATCGGACATCGGTTTACCGCCACCACTAAATGAATACAAATTGAGACCGGATTGGACATCGGTCAATCGCCTTGGCTTTTTCTAATTTTGAATTATCTTCTCCATGGACCGCCTCTCGGGTGTCGGTGTTTACATTCATAACATTCATTCACGACAAACAATATCCGAAAGAATAATCCAAGAAAAAAAACAATGGTGCAAACAATTCACTAATCAAACACGAGCCTCGGGATTGGCCTTTATTTTTCATACATTTCGATTCATCACCCACCTAATCATCTAATATTATTTGATTAATGGTTAACGATAATGAGCTACCATTTGCATTCACAAAACGGCAACTCATATCAATTAACCCCTAAAGTCGGGTTCTAAATGACCATAATAGACTACCTGCCGAACATGTACCGAGCCTAACATTCATCTAACAAACACATGCATAGCAATGAAATAAACATGCATTCAGGCCCATGGGCCTTATTTCGAAGCCAATCAAACAATGGGAAGTGGGCTTCATAAGGAGACCACTTATTCAGTTATTATCTAATTCGGATTGTTTCTGTTCAGATGTGATTAACTACCATAATGATGCCCAAATGAAATGATTCAGGTGTTATTAGAAAGATTATGAAATGAGGATCAAAGGTTAAGAAGACCATTTTTTCTAAATCCTAGCAGATTTTCCCGAAAATATCCAATTTGATCTCAGTGACAGGCTGGACTCGGTTCTGTTATGGATTTTAAAATAATGGCGGGAAAAATAACAAACCTTATCAAAACCACTTGAAAAGTTTTAGGCAGTTAGGATTCCCCATGTATAACAACTTTTATGTTTTGAGTTTTTACTAAAAAGTCCTCCAAATGTTTATAAAATTTGGTTTTCACGAAGGACTCAATTGTAAATCAAATTTTAACCCGTAAAGACCTTTTATGAAATTTTTAGCAAATTGACCCTCCACAAATTGCTATAAGGCCCTCAAAATTTCCAGTCAGCATAATGAGACCCTAATGAACAACTTTGTAATTTTGATTTTTTGCAAGAAAGGACTTTAACTTTATCAAATTTGGAGAAACATCTTTTGAACTCCAAAGGAATGAAAATCAGATCTGGACACAGATACTGATCAGACTGTGAAAATTCCTTTTGAAACTTCAAATGACCTCTGATTTTTATGAAATTATCATCAATAGAAAGATCTCGATCTCAGTGTGAACTTTTGTGAAGAAAACTTTTTCACATTTCGAACACACGAATTTATGAAAATCGAAGAACACACGAAGGTCAGTCTGAAACTAGTCTGTCACCAGATTCATGCATACACGACGTTACAAATCGTACAATGCTAAAATGCTTGGAATTTTATGAAAATTTTATGATGAACAGATTAAGATGTGCTCTACAACTTTTATGAAGAAAGTTTTTTCAAAAAATGATCGTAGAAAATCATAAAAAATCATCAAACAGCACAACATCAATGAGGAAAATATCCGAACAGACTTAAACATCATATTCCAGATTCTGATCCTAACTTCTAAAAGTGTTTTGACATAGCAAATCAAGTCCAATTGAGGCATGCAATATATCAGATCGAAGCTTAAAACGCATTTTACGATTCTTTAGTTCATCACTTCGCGAGATTTCGACATTGACGAGCTCAAATCAGCATTTCAAACATGCAGGTTTTCCAGGATACGAATTTGCAGAATCACATTCAAGTGCACTTACCTTGTTTAACGATGCTCCGACACGCAATCGAGCGATCCGACCTCCGTATTTAGATCAAGAACAGCACGGAGAAGTCTCGAAAAGATCGGCCAACCTATGATAATAGATTGAACAAACTATAGTGAGAATCAATCCGTTTTCGCACTAATGAACTAGTAATGAAGAATCAAATAAAAAAAAAACACGATCCGGTGGCGGTTCAACGAGCAAACGGCCACCACAGCCGCACGAATATGCCGAGGAACGTTGCTGGAGGTTCGGGATCACCAAGGGAGATGTCGATCAGCCGGTTCAGCCGCTTAAACCGGCTGATCACATCACCGGCAGCAGCACCGGTGATGTTGCCGAGAAGAAGATCGGGCCGGAACAGCAAGGTCCGGCCACCAGTGAAGATAGCTGGTTTTGCGACCAGCCTTTTGCCGCCGTGGGGGACGACGGTGGAGCGGCGGCTCGCCGAAAAACAGCCGGTGATGAGGCGGAAGGCCGGTGGCCGAGAGAGAACATGAGAGAGAGAGAGAGAGAGAGAGAGAGAGAGAGAGAGAGAGAGAGAATTCAGATCTGAAAATGAGTGTTCCCCCAAATTTTGGAGGGAAAAAACACTATATGCCCCCCTCAACTTTGAATCTTAGCCCTTAGATTAATCCAATGACCCAAAATGCATTTTTAATAATTAAAAATATTCTTTAAGGGCTAAGGATTAGTGACATGGCATCATGGATGGACGTGATCAATTCTAAATGAATGGCCTCGATTGATTTGCTTATCCCCTAATTAATTTGTTTAATTCTTGAAGAAGGGCATTTTAGTAATTTCTCTTAGGGGCATTTTCGTAATTTTCAATTAAGGGCATTTTTGTCATTTTTGGGCTCAAAAGGATGTGGCCGGCCTTGGCTAGTCGGAATGGACCATCGATCGCCGGATTTTCAACCGGAAAATGGCCAGTCCGATCAGACCGTTTGAATTTGAATCAAACCGGATTGAGCCGATTAGTCTCCAATTTGGCCTGATTGAACCGATTTGAAATTCATGCACAAATTGATCCAATTTAACTTGTTTGTCTCAATTGATCTTGAATTTGGGTAATTGCATGACCAAGCTAGACTAACAAATTTAATTGAAGTCCAATTAACCAAATTGAGTCTCAATTCATCAAATTGAATATTAGTCTAGAGTGGGTCAAGTTGAATTGCACTAATTGAATCAAATACTCTTAGACTTCTTAATCATTGGAGTACTAAATTGATCAAATTGACTCAAATTTATGCGAATCTTCCAAAATTGATTTTGAATTTGGATTTCATATAAGAAATTAGGCTCATTCGTGCCTCAATTGCGCAAATCATGAAGAATCAATCAAAATCACTGATTAGAGCCAAAATTGGGGGTTTTTGTGTTTGGCTTGGAATCACAAAATTGGTTCTAATATTGAATATAAGATGACCTCCAGATCAAATGTCATGAAGAAAACTAACCTAAAAAATGACTAGGAATGTAGTAATTTCATTTTTGGCCGATTTGAACCAAATTCCGCAAATTGGAAAAAACCTGATTCCAAATTAATTTTTGTAAAATTTCAAATGCCAAAGGCAAATTGAATGTAAAATAAGATGATTTTGGGATTTTTGTATTTTTCAATTTTTTTGGTCAAAGGTTTGACCAAAAGTCAAACCCTAGTTGACTTTTCACTAGAAGCTTGATTTTATGATCAAATCTCTGAATTTTTCTGAAATTTCCACTTTTAAAGTGAAATTGGACTTGAAAGGAATCTTTTTATGCGAAATGCCCCAATTTGACCCGGGGTTGACTTTTGGTCAAATGGTTGACCAAAAGTCAACTCGAAAGTCAACTATTTGACTTTTCGGGTTTTTGCATGAAATGAATAGAAAATCGCTTACAGAAGCTAGGCCAACAGACATAATTAAAAACAACACTTTTTGTTCAAGAAACGGGCTCCGTTGCGATTGAAAATCATAATCTCGAATTTTCTATTTTTAATGATGCGTCGGCTAAAAATTAAGTATCAACAACCTTGCAACATGCACAAGTGTTCTTCCAATTTTGCGAGACATCTCGCACTCTCTTCATCCATATGAGCAACAGGCAACTCCTTAGGTGGAGCTTCCAAATCAATGACGGTGGGAATAGCGTTAACGAGGACCTCTTCAGCAGGTCCTTTGTCAACAGGATCTTTCATCGGTGCATTAGTAGGCGCATTAAGAGTAGAAGTAGCAGCAGGAGCCACAGGCGTGAAGTTCTTTACTTGATTTGTAAGATCAGTTAAGAGCGCCATCATTTGCGCCATCTGATTCTCAATGGTAATAATGCAAGTACGAGTGTCCTCGTTTTCCATTCTTGCTTGGCGACGGGTGCGTATAATAGAACGCATCTCAGCCGTATTTTAGTACCTTCTTGAAAAAATAGAAATCGGGTTTGTATATGGAAAATGAATTGAGACGAAAATATAAAACCCTTCAATTTTATATTTTCTTTGGATGAAATAGAAATAAGAAATATTCTCATGATCCCAATATCACGTGAATAATCTCTTATCACAATTTTTTCACAAGAAATTATACAATTAAAGGGGTAATACGCGATGATTAATCAAGATGCCCTATCTATATTCCATTGGAATCTTGAAAAAGAAAGTACACACAAAGGGAAATTTCACCATTAATAACAAAATTCGTGAAATACAATCCCTATAGATCAATCTAAAAACAAGAAGAGAATCCTATTACGTCATTACTAAAATGAGTAAAAAGGAAAGCCTATACATCAAATCTATAAAATGAAAATTACATGAAAGGAGATTTCCTCATGGAATATAGCAAAAATTGTAATGGATCTT
Organism: Syzygium malaccense; assembly: GCA_031216405.1. Classification (NCBI taxonomy): domain Eukaryota; kingdom Viridiplantae; phylum Streptophyta; class Magnoliopsida; order Myrtales; family Myrtaceae; genus Syzygium; species Syzygium malaccense. The sequence continues at coordinate 20,314,658 of CM062255.1, forward strand.
CTTTAGATGCAAGGCGAATTCGTTTGTTTTCTTGGGTCAAACGTTCAACCTCGGCTAAAGCCTCGTCCTTTTCCCTAAGAGCTCTTGCGGCTATAGCTTGTTGTTGAGTTGGCTTCTTGGAGACATTTGGGAAATCCACTTTAAGCTCGGGCTCGAGACGACGGTGTATGTACTCCGACAATGCGTGATGTATCTTCATGCCCCCTTCCAACTCTGACTCGTCGGTAATGAGAATCGGTGCCGGGTGGCATTTGTACCACATATCAATGATGGACTTGATCATTTCTTTCAAATCCGCCATTTAGTCCTTTTGGATGACATCTTTACTATAATCAAAATGATATAACCTCAGCTTGAGGAATGGCAGAATCTTTTGAAGCGCGCAATATTGACAGATCACCCTAAAAGGGTAATATGACATAGACCCCGTGAGACCCAAGAGTGGGATTGGGTTGTCGGATCCGTTATTAAGGCGCACCTCGGGATTTCCAAACCAACGAACATGCCATTGGATTTGATTTGGAACAAGGTTCTTGAAAAAATTAAACCGAGTTGAGAATGATCAATAGGGAAAGATTTCTTCCTTTTCTCAGAAGAGTGAGATAGGATGACAATCTTTGGACACATCTATGATTTTCAAGCTCAAACCGAAGTCTTTGAGATGAGAGACCAACTAAATTTGGAGTAAACCTATTGGGGCTCTAAAGATACCATTTCTGTTTTGTTTGAACTTATTGAGTGATATGAAGGTCTCACCTAGGATCATATTAGAGAATCTTTTGAACGTACACACATGATTGACAATGTGAACTGCCAAAGGATCCATGGTCTTTTTGGTGAATGAAAAAACCACAAAACCAAATAATGCTAAGAGAAAGACTCGAGGAATTTGATTACCGATTCTTTTGGCAAGCTAGGAAAATGTCGTTCTAAGAATGTGAAGGAGAGTGCATTGGAATTTCCTCTAAAAACGCCTTTGATTTGGAGAATGTCAACTCCTAAGAATTGGCTCAAAAGAATTATAGGATCTATATCTATCGGAGGGCTAACTAGACCAAAAGACCCAACTCTACCAATGACAATATCGTACTCCTCAATTGTAGGGGTCAACTCATTTCGACTAAACACAAAAGTGGATGTCTTTGAGTTCCAAAAATGGGACAATGCTTTGATCATAGCAACACGAGGCTCGATGTATAAAAGAGCGGAAAGATATCCAATCCTCTTTTCCACGTAGTCCTTGTGCTTTGACTCGAGACTTTCCCACATGGTCACAAGAGCTCTTGGTACGGGGATGATTGGAATCTCTGACATATCCATTTTGACTAACCCTAATTTGGGGCATCGAGATTAATCACCACGCATTATAGAAAGAAATAAAACGTGGAATTGAAATGGCGTAATTGAAATTGTAGAACGATACAATCAACCTTACCACGAAGAGAAAATGGCAAACACATCGACACATCGCATGAGGACATGTGAGTTTTGACATCTAAGGGTACGATTTTAAAGGTTTAAGGCCCCCTCCTTAATCAGATAAGAAGAGTTTACCCACCGCTACTAATGTCGGTCGGTGCACTGCTTACTAATCAAGATGAGCGGTATTGAAGAATGGATTACCATATGCATTCACATGCGAATTCCACTCTTAATACCTCCTAAAGGTGCCCTCAAGCGATCTAGGGTTTTAGACCACTGGATGTGGGTGCATTGTGTTGTGCTAAAGCAAGTAAACATGCATTTAAATCTAAAGCAAACAACACTTCAATATAATATCATACATTCGACATTCATCTGAACGCTACCTACAAAACAAAGGGTTTGCATTCACTCCACCCCTTATGTCTCTCACCTACAAAACCATTTAACATATGGTTAGTGGACTAACCTCATTTTCCACGCGACTCCAACATGCAGTTGATGCTACAAAATGTAGACAAGTGAGATAACAACCAACAAGTTTATTACGGCTTTAATCCACTTAGGTTTGTAACATATTCCCCAGCGGAGTTGCCAAGCCTGTCGCAACCTACCCCTCGAGGGCCGAACTCGATAAGGCGGGTTTAGAGATAAGTGTTCATGAAATGGTTCATATGGCATATCATAAAAAATGATTTTACTGAAGTATGAATCTTTTGGTTATCCATATGGTCCATCGATCATGAACGTGGATTTTCCTTAAATCCATATCTTGCGTGACAGCGGATCGATTTTATCCTTTTTAGGAGTCGCCACTAGCCTAGGTCGAGGGTCGGCTAGAATACCCAATCGAAATGCGGGAATTTCGTTTCGATTTCTACGAAAACCAGAGATCAAAGGATCGGGGACTAGCTTACGTTAATATTTCTATTAACGTCCTTTCGGTACCGCTAAACTTAGCATGGTTGTTATCTAAGTTGTCATGTATTTGTTTTTTACCATTTTCATGTTAAAGTCTTAGTCCACTAGGTGATCATGCATCTTGTTTTTGTATTTTCATTTAAGATTCTAAATTAATCCTATCTTAGTCTAGAAAAAGAAAGAAACAATCAATTGTATTGAAAGACATTTCGTAAAGTAAACACTCAAAGTATTGAGAAGACGAGCTATTTCTAAGTGCGAGAAAGTAAAAACCCGCAACTCGTCAGGTATTTTTTTTTTGTAAAGCGCAACTCGTCGAGTATTTTTTTTTTTGGTAAAGCGCAACTCATCGGGTATTTATTACAACATAAATTGAAAACCCGAGACATGATCGGGGATGAATGAATTGAATATGAATTGAAACCGGATCGGATATCGGTCTATCGTCATCATCAAATGAATACAAATTCAGACCGGATTGGATATCAGTCAATCGCCTTGGTCTTTTCAATTTTGCATTATCTTCCCATGGACCGTCTCTCGGGTGTCGGCATTTAGATTCACAGCATACATTCACGACAAACAATATCCAAAAGAATAACCAAAGAAAAACAATGGTGTAAACAATTCACTAATCAAACACGGGTCTCGGGATTGGCCTTTTTTTTCATACATTTCGATTCACCACCCACCTAATCATCTAATATTATTTGATTAATGGTTAATGATAATGGGCTACCATTTGTATTCACAAAACGGCAACTCATATCAATTAACCCCTAAAGTCGGGTTCTAAATTACCACAATGGGCTACCGCTAAACATACGCCGAGCCTAACATTCATCTAACAAACACATCCAAGCAATGGAATAAGCATGTATTCAGGCCCATGGACCTTATTTCGAAGCCAATCAAGCAATGAGAAGTGGGCTTCATAAGGAAACCACTAATTCAGTTATTATCTAATTCGGATTGCTTATGTTCAACTGTGATTAACTAACTTGATGATATCCAAATGAAGTGATTCAGGTGTCATTAGAAAGCTTATGACATGAGGATCAAAAGTTAAGAAGACCATTTTTTCTAAATCCTCACCAATTTTCCTGCCAACGACAAATTTACCTCAGTGACAGGTTGGACCTGGTTCTGTTAGGGATTTCAAAATAATGGCAGGAAAAATAACAAACCTTATCAAAACCATGTGAAAATTTTTAGATAATTAGGAATCTACGTATTTAACAACTTTCATGTTTTGAGTTTTTGCTAAAAAGTCCTCCAAATTTTTATAAAATTCGGTTTTCGTGAGGGGCTCAATTGCAAATCAAATTTTAACCCGTGAAGGCCTTATATGAAATTTTAAGCAAATTGACCCTCCAAAAATTGCTATGAGGCCCTCAAAATTTTCAGTCAATATAATGAGACCCCAATGAACAACTTTTTAATTTTGATTTTTTGCAAAAGAGGACTCTATCTTTATCAAATTCGAAAAAACATCTTTTGGATTCCAAAGGAATGAAAATCAGATCTGAACACAGATACTGATTAGATCATGAAAATTCGTTTTGAAAATACAAACGAATTTCGATTTTGATGAAATTAGTATCAATGGAAATATCTTGATCTCAGAGTTAACTTTTGTGAAGAAAACTTTTTCATATTTTGACCACACGAATTTATGAAAATCGAAGAACACATGAAGGTCAGTCAGAAACCAGTCTGTCACCCGATTCATGCATAGATGACATTGCAGATCGTACCATGCTAACATGCTTGGAATTTTATGAAAATTTTATAATGAATAGATTAAGATGTGCTTTACGACTTTCGTGAGGGAAGTTTTTTCAACAAATGATTGTAGAAAATCAGAAAAATTATCAAACAGTACAACATCAATCAGGAAATCATCAGAACAGACTTGAACATCACATTCCAGATTCTGATCCTAACTTTTGAAAGAGTTTTGACATAGCAAACTAAGTTTGATTGAGGCATGCAATATATCAAATCGAAGCTTAAGACGTGTTTTACGATTCTCTAGTTCATCACTTTGCAAGATTTAGACATTAACGAGTTGAAATCGGTATCTCAAACATGCAGGTTTCTAAGTACACGAATTTGCATAACAACATCCAAGTGTACTTACCTTGTTTAACGATGCTCCGATGCGCAATCGAGCGATCCGGCCTCCATATTCAGATCAAGAACAGCACGGAGAAATCTTAGAAAGCTTGACAACCTATGAGAAGAGATTGCACAAACTATAGTGAGAATTGATTCTATCTCGCACTAGTGAGCTAATAACGGAAAATCAAGTCAAAATAAATGATCCGGGGGCTGTTCAACGAGAAGCCGGCCACCACAGCCACATGAAGATGCCGAAGAACGTTGCTGGAGGTTCGAGATCACCGGAAGGAATGCTGATCGGCCGGTTCAGCCGCTTGAATCGGCTGATCAAATCACTGGCGGCAATGCCGATGATGCTGCTGTGGAAGAGATCTCGCCGGAATGTGGATCTCCGGCCACCAACAAGCTTGGTTGGCCTTGCAACTGGCTTCGTGGCACTGTGGGGGACGTTGGTGAGGCAATGATCTGCCGGAAAATAGCCGGCGAGGAGACGAGATGGCTTGCGACTGAGAGAGTGAGAGAGAGAGTTAAGTGAGCTTAGAAAGAGAGAGAGAGAGTGAGGAGAGAGAATTCATATCTAAAAATGAGAGTCCCCCCAATTTTGGAGGGAAAAAACGCAATATACTCCCCTCAACTTTGAATCTTGGCCCTTAGAATAATCTAATGGCCTAAAATACATCCTTAATGATTAAGAATATTCTTTAAAGGCTAAGGATTGGTGACATGGCATCATGGATGGACATGATCAATTCTAAATGAATGGCCATGATTCATTTGCTTATCCCCTAATTAATTTGCTTCATCCTTAATGAAGGGCATTTTGGTAATTTTCACTTAGGGGCATTTTTCGTAATTTTCAATTAAGGGAATTTTTGTCATTTTTGGGCTCAAAAGAATGTGGCCAGCCTTGGTTGGTCAGAATGGACCGTCGATTGCTGAACTTTTGACTGGAAAATGGCCAGTTCGACTAGATCTGTTCAATTTGAATCAAACCGGGTTAAGCTGGTTAGCCCCGAATTTGGCTTGATTCAACTGGTTTAATCCTTGATTCCTTTTGTTCCAATCTGGTACAATTTGATCTCTATCATGATTAATTGACCCCATTAATATCGAATTCAATCAAATTGGCTTGAACCGATTTGAAATTCATGCACAAATTGATCCAATTTAACTTGTTTGTCTCAATTGCTTTTGAATTTCGGTAATTGCATGGCCAAGCTAGACTAACAAATTTAATTAAAGTCCAATTAACCAAATTGAGTCTCAATTCATCAAATTGAATATTAGTCTAGAGTGGGTCAAGTTGAATTGCACTGATTAGACCAATTACCCTTAGACTTCTTAATCATTAGATCACTAAATTGATCAAATTGACTCAAATTTATGCGAATCTTCCAAAATTGATTTTGAATTTGGATTTCATATAAGAAATTAGGCTCATTCGTGCCTCAATTGCATCAATCATGAAGAATCGATCCAAATCACTAATTAGGGCCAAAATTGGGGGGTTTTTGTGTTTGGCTTGGAATTACAAAATTTATTCCAAAATTGAATATAAGATGACTTATAGATCAAATGTTGAGAAGAAAACTAACCTAAAAAATGACTAGAAATGAAGTAAAAATTGGGAAAAAGTTAATTCTAAATCGATTCTAGTAAAATTTTAAATTCCAAAGGCAAATTGGATGTAAAATAAGATGATTTTTGGATTTTTGTATTTTTCAATTTTTGGTCAAAGGTTTGACCAAAAGTCAAACCCTAGTTGACTTTTCACTAGGAGCTTGATTTTATGATCAAATCTTTGAATTTTTCTGGAATTTCCACTTCTAAAGTGAAATTAAACTTGAAAGGAATCTTTTTATGCGAAAAGCCCCAATTTGACTCGGGGTTGACTTTTGGTCAAAGGGTTGACCAAAATGTCAACGCAAAAGTCAACCGTTTGACTTTTTCAGATTTTTGCATGAAATGAATAGAAAATTGTTTACATAAGCTAGGCCAACAGACAGAATTAAAAAACGACACTTTTTTGTTCAAGAAACGGGTTCTGACTCGATCGGAAACCATAATTTCGAATTTTCTACTTTTAATGACGCGTCGGCTAAAAATTAGGTGTTAATAATGGATTTGATTAATCGGGTATTTAAGGAATTCTTGGATCAATTCATTATAGTTTTCATTGATGATATATTGGTATACTCTAAGAGCCCGAAAGATCATGAGGTGCATCTAACTAAAGTGTTACGGACCTTAAGAGAACACTCACTCTACGCTAAGTTCAGTAAGTGCGAGTTCTGGCTCAACCGAGTGGTGTTTCTTGGACATATAATTTCTGGAGATGGAATTTTAGTAGACCCGACTAAGATTGAGGCAGTGACCAAGTGGCCAAGACCGACGTCAGTAATGGAGATTCGGAGTGTCTTGGGTTTGGCAGGATATTACAAGCGTTTTGTAGAAGGATTCTCATCAATAGCCATGCCGTTGACACGATTATTCAAGAAAGAAACGAAGTTCAAATGGGACGATAAGTGTGAGAGGAGTTTTTAGGAGCTAAAGCATAGGTTGACAACTGTTCCGATGTTGACCATTCCGTTTAGGTCAGGAGGATTTGAGGTCTATAGTGATGTATCGTTAACAGGACTTGGGTGTGTATTGATGCAACATGGAAAGGTGGCTACGTATGCATCATGTCAGTTGAGCCTCACGAAATGAATTACCCAACTCATGATTTGGAATTGGCTGCGATCATTTTCGCCCTTAAGATTTGGAGGCATTACTTATACGGTGAAAAGTTTCAGATTTACACGGATCATCAGAACCTCAAGTACTTGTTTTCACAGAAAGAGTTGAATATGAGGCAGCGTCATTAGATAGAACTCCTCAAAGACTACGATTACAACATCTTGTATCATCCTAGAAAGGCTAATCGAGTAGCGGATGCGCTAAGTCGAAAGTCAAGTATTGCACACATGATGGTCAAGGAATGGACTCTATTGAAAAGGATAAGAGATTCATAATTTAAGTTTGAGGCGAGCCGTGTGTCGAATTTACTTGCCGCGTTGAGGATCGAACCGGAAATTCAAACCAAGATTAAGGCATTGCAATCTACGAACCAAGAAATTCAGAAGATAGCAGGAATGGACGTCGCCAAGAGAAAACCGGATTTCCAAGTATGCAAGAACAGGATCTTGAAGTTTCGTGGACGATTATTCGTGCCCAACGATGTGGAACCTAAGGAAGAAATTTTGAAGGAAACTCATCGTAGTAATTATAGCATTCATTCGGGCAATACAAAGATGTATCAGAACCTGCGACAACATTACTGGTGGAATGGAATGAAAACGGATGTAGCCAAGTATGTGACAAAATGTCTAACTTGTTAGCAAGTAAATGCGTAGCATTGTAAGCCTAGGGGACTTCTGCGACCATTGGAAACCCCCAAATGGAAATAGGAACATGTCGCGATGGACTTTGTCACGAGGTTACCAAGAAGCCAAAGAGAGCACGATTCGATTTGGGTAATAGTGGACAGACTGACTAAGTCAGCATACCTCCTAGTGGTGCGAAAGGAATTTAAGTTGGAAAGGTATGCAGATTTATATGTACGACATATTGTCCGATTTCATAGAGTACCAGTGACGAACACTTCGGATCGTGATCCTAGGTTTACTGCCAATTTTTGAAAAGGTCTGCAAACGGCCTTAGGGACAAAGGTTTAGCTTAGTACGGCCTATCATCCATAGACGGATGGCCAGTCGAAGAGGACGATCCAGACTTTAGAAGACATGTTATGTGTATGTGTATTGGATTTCCAGGGTAAATGGGAAGAGCAGTTGCATTTAGTCGAGTTTAGCTACAATAACAGTTATCAGCAGAGTAGTCAAATGGCACCATTTGAGACATTGTATGGCAAAGCATGTAGAACGTCAGTGTGTTGGGATGAAGTTGGAGAACGGAGTATAACGGGTCCAAAATTGGTGCAACAGACAGTTGAGGCAGTCGAGATCATTCGAGAAAGATTAATGACAACACAGAGCATCAGAAAAGTTATGCCGATCGGAGACGGAAACCTTTGGAATTCTAGGTGAGAGATCATATTTTTCTTAAGGTGTCACCAATGAAAGGACTATCCCGATTTGTCAAGAAAGGAAAATTGAGCCCAAGATATGTCGGTCCATTCGAAATTTTGGAGAAGATTGGAGATCTGGCCTATCGACTCGCCTTGCCACTTAACTTGTCCCAAGTGCATAACGTGTTCCACGTGTCGATGCTGAGGAAGTATGAGCCGGATCCGACTCACGTGCTGAGATATGAAGAAATAGACATGGACAACAGGATGTCTACGTGGAAAGGCTAGTGAGGATCAAAGATAAAAAGGATCGGGTGCTACGAAATAAGACGATTCTAATGGTTAAAGTTGTTTGGGAGCATCATAGAATGGAAGGTGCCACCTGGGAGAGTGAAGAAGTAATGTGACGGCAATACCCCAAGTTGTTTGAGTAGACGGGTTACGATTGTAAATTTCAAGAACGAAATTTTTGTAAGGGTGAAGATTTGTGATGTTTTGAATTCGATCGACTTTCGTGATCAATGAAATGAATGTGTATTTCTCATTTCATTTTAGTAAGTTTCATCCGGAACTGATCACTCTCTGGATATTAACCAATGGGGAATGGCTAACTAGAAAAAACGGTACGTGGACTCAAGAACTTGACCGTGAATCGACCTTCGATTTAAAGGAACGACGAGGGAATATTTTGGGCCAATGTAGGCCGATCCAAGGAAGGGTTGCGAATCGATTTGCTAACGACGCATGATCGGATCGTGGGTGATTCTGCATGACTGATTGTGTGCGTGACGAACGATCCAAAACTTATTCTGAACGATCGCGACCACCGTAACTAGTGATGGACCCTCACGTTTTCCTAGTAATAAAGACCACCATGGCTCAAGTAATCCTAGGTCGATACGCGTAATCCCTAAAAATCCGCTTGTTAGTAAGAGATGCTAAAATCGCATTTGAGCGAGATTAATTGTTGAGTTGATTCCAAACTTAGGTATCGAATTTCACATACGTACATGAATAATTTTCAAGGATGATGTCACATTAGTGTGGCCAATCATATTTGGGATCGGCTTTGTCAAAAAATTGAATTTCGAACCGGGAGTGGAAAATTACCATTTTTCCCTTGAACCCTATGCCTTAATTTCGAAAATTTGGAGGTTAATATGGACTTATTCAGCCCCCAAGAGTGACCGAAATTCAAGGACTTTATTGCCCCTATCACTCTTACTCATTCCAAATTATGCCCTTAGATATTTTGTTCTAGAAATAATCCTAGCCATTGATTTGAGATAAGATTGATTGGTCTCTAAATCTTAGCCCTTGGATTAGAGCTCTAGTGGAATGGGTGGCCTGGTCATTGCTAGTGGAGTGATTCACCTAGCCCCACACATGAATTTTTGTTAAAACTCTCACTCTCTCTCTTCTCATTTCTTCCCCCCATTTAGCCGATCACCACCCTCCATCACTCTCTCCATTCTCTCTTCTTCCCCTCATTCACGAGAAGCCAAGCTGCCGGAGCAGCCCACCAGCCGTGGCCGTGCCGCCACCGTTGAAGTTGCACGCCACCACTGTGCTGGCCTTCATTCGACCGGTCTTTAACCCACTCGGCCACCTCGTACTCTCCTCCTCTCTCTCTCTCTCATTTTCGGCGCCACCACCATCACCGACTGGCAAGCCCTTGGCCGTGTACAGTCGTCCAAGCGCCGCCAGTCTAGTGACCGCCTCACGCACCACCACTGCCAGTCTTACCCTTTCGCTCTCCTTTTCCAGGACATACCACCATCACCGTCACCCCCTCTTGCTGCCTTGCTCAGCCACGAGCCACCAGTCCCGTCGCCACCGCCGTTCGCCATTCGTGGGAGCCGCCGAAGCCCTTGCTGGTACGGCGTGAGTCAGCTGCCGTCCGACCTTCATTCCCTCTTGTCTAGCCACTATTTCAAGCTTAGGACTTAGGTGAGTGGAAACCCTAAACCCTATTTAGGTTTTTCTGCATTTTTAGGCAAGTTTAGGGGTTATTTAGGGAGATTTAAGGGTTGTTTGATGGCTAGTGATTAGGGCTGATGGTAAGGCCATTTTGGTAGCCTAATGTACTGTGCGAAGGTGATTTAGAGACATATAGCGGGCTGTTTTGTGGCTGAGTAGTATTGGCTTGATTGGACTTTGTGTTGCTATTCTATGGCTTAAATGCGAATTGCTATGTGTGCTATGATTGAACAATGAAGTAGTTGAATCATGCTTGGTTTGATTGATTATGCGATGCTGTAATGTCATAGTGGGTGCTTGATATGGCCGAGGAATGGGGGAACATAATTTTAGCATAATTTTTGTGTGCCGAAGTGTAGACCGTGGTTGAATTACCTTGAACGGTGAATCGAGCATGTTATTATGTTAGATTGAGTAAATTATGTAAATTCAACTTATGCCCCGATTTCTGGATGACATGGCCATGATTTTCTGCATATTGAGTGATAGCATAATATGTAAATCATGTGAGTTGCATGCATGCCATTGAGCATGTGTCACCTAAAATGCCCCGAGGCGTCGTTTACGTAGGGTTCATATAATAAATTGGAGAAGTGTGCATGTGTGATCACATAAGCCCTAAGGCATTTAATGCGGGATATTAAACTCGTCTTGAGGCATTTAATGTGGGACGATGTTCGGATTATCGGATGATGGCCAACCTGAGGCGTCGTTCACGCGGGTTGTGTCATGAACTTGAGGCGTATTACGCGAGTCCCAAGTAGTGATGGACCTAATGCGTTTAACGCGGGTCGAAGATTAACCGGAAATTGATTTGCGTGCGAAGTGTGCATTACAGAGTGCAAGCATATGAATGGCAAGTGTGCGCAGCCAAGTGATAATGCGTATGTACCATGATTGGCTTTTGTATGATTATTATGTGCCTAAATTGCAAGGTCGATTATGCGCTTGATTTAGGCATGAGGGCCTAAGTCGTTTAATTACTTGACTGTATGTTTGAATTGTTACTTGTCTGGAGATGCATGTTAGCCTAGATTAGGTTTAGGGGGCCGACTTACTGAAATTCGTTCTCACTGTTGTTAAACCCCACCATTTTAGACCCTTGACCTTGAGGATGACCAGCATACTGCTACGGTTTAGGATCCCGAACCGTATAGAGCATTTAGTGATCGAGTACCTTGGTTGGAACGGGGAGGCTTATATTAGATTTTACACCATCGTCTGGATCGACGAGGGCGGACCACAGCTCAAGGCCTATCTCTACTTTAGTTGGTGCTATCGGGACCAGTTTGGCTTTCATGGATCCCTTAGGACTTTTGATGTTCCGTGCGATGGGTTAGGTTGATGGAACCCGCATGCAGCTAATGGGGAGGTAGTGAGCCCCGATTCCGTGTTCGAGGTGGGTTCTGACCCCCGACCCGTCATCATAGAGTCCGACATGAGTTCTGAGCATGAGGAGGACGGTGAAGAGCTGATGGAGTGGAAGCCTGATCCCGATTCGAAGCCGATGGAGTTCGAGTCCGAGCATGAGGAGGATCTTGAGGAGGTGCCGGAGTCCAAGGATGATCCCAAGGAGGAGCCGTTGGAGGTCAAGTTTGAGCCTGAGTATATGGATTTCGAGTTCGAGTCATCCGACGATTCATCCGAGTCTTCTGGATCCGACTCAAACTGGATACCACCTAGGGACTAGCCTAAAGCTTAGTTAGTGCTTAAAGTCGACACTTTTTTAAGGGAGCCCTTTTGGATATAGTACCTAACCGCTCGAGCCATGAAACCCTTTTTGACGATAGTGGTTTGTTGACCCATTTTTTTTTGTCTATATATCCTTATGCTACAAATGGATGTTGTAAATTCTCCTTTGATTAATATAGTTGTATGTTTATCAAGTGCACTGTTGTGTTTGACTTGTATGCCTTCCGTTGCTACCTGGGTCATGTTTATCTGTGTACGGGTGTTTGATCATTTTCGCGTGTGGATATTCGTTGATTTGGGTTTGTGGGCCAGCGACGAACCCTGGTATGACGCATTCGATACGACCGAAGAGGGATGTTACATGTTGATGGGGTTTGTGGCGTGACAACGCAAATGGCTACCATGATGGCAGAAATGAAGGCCTTCATTATAGCTGCAAAGGGATCTCATCCTACAGTTTCAAATCCAGGAGCTATAAATACCGCTGAAGTACCTGTTGAAGAGCCAATGAGAAGTAAATAACCAATTCAGGAAAAGCTGCACTTGAAATAGTGAATCTGGAGGAAGACATTTGGGTTAAAAAGACATCCAAGGATAAAGAAGAGGCCAAAAAATTGGCCAAAATTGAAGAATGCCTTGCAAGCTAAGGATATGAGCTTCAAAGGTTCGATAAATTCTCGCCTTACGCAAAAGTGATGGTTCCAGAAAACTATAAAGAACCAGAGTTCGTGAATAAATATGATGGAACTGGCTATCCTAAAAGCCATTTGAAATATTATCTCCGTAAGATGGCAAGATATTCAGACAATATGCCACTTCTTATTAGCACATTTCAAGATAGTTTAAAGGGAGCAGGCCTGGCATGGTATACCACTCTTGATATAGAAGATTTTACCGAATGGGACCATTTGGCAAGAGAATTCATTCGCCAATACAAATTCAATGTCGAAGTACTTCCAACCCGAGAGGACTTAGTCAGAACCGAGAAAGGAAGAAGCGAAGGATTCATAGCCTACGCTCAAAGGTAGAAAGCTGTAGCCTCATAAGTTAAACCGCTTATAAGTGAGGATGAGATGATTGAACTCTTCTTGAAGTCATTGCCAATTGAGTATTACGAGATGCTGCATATATCAGGCTGCCAAACATTTGCTATGTTGGTGAAGGTCGGCAAAAGAATCGAATGGATATTGAAAGAAAAGAAATCTCAAGAAGTGACAATACAGAGATCGTATCCTGGAAGAAAGGATAAAGAACCTGTACGTGATGTGGCTATGGTATCTAGCCGCAATGTTAATCAAACTTCATTACCAAAACAATCTAATGTTCCTTGGAAAAATCCAAAACAGTTTGAGTCAAAGAAAAGACCTATAAGGTAATTTACTCCGTTGCCACGGCCCCTGCTGAAATTATTATCGATACTGTTACAAAGGCATTTAGTGACCAAAGAAGTGCTAAGAAATAATCCTGCAAAGTTCTCTTGGTATGATAAGTCAAAGACTTGCACATATCACATGGGAGAAAGAAGATATAATGTGGATAATTGTATAGTTTTGAAATACAAAGTTCAGCAACTCATAAACAAGAAGTTATTAGTTTTCAAGAGCCAGAGCTAAATATGCATAAGAACCCTCTTTCTGAGTACAATGTGGTAAATATAATCCTTACAGAAGGAGAAATAATAAGGCTTGATGATGAAGATGAATATGAGGCCAAATTAAAGTCTGTTCGACAAGGGGATGCTCGCTTTTATCATGAAGCATTCTTAGAAGGGGAAATTATAGATAACTTGAGAGAAGATTCTGGTAAATATAACTTCCAAGTAAAGTATACTCCACCACCGTGGGCTTTTAAAAGTAAAGTGATTGTGCCTGATGGTTGGGGTGGCATGGACGATGAGCTTAGTAGACAAAATGAGACTCCATCTAGAGAAGAAGTGGATCAATTTGAAGAACAACAAAAAAAGGATTCGGCAAGGTGAAAGGCAATTTACCCAAACTTCATTTGAGCAAGGTGACACTGTAGACCTCCTTGATTAAGATAGTGGAAAATACAACTTCCGTGTTAAGTACACACCTCCATCCTGGGCTTTTAAAAATGAAATTATTGTGTCTGATGGATGGGGAGGTATAGATGAAATCCCGATCAACAAACTAAGTCTTAAGGAGAAAGAGGATCAAGACGAGAATATAAAGAAAAAGGCTCACTAAAGAAACGGACGATTTGTTCGTAAAGCACGAAAATGAGGTGAAATTGTTGATTATCTAGGACAAGACAGTGGCTGGTATAACTACCGTGTCAAATACACGCCATCTTCATGGACATCCAAAGAGGAAAATATCGTGCCTGACGGTTGGGGTGGAATGGATACTATTGAAGCTGACAAAAGTATGGTGTCTATGATTATACCACTATTGATTAATCTTAATAAAGCATATAGGCTTGACGAAGAGAAGGATTATATTGAACCAATTACCATTGAGCTCCCAATTGATCAATTAAAGATTATAGAGAAAGAGGTTCAGCCTGTGATTATCACTTTACCTCCAAATGAGAAATTTAATACCATATGTGTATCATGGGACTACACGCCTAAAGAAGTTGATGCAATAACCAGATCGGGAAGATCTTATGTCCCAAAAGAAGGTGAGCACAAAAAGAAAGGAGTAACTAAAGAAGATGTCAAGCAGTTGTTATCAATCACGAGGACAAGTGAATATGAGGTAATTGAGCAATTAATAAAGATACCGGTATAGATTTCTTTGTTGGATCTCTTCAAGACTTCATAAAGCCACAAAATAGTGCTTATGAAACTTCTTAATGAGGTGCGTGTCCCAGAGACAATTAATGAGATACAATTAGAAGACTTTGTTGGTGCTATTCTTCTAAAGGATCAAATTGCCTTCTCTGATGAAGATTTCCCAATTAACGGGCGTTCCCACAATAAAGCCCTATATATTGTGGTCAAATGCCGGGGCAAGAAGGTGTCACGGGTATTGATCGATAATGGTTCCATACTTAATTTGTGTCCACTAAGCACACTGCATCGCTTGGGGATTAGTGAAGAACTCATCAAACCTTCAAAGGTGACTATACATTCGTTCAATACAATGAAGAAGGATGTTATCGACGACATCAAGCTGGAAGTAAATATAGGCCCTGTGCCTTTCCTAATCGATTTTCAAGTGGTAAACATTCCAAGGACTTTCAACCTACTGCTGGGGAGGCCTTGGATTCATATGGCTAGCGCCATTCCTTCTAGTCTTCATCAAAAGATTAGATTCGTTATTAATGGTAAAATAATTACCATGCACGGGGAGACGGACTTTACCACTTACAAGGAAAGAGTCATACCTTATGTCGAGCTTGAGATAAAAGAAGAGTCCAGTTATCATTCCTTCGAGATGATTTCCATGATACAAATTCCCGTTGGTAGTGTCATGAAGTCTCCAAAACTTTCGGCATCGTCTATTATGTCTGGAAAAGTATTGTGCCAATATAGATTTTACCATAAAGGTGGACTTGGGACAAAAGCGCAAGGAATTAAATAACCCATTATCCCATTTGGCATAAAGAAAAAGTATGGGGTGGGGTATGAAGTCACTAGTAATCACCATGAAGGCTGAGGCCAAGGCCAAAAGAATCATGAAGGCCATGGAAGCCGAGGTGAACGAACTATTAACCCATCAATATGGAAGGGTAAAACTAGAGACTTACCCTATCATCAGATTCATATTAGAGATAACTTTTCTGGGCCTCCCAAATTGCTTTTAGAAAAAAATTTAAATGCAGAAGCAGAGTCTATCATGCTGGGCTTATTTGAAGAGAACGTTATCAATGCCGTTATAACTGAAGATAAAGACACCTACGCATTGGAGTAGGAAGATTCTTTTGAACCCTTCCCTTATTGTTGCCTTTGCAATTTGTCTATTTCATGTTGGTGATTGTTTGCAATTTCAATTCAATTGCAATTTACATTTCTTTCGATATAGATGTAATTGCATTTTTCAATTCAATAAAAGTGTTCAATGTTTTGTTAAGGACATATGGAAACAAAACCAAACCAATGATGAATATTGCTCTCACACGTAAGGCTTGAGGCTTTAGATTTCCATATGACTCCTCATTGTGAAAATGGTTTTAGGAGCAAGGATGTCCAAAGATATGAAGATTAGCTCTATTCTCTTGATCTCTTCAAAACAGATTTCAAAATAATTTTTCAAAATGGTTTTTCATTAAACCTTATGTTTCAATTCATTTCATATGCAATTACTAACCATGTTTATTACATGTCAGGCATAAGCATTCACACACCCATAATAGGTTCATAGGTGACCCAAAACTCTCCGAGGAGATCACTTATGATATTGAGGAGGATAATGAAGATGAGGAATGGATCAGAAGAGAATAGATCCGTCATGAAGAATCAAAACCACTCACGTTAGAGAAAACGATTACTATTAATCTAGGTGATAAAGAGAACCCTAAAGAAGTTAAGATTGAAGAAAGTCTTCCCTAAGTAGAACCAAAAAGAATAACAGATTTGCTCAAGGAATATTAAGATATATTTGCATAGTCCTATGCTGACATGCTAGGCCTTGATCAAAGTATAGTTGAACATGCTTTGCTAATTGATCCAAGTATTCCACCAAAGAAGCAAAAATTGAGGTGAACAAAGCCGGAATTGGTAAAGAAACTAGAAGAAAAAGTGATAAAATTACTCAAAATCGATTTCATCGAAGTAATGCTATATCCAGAATGGATTGCCAACATAGTATCCGTAATGAAGAAAGATGGTCGGGTGCGGGTATGTATTGATTATCACGATCTAAATAAAGCAAGCCCAAAAGATAATTTCCCGCTTCCACATATTGATGTATTAGTGGATAGCACTGCTGGGTTTGAAACGTTTTCATTCATAGATAATTTTTCAGGATATAATCAAATCCTCATGAAGAAAGAGGATAAGGCGAAAACATCCTTCAAAACACCATGGGGCATATTTTGTTATAAGGTGATGCCTTTCGATCTGAAAAATACCGATGCCACATATCAAAGGGCAATGGTAACTCTGTTTCATGATATGATGCACAAAGAAATCGAGGTATATGTAGATGACATGATTACAAAATCCAAATAAGGGGAAGACCATGTTGAGGTACTTCACAAATTGTTTGAAAAACTTAGAAAGTACAAGTTGCAGCTAAACCCCAACAAATGTGTATTTGGGGCAAAATCTGGCAAACTGCCAGGATCTGTGGTCAGTAACAGAGGAATCGAAATCGATCTTTACAAGATAGAGGCAATACATGACTTGAAGACTCCTTCTACGGTAAAAGAAGTGAGAAGCTTGATGGGGTGATTAAACTACATTGCCCGCTTCATCTATCAGCTTTCTGAGATTGCTAAACCATTCTTCAAACTATTGAAGAAAAATGCCAAAGTAAAATGGGATGCAGAATGTCAACAAGCCTTTGACAAAATTAAAGAATATCTAGTATGTCCACCAGTGTTGGTACCACTAATTCTTGGAGTCTCGCTGATATTATATTTGACGATTCACCATGAGTCATTAAGAGCGGTGCTTGTACAAAGAAGACCAAATGACGGTAAAGAACAAGTCGTTTATTACTTGAGCAAGAAATTCACAACATCAGAAGTGAATTATCCAGTAGTTAAGAAGATATGTATTGCATTAATTAAGGTGTTATACAGATTAAGACAGTACACCCTTCATCACCAAATTTTGCTAGTGACTGAGAATGATCCGATCAAGTATCTTCTTGAGAAATCTTCCTTGGTCGGGAAATTAGTAAAATGGCAAGTCTTGTTGTCTGAATTCAATATCAGAAGTTCATCCCAAAAGTCATCAAAGGATGAGCTATAACAGACATGCTGGCAGAAAATTCGCAAATATCGCCAATTATGAAGAACGAATTGATGATCACATATTGACATTGGTCGATGACAAATGGACCATGTATTTTGATGGTGTAATCAACTTATCTAGATCAAGAACTGGGGCAGTACTGATCTCCCTAGAAGGCCAACACTATCTAGTATCTGCGAAATTGATATTTCCATGTACTAATAACATCGCTGAATACAAGACGTGCATTCTCGACTTACAATTAGCCCTTTCAAAAAGGGTAAAAAGGTTACGGGTATATGGAGATTCTATGCTCATTATATTGCAAACAACTGGAGAATGACAAACTCATGATGCAAAGCTGATTTTTTATCACAAATACTTAGAAGGAATGATGGAGGAATTTGAAGAAATAATATTTGATTATCTTCCAATAGCTCATAATTATTTTGCAGATGCTCTTTTGCAGATGCTCTTGTAATCTTATCATCCTTACTCCAAGCTGAAGATAGTATGGATATAAAACCATTGAGAATCAATATTCTCGAACAACCAGCACACTGCATGGTAGTTCAAGTAGAATTTGATAATGAACCATGGTTTCATGATATCAAAAAGTACTTATAAGCAGGAGAATTTCCTAAAGGAAGCCAGTCAGGCGACAGAAGATTTATCAGAAAGATAGCCAATAAGTTCTTTCTCAGCGGACAGGTTCTTTATAAGAAATCATTCGATTCGATCCTGTTAAGATGCATTGATAGCAAAGAAGCTGCGCAAATCATGAGAGAAATCCATGAAAGCATATGTGGTCCGCATATGAACGGCCATCTCCTAGCCCGCAAAATCACGAGATTGGAATATTATTGAATGACGATAGAAACAGATTGCATTCAGCATGTAAGGAGTTGTCGCCAATGTCAAGTTTATGGAGACAGAATTAATGCACCGCCGAATGAGCTGCATCAAATGTCAGAACCATGGCCATTTTCAATGTGGCGAATTGACATGATTGGTCCAATTAACCCCAAGGCCTCAAATGGACATCGCTTTATCTTAGTGGCAATTGACTACTTCACCAAGTGGATTGAAGCGAATTCATATACAAATGCCACCGTCAAGAATGTGGCAAAATTCATCAGGCGGGACATCATTGCTAAGTACGGAGTTCCGGAAGCAATCATTATCGACAATGGTTCAAATTTGAATAACAAAATCATAAGTGATCTGCTTGAACACTTCCACATTCGACACTTGAATTCATCTCCATACTGCCCACAAATGAACGGAGTAGTGGAAGTAGCAAACAAGAATATCAACAAGATATTATCCAAAATAGCTGAGAACTATCATGACTGACATGAAAGGTTGCCATATGCTTTGATGGTATACTAAACTTCAATTTGAACATCAACCGGGGCAACTCCATTTTCCTTAGTATATGGGATGGAAGTAGTATTACCCGTCGAGGTAGAAATTCCTTCATTAAGGATATTGTCCCAATTAAAACTCTCAGAAGCTGAATGGAGCCAACAAAGATGTGAACGGCTCAACATGATTGATGAGAGAAGATTAAGGGCTATATGTCGTGGACAAGCTTACCAGAAAAGAGTTGCTAAATCTTTCAACAGAAAAGTGAAACCAAGACGTTTTGAAATGGATGATCTAGTAGTGAAGAAAGTTATTCCCAATAATTCAGATTCACGTGGAAAATTCACTCCAAATTACGAGGGTCTATACATTGTTAAGAAGGCTCTTCTTGGAAGAGTACTGATTCTTGTAGATATGACAGGAACAGAACTAGCTTATCCTGTAAATGCAGATGCTGTTAAGATTTTCTACCCATGAAATGAAGACGAACATTCAAAGAAAAAAATTGGCACTAGTTACAACATGCGCATATCATGCAAGTCACGCATTCCATAGAACATGTTTGTTCATTTTGCAGGATATGACAAAAGGAAATCTGAGATAACTCAAGACTTCTAAAATCTCTCAATGGAGTTGGAAAACAAAAAGAGAAGTGTCATTCTCAAATTCAGTTTTCTCAACGTTGCTTTCTAACGTACTTTTCCCTTTTATCATCCCTAGGGAAATTGGAAGAAAAGATCAAAAGAGAATCTTTCATGAATGATCAAAACAAGACAAATAAGAAGGATCTCATCAAACTAATCAGGTAAGTATCCCTAACCTATGAATTTGAGCTCAAACATTTCATTTTCAAATCTCTAATGGAGCAAATCAATGCAGAAATTTGAAAAGATAATTTTTCTTAAAAAATCAAATCAAAACAATCAAGAAGGATATTGACAAGCCAATCAGGTAAGTATCCTTAACTCGTAAATTTAGGTCTCGAAGAGGTTAATTTTCTGGAAAAATAAAACTTCTTTTCCCTAAGTAGACTAACATGAAAGATTGTTTCAAAGTTCACCTCAAAAGTGCTTTAAACAAAAGGCTTTGAAACATACATTCTTTGAGTATGCATTATGCATCAAAATTCCTTAAAAAGGAAATTTTGATAAAAGACCTTGAAAAATTTCATAGAAAAAGTTTGGATCAAATCAAGTGGAAAGACCTTCAAATGATGAAAGATAAGCCATATCCAAACACGTCCCCTACATACTCGAGTGAATGGAAGGATGAATATCAGAATGAGAGAAAACCTCATCTGAAGGAAATAGAGGATATTCGCAATGATTACAGGAATTGAAATGATGAAAGGCAATCATTTCATCATCCAAATATATGATTGTCTCTTGCAAATCAAATTTGAACCTAAACAATGGAGAAATTTTCAAAAAAAATCCTGTTAAGAACCACCCCACACTGGGGCAAATTAAGAGGTTCACGGTTGACATTTATGGAGAATAGTATCAAGAAAGATTTTATTGCATACACTTGCATCAATCTTTCTGTGATAACCTTAGATAAATTCATATGGAAGCTCACAATATCCTAAGAGGAAGAAGAGCATTTCGTTTTCATATCCTAAACACATTTATCTTTGGCAAAGCCCAATTGAGCCTGAATATTCATTTCAGAACCCCAAGTTGGTGATAATCTCTTCGCACCAGAGCATGAGCATATAATCTACTTTGATAAATAGAAACCAAAAGGGCAGAACACAGGGTCCTTAGAATGCAAAAAGATCAAGGACAAAGGAGTTTGGGGCATGAAAAAGCAGTATGCCTGGTAAAAGCAAGGTCAATGCCCATAAAAATGAGCAAAAGAAAAGAAAGAAAAGCATTCAAAAGAAAGAATGACAAAAGTCAAGTCAGAAGCAAAGCAAAAGTTGTGAAAAATCAAAAGTCATAACAAATCAGTGATTGAAAAATCTCGATGAAAGTTTAGGGGACTCTTGTGTTCATGCTAAGAAAAGATCTCCAGTGGACAAAGAAAAAGGGTAGTGATTCCAAGAAGATTACCAGTTTTCGCAAAAACCCTGAATTCAAAAATGTTTGAGCCTTTTGAACTTACCCAATACCAACATTATTTGCTCAAATACTTCCTTTAAAAGGAAATTTGATTGCCTAAAATGCATTTAATACAAAGAATGCATATTTCAAAATCACATTTCAAATAGTTTTTGGTCAACTTAAAATCAAGTTTTCAAATAGTTTGTGGTAAACTCAGAACCACATTTCAAATGGTTTTTGGTCAACTTAAAACTAAGTTTTCAAGTAGTCTGTGGTAAACTCAAAAACACATTTCAAATGATTTTTGGTCAACTTAAAACTAAGTTTTCAAGTAGTCTGTGGTAAACTCAAAACCACATTTCAAAAAGTTTTTGGTCAACTTAAAACCAAATTTTCAAATAGTTTGTGGAAAACTCAAAACCACATTTCAAAAAAGTTTTTGGTCAACTTAAAACCAAATTTTCAAATAGTTTGTGGTAAGCTAAAAAAAACCACATTTCAAACAGTTTTGATTAATTTCAAAACTACTTTTCAAAATAGTTTTTGGTCATCTAAAAACTATATCAAGATTAGTGAAACCTTAAAATCACAAAATGCACAGTAAAGGCATTCATTGTTTGAAATCTTTCCAAAGTCCTACAGGCGAGGAACCCCTAAGCAAATTTAAGTCCTACTGGTGAGGAACCACTAGGCAAATTAAAGCCCTATTGGTAAGGAACTACTAAGCAAATTCAAGTCCTCAGGCGAAGAGCCTCGAGCGTTCATGGTTCGTGAGTTCGTCTTTAAACCGTGAAATCAGAATAATTATCATAATCATCACTACCATCAATTCATGCCCTTGGATGAGTAGCAAAGAGACTCTTACAAATAGGTAAGTTTCTCACCCTCAATCTTTAAGAACTTTTCAAAATGTGTTCTAAAAAGAACCTTTGGATTATATCACGAATTTCCAAAAGTAAAGACCCTCATCAGTTGTTGTGAAATTTTCATTTTATCTTGTTTTTTGAGTCGACTAAAAATTCAGATGTCATGTTATCTTTGAGATCAACCTCTAACAAGCTCAATCTCAAAGAGGGGCAGCTGTTGACATCTAATTTTTAGCTCATTTTTGTCATATTTTCAAAAATTTAAAAATTATGTCTAGGGATCTTGGCCAAGCCTAGGAACCTATTTCTAAACCAAAAAATAATTTTTTTGCATTTTTTTGCATTTTTTCTTAATTTCTTTTAGTCAAGATAAGCAAGAAAATCAAGAAAAATGGTAAATGGAATCAGAAAATTCCATAAAAATAGTCATTAGTCTTATTTTAAATTCAATTTCATAAATACACTGTCAATTTTAGAAAATCTCAATCGAGTATATGTTTTTCCCAAAATTAGGCAAAATTAAACCCGAATTGAACCATAAATGAAATTAAATTTTTTCTAGACGTTTTTAAGTCATAGTGTCTTCACAACAATTGATTCTAGGACCTTGAATTGCATATTCGTCAGTCCAATTGCACAATTTCACATAAAAATAAAAAATTCCCAAAATTTGATTGAAAATTAAGAATTTTGAACCCAAATTGGGAATTGTGCCCAAAATCAAATTGTTGAAATGTAAGACTACCATTTCTAGAGTTAATTAAGGGTGGGTAATTCAATTTTGGCATCAATTTTGCCTAATCAGGTCATTAGGACAATAAATTAAATAAAATCCTATTAATCTGAATATAAAAATAAGAACATCTTGGGCACAATTATAATAAAAATTAGGGACAATTATATGTTTGGGTTCGGAATATGATGAGAAATTCCATTTTGGTGTTTAATTTGAAAAATTCAGTCAAAATAGGGTCCAATTTGCATTTTTGGTCAAAACCAAAACTGCTGGGTTGAGCGAGTCAACCCGAACAGTCTATCTTCTTTGCCCGACTCACCCCAACACGTGCACAAACCTAGAAAATCATTTCACACCCGAGACTTCATTGATGATTTCTAGCTATTTTAGCACGTGTTGATCGGTTTGGCCAGCTGAAAAATGTCCAGCTGGCACCAGTTCATCATCCCAACCGATTGGAGGTCGGTTCCAACGAATTTTGAGCGGGTAATCAAAGAACAAAAACGAAAAAAAACTAACTCGAAAGAAGAGGAGGTGTTCGACGAAATTCCAGAGAGAGATTAGGGCGAGAGCGAGAGGAAGATCTAGAGAGAGAGAGGGTTGAGGATCCCCTCACGAGTGTCCGGCGCCGCCATATACGGCGGAGGGCCGGTGAATCGTGAAGAGGCCATGGTCTTCCCCTCACGGCTTGAACCAGACGAAGCTTATCGCAAAGGTCTAAAAATCAGTCTCAGCCGGCACATCCGGACCTGTTCCGGCGAATCCAAAAGCACTAGTAGGAAGACTAAATGTCAAGGAACAACTTTCGGGTCGCCGATCAGCTCAACAATCTTGTTTGAACGTTGAACGAAATAGGTAAAGTCGGTTGAGGATCAATTTTTTCAAAATTTTCCAGAATTCAATTTCAATACCTATATGCATATTTGTGTGTTTTCTTTCGTGAATTTGAGTTCATTGATGCTTATAACCAGTTTCTAATCATTTTTTGTGTTGATTAATTGCATTTTGGGCATCAAAAACACTTAAACTGAGTCGGCCCGTCCATAAACCACCTCTTCGGAAAACTCGAAGTCTCGCCGGAGCGTCACCGTGACCATAGGTCATCCAAGTAGGCTTCCTTTCACTTTGTTTGATGATTTGATGTTGATTGGAACCGATTTAGACGGTTAGGGCGGTTGGTAGAATGATTTAAATGTTTGAGAAATGGATTTGATTAGTTTACAAGTTAGGATTTTTGGATTGATTTTTCGCTGGCCGACGAACGTCTAGCGGCCATTTGATTAGTCTAGTTCGATACTGGAACATGTGTACTTAGTGATAGTGCAAGTGGAACAGCGAAATAGTCATCAGAAGGTCGCCAGTGGTGGGCTCAAACTGGTGGTCTCAAGAATATTAAATACAAATCCATGAACACCAACCGTTTGTGAAAATGCCTAAATGAGAAAAAAGTCAAACGGTGCCGTTTTTTACTTTTGTCTCGCCGGAGAAGACGACCGGCGACCGGCGCCGGTGACGTCTGGTTCAATTAGATCGAATTGGATTGAACCGGTCCGGTCCAGTTCGCTTCCCCCGGTAAGGAAAATTCAAAAATAAAAAATATAATAAAAAATCAAAATCAAATAGAAATTAGGAAAATAGAAAATGGAAAATGACAAAAAAAATCAGAAAAATTCTGAATAATGAAAAATTACAAAAGTCATAAAAAATTAGATTTTTTTAGAAATCTAGAAAATTTGCAGAAAATTCATAAAAATTCAAAAAATTACAAAAAATTCAGAAAATACAAAAATTTTCAGAAAATTCATAAAAATTTCAAAAATTCGGAAAATACAAAAAAATTTTGAAAATTTTGGAAAATCAATAAAAAATTGAAAAATTGCAAAATTCACAAAAATTTCCAGAAAATCATAAAAAAATCAATTCTCAGTTTAAAAATTTTTCCGAAAAAAAATGAAAATCCACAAAATGATTTAAAATCATCATGGCCAGCCACAAAGAGTGAAATTTGAATTTTTTGAAATGCCTAAGTGGCATTTTTGGAAAATTCCAAATTTAAAAGTAAAACCCCTAAAAAAACCCTAAACCCAAAAATGCACCATGAAATGAACCAGCTATTAGAGCTTTATTAGGGTTTGGGTGTTTTACTAGATTTTCATTTTTAGTGGCCAAATTAGAGTTACTATGATTGATTTGCCATTGGTTGTATATTTGATTCTCTGGTGCTTAATTGTTTGTCCATGATTAGATTAGTCAATTGACCTTAGGGATCCGTGTGACGAGTTAGACATGTCATATCGTTCTTAGGTACCAAAAGGGCGTTAATGATTTCAATTTGAGACCATTAACGTAATCAAGTCCCTTATTCAGAATTTCTGGTTCATAGGATTATGGTACTTCTCCCGTACCTCAATTAGGTTTCTAGTCAACCTACCGTAAATGACTAGTGGCAACTCCAAGTTCAAATTTAGATCAAATAAACCCCGCTGTCACGTGAGGTATGGTCTGGGAGAGGTCCGTATAGAAAAATACCTCCATTCTAGGATACGAGAGTGTGGCGTGACAAAACCCAAATCAAAGAACAATACACAAGCGGAAACAAACACACACCCATACATAATTAAACATCACCAAGATAGCAACAAACATCATAAACACATACTTACATTAAACGAGGATTTGCAATATCCTTTAGAAACATAAATATACATAAGCCAAAACGGGTCAGCAAGCCACCATCAACAAAAAGGAATACGTGGCTCGCGGCGGTCAAGTACTATATCTAAAAAGGGCTCCTTCCAAAAAGTGTTGTTGGCCCTAAATCCTAGCTATGCTTAAGGCTAACCCCTAGGGTATCCAATCTGGGTCGGATCCCAAAGACTCGAATGAATCATCGGATGACTCAAACTCGAAATCCATAGACTTTGGCTCGGACTTGACCTCTAATGGTTCTTCCTCGGGATCATCCTCCGGCTCTGACTCTAGCTCCATTAGCTTCAATTCGGGATCGGACTCCCACTCCATCGACTCCTCCTCCTCATGGTCGGAATCTATGTCGGACTAAAAAATGACTGGCCAGGGTTCAGAATTTGCCTCGAACACGGCATCAGGGCTCATTACCTCCCCATCAGCTGTATGCAGATCCCATCGAACGGAACATCGAAAGTCCTAAGGGGCCCATGAAAGCCAGTCTGGTCTTGATAGCACCAACTAAGGTAGGGATGGATCTTGAGTTGTGGCCCGCCCTCGTCGATCTAGACAATAGTGTAAAACTTAATATAGGTCTCCCCATTCCAACTGGGGTACTCGATCACAGAATACTCTATACGGTTCGAGATCCCAAAACGTAGTGGTATACCAGCCATCCTCAAGGTTAATGGGCCTGAAATGTTGGGGTTTAACAACAGTGAGAACGAATCTTAGTAAGTACGCTCCCTAAACCTAAACTAGGCTAACATGCACCTCCATACGAGCATCTAACCAAACAAACAGTCCAATACTCAAACGACTTAGGCCCTCGGGCCCAAATTAAATATATCATCGACCCTGTAGGTTAGGCAAATAATAGTAACACAAAAACCAATAATGACACATACGCACGATCACTTGGCATTCACATGTCTACACTTATAAATGCACAATTCGCACACGTGCTGTCATGCCCCGAACGCCATCAAGTTTGCAACATCCCTCTTCGGTCAAATAATGCGACGTCCTAGGAACATCGCCAACCCAACCTAACACATAAGAGTTCGTACACGGCGGAAATGATTATAAAAACACCCGTACTATCAAGATGACGATAGGGTAGAGTATCAAGATAGTCAAGGAACTAACAACATTAACTTTTATACATTGCCATTGTACCAAGCATACAAACAACGTTACATACAAGCTTAGCAAGATGAGCATCCAAAAACCACCGACACAACGAAAAGAAGATAGGTGGTTGGGTTAACTTAGCTTCACTACAGGTCGACCTATCTTCCAAAAAGTGACTGATCAAACCTACTCTATACAACCCCTAAATCACCCCGGTGATCCTAAGGGTTACCCTCCTCCTATGCTTCTGCTAAGTCCTCTGGCTCGAACTCTGGAAGATCACGCGAAGGGATCGCCTGCAACGGTTGTATAGCCTGCGGCTCCACTGGGGGTACTATGGGCAACTCCTCGAGATCAGTGATCTTGTCATCAGGAGGGATGATCGCCATAGGATCCCACTCACCAACGTTGTAAAAGGGGATGTCAAAGCTTCTCAGCGGACCTGTCTCTTCTAAGCTATCTCGATAGGTCCACACTATGTACCAATAAGGCTTCCAGTATAATCCTCCCTCATCAACCTAAACAGTGCTCGAATATCTGACAAAAGCTTGGTCGCCTCCTAAAGGGTACTCCACCTCCTGATTATCTACATGCCTAAGGATCCCAAAATGAGGAGGCGGGCCTCCAAGGTTCATGGCTGGGGGCCTCAAATTGTGGTTATACAACTATGAGACGAATCTCAATAAGTGCACAACCCTAAGCTCCACATAGGCTCTCACGTACCGCTAGACAATGCATGCATAACACAAACAACCAATCATACTAACAATCACATGTGATCCTACCTGAGATTCATCATGCACATCCCTGCATGTCAAATAATAATATAACCCACTCATTTAAGTCCACACTTATCAAGCACTATGTCACGCGAGGCAAACCACACTCGCACACTAACTCACGCAATGCGTCAACTTTCACAAATCTCGTGCGTCAAACCGAGTCCAGCTCATTCTCAACTTTCCATCACTATCGCACCCGCGTAAAACGCATCAGGCTAACGGTCTTCTGACCGCATCAGGCATCGTCACCTCATTAGGCCGGACATTGTCACCTCATCAAGGATGGCATCGTTCCGCGTAACACGCCTCATGACGGAACCTACCCCGCGTAAATGAACATGCCTCAAGGTACTACTTTTCCAACCATTCAAATCATCTCATACCATCGAACCACACGTGCCACACGGCCACACATAACACGCAGCTACACAATCTTATGCCACACGTACATATCACAAACACACATCATCATCACACAATCACACCACATGGCCACACATACTTGGCACGCGGCCTCATTGCACGATCACACCACCACATTTTCATGGCCACACACATGGCACACGGCCACACTACAATCAGCCCAATATTCATTCAAAAGCCAGCCAACAACCACAAGCCACACAATCATTCACATAAGCTCATTCAAGCCATAAAATTTCCAATCAACATACAATCCAGTCAAGATCGATCCGCCTCACCATAGCCTTATCCGAACTTCCCAAATCGTACATTTTCATACACTAAATCAATCCTCAACAACCTAATATCTAGCCCCTATCTAAGTCTCGAAACAGTCACTTAATAGTACCCAACCGAACCCTAAACATATCCAACAATACCCAAGGTCCTAAGGAAGGTTTGGGGAAGTCACTTACCTTAAAAGGGAGTGACAATAAGCTGGACAGGTGGCTAGAACAGTCACCCCAGTAGCAGCAGTCAAGCAGCGTCGCCGGCGGTCAAGCGGGCGAGCGGCCGTGACGCTGTGGACGGGCAGCTAGTAGGGAGAGATCGGGCAGTTGGGAGCAGCGATCAGGTCGTATAGGCTAGGAGAGGATGGTCGGGGGTGGCTCGAGTAGCGGCTGGACAGAATAGAGGAGGACAAGACAGAGAGAGAGAGGAACGGCGGGTGGGTGAGGCGCGATCGGGAAGAAGAAGAAGCAGCGGCGGTGGACGATTGGGCTGACGGTGACCAGATGGCTAAGCGGGCTAGTGGCAGACCAAGCTTTGCTCACGCACGAGGAAAGGAGGGAGAGAGAGTGTTCCGGTCAGTAGAGGTGAGGAGAGAGAGAGAGAGAAAATCAATATATATATGGTGCACCAATTATTGATCTCTAATACCCCACCAGAAATTACCAAACTACCCCTCTAACTACCACTCCAATCCAAGGGCCAAGGTTCGATCTTATCCAAATCCAACGGCCCATGTTTAATCTTATCCAATAATTCAAGGGCAAAAAAGTAAATGCTCATGGGAGGAGAGAGGCATTCTTGTCCTTCTATTTTTAGTCAAACAGGATAATTATCAGTTCCCTAATTTAATCAAGTCTTCAAAATTCGTTCGCGGTGCATAAGGGCAAAACAGTCATTTTTTCGGTCCCGAATCAAAATCCATTTTTTTACAAAAATGGGTGGGCCCAAGGTTGGCCACACCAAAAACGTCATCGGTCGCCAAAAATTGTCACTTTTGAAATTCTCGATTCCCGGGCCTGGATTCCAAAAATGATTAAAATCATACAATCGCGACTTTAGCTTACCTCTTGCTAATGGGTGGCTCGTTGGGATTACGCACTTTCGACCCGTGATCGACACTAAGTCTAGTCACGTTTAAATTTGCTCGAGCCAAGGCGATCTCGATTGTCATGTAATTGCGAGGGTCTATCACTAGTTCCCTTCGGACACGATCGATCGAATGGATCAGTCTCTGTTGGCCCAAAATATTCCCTCGTCAATTCTTATGGTCGAAGGTCAAATCAAGATCGAGTTCTTTGGTCGTGTGAACTCAATCCCGTGATGGCCTTACCCCTAAGGTTAGCATTCCGAGAATGATTAGTTCCGGGTGAGATCTCACTATAAGTGCATTGGCCAAAATATTTATTTCATAAATCCCAGGAAAATGATCGAAAATTCATAATGGTACACGTGATAATTTCCCATTTAATCTCCGACCCGCGTTAAACGTATAAGGTCCATCACTACTCGGGACTCGTGTAATACACCTCAAGTCCATGACTCAACCCGCGTGAACGACGCCTCATGTTGACCATCATCCAGTAATTTGAGCATCGTCCCGCGTTAAACACCTCAGGACGGATTCAATACCCCGCGTAAACAACGTCTCAGGGCTTATGTGACTATACGTATACACTCCACCAATTATTATCTGAATCTCGCATAAACGACGTCTCAGGGCAATTTAGATGATCACATGCTCAATGCCATTTGTACAAACTCGCATGATTCACATAACATGCCGTCATTCAATCTGCACGAACCATGGTCATAACATCCAAAACTCAGGGCATCAATTGAATCCACATTAAGCACTCAAACCAATATAACAACATGCTCAATTCACCATTTAATGCAATTCAGCCACGGTACATAATTGGCGCACAAAAATCACGCAATTAAGTCATTGAAATCACACAAGTCTATGGCCCATGATGCATTCTCCTTTCACGAACTTATCAAGCACCCTAAGGACATTGCAACGTCACACAATTAATTCCATACCATCCCCAAATCAGCCACTTCATATTCCAATCACAACACACATAGCAATTTGCATTTACCCTATAAATTAACAACATATAGCCCAACCTAGCTTACATGATTTAGCCACTACACAAACCACAATGCACCTCTAAATCACCTCCAAAATAGCTCATTAGGCCACTAAAATCACCTCATTATCAATCCTAATCACCAGCCAATAAATAACCCCTAAATTACCCTAATTAACCCCTAACTTACCTAAAAATGCATCAAAGCCTAATTAGGGTTTAGGGTTTCTACTCAGCAAGGTCCTAAGCTCCAAGGGGGTGCCGAACTAGGGGGAAAGTGGGCTGGACAATCGCTGGTTCACGCCGGACTAGCAATGACGCCGCCGGCTCCCACGGCGATGAATGGCGGTGGCGATGGCTAGGGGCTCATAGCTGATCTACACGTCGGAGGAGGGGTGACGATGATTGTGATGGGTCGTAGGAAAGGAGAGGGGAAAAGGTGAGGGTGGTGGTGGCGTATGAGGCTATAGGGCGGCCGGCGGTGGCGACGCTTGGGCGGTGGTCACACGGCCAAGGCAAGGTTGGTCAGTGGTGGTGGTGCTGAAAATGAGAGAGAGAGAGAGAGAGAGAGAGAGAGAGAGAGAGAGAGAAAGAGAGAGAGAGAGAAAGGAAGAGTGAAGCGGTCGAATGGTGGTGGTGGTGCGAGGTGGTCACGGGCCAGTGGTGGTGCAAGACTCCGGCGGGGCGGCACGGCCACGGTGGTGGTTGCTCCGGCGGCTTGGCTTCATGCAGCCAAGGAGGAAGAGAGAAAATGGAGAGAGTGAGAGGGGGAGGTGGCCAGCCAAATAAGGGGAAGTGAGAGAGAGAGAGAGAGAGAGAGAGAGAGAGAGAGAGAGAGAGAGGGAGTTTTGTTGAAATGGTTGAGTGGGTTAGGTGAACAACCCCACTAACAAAGACGCATCTACCCACCCTACTAACACACAATCCAATGGCCAAGATTCAAGGGGTAATCAAATCTATCCAAACCAAGGGCTAGGATTGATTTTAGATCAAAATATCTAAGGGTAGGATTGGGAATGAGAAAACGTGATGGGGGCCAAATTGTCCAATATTTTCTTCCACTCAAAGGGCTGAATAAGTCCATTTTATCCTCCCATAATTCGGAAATAATGCATAGGGTTCAAGGGCAAAATAGTAATTTTTCACTCTCAGTCCAAAATTCCCTTTTTCAACCAAACCGATCCCAAATATGATTGGCCACACTAATACGATATTATCCTTGAAAATTAGTCGTGTATGTCCGCGAAATTTGATATTCAAGTCCAGATTCAACTCAACAATCAATTTCGCTCAATTTTGCAATTTTAGTGTCTCTTACTAACGGGCGGCTTTTTAGGAGTTACGTATATCGATCTAGAGTTATTGGAGTCGTGACGGTCTCGATTTCCAAGAGTAACGCGAGGATCTATCTCTAGTTCCGGAGGTCGCGATTGTTCAGAGCAAGTTTAGGATCATTCGCCATGCATACTTTTGATCATGCGGAATCACTCGCGATCCAATTATACATCATCGATAAACCAAATCTATCGCCCTCCTTGGATCGGCCCACATTGGCCCAAAATATTCCCTCGTCATTCCTCAAAATCGAAGCTCGATTCACGATTGAATTCTTGAGTCCACGTACCGTTTTCCTAGTTAGCCATTCCCTATGGGTCAGTATCCCGAGAGTGATCAGTTCCGGACGAGACTTACTAAAGCGAAATGAGAAATACACATTCATCTCATTGACCCCGGAAGTGGGTCGAATTCAGAATGTCACATAAGCATTCTTAAAAAGAGAAATTATAGACAACTTGGGAGAAGATTCTGGCAAATATGACTTCCAAGTAAAGTATACTCCACCACCGTGGACTTTTAAAAGTAAAGTGATTATGTCCGATAGTTGGGGTAGCATGGACGATGAGCTCAGCAAATAAAATGAGACTCCATTCGGTGATGAAGTAGATCAATTTGAATAGCAAAAAGAAAGGATTCGACAAGGTGAAAGGCAATTTGCCTAAACATCACTTGAGGAAGGTGACACTGTAGACCTCCTTAGTCAAGACAGTGAAAAATACAACTTCCGTGTTAAGTACACACCTCCACCCTTGGCTTTTAAAAACGAAACTATTGTGCCTGATGGATGAGAAGGCATAGATGAAATCCCAATCAACGAATTAAGTCTTGAGAAGAAAGAAGATCAAGACGAGAAAATGAAGAGAAAAGCTCGCTAAGGAGACATACGATTTGTTCGCAAAGCACGAAAATAAGGTGAAATTGTGAATTATCTGGGACAAGATAGTGGCTGGTATAGCTATCGTGTTAAATACACTATACCTTCATGGGCATCCAAAGATGAAAATATCGTGCTTGACGGTTGGGGTGGAATGGATACTATTAAAGCTGATAAAAGCCTGGTGTCTATGATTACACTACTATTGATTAATCTTGATGAAGTGGATAGGCTAGAGGAAGAGAATGATCATGTTGAACCAATTAGCATTGAGCTCCCACTTGGTCAACTAAAGATCGAAGAGAAAGAGGTTCAGATTGTGGTCATTACTTTGCCTCCAAAGGAGAAATTTGATACCAGATGTGTGCCATGGGACTACACGCCTAAAGAAGTTGATGTAATAACCAGATCGGGAAGATATTATGTCCCAAAAGAAGGTGAGTACGAAAAGAAAGGAGTAACTAAAGAAGATGTCAAGTAGTTATTGTCGGTCATGAGGACAAGTGAATATGAGGTAATTGAGCAATTGAAGAAGATGCTAGCACAAATTTCATTATTGGATTTTTTCAAAACCTTAGAAAGCCACAAAATGGTGCTTATAAAGCTTCTTAATGAAGTACATGTTCTTGAAACGATCAACGAGGTGCAACTAGAAGATTTCGTTGGGGCTATTCTTTTGAAAGATTAGTTAGCTTTTTCTGACAAAGATTTTCCAATGGATGACCGTTCACATAACAAGACATATATTGTCATCAAATGCCGGGGCAAGGAAGTATCCTACATGCTGATTGATAATGGCTCCACGTTTAGTTTGTGTCCATTAAGTACGCTGCATAGTCTAAGAATTAATGAAGAGTTCGTCAAGCCTTCAAAGGTGACCATACGTTCGTTTGATGGGATGAAAAAAGATGTTATCGATGATATCGAGCTGGAAGTAAATATAGGCCCTATGCATTTCCTGATCGATTTTCAAGTGGTAGACATTCCAAGGACTTTCAATCTACTATTGGGGAGGCCTTGGATTCATATGACTGGTGTCATTCCTTCTAGTCTTCATCAAAAAATTAGATTTGTTATTAATGGTAAAATGATTACTGTGCACGGGGAGATGGACTTCACCACTTATAAAGAAAGTGTCATACCTTATGTCAAGCCAAAGATAAAAGAAGAACTCAGCTATCATTCCTTTGAGATGATTTCTACGATATAAATTCCCGTTGGTAGCGTCATGAAGTCTCCAGAACTTTCGGCATCATCTATTATGTCTAGAAACATATTATGCCAATATGGATTCAACTTTGATGATGGACTTGGGACAAAAGCGCAAGGAATTAAAGAACCTATTATCCCATTTAGTACAAAAAAAAGTTTGGGGTAGGGTATGAAGTCACTAGTAATCACCATGGAGGTCAAGGCCAAGGTCAAAAAAATCATGAAGGCTGTGGAAGCCAAGGTTATAGAACCATTAACCCATCAATGTGGAAGCATAAGGCTAAAGAGTTATCCTATCATCAGATTCATATCAGAGAAAACTTTCTTGGCCTCCTAAACCGCTTTCAGAAGAAAATTTACATGCAGAAGCAAAGTCTATCTTGCTGGGTTTATTTGAAGAGGACGTTATCAGCATCGTTATAACTGAAGACGAGACACCTACGCACTGGAGTAGGAAGATTCTTTTTAACCATATCCTTATTGTTGCCTTTACAATTTGTATATTTCATATTGATGTGTTTGCAATTTTGACTTAGGACCAATTCTCATTCGTGTTAATATAGTTGTAATCACATTTTGTAATTCAATAAAAGTGTTCAATGTTTTGTTAAGGACATATGGAAACAAAATCAAACCAATGATGAATATTGCTCTCACACGTGAGGCTTGAGGTTTTGGGTTTCCATATGACTCCTAATTGTGAAAACAGTTTTAAGAGCAAGGATGTCCAAGGATATGAGGATTAGCTCTATTCTCTTGATCTCTTGAAAACATATTTCAAAATAATTTTTCAAAATGGTTTTTCATTAAACCTCATGCATCAATTCATTTCATATGCGATTACTAATCATGTTTGTTATATGTCAAGCATGAGCATTCACATATTCATAATAGGTTCATAGGTAACCCAAATCTCTCCGAGGAGATCACTTGTGATATTGAAGTGGATAATGAAGACAAGGAATGGATCCGTCATGAAGAATCAAAGCCACTCACGTTAAAGAAAACGATTACTGTTAATCTGGGTGATAAAGAGAACCCCAAAGAGGTTAAGATTGGAGAAAGTCTTCCCGCAGTTCCCGCAGCAAAGGCAGAAAGAATCAGAGATTTGCTCAAGGAATATCAAGATATATTCGCATGGTCTTATGCTGACATGCGAGACCTTGATCCAAGCATAGTTGAACATGCTTTGCCAATTGATCCAAGTATTCTACCAAAGAAGCAAAAATTGAGGCGAACAAAGTCGGAATTGGCAAAGAAAATAGAAGAAGAGGTGATGAAATTACTTAAAGTTGGTTTCATTAAAATAGTGCCATATCCAGAATGGATTGTCAAAATAGTACCTGTAATGAAGAAAGATGGTCAAGTACGGTTATGTATTGATTATTGTGACATAAATAAATCAAGCCCTAAGGATGATTTCCTGCTTCCATATTTTGATATATTAGTAGATAGCACTGCTGGGTTCGAAATATTTTCATTTATGGATGGTTTCTCAGGATAAAATCAAATTCTCATGAAGAAAGAGGATAAGGCGAAAACATCCTTCATAACACCATGGGGCACATTTGACAAAAGGCTTTGAAAAATTTCATAGAAAATGTTACAGCTCCGGTTTTGACCAAATACTCAAATTAGACTCAATTTCAACTGGTTTTTTCAAATTACCTCAAAATTGGATTCCCCATCATATTCAAAATCCAAAGATATAATTTTCCCTAATTTTTATTGTAATTGAGCCCAAGATTTTTTCATTTTTATACTCAAGTTAATAGGGTTTTGTTCAATTTGATGTCCTAATAACCTGATTAGGCAAAATTGAAGCCAAAACTGAATTACCCACACCTGGTTAAGCCTAGGATTGATGGTCTTAGGATTCGAAAATTTCGAATTGGGTACAATTCCGAATTTGGATTCAAAATTCGTAATTTCCAATTAATTTTTGGGGATTTTGATTTATCTATTAAATTATGCAATTAGACTAACCATTATGCAATTTAAGGTCCCAAAATCAATTGTTTTGAAGACACTATGACTTAAACATGACTAGAAAAAATTTAATTTCTTTTGTGGTTCGATTCGGGTTTAATTTTTCCCAATTTTGGGAAAACATATACTCGATTGAGATTTTCTAAAATTGAAAATGTATTTATGAAATTGGATTTAAAAGAAGACTAATGACTATTTTTATGGAATTTTCTGATTCCATTTACTATTTTTCTTGATTTTCTTGCTTATTTTGACTAAAAGAAATTAAGGAAAAATGCTAAAAAAAGCTAAAAAATTATTTTTTGGTTTAGAAATAGGTTTCTAGGCTTGGCCAAGGTTCCTAGACCTAATTTTGAAATTTTTTGAGAATATAAAAAAATGAGTTAAAAATTAAGTGTCAATAACTGCCTCTCTTTGAGATTAAGCTCGTTAGAGGTTGATCTTAAAGACAAAGTAACAACTGAATTTTTAGTCTACTCACTAAATAAGATAAAATGGAAATTTCACAACAACTCATTAGGATCTTTACTTTTGAAATTCGTGATCTAATTCAAAGGTTCTCTTTTTAGAACATATTTTGAAAGGTTCTTAATGATTGAGAGAGAGAAACTTAACTATTTCTGAGAGTTTCTTTATTGCTCATCCAAAGGCATGAATTGGTGGTAGTGATGATTATGATGATTATTCTGATTTTGCGATTTAAGGACAAACTCACGAACCATGAAAGTCCGCAGTTCTTCGCCTTAGAACTTGAATTTGCTTAGCGGTTCCTCTTCAGTAAGACTTCGGATATTGGCCTAATGACTCCTCGTTAAATAGGACTTTGAAATTTGCCTAGTGGCTCCTCTTAGTAGGACTTGAAATTTGGCTAGTGGTTTCTCATCGATAGGTCTTTAGGATTTGCCTAGTGACTCCTCGTCAATAGGACTTGAAATTTGCCTGGTGGTTCCTCACCAATAGGATTTTGGGATTTGCCTAGTGACTTCTCGTCAATAGGACTTGAATTTTGCCTAGTGATTCCTCACCAATAGGACTTTGGGATTTGCCTAGCGACTCCTCGTCAATAAGACTTGAAATTTGCCCAGTGGCTCCTCGCCAGTAGGACTTTGAAAATTGCCTAAAAGCTCTTTACCAATAGGACTTGAATTTTGGAGACTTGCCATGTAGTTCCTCACTCGTAGGATTTTGGAAATTACTTAAAGGCTTCTTGCCAATAGGACTTAGATTTTTCCTAGTGGTTCCTCACCAGTAGGACTTTAGGAAGACTTCAATGAATGCCTTAACTATGAGTTTTGTGATTTTGAGGTTTCACTAATCTTCATATGGTTTTTAGTTGATCAAAAACTATTTTGAAAAGTAGTTTTGAAATTAATCAAAACCGTTTGAATTGTGGTTTTCTCTTTTAGCTTATCACAAACTATTTGAAAACTTGGTTTTAAGTTGACCAAAACCTTTTGAAACCTAGTTTTGAAATATGCATTCTTTGTATGCATTTCAGATAATCAAATTTCCTTTTCAAGGAATTATTTGAACAAAATGCTTGCAAACTTTCAAGAAATGCTTGAAATGATCATTTGGAAGACCTTCGTTGGAAAGGATTTATTTCGATCTATGAAATTGGTCTTGCCCTCATTTGATTGAAAGGGGACTTTTCTGATATTCCTTAATTTTATCTCTCTTAACCAATCCTTAGTTGCTCGGAGATATTTACAATGTATACAATCTAATTGATCCAATAAGGTCTTTCAAATGATTATAATTTTGGCTTGGTCAATGGTTATTTAAAGAATAGGCGTTCTGTGGCCAAGAAAAAGATTTCGTCACAACTGACTTTGAGTCTACAAGTTAAGAACCTCGAGAATAAGATAAGATAGTATTGCATACACTTCTTTAAGTGAACACTTCTTTAAGTGATGACTTCTTGTCATGAAATCATATTTTCACTCTCAATATCCCAATTTGAAGAGTCTTTGGAGAGAGGCTGTAACATTGGTATTGGGTAGGCTCAACAGGCTCAATTGTTTTTGAATTCAGGATTTTTATGAAACTGGTGATCTTCTTGGTATCACCACTCTTTTCTTTGTCCACTGGAGATCTTTTCTTATCATGAACACAAGAGTCCCCTAAACTTTCATCGAGATCTTTTCAATCCCTAATTTGTTGTGACTTTCGATTTTTCACAACTTTTGTTTTGCTTTTGACTTGACTTTCGTCATTCTTTCTTTTGAATGTTTTCTTTCTTTTCTTTTGCTCCTTTTTCTGGGCATTGACCTTGCTTTTACCAGGCACACTGCTTTTTCATGCTCCAGACTCCTTTGTCCTCAATCTTTTTACATTCTAAGGACTCTGTGTTATGCTCTTTTGCTTTCTATTTATTAAAGTGGATCATATGCTCATGCTCCAGTGCAAAGAGATGATCACCAACTTGGGGTTTTGAAATGAATATTCAGGCTCAATTGGGCTTTGTTAAAGGTAATGTATTTAGGTATAAGAAATGAAGTACTCTTCTTCCTCTTCGGATATTTTGAGCTTTCATATAACTTCATGTGAAATTATCTCAGAAAGATTGATGCAAGACCATGCAATAAAATCTTTCTTGGTCCTATTCTCCATAGTTGTCAATCCACAAACCTACTGATTTGCCCCAATATGGGGTGGTTCTTAACAGGATTGTTTTGAGGAAACTTCTCCACTGTTTTGGCTCAAATTTAGTTTGTAAAGGATAAGCATGTGTTTGGGATAGTGAAATGAATGTCTTTCATCATTTCAATTCATGTAATCATTGCAAATATCCCCTTTTTCCTTTGTATGAGTTTTTCTCACTCACTTAAATACATTAACTTTGAGCGTAGAGGGAGCGTGTTTAGATATGGTTTACCTTTCATCATTTGAAGGTCTTTCCAATTGATTTGATCCAACCCAACCGGAACAGTGCATCTTCTTCACTCGGATCACCAAAGTGCATACTAAACCTAGAAAATTCCCATGCAAACCCGGAACTTTGCCGATTTAATCCGGCCATTCTAGCACGTGTTAATCGATATTTACAACTAGATAATGATGAGCTGGCATTGGATAATCATCCTAACTAAATCACGTCGATGAATAACAACTTTTGAGCGGGAAATCAATCAAAAAAAAAGGAGAAAAATGGATTGGGAAGAAGGAGAGGTGTTCGGAAAAATTTCAGAGAGGGAGGAGAGAGAGAAACGATCGAAAAAGAAAGCCCGAACGAGAAAGATTGTGCAAAGAGGTCTCGGGAGTTGAGCGATCGACGTTTTTCCAGCAAAAATTGCCAGCTAATTAGCTCCAATCGTAGACCTCCGCACCTGAGAATTCAGAGAAAAAGTTGATCGTCAAAGCTTGAAAATCAGGCTCAATTGGCGAATTTAGGTATTGTCCGGCGAAGCAGAGGTCACAGACTGAGAGATCAATTGTTAAAGAATAGTCCTACGGTGGTAGATTAGCTTGGAGACTCCTATTTGCCCTCCGACGAAGCAGGTAAACTTCATTCGTCGTCACATTTTTCCCGATTTTCCAGAATAGGTTTTTAGTTCAATCGTGTATCTGCCCCTCGATTTTAGCTATGATTGATGATTAAAACATGTTTTGATCACATATTTCATTATTTGGTTGCATTTTAACTTCGCTGGAGCTTCCCCGACTTGACTGGAACGTCGCCATGACCATAGGTCATCCAAGTCAGTCTTCTTTGACATTGATTGATGTTTTTCTAGTATTTTGAGTCGGTTTAGATGGTTAGGGCGATTTGAATGGAGATTTGAAATATGGAAATGTTGTTTAGGTTAGAGATGGTTTAGGTATTTCCGATCAATTTTCACCCACCGGCAAACATCCGACGGCGTTCTAATAGGACTAAGTTGATAATAGAATATGTGGACTTGATGATGGTGCAGGTGTGTCGTGCCACGCGCTCACATGCTTTTCTAATGGAGGTATTTTTCTATATGGGCCTCTCCCGGGCCATACCTCACGTGACAGTGGGGTTTATTTGATCTAAAATTAAACTTGGAGTCGCCACTAGTCTTTTACGGTAGGTCGACTAGGAACCTAATTGTGGTACGGGAGAAGTACCGCAATCCTACAAATTAAAGATTCTAGGTAAGGGACTTGGTTACATTAATGATCCCAAATTGAAACCGTTAATGCCCTTTCGGTACCTAAGAACGATTATAGCATGTCTATTGCGTCACACGTATCCTAAGTTCGATTCACTAATCTAATTATGGACAAATAATTAAGCATCCAAAAATTAATTGCACATCCAATGGCAAATCAATCACAGCAACCCTAATTTGGTCACTAGAAATGAAAAATTTATCAAAACCCTAACCAAAGTTCTAATAGCTTGTTCATTTCATTTTTAGGGTTTCTTAGGGGTTTTGACCTTAAATTTGGAATTTTCCAAATTATGCCACTTAGGC
Source organism: Syzygium malaccense (assembly GCA_031216405.1). NCBI lineage: Eukaryota > Viridiplantae > Streptophyta > Magnoliopsida > Myrtales > Myrtaceae > Syzygium > Syzygium malaccense. The sequence goes on from CM062255.1 coordinate 20,354,989, forward strand.
ATTTTGGAAAATCCAAATTTCACTTTTAATGACTGGCCACAATGATTTCTAATCATTCTGTGAATTTGCAAAATTTTTGATTTTTTTAGTGCCATTTGGACACTTCCAAAAATTTCAATTTCGTTTTTTATGACTAGCCACAATGATTTTTAGTCACTCTATGGATTTTCAAAATTTTTTATTTTTGATTGATTTTTTTTTGGAAATTTTTTTTAAATCGGGAAAATTTTTTTATGATTTTCTGGAAATTTTTTATGAATTTTGGAATTTTTCAATTTTTATTGATTTTTTAGAATTTTCAAATTTTTATTTGTATTTTATGAATTTTTGAAATTTTTATGAATTTCTAGAATTTTTTGTGTTTTTCTGAATTTGCTGTAATTTTTTTGAATTTTCATGAATTGTCTGATTTTTTTAAAATTTTTCAAGAAAATCTATTTTTTGAGATTTTTTATTTTTTATATATTTTTTGAATTTATTTTATTTTTTATTTTTTATTTTTTGAATTTTTTGAATTTTTTATATTTTTATATTTTCCCGCCGAGGGATTGAACCAGACTGGACCGGTTTAGACCGGTTCGGTCGAGACCGAACCGGCCGTCGCCGGCGCCAGCCTTCTTCTCCGACAGGCACGGCACACCAAAACGGTGCCGTTTTGCATTATTCTCATTGGGGCATTTTTACAAACAACTTGTGGGCACTATTCTGGAATTTAGGTTATCAAGGCCGCAACTTTGGAGTTTTCTCTAGCGACCTTCTGGTGGTATTTCGGGGCCGATCCTTGGTTCTGTGCAAACCTTATACTACCAGCTTTCAATCTAGCATAGTTGGAACGTCGCCGGACATCCACCAGCTAGCGAAAATCGAGCCTAAAAAAATCTAACCTTGACTGAAACTATCATTAGCTAAGATCAACATTTTCAGAATTTAAACCATCAATCTACATCGCCCTATCCGTCTAACACGAGTATGATGATATGAAAATCAACAATCAAAGTTCAGATAAACTAACTTAAATGGCCTAGGGTCACGACGATGCTTCTGGCGACATTATCCGAGCTCCGGCGAGGTGGTTTAATGGGTGACCGAGATGATTTATGAATGGTTTTCAACCAAAAAATGTAAACAAACAATATGAAACATGGTCAGGAGCCAATTCTGAGCATCGACAACCAAGAAAATTGCAAGATTTGGGACAGTTAAGTTGAAATGTTCAATCTAGAATTCTAAAAAAATATGACTATGAGCGGAGTTTACCTTCTTCGGTTGGTGATCAAAGGACGTTTTCAGGACAATCCCCGATCGTGATGCTCTTCCTGGACACCTCAGCTCATGGGGATGGCCTTAGATTCTCCGGAAGAGCCCTGGACGTTTCTACCGAGCTTGATTTCCAAGCGTTCGCGACCAGCTTCAAATCCAGTTCACCGGACGTGGAGGATCACAATTAGAGCCAATTCGCCGGTGTTTCCTTGTCTGAGAAAACACCGATAACTTGGTCTTTGAATCCTCGACACATATCTAACACACTCTCTCTCTCTTTCTCCCTCTTTCTCTCTCTTCTCTCTCTTGGAAAAAACGTCGAACACCTCCCCTCTTCATTCTTCTCAGTTTTTTCTGTTTTTTGTTTCTTCAATTCCCACCCAAAATTCGGTTAGAACCGAATCATAATCGGTTAGGGTCATTGAATGAAGCTAGCTAGATAATATCTAGCTGGAAAATCTGATTAAAAACGTGCATATTAATTGGAATTGATCAACGAACTCACGAGCTCAATCGTTTTTGTTTCTGGATTTCGCATTGGTCAGAGCCAGGTAAGGAAGACGACACTGTGCGGGTCGGGTTGGGTTGACCCGTCTGATCCGGCAGTTCCGGTTTTGATTAAAAATGAAAATTATACCTTATTTTGACTAAAATTTTCAAATTAAACCTCAAAATTGCCTTTCCTAGCATGTTCCGAGCCCAAACATATAATTTTCCCCAATTTTTATTATAATTGTGCCCACAATTTCCTTATTTTTGTATTCGGGTTAATAGGGTTTTGTTCAATTCGAGGTCTTAATGACCTGATTAGGCAAAATTGATGCCAAAATTACATTGCCCACCCCTGATTAACCCTAGAAATGATGTTCCCACATTTCGGCAATTTCATTTTGGGCACGATTCCCAATTTAGGTTCAAAATTCTCAATTTTTAATCAATTTTTGGGGATTTTTTTATTTTTGCACCAAATTGTGCAATTGGACTGACCATTGTGTGATTAAAGGTCCCAGGATCAATTTTTGTGAAGATACTATGACCTAAAAATGTATAGAAAAAATTTAATTTCATTTTTTGTTCAATTCGGGTTTAATTTTGCCTAATTTTGGGAAAAAACATATACCCGGTTGAAATTTTCTAAAATTGACAATGTACTTATGAAATTGGATTTAAAATAAAATTATTGACTATTTTTATGCAATTTTCTGATTCCATTTACTAATTTTCTTGATTTTCTTATTTATTTTGACTAAAAGAAATTCAGGAAAAATGCAGAAAAATGATAAAAAAATTATTTTTTGGTTTAGAAATAGGTTTATAGGCTTGGCCAAGATCCCTAGATCTATTTTTGAAATTTTCAAAAATTTGATAAAAATGAGCTAAAAATTAGGTGTCAGCAGCTGCCTCTCTTTGAGATTGAGCTCATTAGAGGTTGATCTCAAAGACAAGGTGACACCCTAAATTTTTAGTCAACTCACTAAACAAAAATGGCCATGAAAATTTCACAACAATTGATTAGGGTCTTTGCTATTGAGATTTGTGATCCAATCCGAAGGTTCTTTTTGGAACACATTCTGAAAGGGTTTTTAATGATTCGAGAGAGAGAAATTTACCTGTTTTGAGAGTTTCTTTGCTGCTTCTCCAAGGGTATGAATGGATGATAGTAATGATTGTTCTGATTTCTTGGTTTGAGAATGAATTCACGAATCTTGAATGCCTGCGGCTCGTCACCTTAGGACTTAAGTTTGTTTAGTAGTTCCTCACCGGTAAGACTTTGAATATTTGTCTAATGGTTCTTTGCTAGCTAAAACCTTGGAATTTTGCCTAGTGATTCCTCACTTTTAGGACTTCAATTTGCCTAGGGGCTCCTTGCCTGTAGGACTTGGATTTTACTTAATGATTTTTCACCAGTAATAGGACCTTGAATTTTATCTAATGTTTTTCTCATCAGTGAGAATTGAATTTGCCTAGGGGCTCCTTGCCTGTAAGACTTGGATTTTACCTAATGGTTCTTCACCAATAGGAATTGCATTTGCCTAGGGGCTCATCGCTTATAGGGCTTTGGGTTATACCTAGTGGTTCCTCACTAGTAGGAATTGAATTTGCCTAGGGGCTCCTCGTATGTAGGACTTGGATTTTACCTAGTGGTTCCTTACCAGTAGGAATTGCATTTGCCTAGGGGCTTCTTGCCTATAGGATTTTGGGTTTTACCTAGTGGTTCGTTACCAGTAGGAATTAAATTTGCCTAGGGGCTCCTCGCTTGTAGAACTTTGATTTTCCTTAGTGATTTTTTACTAATATGGTAATAGTTTTCTGAAGCTACGGTTTGTGATCACTTATAAAGGATGAATTCTCTGAGGCTACAAATCTGCGATCAATCAGGAGAACTATAACAGGGCCATGCTTTAGGCCTACAAAAGAAAAGTCATCCAAAGTTATAGTTTTGCGAACACTCGAAGGGTGATGGCTTCGAAGCTACAAATCTGCGAACACTTGGCAAAACCATAAAAATCACCATATTTAAATCTGCAAAATCACAATCACTTATGAGAATCATCACTCAAAAGCTACAAAGTGTAATTTGCTTTAGAATACCTGCCTTGTCTTGCGGCTCCTCACCAACTAGACTTGAAATTTTGGAGACCTGCCATGTAATTTACCCGTAGGATTTTGAAAATTGCCTAAAGGCTTTTTACCAATAGGACTAGAATTTTGGAGACTTTTTATGTAGAAATTGCCTAAAGGCTTCTTGCCAATAGGACTTGAATTTGCCTAATGGTTCCTCATCAATTAGGATTTTTTTTTTAAAAAAAAATCTTCAACCAATGAATGTTTGTTTTGTGATTTTAAGGTTTCACTAACCTTGACATGGTTTTTTAGTTTACCAAAAACTATTTTGAAAAGGTAGTTTTGAAATTAATCAACACCGTTTGAAATGTGATTTTTCTTTCTAGTTTACCACAAACTATTTGAAAACTTGGTTTTAAGTTTACCAAAAACTATTTGAAACCTGATTTTGAAATATGCGTTCTTCGTATGCATTTCAAGTAATCAGATTTTCTTTAAAAGGAAGTATTCGAGCAGAATGCTTGCAAATTTCAAGAAATGTCTGAAATAATCATTCGGAAGACCTTCATTAGAAAGGACTTGTTTCGATCTATGAATTTGATCTTTTCTTCATTTGAAAGGGGATTGATCTGATATCCCTCAATTTTGTCCCTCCTAACCAATCCTTAGGTGTTTGGAGATATTCGCAATGTATACAATCCAATTGATCCGATAAGGTCTTTTAAAAGGTTGTAATATTGGTTTGGTCAATGGCTATTCATAGGATAGGCATTCTAAGGCCAAGAAAAGATTTTCATTATGTCTGACTTCGGGTCTACAAGTTAAGAACCTCGAGGATAAGAAAAAACAATATTGCATATACTTCTTTGAGCGATGACCTTTTTGTCATGAAATCATATTTTCACTCTTAACATCCCAATCTAAAGAGTCCTTGGGGAGAGGTTATAATATTGGTATCGGGTAGGCTCAAAAGGCTCAATTATTTTGCTTTGAATTCAGGGTTTTCATGAAATTGGTGACCTTCTTGGCATCACCACCCTTTTTGTTTTGTCCATTAGGGATCTTTTCTTAGCATGAACACAAGAGTCCCCTAGACTTCCATTGAGACTTTCAATCATTGAGCTATTGTGATTTTTGACTTTTCACAACTTTTGTTTTTTTTTCTTTTTATCTTGACTTCTGTCATTCTTTCTTGTAAATGCTTTTCTTTTCTTTTGCTCATTTTTCTAGGCATAGGCCTTGCTTTTACCAGGCACACTGTATTTTCATGCCTCAGACTCCTTTGTCTTTGATCTTTTTGCATTCTAAGGACTCTGTGTTCTGCCCTTTTGTTTTCTATTTATCAAGATGGATCATATGTTCATGCTCCAGTGTAAAGAGATGATCACCAACTTGGGGTTCTGAATTGAATATTCATACTCAATTAGGCTTTGCCAAAGGTAAATGTGTTTGGGATATGAAAATGAAATACTCTTCTTCTTTTTGGGATGTTGTGAGCTTCCATATAAATTCATCTGAGGTTATCACAGAAAGATTGATGCAAGTGTATGCAATAAAATCTTTCTTGATCCTATTCTCTATAAATGTCAACCATGAACCTCCTAATTTGCCTCAGCGTGGGGTGGTTCTTAACAGGGTTGTTTTTGGGAGACTTCTTCACTGTTTAGGCTTAAATTTGGTTTGCAAGGGATAATCATATGTTTGTGGTAGCGAAATGATATGCCTTTCATCATTTTAATTCATGTAAACATTGTGAATATTCCCTATTTCCTGCAGATGAGGTTTTCGCTCATTCTGATACTCATCCTCCAAGTGTATAAGGGACGTGTTTGGAGATGGCTTACCTTTCATCATTTGAAAGCCTTTCCATTTGATTTGATCCAAACTTTTTCCTTTGAAATTTTCTATGACTTTCATCAAAACTTCCTTTTTAAGGAATTTTGATGCGCAATGCATGCTTAAAGAATGCGTATTTCAAAACTTTTTTCTTCTCTTTCTTTTTTTTTTGAAATAACCTTTTCAAGTTGATCTGCTCGGGGAAAAGAAGTTTCATTTTCCAGAAAATTAACCTCTCCGAGACCTAAATGTACGAGTTAGGGATACTTACCTAATTGGATTGTTAATATCCCCTTGATTGTTTTGCTTCTGCACTAATTTGTTCCGTTGGAAATTTGAAAATGAGATGTTCGAACTCAAATTCATGGGTTAAGGATACTTGCCTAATCGGTTTGACGAGATCCCTTTTGTTTTCCAACTCCATTGAAAGATTTTTAGAAGTCTTGAGTCATCTTAGATTTCCTTTCGTCATATCCTGCAAAATGAACAAACATGTTCTATGGAATGCATGATATGCATGGTATGCACATGTTATAACTAGTGCCAATTCTTTCTTAAATGTCCGTCTTCATTTTATGGGTAAAAAATCTTGACAGCATCTGCATTTATAGGATAGGCTAGTTCTGTTCCTATCATATCTACAAGAATCAGTGCTCCCCCAGGAAGAACCTTCTTGACAATGTATGGACCCTCGTAATTCGGAGCGAATTTCCCATGTGGATATGAATTGTTGGGAATGACCTTCTTCACAACTAAATCATCCGTTTCAAAATGTCTTGATTTCACCTTTCTGTTGAAAGATTTAGCGACTCCTTTCTAGTAGGCTTGTCCATGACATATAGCCCGTAATCTTCTCTCATCAATCATATTGAGCTGCTCATATCTTTGTTGGCTCCATTTGGCTTATGAGAGCTTTATTTGGGATAATATCCTCAATGAAGGAATTTCTACTTTAACGGGTAATACTGCTTCTATCCCATAAACTAAAGAAAATGGAGTTGTCTCAGTTGATATTTGGATTGAAGTTCGGTATGCCATCAGAGCATATAACAATCTTTCATGTCAATCACGATAGTTCTCAGCTATCTTAGATAATATCTTCTTGATATTCTTGTTTGCTGCTTCTACTGCTCCATTCATTTGTGGGCGATATGGAGATGAATTCAAGTATCGAATGTGGAAGTGTTCAAGCAGATCATTTACGATTTTGTTGTTCAAATTTGAACCATTGTTAGTAATGATTGCTTTTGGAACTCTGTATCTAGCAATGATGTCTTGCCTGATGAACTTTGCTACGTTTTTGGCGGTGACATTTATATATGAACTTGCTTCAATCCACTTGGTGAAGTAATAAATTGCCACCAAGATAAAGCGGTGTCCATTTGAGGCCTTTGGGTTAATTGGGCCAATCATGTCAATTCCCCACATTGAAAATGGCCATGGTTCTGACATCTGATGTAGCTCATTCGATGGTGCATTAATTTTGTCTCCATAGACTTGACATCGGCGACAACACCTCATATGCTGAATGCAATCTGTTTCCATCGTCATCCAGTAATATCCTAGTCTCATGATTTTATGGGCTAAGAGATGACCATTCATATGCAGACCACATTCACCTTCATGGATTTCTTTCATGATTTGTTCAGCTTCTTTGCAATCAACGCATCTTAAAAGGATCAAATCGAACGATTTCTTATAAAGAACATGTCCGTTGAGAAAGAATTTATTGGCTATCTTTCTAATAAATTTCCTGTCGCCTGATTGGCTTCCTTCAGGAAATTTTCCTTCTTGTAAGTACTTTTTGATATCATGAAACCATGATTCAATGTCAAATTCTGCTTGAACTATCATGTAATGTGCTAGTTGTTCGAGAATATTGATTCTCAATGGTTTTATGTCCATACCATCTTCAGTTTGGAGTAAGGACGATAAGGTTGCAAGAGCATCTGTAAAATGATTATGAGCTCTTAGAAGATAATCGAATGTTATTTCTTCGAATTCCTCCATCAATCCTTCTAAGTATTTATGATAAGGAATTAGCTTGACATCACGAGTTTGCCACTCTCCAGTTGTCTGCAATATAATAAGTATAGAATCTCCATATACTTGCAACCTTTTCACCTTCATTGAAAGGGCTAAATGTAAGCCAAGAATGCATGCCTCATACTCAGCGATGTTATTGGTGCATGGGAATACTAGTTTTGCAGATACTAGATAGTGTTGGCCTTTTGGGAAGATCAGTAATGCCCCAGTACCTAATCCAGATAAGTTAGTTGCGCCATCAAAATACATGGTCCATTTGTCATCGACCAATGTTAATATGTGGTCGTCAAGTTGATCTTTAGAATTGGCGATATTTTGCGAATTCTTTGCCAGCATGTCTGCTATCGCTCGCCCTTTAACTGACTTTTGGGATGAACTCCTGATGTCAAACTCGGACGACAAGACTTGCCATTTGGCTAATTTCCCGACCAAGGAAGATTTCTCAAGAAGATACTTGATCGGATCATTCTCAGTCACTAGCAGAATTTGGTGATGAAGGGTGTACTGCCTTAACCTGTGTAACACCCAAATTAATGCGATGCATGTCTTCTCAATCGCTGGATAATTCACTTCTGATATTGTGAATTTCTTGCTCAAGTAATAAACAGCTTGTTCTTTACCGTCATTCAATCTTCTTTATACCAGCACTGCTCCTAATGATTCATGGTGAATCGTCAAATATAGGATCAGCAAAACTCCAGAAATTGGTGGCACCAATACTAATTGGCATATCAAATATTCTTTGATTTTATCAGAGGCTTGTTGACATTCTTTATCCCACTTTACTTTGGCATTTTTCTTCAACAGTTTGAAGAATGGTTTAGCAGTCTCAGAAAGCTGGTAGTTGAAACGGGCAATGTAGTTTAATTGCCCCAACAAGCTTCTCACTTCTTTTACCGAAGAAGAAGTCTTCAAGTCATGTATTGCTTTAATCTTGGAAGGATCAATTTCGATTCCCTTATTGCTGACCACAAATCCTAGCAGTTTGCCAGATTTTTCCCCAAATACACACTTATTGGGATTTAATCGCAACTTGTACATTCTTAGTCTTTTGAACAATTTGCGAAGCACCTCAACATGGTCTTCTCCTTGTTTAGATTTTGCGATCATATCGTCCACATATACCTCAATTTCTTTATGCATCATCTCATGGAACAAAGTTACCATTGCCCTTTGATATATGGCGCCGACATTTTTCAGATCGAAAGGCATCACCTTATAACAAAATGTGCCCCATGGTGTTATGAAGGATGTTTTCGCCTTATCCTCTTTCTTCATGAGGATTTGATTATACCCTGAGAAGCCATCCATAAATGAGAATGTTTCGAATCAAGCAGTGCTATCCACTAATATATCAATATGTGGAAGTGGGAAATCATCTTTTAGGCTTGCTTTATTTAGGTCACGATAATCAACACATACTCGTACCTGACTATCTTTCTTCATTACGGATACTATGTTGACAACCCATTCTGGATATGGCACTACTTCGATGAAACTGATCTTGAGTAATTTCATTACTTCCTCTTCTATTTTCTTTGCCAACTCTGGCTTTGTTCGCCTCAATTTTTGCTTCTTCGATGGGATACTTGGATCAATTGGTAAAGCGGGTTCAACTATATTTGGATCAAGACCTGGCATGTCAGCATAGGACCATGCGAATATATCTTGATATTCTTTGAGCACATCCGTTATTCTTTCTGATTCTGCTGAGGGAAGAATTTCTCCAATCTTAACTTCTTTAGGGTTCTCCTTATCATCCAGATTAACAGTAACTGTTTTCTCTAATGTGAGTGGCTTTGATTCTTCATGATGAATCCATTCTCTTCCGATCCATGCCTCATCTTCATTATCCTCCTCAATATCATAAGTGATCTCCTTGGAGAGATTTGAATCACCTATGAACCTATTATGGGTGTATGAATGCTCGTGCCTGACATGCAACAAACATGATTAGTATTTGCATATGAAATGGATTGATGCATGAGTTTTAATGAAAAATCCTTTTGGAAAACTATTTTTGAAATTTGTTTTGAAGAAATCAAGAAAATAGAGCTAATCCTTGTATCTCTGGACATCCTTGCTCTTAAATCATTTTCGCAATGAGGAATCATATGGAAACCCAAAGCCTCAAGCCTCACATGTGAGAGCGATATTCATCATTGGTTTAGTTTTGTTTCCATATGTCCTTAACAAATTATTAAACACTTTTATTGAATTTGAAAAGTGCAATTACATCTATATTGAAAGAAACGTAAATTGCAACTGAATTGAAACAACATGAAACAGGCAAATCGTAAAGGCAATAATGAGGAAAAGGTTCAAAAGAATCTTCCTACTCCTGTGCGTAGGTATCTTCATCTTCGATTATAATGACATTGATAATGTCTTCTTCGAATAAACCAGCGTGTCAAACTCAGTCTTTGCACGTAAATTTTCTTCTGAGAGCAGGTTAGGAGGCCCAGGAAAGTTTTCTTTCATATGAATCTGATGATAGGGTAACTCTTTAGCCTTACCCTTCCATGTTTACAGGTTAATGATTCGATCACCTCGGCTTCCACGGCCTTTTTGATTCTTTTGACCTTGGCCTCGGCCTCCATGGTGATTATTGATGACTTCATACCCCACTCCATACTTCTTCTTGGTACCAAATGGGATAATAGGCTCTTTAATCCCTTGAGCTCTTGTCCCAAGCCCACCATTATGGTTAAATCCATATTGGCATAACACTCTTCCAGTCATAAGAGACGATGTCGAAAATTCTGGAGTCTTCATGACACTACCAACAGGAATTTGTATCATGGAAATCATCTCGAATGAATGATAACTGGGCTCTTCCTTTATCTCCGGTTTGACATAGGGTATGACACTTTCCTTGTAAGTAGCAAAGTCTGTCTCACCGTGTATGGTAATCATTTTACCATTAATAACAAATCGAACCTTTTGATGAAGACTAGAAGGAATGGCGCTAGCCATATGAATCGAAGGCCTTCCTAACAGTAGGTTGAAGGTCCTTGGAATGTCTACCACTTGAAAATCAATCAGAAAAGACACAGGGCCTATGTTTACTTCCAGTTCGATGTCACTAATAACATCTTTCTTCATTCCGTCAAATGAACGCACGGTTACCTTAGAAGGTTTGATAAGTTCTTCATTAATCACCAAACGATGCAGTGTGCTTAGAGGACACAAATTGAGTGCAAAACCATTATCGATGAGCACCCGTGACACTTCTTTGCCTCGGCATTTGACGGCAATATACAAGGCTTTATTGTGGGATCATCCATCAATTGGGAAATCTTCATCAGAGAAGGCAATCTGATCCTTTAGCAGAATAGCAACAACAAAGTCTTCTAGTTGTGCCTCATTAATAGTTTCCGGGACGTACACCTCATTAAGAAGTTTCATAAGCACCATTTTGTGGCTTTCTAAAGTCTTGAAAAGATCCAGTAAGGAAATTTATGTCGACATCTTTCTCAATTGCTCAATTACTTTGTACTCACTTGTCCTCATGACTGACAGTAACTACTTGACATCCTCCTCAGTTACTTCTTTTCATACTCGCTTTCTTTCGAAACGTAACATCTTCTCGATCTGGTTATTGCATCAACTTCTTTAAGTGTGTAGTCCCATGGCACACATTTGGTGTCAAATTTCTCCTTTGGAGGCAAAGTGATAATCACAGGCTGCACCTCCTTGTCTTCGATTTTTAGTTGACCAATTGGGAGCTCAATAGTAATTGGTTCAACATGATGCTTTTCTTCTTCAAGTTTATCTACTTCCTCAAGATTGATCAATAGTGGTGTGATCATGGACACCACGCTTTTGTTGGCTTCAATAATATCCATTCCACCCCAACCATCAGGCACAATATTTTCCTCTTTAGATACCCATGAGGGTGGTGTGTATTTGACACGATAATTATACTAGCCACTGTCTTGTCCCAGATGATCCACGATTTCACCTTGTTTTCGTGCTTTACGAATAAATCTTCTGTCTCCTCGGCGAATCTTTTCCTTCATCTTCTTGTCTTGATCTTCTTTCTCCTCAAGACTTAATTTATTGACGGACTTCATCCATGCCTCCCCATTCGTCGGGCACAATGGTTTCATTTTTGAAAGCCCAGGGTAGAAGTGTGTATTTAACACGAAAATTATACTTTCCACTGTCTTGACCAAGGAAGTCTACAGTATCACCTTGCTCAAATGAAGTTTGGATAAATCACCTTTTACCTTGCCGAATTCTTTCTTTTTGTTCTTCAAATTGATCCTCTTGATCACAATATGGAGTCTCATTTTGCTTAATGAGCTTATCGTCCATACCACCCCATCTATCAGGCACAATTACTTCACTTTTAAAAGCCCACAGTAGTGAAGTATATTTTATTTAGAAGTTGTATTTGCCAGAATTTTCTCCCAAGTTGTCTATGATTTCTCCTTTCAAGAGTGCTTCACGGCAAAAGCGAGCATCTCCTTGATAGGCTAACTTTAATTTGGCCTCATATTCATCTTCTGTAAGGACCATATTTCCTATATTGTGCTCAGGAAAAGGGTTTTGATGCACATTTAGCTTTGGCTCTTGAAAGCTTAGTATCTTCTTGTCTATGAGTTGCTGGACTTTATATTTCAAAACCGTACAGTTGTCCACATCGTGTCCTCTTCTCCCATATGGTATATGCAAGTCTTCGACCCATCGTACCAAGAGAACCTTGTAGGATTATCTCTTGGCACTTGTTTGGCCACCAAATGCCTTTCTAACAGCATCAATAGTAGTTTCGACAAGGGCCGTGGCAACGAGGTGAATTGCCTTACGGGTCTTTTTTTTGGTTCAAATGGTTTTGGATTTTTCCAAGGAACATTGGACTGCTTTTGGAATGGAACTTGATTAACGTTAAGGCTAGATACCATAGCCACGTCACGTATAGGCTCCTTATCCTTTCTTCCAGGATACGGTCTCTGTATTGTCGCTTCTTGAGACTTCTTCTCCTTTAATGACCATTCGATCCTTTTGCCAACCCTCACCAGCATAGTAAATGTTTGGTAACCTGATATATGCAACTTGTCGTAATACTCAGTCGATAATGACTTTAAGAAGAGTTCAATAAGCTCGTCCTCACTTATAGCCGGTTTGACTTGTGAGGCTACAGCTTTCCATCTTTGAGCATAGGCTCTGAATCCTTCACTTCTTCGTTTCTCGGTTCTGACTAGATCTTCCCGAGTTGGAAGTACTTTGACATTGAATTTGTATTGGCGAAGGAATTCTCCTGCCAAATGGTCTCATTGGATAAAATCCTCTATATCCAGAGCGGTATACCATGCCAAAGCTGCTGCCTTGAAGCTATCTTGAAATGTACTGATAAGGAGTGGCATATTGTCTGAATATCTCACCATTTTGTGAAGATAATATTTCAAATGGCTTTTAGGACAGCCGGTTCTATCGTACTTGCTCACGAACTTTGGTTCTTTGTACTTTTCTGGCATAACCACCTTCGCGTATGGTGAGAATTTGTTGAATCTTTGGAGCTCATAACCTTAGCTTGCTAAGCATTCTTCAATTTTGGCCAATCGTTTGACCTCCTCTTCATCCTTGGATGTCTTTGTAACCCGAATGTCTTCTTCTAGATTCACTATTTCCGATGCAGATTTTGGAGGATTCTCCTGAATTGGTTCTTTACTTCTCATGGTCTCTTCAACAGGTACCTCAGCGGTATTTGCAGTCCTTGGATTTGCAACTATAGGATAAGATCCCTTTGCAGTTATAATGAAGGTCTTCATTTCTGCCATCATGGCAGCCATTTGTGTCAACTGGTTTTCTACTTCAGCCAGCCGAGTACGAGTCTCTTCCTCAACCATTTTTATTTGCAAACGAGTTCGAGGTCTTCTACCTTTTGTTGCTAAACAACCTGCTTTCATGAAAATTATCGAGATGTTAGAATTGATGAAGTAGATATGAAGACTTATATTCTTTCAATTGTATGTTTTCTTGTAATTAACAAGAATAAGAATTTTTACACAAGTTTTAGCCTTGCATAAATCTTCTCATCAATGTTTTTTTTTTCAAGAAATCATACCTGTAATGCCTTCACCTCGGGGTTATAAACGTGACATCCCGTTCATTATTATCTTTCTCTAATCACACAAGCGGAAGCATATCTCGGGACAATCACATTTAAAAACAAATAGCGGGATTCATACAAATAGCATCATGAGCAAACCTTATATTTATAGGACATGCAAACATATTTACAAGTCAACTTAGCCAAATTTAGCCAATTACACAACAATAACAAGTGGCTTGGGTGTCCTAGGCCCACTACTTCGGATTCACAGCTCCTAGCTTTCCCCGAATTCTAACATGGCTTAAACTCCCCCTGTCGCCGCTGTCCGTTCGACCATCCTATGGATCTAAGAGGGAAAAACGGGGGATGAGTCAGGGAGACTCGGCAAGTGAAAACACTAATGTCAAGTGAGGATAAATCGATCGCTGTTAACATGAGTCGACCCTTACCGCACCGGCGTCGATGGCAAATCAATAGCAAAATTCATGCCGATAAATACTAGAGAACTTTAAGCATGGCTATAACACGTGAACATCACTAGCCAAATTCCAGCTTCTATCTCGAGATATGAACGTCAAACACAAAACATAAACAAGCCAAAGAGATAACCAATCAAGATCGAATACGGTCCAAGCAAACCACGTCACAACGCATCTCATCATCCTTTCCCGAGATTAGGGAATTCACTTACATAATGATATCAAACAAGAACTAGAGAAAATGAGGCGTGTGAAGGACACGTGAGTCTTGCCGATTCTCGGGCGATTCTTGGTGATTCTCAGGCTTGAACACGGACACTCGGTCTTGGACGTGGCTTCCTCACTCGATCAAATCATAAGAGAGACACGGGCTAGCTGGTTCGGGATTGTTCTAGGCGTGAGCTTCTCGGTCAAAAGGGTGAGAAAATAAGAATCAAAGGGAGAGGCAGAAGATGGTGAGATTGGCGTGAGATGACGGAGAGGGGGGGATTGTCTTGCTTTTTAGGGAACTCTTAGAAAACCCTAGAATAAGCATTAATAGAGGGGCCTCTAAAGTCAAGACTCATGATGGCCTGTATTTAATGCCATTAAAAGCTATTAATGGACTAAAATGATGAAGGGCCAATACTTATCTCAATCACATTGGTCCTCTCTCTCTCTCTCTCTCTCTCTCTCTCTCTCTCTCTCTCTCTCTCTCTCTCTCTCTCCCCTTGGCCAAATGGCCTTTCTCACGGCTCCCTATTTATCATACCCCAAACTTGGTCATCACTCAAGGCCATTAAGGCATGCCATCATGATGGGGACTCCAAAGTCAAGATTATTTAATTAGGCTTCTTGAACAAGCCTCATTCATTTCCAACTTGGGCTTCAAGTTTTGATTTCTCTAGAATCATCCAATTCCAAGCTTGCTTCTTTCTCTCGGTTTTCCCCTGGGCTGACCTCCAATCAAAGCATAAAATATCTCATTTGAAAGCTCAGAATGTGTACTTTAAATCACCAGAAGCCACCAAGTCCAAATTCTAGCGTTCTCATATAGAAAATGCTATATCTTTGAAATCCGACAAAACGGGATAGCTTTGCACTGTTTCTGATATCGAACTTGAAAACATAGTAAATGGACTCAAAAAATTCTCACATTTGGATATGTCATAAACAAGACCTTAACAAACATTTTTTATGAAGAACACAAAATATGAATCTCTCTGTAAATACCATTTTTAGTAGCTCAAATACAGACTAAAAACAGTTTGCTGGAATAGCATTCTTGTTTCTAAAAATAAGCTCTGTCTAGAATCCAAATCATCTTGGAAAATTCCCAAATTTATATACATTATAGAATATGACGTTCTCAACAACTTTCATGAAGGAAAATTTTCCAAAATCAGCCCAGAAAAGCTTGTAGAAAATAAAGACGGTGTAAACATCACCGAAATACCCATTCTGGACAGTTTCACATGGTCCAAAAATCAGGCCATCGTACCACTCATATCAACTCCAAAAATTCTGAAATTAAAGTATGTAAAACCTCATTATGTTTGGAGAAACTTTCAAGAAGAAAGTGTTTGGAAATTCGGACCAAAAATTCTCCCCAAAAATAACAAGACGAACGGGTACAAAGGATCCAAAACTGGGTTTTCCAAAATAAGAGAAAATAATTTAGTTCCGATTGGAAAACTACCAAACTTAAACCATAGCCATTTCCCAGGGACTAAAATTGAGGATATTACAATTACCCGTGGCTTCTCAGGCCCAAAAATCGGGATGTGACAATACCATTCAAAGAATTATAATCCATGGTGACTGTTTCTTTTATAAGAAATGTGCTTTAAAACATTCATCAAACAATCATGCATCAAGTAATTATTTTTGAAGATTCATATTACAATGCTTTACATCAAAATGGAGGAGTACTAGTTTAAACAAGTCTAGGCCTCTTGCTAGCTACGGTAGCTTCAGCCTCTTTATATTCTTTGACTTGTATCTCCCATTCTTCCACGTCAATTGTAACCTCCTCGGGAACATATGGCTCAACACCTAGCGTGCTCGGCACAATATACTCCGAAATGTACGGCTCATCAATATGAGTAATAATACTCAAAAGTACATATGGTTCGACATCGATCGGTATTTTGGCCTTCAACCATTCTATGTACTCTTTGGATGCTAAGAAAAGCTTCATCTCTCCTTGTAGATCCTCGGGCCATTGCACTATTTGCTTGGTCGATTTCTTCAAGGAATACATGATCTTCTAAACCTTTATTTGTAACTCCTTATTTTCTTTCTCTGATTGGGATTTTTGTGGTATATCAAATGTGAATTCCTCGGGATGCCAACTAGGTGGAACTTGTTGAATCATTCCGAATTGTCGAACCACTTTTAATGGGCAATAAGCAACTCTACCATTCAATCCAAGCAATGGCACTAAGTTGCCTTCTTGACAAGTAATTTGAGCTGTCATTATCTTTGGCCATTGAATCCTCCATTGGAATTGGTCGGGAGTCAATGCCTTAACGAAGTTTGCCCACTCATGAAATGAGTATTTTGGCAATTTGTCTTGGAGCTTCAAAAACTTCTCAATAGGGTTGATAGATGAGTCGATCTCTTTAATGCGCATATGACGTTCCAAAGGTCTAATATGGGAAATGAACCATACAGAAAGTAACCCAGCTGAGGCTTGAAGTACACCTTTTTGGTGACGTTGGTATTTGTTCAAAGAGATGATGATTTATGCTAAAAGCATGTTGGAGAAATCTCATTCTAGGCAAGCTTGCCTAGCAATCACCGCAACAAGAAGATTCAATCGGGTCCTTGATGTAGGGAATAAGACGAACCCGAAGAAAGTAAGGATGAAGGCTCTCGCCGAAGTATTCCTAGTTTCCTTTGGCAAATTGGAGTAATTAGCCACCAAATAGGATAAAGGAAAATTCCCGATGTTTGACTTGGTCAACTTTTCCATTTGAGGAGTCTTCAAATTCAAAAATTTGGCTATGAAACTCGTGAGTTTCAATCCAATTGGGGGCTCAATGATTCTTGATTCGAAATCAACCTCAATGGTTATCTTATACTCTTCTAATGTAGATACCATTTTATGCTCACCTAATTGGAATGTGGCGGTGGTAACCTCCCAAAAATGGGATAATGCTTGAATCAAACTCACTTGATACTTTAGATTGATGAGCTCAAACAAATATCCCAATCTTTCCCTCACATAGCCTTTGTTGTCTTTATTCATATTCACCCGCCATGCCAATAGCTCTTTCTTTGGAACCGGGATGACTTGTATGTCTAGTTTCCCCATTTCAATCTAATCATGCAAAAAGTTCATTATTAGTCAACATGGATTAATTTTAAATGTCCCCATTTTAATTATACGTCCTTTTATGGATAAAATTGAGGTGAAGTACATTTGCATTCTTATGACATAATACAAATACCACTTCAAATCCATTTATACCTTAAAAGAGCATATACTTGAAAATGTGAATGAAACCAATGCTTAAAGCAAATGCCTTTTGACATGCTCCATTTTGACCATAAAGTACTACCTTATGGTTTACAAATTAGAATACATCGAAAATTGCCTTTTGGCAAATGGGATTATACATGTCACATCTTGAGCATCAAATCTATTTGAACTATATTGACAATCATCTCGGGCTTATACATTCCATCTAGAAATGAAAAATGTGACCAAATGGAGCATGTCACCCTATTCATTCATTCTAGTGTGAAAAGGCATTTTGTCCAAACATTGATTTTTGGGCATTTTTCAACAAAATGGTATCAATTAATTTTACATAATTGAAAAGATGAGAGAAGTGGAACGATACTTATTTACCGACACCTTTTGCTTGGTTTTAGGTGTACCAACCACAAAGACAAGCGTATGCAACAAGTGAGATTTTGACACCTAAAAGGGTGAGGATATACTAAAGGCTCAAGGTCATCACCTTAATGGACAAGGGATTCCATTCCAATAAGCGATCAGCCTAAAGTAATGAAATATTCCATCTCGATGGTCGGTATTGTATTTAAACGATCCCATGAGCAATCGGCTCATAGTTTTGCCTAAACACATACCTCCTAAGGGTGATCCTAAATGTAGTCGGGGTTGAACCACGGGTAGTGCGCAAAAGGTGAAGTGCTAAAGCAATTTAAAGGCAAGTACAACAATTTGTAACCAAACAACACTTCTAAAATTTGGTCAAAATCACATTTGATCCCAACACCATCCTGCAAAACAAAGGTAAGCATAGACTACACCCCTTATACCTCCCACGTGCATCACCATTTAACACGTCGTTAGTGAAACATACTTAGGATCCTTGCGAGCACAAATACATGCATATCGTTCTATCTAGGCCTAAGTCCACTTAGAAATTTTAAGATTTTCCCAGCGGAGTCGTCAAGCCTGTCACGCCACGCGCTCGCGTGCTTTTCTAATGGAGGTATTTTTCTATATGGGCCTCTCCCGGGCCTTACCTCACGTGATAGCAGGGTTTATTTGATCTAAAATTAAACTTGAAGTCGCCACTAGTCGTTTACGGTAGGTCGACTAGGAACCTAATTGTGGTACGGGAGAAGTACCGTAATCCTACGAATCAAAGATTCTAGGTAAGGGAATTGGTTACATTAACGATCCCAAATTGAAACCATTAATGTCCTTTCGGTACCTAAGAACGATTATAGCATATCTATTGCGTCACACGGATCCCTAAGTTCGATTTACTAATCTAATCATGGACAAACAATTAAGCATCCAAAAATTAATTGCACATCCAATGTCAAATCAATCACAGCAACCCTAATTTGGTCACTAAAAATGAAAAATTTATCAAAACCCTAACCAAAGCTCTAATTGCTTGTTTATTTCATTTTTAGGGTTTCTTAGGGATCTTGGCCTTAAATTTGGAATTTTCCAAATTATGCCACTTGGGCATTTTGGAAAATTCAAATTTCACTTTTAATGACTGGCCACAATAATTTCTAATCATTCTGTGGATTTGCAAAATTTTTTATTTTTTTTAGTGTCATTTGGACACTTCCAAAAATTTCAATTTCATTTTTTATCACTGGCTACAATGATTTTTAGTCATTCTGTGGATTTTCAAACTTTTTTGTTTTTGATTAATTTTTTTTTGAAATTTTTTTTAAACCGAGAAAAAAATTTTATGATTTTCTGGAAATTTTTTATGAATTTTGGAATTTTTCAATTTTTTATTGATTTTTCAGAATTTTCAAAATTTTATTTGTATTTTATGAATTTTTGAAATGTTTATGAATTTTCTAGAATTTTTTGTGTTTTTATGAATTTTCTTTAATTTTTTCGAATTTTTATGAATTTTTTGATTTTTTAAAAATTTTTCAAGAAAATCTAATTTTTTTTATTTTTGTGATTTTTTATTTTTTAGATTTTTTTAAAATTTATTTTATTTTATTTTTTATTTTTTGAACTTTTTATATTTTTTTATATTTTCCCGCCGAGGGATTGAACCAGACCGAACCAGTTCAAACCGGTTCAGTCTCGATCAAACAGGCCGTTGCCGGCGCCAGTGCCGGCCTTCTTCTCCGACAAGCACGGCACGCCAAAATGGCGTCATTTTGCATTATTCTCATTGGGGCATTTTTACAAACAACTTGTGGGCACTATTATGGAATTTAGGTTATCAAGGCTACAACTTTGGAGTTTTCTCCGGCGACCTTCTGGTGGTATTTCGGGGTCGATCCTTGGTTCTGTGCAAACCTTATACAACCGGCTTTCAATCTAGCATAGCCGAAACGCTGCTGAACATCCGCCGGCCGGCGAAAACCGAGCCTAAAAAACCTAACCTTGACTGAAACTATCATTAGCTAAGATCAACATTTTCAGAATTTAAACCATCAATCTACATCGCCCTATCCGTCTAACACGAGTCTGATGATATGAAAATCAACACTCAAAGTTCAGAGAAACTAACTTGAATGGCCTAGGGTGACGGCTATGCTTCCGGCGACATTATCCGAACTCCGGCGAGGTGGTTTAATGGGTGATAGAGATAATTTATGCACGATTTTCAACCAAAAAATGTAAACAAACAACATGAAACATGGTCAAGAGCCAATTTTGAGCTTCGACAACCAAGAAAATTGCAAGATTTGACATGGTTAAGTTCAAATGTTCAATCTAGAATTCTAAAAAAATATGACTATGAGCGGAGTTTACCTTCTTCGGTTGGTGATCAAAGGACGATTTCAGGACAATCCCTGATCATGATGCTCTTCCTGGACACCTCAGCTTCAAGAGGATGGCCTTAGATTCTCCGAAAAATCCCTGGACGTTTCTACCAAGCTTGATTTCTAGGCGTTCGTGGCCAGCTTCAAATCCAGTTCACCGGACGTGGAGGATCACAATCAGAGCCGATTCGCCGGAGTTTCCTCGTCTGAGAAAACACCAATCACTCAATCTTTGAATCCTCGACACATATTTGACACACACTCTCTCTCTCTCTTTCTCCCTCTTTCTCTCTCTTCTCTCTCTTGGAAAAAACGTCGAACACCTCCCCTTCATTCTTCTCAATTTTTTATGGTTTTTGTTTCTTCAATTCCCGCCCAAAATTCGGTTAGAACCGAATCATAATCGGTTAGGTTCATTGAATGAAGCTAGTTGGAAAATCTGATTAAAAACGTGCATATTAACTGGAATTGATTAATGAACTCACGGGCTCAACCGTCTTTGTTTCTGGATTTCGCGTGGGTCAGAGCCGGGTAAGGAAGACGACACTGTGCGGGTCGGGTCGGGTTGACCCGTTCAACCTGGCAGTTTCGATTTTGATTAAAAATGAAAATTAGACCTTATTTTGACTAAAATTTTCAAATTAAACCTCAAAATTGCATTTCCCAGCATGTTCCGAACCCAAGCATATAATTTTCCCCAATTTTTATTATAATTATGCCCACAATTTCCTTATTTTTGTATTCGGGTTAATAGGGTTTTGTTCAATTCGAGATCTTAATGACCTGATTAGGCAAAATTGATGCCAAAATTAAATTGCCCAACCTTGATTAACCCTAGAAATGATGTTCCCACGTTTCGGCAATTTCATTTTGGGCATGATTCCCAATTTAGGTTTAAAATTCTCAATTTTTAATCAATTTTTGGGGATTTTTTTATTTTTGCACCAAATTGTGCAATTGGACTGACCATTGTGTGATTAAAGGTCCCAGGATCAATTGTTGTGAAAACACTATGACCTAAAAATGTATAGAAATAAGTTAATTTCATTTTTGGTTCAATTCGGGTTTAATTTTGCCCAATTTTGGGAAAAACATATACCCGGTTGAAATTTTCTAAAATTGACAATGTACTTATGAAATTGGATTTAAACTAAAATTATTGACTATTTTTATGGAATTTTCTAATTCCATTTACTATTTTTCTTGATTTTCTTGTTTATTTTGACTAAAAGAAATTCAGAAAAAAATGCAGAAAAATGCTAAAAAATTATTTTTTGGTTTAGAAATAGGTTTCTAGGCTTGGCCAAGATCCCTAGACCTAATTTTGAAATTTTCAAAAATTTGACGAAAATGAGCTAAAAATTAGGTGTCAACAAGGTGAAACGGCGAAATAGTCACGGAAAGGTCGCCGGCGGTGAGCCTGAACCAGTGACCTCGAGAACGTTAAATGTGGAACAACGTACGCCAACTGTTTGTAAAAATGCATCAATGAATTTGAGCCAAAACGACGCTGTTTTAGTGTGCTGTGCCCGCCGGAGAAGAAGATCGGCGCCGGCGTCGGTGCTGGCCAATTCGGTCTCAGCCGAACCGATCTGAACCAGTCCAGTCTGGTTCAATTCCCTGGCCGAAAAATTTAAAAAAATGAAAAAAAATATTCAAAAATTTCAGAAAATTCATAAAAAAATTAAAATTTTTTGAAAAATTCGAAAAAAAACTCAGAAAATTCATAAAAATTTAGAAAATTCAAAATATGGAAAATAAAAATTCAAAATAATAAAAAATTGAAAAAAGTAGAAAATTCATAAAAAATTTTAGAAAATCATAAAAAAATCAATTCTTAGTTTAAAAAATTTTCCAAAAAAAATTCAAATATTCAAAAAATTTGAAAATTCATAGAAAGGTCCAAAATCATCGTGGCCAGTCATAAAAAGTGAAATTTGAATTTTTGGAAGTGCCTAAATGACATTAAAAATGAAAAATAAAAAATTTTGAAAATCCACATAATGACTCAAAATTATCGTGGCTAGCCATAAAAAGTGAAATTTAAATTTTTGAAAATGCCTAAGTGGCATTTTTGGAAAATTCCAAATTAAGGGTTATAACCCCTAAAAAATCCTAAAACCCTAAAAATGTGTAACTGATAAAATGAACAAGCTATTAGAGCTTCATTAGGGTTTGGGTATTTTGCTTGATTTTCATTTTTAGTGGCCAAATTAGGGTTGCAATGATTGATTTGCCATTGATTGTGCATTTAATTCTTGGGTGCTTAATTGTTTGTTCATGATTAGATTTGTGAATTAACCTTAGGAATCCGTGCGACACGTTAGACATGACATATCGTTCTTAGGTACCAAAAGGGCATTAATGGTCTCGATTTGAGATCGTTAACGTAACCAAGTCTCTTATTCAAAATTTCTGATTCGTAGAATCGTGGTATTTCTCCCGTACCTCGATTATGTTTCTAGTCAACCTACCATAAAATGACTAGTGATGACTTCAAGTTCAAATTTAGATCAAATAAACCCCGATGTCATGTGATGTATGGTCTGGGAGAGACCCGTGTAGAAAACTACATCCATTCTAGCACGCGAAAGCGTGGAGCGACAGACGCCGAAAAGTGCTTCATTCCTCCTTCCAAATCTTCAGGCCATTATAGTATTTGCTTGGTTGATTTCTTCAAGGAATTCATGATCTCATCAACCCTTGCTCGTAGCTCTTTTCCTTCCCTTTTCGATAGGGATTTTTGTGGTATCTCAAAAATAAACCATACAGAAAGTAATCCAGCTGAAGCTTGCAGTACACCCTTTTGTTGATTTTGGTATTTGTTCAATGAAATGATGGTCTCTTCCAAGAGCATATTGGAAAAGTTCCATTTTAGGCAAGCTTGCTTAGCAATTATTACAACGAGAGGATTTAATATAGTCCTTGATGCGGGAAATAAGACGAATCCGAAGAAAGCAAGAATAAAAACCCTCACAGAAGTATTTCCCGTTTCTTTCGGCAACTTGGAGTAATTGGCCATCAAGTAAGATAGAAGAAATCTCTCGGTATTCGACTTGATCAATTTTTCCACTTGAGGGGTCTTCAAGTTTAAGAATTTAGCTATAACACTCGTGGGTTCAATCCAACTAGGGGCTCAATGGTTCTTATCTTGAAATCAATCCCAATGATTGTCTTATATTCTTCTAGGGTAGGTACCATTTCATGCTTGCCCAATTGAAATGTGACAGTGGTAACTTCCCAGAAATGGGATAATGCTTGAATTAAGCTTACTTGATACTCCGGGTTGATGAGCTTGAACAAATACCCGAGCCTTTCCCTTACGTATGTTTTGTTGTCATTTGTCATGTTTACCCACCATGCCAAAAGCTCTTTCCTTGGAATAGGAATAACTTGTACGTCTAGTTTCCCCATTTTGATCTAAAGCATGAAAAAGAAATTGATTATTATTCACCATGGATTGCCAATTGATTTTAATGCGTCCATTTCAATTATATGTTCTTTTAAGGTACGACGGAGGTAAAATACACTTGCATGCCTAGAAAGTAATGCAAAAGTCTTTTTGAATCCGTTTAGACCTTAAAAAAGGCATATATTTGAGATCATAAATAAATTCAATATGTGATGTAAATGCCCATTCTATCATACTCCATTTAGACCATAAAGTCAAAAATTATGATTTACAACTTCGAATACATTGAAATGAACGAATAAGCACTTGAATTACATTAAAAATTTATCATGGATTTATACATTTCATCTAAAAATGAAAAAATGGTCAAATGGAGTATGACACCCTAATCATGCATTCTAATATGAAAGGGCATTTACACCAAGCATTGAATGTCATTTAGGCATTTTTTGAAAATGTGCCAACTAACATGCATAATTGTAAAAGAATGGAATGGAACGATACTTACTTACCAGGACATTTTTGTTTGGTTTTAAGTATACCAACCACAAAGACAAATGAATGCAACCAGTGAAGTCTTGATGCCTAAAAGGGTAGGATATGTTAAAGGCTCAAAGTTACCACCTTAATGGATAAGGGATCCCATTTCAATAGGCAATCGGCCTAAAGTAATGGAATATTATTCCATCTCGGTGAACGGTATTGCATTTAAACGATCTCAAGAGCAATCGCCTCATAGTTTTGCCTAAACATATACCTCCTAAGGGTAATCTTAAATGTAGCCGGGATTGGGCTACGGGTGGTGTGTGCTAATAGTGTAGTGCTAAAGAAATTTAAAGACATGCATAACAATTAATGACCAAACAGCACTTCTAAAACTCATTCAATTCACATTTAATCCTAACATCATCCTACAAAACAAGGATTAGCAAAGACTATACCCCTTATACCACCCGCCTGCAAAACCATTTAGCACTATCGTTAGCGGGACGTACCTGGGATCCTTGCAAGCACAAAAGACATGCATATCGTTCTATCTAGGCCTAAGTCCACTTAAAAAAGGTAGTCCCTAGTGGAGTCGCCAAGTCTGTTGCGCCAAGCTTTTTTTTTTTTTTGGGACTTTCGGGATTTGCACGCTAAGGAGGTATTTCAGTATAAGGGTCTCTCCCAGATCATACCTCATATGACAGCGAATGGTAATTTCTTATTTGGTCTAAGTTTTTGATTTTGGAGTCACCACTGGTCATTATTAGTAGATAGATTAGAAACCTAATCGAGGTATAGGAGAAATACCACGATTTTACGAACCAAAGATTCTCAGTACGGGAACTTGATTACATTAATGATCCCAAATTGAGATCCCTAACGCCCTTTCAGTACCTAAAAACGATACGATGCCTAACATGTCATACAAGTTTCCAAGGCTTACCCACTAATTCTATCAATTCTAATCGCAAAAAAATCAGTCAAGAAACTAAATGTGCAATTGATGTCAATCAAAGCAATCAATCCTAAATGGTCTTTAAAAATGAAAATCAATCAAAACATCCAAACCTAATGAAGCTCTAGAAGCTTATCCATTTTATGATTTGCATTTTTTTAAGGATTTTAGGGTTTTCTAGGGGTTATAACCCCTAAATTTGAGATTTTTTTTAAAATGCCACTTGGGCACTCCAAAAAATTCAAATTTCACTTTCTAAGGTTGGCCACAGTGTTTTTAAAGCATTCTATGAATTTTTGAAATTTTTGATTTATTTTTTATTTTTGATTTTTTGATTTTTTTTGGAAATTGAATTTCTGAGAGTTTCAATAATCAAGAATTGATTTTTATGATTTTTTAAAAATTTTATGAATTTTCCAATTTTCCAATTTTTTTAAAATTTTTTAAACTTTTCACATTTTTTATTTGTATTTTCTGAATTTTCTGAATTTTTATGAATTTTCTGAAAATTTTTGAATTTTTATGAATTTTATAAATTTTTTAATTTAATTTTTCTGTGAATTTCCTAATTTTCTAAAATTTTTTCTAATTTTCCAAAATTTTTATATTTTTCTGATTTTTTAATTTTCTATGAATTTTTTAATATTTTTTAGTGAATTTTTTTTCAATTTTTTATATTTTTTAGATTTTTTAAAATTTCCCGCCAAGGTGGCTAACTAGACCAGCCCGGTTCGGCTTGATCGAATCGGGCCTCGCCGATGCCTGTCATCAGTCATCTTCTCCGGCGGGCACAGTGCCAAAAACGGCACCATTTCGGTCTTTTGCCCTTTGAGGCATTAGGTCGAGTATTTGGTGGGCATGAATCCCAACTTAACATTTTCAAAGCCGCCACTTTAAAGCTATTCTCCGGCGATGTTCCGGGACTAATTTTTGGTTCTATGTCATCCTTGAATCACTAACTATTAACCCAACCTACTCAGTTTGTCACCGGACCTCTGCTAGCCGGCAAGATTCAAGTCCGAAGAACCTAAACCATTTATGACTAAAACTTGCATTTCTAGAACTCGAACTATTACCATACTCGGCCTAGCCGTCTAGATCACTTTTAATCAACATGAGATCATTAAAAAAAGTTAAAGAAAGCCTACTTGAACGGCTTAGGACCACAAGAGATTCTTCGACAAGGTGTATTCGAACTCTGGCGAGGGGATTTTATGCACGACCAACTTGGTTCATAATCGTTTAACGCCCAAAATGTAATCAAATAACACAAAACATGATCAGAAACAAGTTTGGAACATCTAGAAAGCCAAAATTACAACTAAAACAGCATGCACAACAAGATAAAACCAAATCATATTTTCTGGAATTTCGTCTAAACCGTGACAAGGATCGAAGTTTACCTTCTCCAAATATGATTAAATATGTGTTTCTGAGCTAATCGATTGTCATGGAACTCTTCCTTGATCCAAGAACTTTGAGCTGGAGGTCTCGGCTTTGACAAAACACCTCTAAATCGATTGGCCGAGCTCACGTTTCAGGCCTTCGTGGTTGACCGAGCCGAACCAATTTCCATAAGGGAGATCATGACCAGACCTTGATTTGCTGGCACTTCGCCGTCTAGGATGGTGCCAATCGCTCAGGTAGGAGACCTCTAACCTCTTCTCTCTCTAGCTTTCTAATGGATTCAACCTTGATGATGGACTTAGGACAAAAGCGCAAGAAATTAAAGAACCCATTATCCCATTTGGCACAAAGAAAATTATGGGGTGGGGTATGAAATTACTAGTAATCATCATGGAGGCCGAGGCCAAGGTCAAAAGAATCATGGGGGCCATAGAGGCTGAGGTGATCAAACTATTAATCCATCAACCTGAAAAGGTAAAGCTAGAGAGCTACCCTATCATCAGATTCATATCAAAGAAAGCTTTTCTGGACCTTCCAAACTGCTTTCAGAAGAAAATTTATACGCAAAAGAAGATTCTATCTTGCTGTGCTTATTTGAATATAACGTTATCAATGTCGTTATAACTGAAGACGAAGATACCTACGCACTGGAGTAGGAAGATTCTCTTAAACCCTTTCCTTATTATTGCTTTTACAATTTTTCTACTTCGTATTGATGTTGTTTGCAATTCCGGTTTAGTTGCAATTTTCATTCTTGTCAGTATAGTTGTGATCACGCTTTTCAATTCAATAAAAGTGTTTGATATTTTGTTAAGGACATATGGAAACAAAACCAAACTGATGATGAATATCATTCTCACTCGTGAGACGTGAGGCTTTGGGTTTCTATATGACTCCTAATTGTGAAAACGGTTTTGAGAGCAATGATGTCCAAGGATAAGAGGACTAGCTCTATCCTCTTGGTCCTTTCAAAACTGATTTCAAAATAATTTTTCAAAATGATTTTTCATAAAATCTCATGCATCAAATTCATTCTAGATGTTGTCAAGACGTTTTACTCATAAAATGAAGTTGAACATTTCAAAAACAAGATTAGCACCCTTTATAACATGTGCATATCATGCATATCATGCATTCCATAGAATATATTCGTTCATTTTGCAGGATATGACAAAAGGAAATATGAGATGACTCAAGACTTCTAAAATCTTTCAAAGGAGTTGGAAAACAAAAAGGGAAGTGTCATTCTCAAATTCATTTTTTTCAGTATTGCTTTCTAACGTACTTTTCCCTTTTATCATCCCTAGGAAAACTGGAACAAGAGATCAAAAGAGATAATCTTTTATGAATGATCAAGACAAGACGAACAAGAGGTTGGTTGTATCGTTTCAATCTCAAATGAACAATGCTTGAACCAATGTTAATACTGGGTTTTAATTTTACAGGGATCTCATCAAACCGATTAGGTAAGTATCCCTAACTCATGAATTCGAACCCTAAAAAGTTCATTCTTACGAAAAGAAATTCAACCTCCCCAAGTGGGAGAAATCAAAACAAGAGATTGAAGAAACAATCCTTCATGGATATTCAAATTAGAACAATCAAGAGGTTGGTTGTATCGTTTCAAATTGAAATGAACAAAACAAGAACCTACTTTGATATTGTGCTTTAACCTTTGCAGGGATCCTGGCAAGTCGATCAGGTAAGTATCCCTAACTCATGAATTTGAGCTCAAACATTTCATTTTCAAATCCCCAATGGAGCAAATTAATGCAGAAGTTTGAAAAGATAATTTTTTTAAAAATAAAATCAAAACAATCAAGAGAGATATTGACAAGCCGATCAAGTAAGTATCCCTAACTCGTAAATTTGGATCTCGAAGAGGTTAATTTTCTAGAAAAATAAAACTTCTTTTCCCCAAGAGGATTAACATGAAAGATTGTTTCAAAGATTACCTCAAAAGTGTTTTAAACAAAAAGTTTTGAAACATACATTCTTTGAGCATGCATTATGCATCAGAATTTCTTCAAAAGGAAGTTTTGACGAAAGTCATGAAAAATTTCAGAGAAAAAGTTTGGATAAAATCAAAGAAAAGACCTTCAAATGATGAAAGGTAAGCCATATTCAAACACGTCCCCTATACACTCGAGTGAATGGAAGGATGAGTATCAGAATGAGAGAAAACCTCATCTGAAGGAAATAGGGGATATTCGCAATGATTACATGGATTGAAATGATGAAAGGCAATCATTTCATCATCCCAAACACATGATTATCTCTTGCAAACCAAATTTGAGCCTAAACAATGGAGAAATTTTCAAAAATAACCCTGTTAAGAACCAGCCCACATGGTTCACGATTGACATTTATGGAGAATAAGATCAAGAAAGATTTTATTGCATATACTTGCATCAATCTTTCTGTGATAACCTTAGATGAATTCATATGGAAGCTCACAACATCCCAAGAGGAAGAAGAGCATTTCGTTTCCATATCCCAAACACATTATCCTTTGCAAACCCTAATTGAGCTTGAATATTCATTTCAAAACCCATATTGGTGATCATCTCCTCACATTGGGACATGATATATGATCCACCTAGATCGACAAAAACCAAAAGGCATGGCAAAGAGTCTTTAGAGCTCAAAAGGTCAGAAACCCAAAAGAATTAGAAATACAAGTGCAAAAAGAGTCAAGGGCATCTTACCAAAAAAAAAAGAGTCAAGGGCATGAAAAAACAGTGTGTCTGGTAAAAGCAATGTCAATGCCAAGAAAAGTAAGCAAAAAAAAAAGAGAAAAGAAGAAGAAAAGCATTCAAAAGAAGAATGACAAAAGTCGAATCAAAAGAAAAGCAAAGGTTGTGCAAAATCAAAGATCACAACAAGTTAGAAGTTGAAAAGAAGGGACCATGATGAGCATCTAGGGGACTCTTGTGGTCATAAAAAGAAAAGATCCCTAATGGATAAAAGAAAAGGGTGGTTATGTCAAGAAGATCGCCAATTTCATAAAAACCTTGAATTCAAAAACAAAAAAGCCTTTTGAGCCTACCCAATATCAACATTACAACCTATACCTAAAAACTCTTTAGATTGAGATTTTGAGAGTGAAAATATGATTTTATGACAAGAAGTCATCACTCAAAGAAGTGTATATAATACTATCTTGTTTTATCCTCGAGGTTATTAACTTGTAGACCTGAAGTCAGTTGTAACGAAATCCTTTTCTTGGCCACAGAACGCCTATCCTTTGAATAGCTATTAACCAAGCCAACATTATAACCATTTGAAAAACCTTATCGAATCAATTGGATTGTATACATTGCGAATATCTCTAAACACCTAAGGATTGATTAAGAGAGATAAAATTAAGGGATATCAGATCAGTCCTCTTTCAATCAAATGAAGAAAAGACTAAATTCATAGATTGAAACAAATCATTTCCAATGAAGGTCTTCCAAATGATTATTTCAAGCATTTCTTGAAAGTTTACAAACATTTTGCTCAAATACTTCCTTTAAAAGGAAATTTGATTGCCTGAAATGCATTTAATACAAAGAATGCATATTTCAAAATCAGGTTTCAAATAGTTTTTGGTCAATTTAAAATCAAGTTTTCAAAAAGTTTGTGGTAATCTTAAAAAAAAAACCACGTTTCAATATAGTTTTTTGTTAGCTAAAAAACCATACAAAAATTTCGTGAAATTATCCTTAAAATCACATTTTTTTAATAGATATTCCAAAGCAAATTGCACTTCATAGCCTCTGAGTAATGATTCTCATGAGTGATCGCGATTTTGCAGCTTTGAATATAGTGATTTTTACAGCTTTCTCAAGTGATTGCAGGTCTGTAGCTTCGGAGCTATCACCTTCTGGGTGTTCGCAACCTGTAGCCTGGGATAATTTTTTTGGCCTAAAGCATGGCCTCATCCAAAGGCCTATTTGACGAGGAGTTACTAGGCAAATTTCAAGTCCTATTTAACGAGGAGTCACTAGGCAATTTCAACTCCTATTTGATGAGGAGTCACTAGGCAATTTCAAGTCCTATTTGGCGAGGATTCACTTGGCAATTTCAAAGTCCTATTTGGCGAGAAGCCACTAGGCAATTTCACGTCCTATTTGACGAGGAGTCACTAGGCAAATTCTAAAGTCCTATTTGATGAGGAGCCACTAGGCAATTTCAAGTCCTATTTGATGATGAGCCACTAGGAAAATTCTAAAGTCTTATTTGGCAAGGAGCCACTATGCAATTTCAAGTCCTATTTGACGATGAGCCACTAGACAATTTCAAGTCCTATTTGGCGAGGAGCCACTAGGCAATTTCAAATCCTATTTGACGAGGAGTTACTAGGCAATTTCAAGTCCTATTTACCGAGGAGTCACTATGCAATTTCAAAGTCCTATTTGGCGAGGAGCCACTAGGCAAATCCAAAGTCCTACAGGCGATGAGTCCCTAGGCGAATCTAAAGTCTTACTAGTGAAAAACCACTAGGCAAATTCAAGTCCTAAGGTGAAGAGCTGTGGGTGTTCATAGTTCGTGAGTTCTTCCTTAAACCGTGAAATCAGAATAATCATCATAATCATCATTATTATAAATTCATGCCTTTGGATGAGCAACAAAGAAACTATCACAAACGGGTAAGTTTCTCTCTCTCAATCATTAAGAACCTTTCAAAAAAATGTTCTAAAAAGGGAACTGTTAGATTAGATTACGAATTTAAAAAACAAAGACCCTAATAAGTTTTTGTGAAATTTCCATCTTATCTTGTTTAGTGAGTCGACTAAAAATTCAGGTGTCACCTTATTTTTGAGATTAACCTTTAACGAGCTCAATCTCAAAGAAGAACAAATGTTGACACCTAATTTTTAGCTCATATTTGTCATATTTTCAAAATTTTCAAAATTAGGTCTAGAAATCTTGGCCAAACCTAGAAACCTATTTCTAAACCAAAATTTTTTTTTGCATTTTTTCTTAATTTCTTTTAGTCAAAACAAGCAAGAAAATCAGGAAAAATAGTAAATGGAATCCGAAAATTCCATAAAAATAGTCATTAGTCTTATTTTAAGTCCAGTTTCATAAATACATTGTCAATTTTGAAAAATCTCAATCGGGTATATGTTTCTCCCAAAATTGTGCAAAAGTAAACCCGAATTGAACCAAAAATGAAATTAAATTTTTTCTAGTCAGTTTTAAATCATAGTGTCTTCACCACAATTGATTCTGATGCCTTTAATCGCATAATGGTTAGTCCAATTTCACAATTTGACATAAAAATAAAAAATTCCCAAAATTTGATTGAAAATTAAGAATTTTGAACCCAAATTGGGAATTACGCCCAAAATGAAATTGTCGAAATGTGAGAGCATCATTTCTAGGGTTAATCAGGTGTGGGTAATTCAATTTTGACATCAATTTTGCCTAATCAGGTCATTAGGACATCAAATTAAACAAAACCCTATTAATCCGAATATAAAAATGAGAAAATCTTATGCACAATTATAATAAAAATTAGGAAAAATTATACATTTGCGTTTGGAATATGATAAGGAATTCAATTTTGGGGTTTAATTTGAAAAAATCGATCAAAATCGGAACTGCCAAGTTGGACGGGTCAACCTGACCCGACCCGAACAGTTCATCTTCCTTACCCAGTTTGCCCAGGGCGTGCAAAACCCAAAAAAAATCATTTCAAACCGAGAACTTTATTGATCATTTCCCATTAATTCAACACGTGGAAATTGATTGGGCCAACTAGCACCGGTTAACAATCCCAACCGATTTTGAGCGGGAAATGAATGAACAAAAAAAGAGAAAAAACTGAAGAACGAGGGGGGAGCCTGTTTGACGGAATTCCGAGGAGGGAGAAGAGAGAGAAAGGGAGAGAAACAGTGCGAAATCCAGTGAGAGAGAGAGAGAGGAGTAGAGGTCCCCAGGTAGAGCGATCGGCACCGGTCGATTGAACGGCGCCGACAAATCAACCGTCAAGAAGGATCTCCTCCTCGGGTGAACCAAGAAGAGGTTGATTGGTAAGGCCTGAAACCAGGCGTTTTCCGGCGTATTCTAACCTGTTCCGGCAAAGCTGTGGCCACCAAATTGAAGTTCAAGTGTCGAGGAAAGAGACTATAGGCGTGGATTACATCAACAATTTTGTTTAATCGTTGAATGAAGCAGGTAAAAATCGTTTATGATCAGTTTGGTCAAAAATTTTTCAGAATTCGGTTTTGGTCTCAATGTGCAGGTTTAAGTGATTTCATTGATGAATCTTGGTATTTTGATGTTCAAAACATGTTTCCGATCATGATTTATGTTATTTGATTGCATTTGTGGATGAAAATGGCATAAATAGAGTCGGCCATGTATTGAAACCTCCTCGCCGGAGCTCTGATGACCTCGCCGGAGCATTGCCATAACCGTAGGGCCATTCAAGTTAGTCTTCTTTGACCTTTGCTTGATGTTTGTTAGTGGTTGGAACCGATCTAGACGGTTAGGGCGATTTGAATGGTGATTTGAAATATGGAAATATTGTTTAGGTTAGAGATGGTTTAGGTTTTTTTCAGTCGATTTTTGCCCATTAACGAATGTTTGATAGCGTTCTAATAGGACTAGGTTGATAATAGAACATGTGGACTTGTTGATGGTGCAAATGGAACGGCGAAATAGTCACCGGAAGGTCGCCGGTGGTGAGCCTGAACCGGCGGTCTCGGCAATAATAAATACAAATTCGTGCACACCATCCATTCGTTAAAATGCCTAAATGAAAAAAAGGCCCAAACGACTCTGTTTTTGGCGTTGTGCTCGTCGAAGAGGGTGACCGGTGACTAGCCTCGGTGACGTTCGGTTCGGCCAAGCCGAATTGAGTCGAACTAGGCCGGTCTGGTTCGTCCTCGGGGGGAAAATTCAAAAAAATAAAAAAAATCAAATAAAAATTATAAAAAATCATAAAAAATTAGATTTTTTAGAAAATTAGAAATTTCGGGAATTTTAGAGAAATGCATAAAAATTCAAAAGAAATAAATTTCAGAAAATTCATAAAAAAGAAAAATTCGAAAAATTCAGAAAATTCAAAGAAATTACCGAAAATTCAAAAAAGTCCAAAAATTTTCAGAAAATTCACAAAAATCCTAAAAATTTCGGAAAATACAAATAAAAAATTTGAAAATTTTGGAAAAATCAATAAAACTGTAAAATTGGAAAATTCATAAAATTTTTAGAAAATTAGAAAATCATAAAAAAATCAATTCTCGGTTTAAAATTTTTTCAAAAAAAAATCAAAAATTTTGAAAATCCACAGAATGATTCAAAATCATCGTGGTCAACCATAAAAGTGAAATTTGAATTTTCAAAAATGCATAAATGGAATTTTTGGAAAATTCCAAATTTAAGGGTTAAAACCCCTAAAAGCCCTAAAACCCTAAAAACGTGCAAGTCATGAAATGGACAAGCTATTAGAGCTTCATTAGGGTTTGGGTATTTTGCTTGATTTTCATTTTTAGTGGCCAAATTAGGATTGTTATGATTGATTTTCCATTCATTGTGCATTTAATTCTTGGGTGCTTAATTGGTTGTTTATGATTATATTAGTGAATTGACCTTAAGAATCCATGTGACACGTTAGACATGCCATATCGTTCTTAGGTACCGAAAGGATGTTAATGGTCTCAATTTGGGATCGTTAACGTAATCAAGTGTCTTATTCAGAATCTCTAGTTCGTAAGATCGTGGTATTTCTCTCGTACCTCAATTAGATTTCTAGTCAACCTACCGTAAATGACTAATGGCAACTCCAAGTTCAAGTTTAGATCTAATAAACCCCGCTGTCATATGAGGTATGATCTGGAAGAGAATTGTGTACAAAAATACCTCCATTCTAGCACGCGAGAGTGTGGAGCGTGGCGCGACACCGTTCTAATTGTAGGAAAGACCAAACAAGTATTAAATGTATAATTAAAATCAATCAAGTCACTCAATCCTTAGTGGTCTCTAAAATAAAAATCAATCAAAACACTCAAACCCTAATGAAGCTCTAATAGCTTGTTAATTTCATGATTTATACATTTTTAGGGTTTTAGGGTTTTTTAGGGGTTATAACCCCTGAATTTGAAATTTTCTAAAATTATCACTTGGGCACTTCCAAAAGTTCAAATTTCACTTTTTATGGCTGGCCACAATGATTTTGGATTGTTTTGTGAATTTTCAAAATTTTTGATTTTTTTTGAATTTTTTTCGAATAATTTTTAAATCGAAAATTGATTTTTTATGATTTTATGAAAATATTTACGAATTTTCCAATTTTCCAATTTTTTATTAATTTTTCAATTTTTATTTGAATTTTCTGAATTTTTATGAATTTTATGAATTTTGTTTTGGATTTTTTTGGATTTTCTAAAATTTTTTTATTTTTTATGAAATTTTCTAATTTTCTGATTTTCTAAAAAAATTTCTTATTTTTTTATGATTTTTGTGATTTATTATTTTTAAAATTTTCTGATTTATTATTTTTTTTTAATTTTCCCACAAGGGAAAATGAGCCGGACCGACCCAGTTTGACTCGGTTTGGCCAAGCCGAATAGGACGTTGCCGGCGCCGGTCGCTGGTGTCTCTTCCGGCGAGCAAGGTGCACAAAACGGCACCGTTTTGGCTCAGATTCTTTGGGGCATTGTGTCGAACAATTGGCGGGCACTGAATTGGACTTAATGTTCTCGAGGCCGCCGGTTCGGGCCCTTCGCCGGCGACCTTTCTGTGATTATTTCGCCGTTCCGTTTGCACCATCATCAAGTCCACATGTTCTAGTATCAGTTTAGTACTATTAGATCGCCGTCGGATGTTCGTCGACCGGCAAAAAACCGATTGGAAAATCCTAACATAACACTAACCTAAACAAGATTTTTCAGATCACTAATCCTAACACTAGCTGCCCGAGCTGTCTAAATCAATTCTAATGACCATTAAAACATCAAACAAGGTCAGAGAAACTAACTTGAATGGCCCTATGGCCATGGCAATGCTTCGGCGAGGCTTCGGGTTTTCCGGCGAGGGGGTTTAATGCACGGCCAACTTGGTTTGTGCATTTTTAACCATTCAAAGTGCAAACAAGCATAGAAAAAGTGATTAGAACAAGTTTTAGACATCAATGTAACAAAATCAAGAGGAAATATGCACAAGCAAACCTAAAACCTATTTTGGAATTTCTGGAGAAAACATGATTGTGAGCGAAGTTTCCCTTCTTCATCCGATGATTAAATGAAATTGTTGAAGTGATTCGCGCCTGCAGTGTTGTTCCTTGACACTTGATCTTTACTCTAGTGGTCGTGGCTTTGTCGGAACAGGTCTGGATGTGCCAAAAAAATCTCGGTTTTAGGCCTTTACGGTAAGACTTTCCCAACTAGAACGGTGAGGGGAGGTCTCAATCAACTCACGATTTGCCGGCACTCCCCCGTCTAGGGTGGCGCCGGATACTCATGGGAGGACCTACAACCCTCTCTCTTTGATTTTGCTCCGTTCTCTTTCCTCTCTCTCTTCGGAATTTCGTCAAACACTTCCCCCCTTCTCCTTTCAGTTTTTCTTCATTTTTGTTGATTAATTTCGCGCTCCAAATTCAGTTGGAACTGACTTGTAATTGGTTGGGGATGATCATCTGGTGCTAGCTGGACATTTTCCAACTGGCACAATCGATTAAAACGTGCTGAATTAACTGGAAAATGATCGGTAAAGTTTTGGGTTTGAGTCGGTTTTGTGCACATGTTGGAAATTTGGGTGAAGAAGATGACCTGCCCGGGTCGGGTCGGGATGACCCGACCGACCCTGCAGACCTGGGTAGGTCTAAATTCATCAATTCAACCCGATTTTGACCCAATTTTCCAAATTTAACCCCAAAATTGAATTTCCCATTATATTCCAAACCCAAATGTATAATTTGCCCCAATTTTTATTATAATTGTGTCCAAGATTTTTTCATTTTTATATTCCGGTTAATAGGATTTTGTTCAATTTGATGTCCTAATGACCTGATTAGACAAAATTGATGCTAAAATTGAATTACCCACATCTGATTAACCCTAGAAATGATGGTCTCACATTTCGACAATTTCATATTGGGCATGATTCCCAATTTGGGTTCAAAATTCTTAATTTTCAATCAAATTTTGAGGATTTTTTATTTTTATGTCAAATTGTACAATTGGACTGACCATTATGCAAATCAAGGTCCTAGAATCAATTGTTGTGAAGACACTATGAATTAAAAATGACTAGAAAAAATTTAATTTCATTTTTGGTTCAATTTGGGTTTAATTTTGCTCAGTTTGGGAAAAATATATACCTGATTGAGATTTTTCAAAATTGATAATGTATTCATGAAATTAGATTTAAAATAAGACTAATGACTATTTTTATGGAATTTTCTGATTCCATTTGCTATTTTTCTTGATTTTCTCGCCTATTTTGACTAAAAGATATTAAGAAAAAATGCTAAAAAATTGTTTTTTGGTTTAGAAATAGGTTTCTAGGTTTGACCAAGATTCCTAGACCTAACTTTCAAAATTTTGAAAATATGAAAAAAAATGAGTTAAAAATTAGGTGTCAACAACTGCCTCTCTTTCATATTGAGCTCGTTAGAGGTTGATTTCAAAGACAAGATGACACCTGAATTTTTAGTTGACTCACTAAACAAGATAAGATAAGAAATTTCATAACAACTTATTAGTGTTCTTGCTTTTAAAATTCATGATCTAATCCAACAGTTCTCTTTTCAGAACACATTTTGAAAGGTTCTTAATGATTGAGGGAGAGAAACTTACCTGTTTATAAGAGTTTCTTTATTACTCATCCAAGGGCATGAATTGATGGTGGTGATGATTATGATGGTTATTCTGATTTCGTGGTTTAAGGATGAACTCACGAATCATGAATGCCCGAGGCTCTTCACCTGAGGACTTGAATTTGCCTAGTGGTTCCTCACCAGTATGACTTAAATTTGCCTAGAGGCTCCTTGCTTGTAGGACTTTAGATTTACCTAGTGGTTCCTCATTGCCTAAGAGCTCCTCGCCTGTAGGACTTTGAATTTGCCTAGGGGTTCCTCACCTGTAAGACTTTAGATTTGCCTAGTGGTTCCTCACCAGTAAGGCTTGAATTTGCCTAGGGGCTCTTCGCCTATAGGGCTTTAGATTTTCCTAGTGGTTCCTCACCAGTAGGACTTGAATTTGCCTAGGGGCTTCTCGCCTATAGGACTTTAGATTTGTCTAGTGGTTCCTCACCAGTAGGACTTGAATTTGTCTAGGGGCTCCTCGCCCGTAGGACTTTGAATTTGCCTAGTGATTCCTTATCAGTAGGACTTGAATTTACCTAGGGGCTCCTTACCTGTAAGACTTGAATTTGCCTTAGGGCACCTCGCCTATAGGATTTCGAATTTACCTGGGGGTTCATCGCCTGTAGGATTTTGAATTTGCCTAGTGGTTCCTCATCAATAGGACTTTGAATTTGCCTAGGGGCTCCTTGCTTGTATGACTTGAATTTTGGAGACTTGCCATGTAGTTCCTCACCCGTAGAATTTTGGAAATTGCCTAAAAACTCATTGCTAATAGGACTCGGATTTTGCAGACTTGCCATATAGTTCCTCACCCATAGGATTTTAGAAATTGCATAAAGGCTCCTGCCAATAGGACTTGGATTCTTGTCTAGTGGCTCCTCACTAGTAGGATCTTGGGAAGACTTCAAACAATGAATACCTTAATCATGAATTTTGTGATTTTGAGGTTTCACTAACCTTTGTATGATTTTTTAGTTGATAAAAACTATTTTGGGAAGTAGTTTTGAAATTGATCAAAACTGTTTGAAATGTGATTTTCTTTTTTCTTTAGCTTACTACAAACTGTTTGAAAATTTGGTTTTAAGTTGATCAAAAACTTTTTGAAACCTGATTTTGAAATATGCATTCTTTGTATTAAATGCATTTCAGGCAATCAAAATTCCTCTTCAAGGAATTATTTGAACAAAATGTTTGCAAACTTTCGAGAAATGCTTGAAATAATCGTTTGCAAGACATTCATTAGAAAGGATTTGTTTCAATCTATGAATTTGGTCTTTTCTTCATTTGATTGAAAGAGGACTAATATGATATCCCTCAATTTTATCTCTCTTAACCAATCCTTAGGTGCTTGGAGATATTCGTAATGTATACAATCCAATTGATCCGATAAGGTCTTTCGAAGGGTTGTAATGTTAGCTTGGTTGATGGCTATTCAAAGGATAGGCATTCTAAGGCCAAGAAATGGATTTCATCATAATTGACTTCGGGTCTATAAGTTAAGAACCTTGAGGATAAGATAATATAGTATTGCATACACTTCTTTGAGCGATGGCTTCTTGTCATAAAGTCATATTTCTACTCTCAACATCCCAATCTGAAGAGTCTTTGGGGAGATGTTGTATTGTTGGTATTGGGTAGGTTCAAAAGGCTCATTTGTTTGAATTCAAGATTTACATGAAATTGATGATTTTCTTGGCATCACCACCTTTTCTTTTCTTCTATCTCTTTTTTTCCATTGGAGATCTTTTCTATGAACATCAGAGTCCTCTAACATTCATCACAATCTCTTTTCTTTTGATCATTCTTACTTGTTATGATCTATGATCTCTCATCTCTCATGATCTTGATTTTGCTTTGTCACGACTTTTTTTCGTTTTGAGCTTTCTTTTGCACTCTCTTTTCTTTCTTATTTTTCTTGGGCATTTGGCCTTGCTTTTACGAGGTACACTACTTTTTCATGCCCTAGACTATTTTGTCTTTGATCTTTTTAAATTCTAAGGACTCTGTGTTTTGCCTTTTTATTTCCTATTTATTAAAGTGGATTATATGGTCGTGCTCCAATGTGAAGAGATGATCACCAATTTAGGATTCTGAAATGAATATTCAGGCTCAATTGGGCTTTGTCAAAGGTAATGTGTTTGGGTATGAGAAATGAAGTGCTCTTCTTCCTCTTGGGATGTTTTGAGCTTCCATATGACTTCATGTGAAGTTAGCACAGAAAGATTGATGCAAGAGTAAGCAATAAGATCCTTTTTGGTCCTATTCTCTATAGCTATCAATCCATAAACCTCCTGATTTGCCCCAATGTGGGATGGTTCTTAACAAGGTTATTTTGGGAAAACTTCTTCACTGTTTTGGCTCAAATTTGATTTGCAAGGGATAAGCATGTGTTTGGGATAGTAAAACGATTGCCTTTCATCATTTCAATCTATGTAATCATTGCGAATATCCCCTATTTCCTTCGGATGAGTTTTTCTCACTCGCTTCTACGCTTTGACTTTGAGTGTACATGGGACGTGTTTGGATATGGCTTACCTTTCATCATTTGAAGGTCTTTCTATTTGATTTGATCCAAACTTTTTTTATGGAATTTTTCAAAGCCTTTTGTCAAATTATCCCTCTTAGGAAATTTTGATACTTAGTGCATTTTCAAAGAAAGCGTGTTTCAAAATTTTTGACTGAAACATTTCTGAGTTATTTTCCTTTTTAAAATATTTTGTTTTGTTTTTGCTCAGCCTTAGTGTCATTCCACTTGGGGAAGAAAAGGTTTGATTTTTCTCTTAGAAAGGCAATCTCACACGCCCTCATGATTTAGGAATACCTGTTTGATCAACTTACCAAGATCCCTCTTCTTTGCATGCTTTTGCTTTGGTTACACTGGAGATTCTTCTGTTGTTGCTCCCTTTTCTTTGTCTCTATGGGGATGATAAAAAGAAAAGCACATTAGAGGATCTCAATGGAAAATAGAATTGGAAATGATACTTCCTTCTACTATTTGATAACTCCATTGGGAATTCTAAAATTGTCAATTGGTTCATATTCAAACTTGCTTTCTTTTGCAAAACAGATAAACATGTTTATACAATGTATGCATGCATGATATGCATGATATGCACATGTTCTAAAGTAACCCGAATCTTTCCTTGAATATTCGTCTTCATTTCATGAGTAGAAAATCTTGACAGTATCTACATTTATATGATAGGCCAGTTCTGTTCCTACCATATCTACAAGAATCAATGCTCCTTTAGGAAGAACCTTCTTGATAATGTATGGACCCTAATAATTCGGAGTGAATTTGCCACGAGGATCTGAATTGTTGAAGATGACTTTCTTCACTACTAAATCCTCTATTTTGAAATTCCTAGTTTCACTTTTCGATTAAAGAATTTAGCTACTCGTCTTTGATAAGCTTGTCCATGACATATAGCTCTTAATATTTTTTCATCGATCATATTGAGTTGTTCATACCTTTATTGATTCCACTCAGCTTCTGAAAGCTTTAACTGGGATAGTATCCTTAATGATGGAATTTCCACTTCAACAAGTAGCATTACTTCTATTCCGTAAACCAAAGAAAATGGGGTTGCTTCAGTTGATGTTTGAATTGAAGTTCGGTATGCCATTAGAGCCTACGGCAACCTTTCATGCCAATCACGATAATTTTCAGCTGTCTTGGCCAGTATCTTCTTGATATTCTTATTTGCTGCTTCAATTGCTCTATTCATTTGTGGACGATATAAAGATGAGTTCATATGTCGGACATGGAAATGCTCAAGTAAATCATCTATAATTATGTTGTTTAGATTTGAGCTATTGTCTGTAATTATTTCTTTTGGATCTCCACACCTAGCATTGATGTCCCGCATGATGAATCTTGCAACTTTCTTGGCAGTAACATTTGTATAGGAGTTTGCTTTAATCCATTTAGTGAAATAGTCAATAGCAACCAGGATGACCTGGTGTCCATTTGAGGCCTTGGGGTTGATTGGATCAATCATATCAATGCCCCACATTGAAAATGGCCAT
Source organism: Syzygium malaccense (assembly GCA_031216405.1). Lineage (NCBI taxonomy): Eukaryota > Viridiplantae > Streptophyta > Magnoliopsida > Myrtales > Myrtaceae > Syzygium > Syzygium malaccense. The sequence goes on from CM062255.1 coordinate 20,396,536, forward strand.
GGCTCTTACATTTGATGTAGCTCATTTGGTGGTGCATTGATTTTATCTCCATAAATCTAACATTGATGATAATATTTCACATGTTAGATGCAATCTGTTTCCATTGTCATCCAGTAGTATCCCAATCTCATAATCTTTCGGGCTAGAAGATGTCGATTCATGTGCCGTCCACATTCACCTTCATGAATTTCTTTCATGATTTATTCAGCTTCTATAGTATCTACATATCTTAACAGGGTTAAATCAAATGATTTCTTGTAGAGAGTTTGACCACCGAGGAAGAATTTGTTAGCTATCTTCCTTATGAATTTCCTATCACCTGGTTGGCTTTCTTCAAGAAATTCTCCTGATTGAAGATATCTTTTGATGTCATAATACCATGGTTCGTTGTTGAACTCTACTTGGACCATCATGCAATAAGCTGGTTGTTCGAGAATATTGATTCTCAATGGTTTTATATCCATACCATCTTCTGCCTGTAATAAGGATGACAAAGTTGTAAGAGCATCTCCAAAATGATTCTGAGCTCTTGGGAGATAATCGAATGTTACCTCTTCGAAACTTTCATCATCTCTTCTAAATATTTGTGATAAAGCATCAGTTTGGTATCTCAAGTTTGCCATTCACTAGTTTTTTGTAATATGATGAGCATAAAATCTCTATATACTCGTAACCTTTTCACTCTCATTGAAAGGGCTAATTGTATGCTAAGAATGCATGCTTCATATTCAGCGACATTATTGGTGCATGGAAATATCAATTTCGCAGATACCGGATAGTGTTAGCCTTCTTAGGAGATCAATATTGCCCCAGTTCCTGATCCATATAAGTTGATTGCACCACGAAAATACATGGTCCATTTGTCATCGATTAATGTCAATATGTGGTTATCATGTCGTTCTTCAGAATCGGCAATATTCTGTGAATTTTCTATCAACATGTTTGCTATTGCTCGTCTTTTGACTGACTTTTGGGGTGAACTTATGATGTCAAATTTTGATAACAAGACTTGCCACTTTGCTAATTTTCCGACTAAGGAAGATTTCTCAAGAAGGTACTTGATCGGATCATTCTTGGTCACTAGCAAAATTTGGTGATGAAGGGTGTACTGTCTTAATCTGTATAATACCTAAATCGTGCAATGCATGTCTTCTCAACTGCTGGGTAATTTATTTATGATGTTGTGAATTTCTTGCTTAAGTAATAAATGGCTTGTTTTTTACCATCATTTGGTCTTCTTTGTACAAGTATCGCTCCTGGCGACTCATAGTGAATCATCAAATATAAGATCAATGGGACTCCAGAAATTGGTGGTACCAATACTGGTGGGCATACCAGATATTCTCTGATCTTATCAAAAGCTTGTTGACATTCCGCATCCCACTTCACTTTGGCATTTTTCTTCAATAGTTTGAAGAATGGTTTAGCAGTCTCAGAAAGCTGATATATGAAGCGGGCAATATAATTTAATCACCCCAACAAGGTTCTCACTTCTTTTGTCGTAGAAGGAGTCTTTAAGTCATATATTGCCTTGATCTTAAAAGGATCAATTTCAATTCCTCTGTTACTGACTACAAATCCTAGCAATTTGCTAGATTTTGCCCCAAACACACACTTATTGGGGTTCAGTCACAACTTATACTTTTTAAGTCTTTCAAACAATTTACGAAGCACCTCAACATGATCTTCTCATTGTTTGGATTTTGCAATCATATCATCTACATATACCTCAATTTCTTTGTGCATCATGTCATGAAACAAAGTTACCATTGCCCTTTGATATATGGCATCGGCGTTTTTCAAACCGAAAAGTATCACCTTATGTCATGCCCTGAACCCTACGACACGCGACAACCTAACCGAGGTCAATTCAAGTATGACGTCCTAGGACACGTCGCCGACCCAAAACCTAACACAAAGAACAGTGCACGTGCAGAAGCAACACAAACACCCGTGCAATATAAAACAACAAGACCCAGGGATAGCAATAAATACAATAATTAAAGCTTGCATTAATAACCAGGATTTACAATATCCAAAAACAGGCATATACACCAACCAAAAATGGGTCAGCAGCCACTAACTTCAAAAAGGGGTAGGTGGCTCGGTGGTCAAGGTACTAAACCTAAAAAGGGCACCTATCAAAAAGTGTCGGCCCCACCTAACTAAAGTCGAGGATAACCCCTAGGGTAACCAGTCCGGATTAGATCTTGAGGACTCAGACGAATCGTCAGACGACTCAGACTCAGAATCCATCGAATCCGGCTTGGACTCGGCCTCTACTGATTTCACCCCGGAGTCATCCTCCGGCTCTAGCTCCTGCTCCATAGGCTCCGGCTCCGCCTCGATGTCGGACTCCAGTCGATCGGCTCCTCTCCCTCAGACTTGGTGTCCATCCTAATGATGACTGGCTGAGCGTCGAAATCCTCCTCGATTGTGGCAGCAGGGCTCACAATCTCTCCATCAATGGCTTGCGAATCCGACTGGCCTAATATGTCGAACGGGACGTCGAAGGTCCTAAGAGGTCCGTGGGTGCCGAACTGATCCCGAAAACACCAAGCAAGATAAGGATGGGCTCAGAACGAGGCCCCGCCCTCATCGACCCATACTACAGTGTAATATCTAACATAAGAATCCTCGTTCCCTATAGGGTGCTCCGTCACCGATCGCTTTATACGATACGGGATCCCAAAACGAAGCGGCATATCTACCTTCTTCAGGGTCGGGGGTCTGAAAAGTGAGGTTTAAACAACAATGAGAATAAATCTTAGTGAGTAGACCCCCTAAACCTAAACTAGGCTAATATGCACCACCCAGACAAGTACTAAACAAACACATAGTCCAAAAACACAAATGACTTAGGCCCTCGGGCCCAAATCAAAAACATAATTGACCCTGTAGGTTAGGCACATAATAATCACAATAATGGCACAAAACCCAGCTACGGCACATACACATCTCACTTAGCCACGACCCATGTCATGCACATACTCATGCTCATATCTCATTGATGCACTTTTACATAGTTGCACACTTGCACATTTGCGATTTTCCATTTATACACCGACCCACGCAAAACACATCAGGTCGGACTTACGTAAAATACATCAGGTCTATCACTTTGAGATCGATCTCTAGCCTCCATAAAACGTATTAGGTTCATGACACAACCCGCGTAAAACACATCATGTTGGCCATCTTTCGGTAGTCCAAGCATCGTCCCTCGTAAAATGCATCAGGACGGGTTCAATACCCTGCGTAAAATGCATCAGGGCTTTATGTGATCATACGTACACATATACTAGTTATTATCTGAACCCCGCATTAAAACACATCAGAGCAATTAGGTGATCATATGTTCATGCCATTCGTGCACACTCACATAATGTACATGTTATGCCAATGCTTAATATGCACAATTCATGGCCATAACAATCACACTCGGGCATCCAAATTTCCACAATGAGCATTCAATTCAAATTGGCCACATACTTAATTAATGCCATAATATGCTCAATGAACCAATTAATTCGACACAGCCGCAACACATAATTGACACCCAAATTCATGCGATTGAATCAATATAATTACACACACTCATGGACCGCCAAGCATCTCGATTCTCGATCACATCAAGCACACAACATGGCATCACATAATCACGCACAATTCAGCCACCACATAGGCAAATCAAGGCACACTTGGCAATTCACAAACAAATCACATATTAGTCGAACGAGGTCCAATTAATCCCGCCATGATCAGCCCTTAAACAGTCCACTCTAGGCCACTAATCGACCTCCAATTCATCACATTAGACCATTAAAAATCACCACAAAATCAGCCACTACTTAGTCCATCCATTGCACCCACTTTAGTCCACATAATTATCCAAACCTAGTCCTCATTGATCGGCCAACAACCAGCCCATTCTAGGCCACCAAATCACATTTAAATCATCACCCTAAACCACCAAAATAGTCACAAGGTCAGCCCTAATCAATGGCCACTTAATCAACCCCTAAAATACCTTAATTACCCTTAAAACTTGTCTAAAGTGCACATAATCCTAATTAGGGTTTAGGGTTTGTACTCACATGGTTTCAAGCTTCAAAAGTGGCTGAACAAGGAGGAGAAAAGGAGGCTGAACGGACACCGGCTTACGGCGGGACAAGCAGCAGCGCCGGGGCTCTCACGGCGGTGGCGGCAAGTAGTCCGGCGGGCGGTGGCGGTGTGCTCTAGCGGGCGGCTCTCACAGCTAAAGGGAGGAGGGGAATGGAGAGGGAGAGTGGCGAGAGAGTGGGGAAAGAGTGGTCGATGATGGTGTTGGTGAGAATAAGAGGGGGGAGAGAGAGATAGAGACTTATAGGGAGAATGAGTGAGTGGGGTGGTTGAACTACCCAGCCCAAAAATGACCATCTTGACCATAATTCAAAGGCTAGGATTAATCAAGGCTAAATATCTAGGGGAATTTTGGTCCACCCATTTTAGCAATAATAGAGGCTGATTAGACCAAATTAAATCCCAAAATTTGGAATTAATGCTTATGGGTCCAAGGGCAAATCGGTAATTTTTCGTTTCTGGGCTAAATTTCCAATTTTCGACTCTACTGATCCCAATTATGTTTGGCCACACATATGCGACGTTGTCCTTGTAAAATAGTCGCGTACGTTCGTGAAATTCGACGCTCAAGTCCGGATTCAATTCCACGATTAATTTTCGCTCAAATGCGATTTTAGCGTCTTTTACTAACAGACAGCTATTTAGGGGTTACACATATCGACTTAGGATACTCGAGTTGTGACGATCTCGATTTTCAAGAGAACACAGGGATTTATCGTTAGTTCCGGGGGTCGCAATCGTTCAGAATAAGTTTGGGATTGTGTCACGCCCCGAACCCCATCGAGCACGCGACTCATTGCTTTGGTCGAATAACGCTACGTCCCAGGATATCGCCGACCCAACCAAACTTATAAGAGATTTATATCAATCAGCGAAAGCCATAATTATATAGACAATAAGAACTGGGGTAAATACGGGAGATTAAACACATCCATTATCGATTCAAACTTATATAATATCCATAATTTACAAAACCACGGTATATATAAGCACACCGAACCTCTACACTATATACCACCGATGTCAAAAAGGATCGATAGCCTAGGTACCCTATCACAAAAAGTGGTACACTTCAAAAGCCTACTCCCAACCCCTACACTAGCCCTTACGTCCACGAGACGGCGTCCACTCTGAGTCCGACTCCTCGGCACTCGAGTCTGGATCCCCCTGAACCGTCTGCTCCTATGAGGACTCCGGCTTGGCCTCAATCTCAATCGGGTTATTTATATCACCTAACTCCTCTGGAACCTCGACTTACTCCTCCTCCTCTAGCTCCTCATCTGACTCGTCCCCTGGCATAAACTCGGGATTGTACATGGGCTCATACTCGGGGGCATCCTCTGGTTCTTCTTCAGGCTCATCTTCTGGGACCTCTTCAGGTTCTACCTTAGGTTCTTCTTCTTCTGGTTCTTCCTCTGGTATCACCTCGAGGTCCACGTCCATCGGATTATACCCTACCTGGGACTCTTTCGGCTCCAGATCATGCTCGGCCCCTGGGGGTTCAAGTGCTGCAGAAGCAGGTTGAAGTCCGGACATTGCCAGGCTAGTCTCTAGGCTCGTCATCTCGCCGTCGGGAGGGGATATGGCTGATGGGTCCTAATCCCCAACTCCATCGAAGAAGACATCGAAGCCACGGACGGGGCCAAACTCATCTACCTTATCCCTGAACATCCAGGCAGTGTACGAATGGGCCTGCTAGAGGGATAGTCCTATATCTACCCAAACTACAGTGGTGTGCTTAACTCAGGTCATATTTTCATCTATTGAATATTCTACGGCATCATGATCGGTGTGCATGGAGATCCTAAAATGCTACGGCGGCGGTGGCAGAAGATTCATGGCTCAGGCGGGGGCTTTGAAATTGTTGGTTGAAATAACAATGAGATTACATCTCAATAAGCACATACCCTAAATCCCACCTAGACTATCACGTACCTCCAGACATTCACAGACACAATCACACTCAGCCATCTCATAGCAGGCACACAATTTATACTTACCTTAGCCTTTCTAGCGCGCAACCTACACGTTAGCCACAATAGCACCATTTCCAATCACATGCACATACTAATTACATTTCATGCATTCGTTCCTACCTCATCACATTCTTTTCACCCAACTCGCCAGTGACCCGCGTAATGGTACCGCCTCAGGTTCACTGTGACTATCTCATTTTTTTCCACTCGAGTCACCAGTGACCTGCGTAGTAGTACCGCCTCAGGTTCACTACGACTAACTTATTTTTTCACTCGACTCGCTAGTGACCCGCGTAGTAGTACCGCCTCAGGTTCACTGTGACTAACTCATAATAACAACACTTCGGGGCCCGTGTAATGGTACCGCCTCAGGCCGTGTATCTTGCCCGTATAATGATACCGCCTTAGGCTCAACACCCACCACCTACGACACAACCCGCGTAATGGTTTCGCCTCAGTTTGGCCGTCCTCCGGTAATATCGGGCATAGTCCCGCATAGTCGTACTGCCTAAGGACAGATCAATTCTCCGCGTAATGATACCGCCTCAGGGATTTCCGTAACCACATATACCACACCACACACGATTTCTCACTCGTTCACATGCTTAACACCCACATGCCAATATATTGACCAATCACACTTGGCTCGTGTACGCACCAAACCAGACATATTTCTCAAGCTTAATAGGCATCCAACACGGCCAATTAACAATCAAATTCAATTCAGCCCAAGCATGCACATAATAGCCCACATTTAAATCAATCAGCTCACGATCAAACATACAAGGCCACTCACGAGCCCACAATCACAGCCAACAACTCGAGCATAAATTCGGCATTTCTAAACTCATTTCAAGTCATAACGAACATCACAATTCAGCCACCATACCACGTACCAAACCGACACCATTTGCCCTTTAATCAAACCATATGCTCGTCACTACGAGTCCCAATTTCCAGCATTCAATTCGGCACCAATTTAGCCCCGAAACCTCACTAATTCAGCCTTAAAGTAGTCCATATCGATCTCCAATTAAGTATACTAGCATAACCCCTAAACAGCCCCAATTAACCCCCAAATCGACACTAATTAATCCGATTTAACCCCTAATCGCATCTATCGATACCCTATATCCTAAATAGGCTTTAGGGGGTGATTTACATGAACTCTAGACTAGCTCGGCTAGAGTGGATTGGGGACGGTAGCCCAGCGGCCAAGCGGTGGCGTGTGGTGGCGGTAACGGCGAGCGGCGGTGGCGGTGGTTGGTGGCGATTTGCTGGCCTGTCTTCCACGGTTGAGCAGGATAGGATAATGGTGAGGGTGTTTCGGTGGGGTAGAATAGGAGAGAGAGAGATGGTGGGGTGAGCGGCCGGATGAGGTGAGGTGAGCGGCGACGGTGAGCGGCGGCCTGCTCTGGTGCTGCTGATCTGGCTGGACGGGTGGGCAGCGGCGGCTGTAGGCTTGGCCGGACGGCCACAGTCACGATGAGGGGAGGTGATCTCAGGCAGAAGGAGGGGGAGAGAGAGAGTGAGCCGAGAGTGGTGAGAGAATGAGGAGAGAGAGAGGGGAAATGAGATTAAATAGCTTAGGACAATTATTGGTGTCATAAAAGACCATCATGCCCTTCTTTCACAATCCGAATCAACGGCCTAGATTCGATCTTATTTTTAGATCGACAGTCTGGATTGAATTTTTTCCAAAATATCCAAGGAAAATTTGGAAATTTTACAAAAAGTCCAAGGGCAAAATTGTCCAAAAATCTCTATTTTCAATGCTAGAGCGAAATGACCAAAATGCCCTTCTCCAAATATACTTGGCCTTAACAAACCTCTAGTGGTAAAATGGTCATTTTCCATTTCTCGCTAAAATACAATTTTTATGAAGGATTCGGGCAAATCCGAGGCTATCCGAGCAAATGATAACATCGTCCAAATGATCTGTCATGACTTTCTAAATTTCCAATGCCCAACTTAGTCTCTAATCAATAACTAAGTTCTAAATAACGTAACTTGCGCATATCTCATACTAACGGGTGGCTTTTGGGAAAATTCGCATTATTGACCCGTGGCCGATACTAAATCAAGTCACATTCAAGTTCACTTGGGTCGTGACGATCTCGGTTGTTACTTAATCGCGAGGATCGATTGCTAGATCCGACGAGCACAATTGTTTGGTATAGATTTGGGGTCATTCGTCAATTCATTTCATGGTCAAGCGGAATCACCCGCGATCCACTCATATGATAATGGCGAACTGATCCTTAACTATCCTTAGATTGGCCTACAGTGGCTCAAAATGTCACCTCGACAATTTTCATGATCGTAAGTCGGTTCACGATCGAGTTCTTTGGTCGCGTGAATTTAAATCCCTAATTAGCCTTTCCCTAATGGTTAGTATTCCCGAAGTGATCAATTCCGGGCGAGATCTAACTACAAGTACATCCATAAACCATTCATTTCATAAATTCCAAGTGGGTCGGATTTTAGAAAGTCACTAACTCTTTCCCCGGTATAAAAATTTCTTCCTCGAAATTTACAAATCACACTAACTACTCATACAAGTTGGGGTATTGACGCTACATTTGCTCTTCGCTTTCCCACGTTGCGGCTTCTATCTCGTGGTGTTCCCAAACAACCTTGACCATCGGGATCGTCTTGTTCCTTAGAACCCACTCTTTCTGATGTTCAATCCTTACTGGTCTCTCGACATATGACACCCTGTCGTCGACGTCTATCTTCTCATAATTCAATACGTGAGTTGGGTCCGGTTCATATTTTCTCAACATCGATACGTTGAACACATTATGCACTTGCGACAAATTTGGCGGAAGTGCAAGGCAATAAGCTAAATCTCCAATCCTTTCTAAAACCTCAAAAGGTCTTACGTACCTCGGACTCAACTTCCCTTTGTTACCGAATCTGGGCAGTCCTCTCACAGGCAATACTTTAAGGAATATGTGATCCCCTACTTGAAACTTCAAAAGGTCTTCACCTTCTGCCTGTATAACTCTTCTAACGGCTTTGAGCTGTTTTTAGCCTTTCATGAATTACCTTAACAGCCTCAATTGACTGTTGAACTAACTCTAGCCCGATTATACTCCTTTCTCCAACTTCGTTCCAACACACGGGAGTCCTACAAGCCCTGCCATATAGCGCTTCAAAGGGTGCCATTTCGGTGCTTTACTGAAAACTATTATTATACGTAAATTCTGCTAAGGGCAATTGCTCTTCCCACTTATCCTGAAAATCCAACACACATGCTTGAAGTATATCCTCTAAAGTCTGAATTGTCCTCTTGGACTAGCCATCTATTTACATATGGTAAGCTATACTAAACTGCAGCTTTGATCCTAATGCCGTCTCCAGACTTTTCCAAAAATTAACGGTAAATCTAGGATCACAATCTGAGGTAATAGTCACTAGTACCCATGCAAACGAACTGTCTATTGCACATACAACTCAGCATATCGATCCAATGCGAAGTCCTTTCGCATAGCCAAAAAGTGTGCCGACTTTGTCAATCTATCGACAATTACCCAAATAGTATCATGGCCTCTTTGGCTCCTTGGTAACCTCGTCACAAAGTCTATAGTTATATGCTTTCATTTCCATTCTGAGATTTTCAAAGGTCGCAATAATCATCCAGGCTTATAATGTTGTGCCTTCACTTGTTGGCACATTAGACATTTGGTCATATGTCTGGCTATGTCTACCTTCATACCATTCCACCAATAGTATTGCCTCAAATTTTGATACATTTTGGCGCTACCTGGGTGGATACTATAACTACTATGATGCGCTTCCAACAAAATTTCTTCCTCAAGCTCCGCTTCGTCAGGCACGCATAATCGTCCACAGAACTTTAGTATCCCGTCTTTGGATATCTAGAAGTCCGGCTTTCTCTTGGTATCATCTGTCTCTAGGATCCTTTGGATTTCTTGATCCGTAGACTGCAAAGTGTTAATCTTAGCCTAGATCTCCGGTTCAATCCTTAGCGTGGTTAGCAAGCTCGAGACTTAGCTTACTTCGAATCTAAACTCCGAATCTCGTACTTTTTCCAACAATGCCCATTCCTTGACCATCAAGTGTGCGATGCTAGACTTTCGACTTAGTGCATCGGCTACCCAATTGGCCTTCCCGAGGTGATATAATATATCACAATCATAATCCTTCAACAATTCCATCCACCGATGCTGCCTCGTGTTTAACTCCTTTTGAGAAAACATATATTTAAGGCTCTGGTGATATGTATATATCTGAAATTTCTCTCTGCATAGATAATGTCGCCAAATCTTAAGGGCGAATACTATAGCGGCTAATTCCAAATCATGTGTCGGGTAGTTTAGCTCATGCAGTCTTAACTGCCTTGATGCGTAGGCCACTACCTATCCATTTTGCATGAGTACACATCCCAGTCCTTTCAACAGTGCATCACTATAAATTTCATATCCTTCGGGTCCTGATGGAATAGTCAACACCGGTGCCGTTATCAATCTATGCTTTAATTCCTGAAAACTCCTTTCACATTTGTCGGTCCATTCAAACCTCATTTCCTTTTTCAATAAATGTGTCAACGGTGTCGCTATTTCCGAAAACCCTTTCACGAAACGTCGGTAATATCCTGCCAAACCCAGAAAGCTTCGAACCTCTATTGCCGTCGTTGGTCTCGGCCACTTCATTACCGCCTCAATCTTTATTGGACCACTGAGATTCCTTCCCTAGAGATCACATGTCCAAGAAATGCTACTCGATTGAGTCAGAACTTGCACTTGCTAAACTTAATATATAGTACGTTCTCTCTTAAAGTCTGCAATACTTTACTCAAGTGAAACTCATGCTCCTCTAGGCTCTTCTAGTACACCAGTATGACGTCTATGAAAACGATCACAAATTGATCTAAGAACTCTTTAAACACCCGATTCATTAGGTCTATAAAGGCAGCAGGGGCATTCGTCAATCCGAACGGCATTACTGTAAATTCATAATGTCCATATCTCGTCCTAAATGCCATCTTCGATATATCCTTCTTCCTAATCCTCAATTGATGATACCACGTTCTCAAATCAATTTTAGAAAACACCGAAGCCCCTTATAATTAATTAAATAAATCATCAATCCTCGACATGGGACATTTATTTTTAATCGTCACCTGATTTAGCTACCTGTAGTCAATACATAACCTCAACGATCCATCTTTCTTCCTCACAAATAAAAATGGCGCTCCCCATGGGGATGCACTCGGACGAATAAATCCTTTGTCTAATAATTCTTGCATTTGCACCTTTAACTCCTTTAACTCCGACAACGATATTCTATAAGGTGCCTTCGAGATTGGCTCAGTTCCAGGGGCCAACTCGATTACAAATTCTACTTCTCTTTCTAGTGGCAATCCCAATAGTTCATGAGGAAAAGCATCGGGATAATTGCACACTACAGCTATGTCCTCTAGTTGCGGCTCCTCGGCCGTCGAATCCACTACAATCACTAGAAATCCTTGACACCCTTTATTCAACAACTTAGTCATTTCTAGCGGCGAAATCCATGGAATCGAGGGTCCCTCTCAATTTCCCACAATTTTGAAATTCGGATGTCCAACGGGATTAAATTGGATCACCCTGCTACTACAATCCATTACGGCCCTCTGCTTAGACAGCCAATCCATACCCACTATCACATCAAAATCGTACATGGCTAGAACCGCTAAATCAATCCTTTCCTCCCTATCCCCAATCACAATCTTACAATATAGGCACTCCAACGAGATTAGCATATTATCATTCAAGGGAGTTGTAACACACACCACAACATCAAGCAACTACGGTTCTATACCAATTAACTCAACAAATTGCTCAGATTTAAATGAATGTGACGCCGCAGGGTCAAATAAAGCGTACACAGCATTATCGCACAAAGAAACTGTACCTGTGACATCCCTTGGTGCATTCTCAATCTCTCTTCTGGCCATGGCATACACCCGTTCTTGCACCTGTGGCCTATTCTGATTAGCTATTTGGACCACTCCAGTCTGGTTCCCATTCCGGGGTGGCGGCAATGCAACCGATCTATTTTGCTTGAGGTTGGGGAAAAACCTTATGTGATGACCAAATCCACCACATCCAAAACACACTCTGCCCCTAGTTGGACAAGGTCCATTTCCATGTCTTTCCCCACACACCCGACATAGACCATTCTGATTACGAGCCGGCTTCCCTATATTCCTTATAGCAGGAGGGACAAAACGTCGATTACCCGTCATTGGCCTCTTTCCTAATTGATGGCTGTCCCTACCCTAGGCAAACCTCGACCCAGAAGTAGTGGCCCTATCCACCAAGTCTCGCTCAATCGCTTGAGCCCTATCATAGATCTCATTATACCCTCTCAAATTCAATGAAATCATTTGGCTGCGAAGGTCCGGTTTCAAGCCGTCTCGGAGCCTTCGAGCTCTATCTAACGAGTCCTCAACCATCTTCAGGGCAAACTTAGACAATCGAGCAAACTCAGCCTCGTACTGATCTACTGTCCTCTACCCCTGACGTAGCCTCATAAACTCAGATAATTTCTGTTCCCGGGCGCTCTCAAAAAAATATTTACCATTAAAAGTTTCCATAAACATCGCCCAAGTTTGGGCAATACCAGCAGGGAATATCATTCCTCTGGTGGCTTTCCACCAGTCATTTGCATTTCATTGCAATTTATATACTGCTAATGTTACTTTCTCCTCATCTGTACACCCCAATACTTCAAAAGCCTTTTCTAATTTCTCCACCCACAGTGATGCACCCTCAAGATCACCTCTACCATCAAACTTACAAGGCTTTAATTTCAGAAACTGCTCAACTAATTGGTACATTTGCCTATTCGTATTCACCTGCTCCTGCCCTTGATTCCCATTATTATTATTGGCAGCAACGGCTACAGCGGCCTCGGTAGCTTGGGCAATGGTGGCAGCTCATTCCTGAGTCTGCCGTCTTATCATATTATCAATTTCTTCTAGGGTCCTCATGATCGCATCCATTCTAGGATCTTCTACAGGTCAAGCTCGTGAGCTAAATGGACCCCCAGTTCTTCTACCTCACGAACTTATCCTCACGATTTCTACCACTCGTCTACCTGCTATAATTCTATTCAGAAATTAGAAATCTAGGCCAACTATACCAGTCTAGTCCTAGGCAATAAAACGACACAATAATTCACTCAGCAGGAAATCGATCATCACAGCACAAAGCCACAATCAATAGGGTCTGTGCACTTACCTCAGGTCCAGACGTACCTACATTTCAATCATTATAACACTCAATTCACTTAACAATCACAACAAATAATTTGGTGGCACGCGTAGCTCATTCCACCCCATGACTCGTTAAGGTCTCCCTAGATTACTAGTCCAAGGTCTCTGCTCCTTATCACTCCAGATTTCGACCAACTTAGATCGAGCTGTCCTCACTCTAATACCAAATCAACATGTGATGTCATGCCCCGAACTCCATCGAGCACGCAACTCACTGCTTTAGTCGAATAACGTGACTTCCCAGGATATCGCCAACTCAATTAAACTTATCAAAGATTTATATCAACCAGCGAAAGCCATAAATACCCGGATAATAAGAACTGGGGTAAACAGGGGAGATTAAACACATCCATTATCGATTCAAACTTATATAATATCCACAATTTACAAAACCACAGTATATATAAGCACACCGAACCTCTATACTATATACCACCGATGTAAAAAAGGATCGATAGCCTGGGTATCCTATCACCAAAAATGGTACACTTCAAAAAGCCTACTCCCAATCCCTACACTAGCCCTTACGTCCATGAGATGGCATCCACTTTGAGTCCGACTCCTCGACACTCGAGTCTGGATCCCCCTGAACCGTTTGCTCCTCTGAGGACTTCGACTCGGCCTCGATCGTAATTGGGTTGTTTATATCACCCTGACTCCGTTGGAACCTCGACTCGCTCCTCCTTCTCTGGCTCCTTATCTGACTCGTCCTTTGGCATAAACTCGGGATAGTACATGGCCTCGTACTCGGGGGCATCCTCTGTTTCTTCTTCAGGCTCATCTTCTGGGGCCTCTTCAGGTTCTACCTTAAGTTCTTCTTCTTCTGGTTCTTCCTCTAGTATCACCTCAAGCTCCACATCCATCGGATCATACCTCGCCTGGGCCTATTTCGGCTCCAGATCATGCTCGGCCCCTAGGGGTTTAGGTGCTGTAGGTGCGGGTTGAAGTCTGGATTATGCCAGGCTAGTCTCTAGACTCGTCATCTCGCCTTCAAGAGGGGGTATGGCTAATGGGCCCCAATCCCCAACTCCATCGAAGGGGACATCAAAGCCACGAACAGGGCCAAACTCATCTACCCCATCCCTGAAAAACCATGCAGTGTATGAATGGGCCTACTAGAGGGGTAGTCCTATATCTACCCAAACTATGGTGGTATGCTTAACCCAGGTCATGCTTTCATCTATCGGATATTCTACGACGTCATGATAGGTGTGCATAGGAATCCCAAAACGTTGCAGCGGCAGTGGCAAAAGATTCATGGCTCAGGCTTGGGTTCTAAAATTGTTGGTTGAAACAACGATGAGATTACATCTCAATAAGCGCACACCCTAAACCCCACCTAGGCTATCAGGTACCTCTAGACAATCACACACACAATCACACTCAGCCATCTCATAGCAGGCACATAATTTATACTTACTTGGGCCTTTCCAACGTGCAACCTGCACGTTAGCCACAATAACACCATTTCCAATCACATGCACATTCTAATTATATTTCATGCATTCGCTCCTGCCTCATCACATTCTTTTCACCCAACCCGCCAGTGACGTACGTATTGGTACCGCCTCAAGTTCACTACGACTATCTCATTTTTTTTCACTCAACTCGCCAGTAACCCATGTAGTAGTACCGACTCAGGTTCACTACGGCTAACTTATTTTTCCACTCGACTCACCAGTGACCCGTATAGTAGTACCACCTCAGGTTCATTGCGACTAACTCATAATAACAACACTTCAGGGCCCGCATAATGGTACTGCCTTAGGCCGTGTATCTTCTCGCGTAATGATACTGCCTCAGGCTCACTACAACTAACTCATAATAACAACACTTCGGGGCCCGCGTAATGGTACTGCCTCAAGTCGTGTATCTTGCCCGCGTAATGATACCGCCTTATGCTCAACACCCACCACCTATGACACAACCCGCGTAATGGTACCGCCTCAGGTTGGCCATCCTCCGGTAATATCGGGCATTGTCCCGTGTAGTCGTACGGTCTCAGAATGGATCAATTCCTCAGTAATGATACCGCCTCAGGGATTTTCGTAACCACACATACTGCACCACACACGATTTCTCACTCGTTCACATGCTCAACACCCACATGCCAATATATTGACCAATCATATTTGGCCCGTGCACGCACCAAACCACACATATTTCTCAAGCTTAATAGGCACCTAACACGGCCAATTGACAATCAAATTCAATTCAGCCCAAGCGTGCACATAATAGCCCACATTTAAATCAATCAGCTCACGATCAAACATACAAGGCCACTCACGGGCCCACAATCACAGCCAATAACGCGACCATAAATTTAGCATTTCCAAACTCATTTCAAGTCATAACAAACATCACAATTCAGCCACCATACCACGTACCAAACCGACACCATTTGCCCTTTAATCAAACCATATGCTCGTCACTACGAGTCCCAATTTCTAGCATTCAATTCGGCACCAATTTAGCCCCGAAACCTCACTAGCATAACCCCTAAACAGCCCCAATTAACCCCTAATCACATTTATCGATATCCGACATCCTAAATAGGGTTTAGGGGATGACTTGCACAAACTCTAGACTAGCTCGGCTAGAGTGGAATGGGGACGGCAGGCTAACGGCCAAGCGATGGCGTGTGGTGGCGGCAAGCAGCTTAGCAACGGCGGCGACGGCGGCGGCGACGGTGAGCAGCGGTGGCTGGCGGCAATTTGCTGGCCTATTTTCCACGGCTGAATAGGATAGGATAATGGTGAGGGTGTTTCGATGGGTAGAACAGGAGAGAGAGACAGTAGGAGTGAGCAGCCAGGTGAGGCAAGTGGCGGAGGTGAGCGACGGCCTGCTCCAGCGCTGCTGATCTGCCTGGACGGGTGGACGGCGATAGCTGTTGGCTTGACCGGATAGCCACAATCACTGTGAAGGGAGGTGGTCTTGGGCAGAAGGAGGGGGAGAGAGAGAGTGAGCCGAGAGTGGTGAGAGAGAGAGGAAATGAGATTAAATAGCTTAGGACAATTATTTGTGTCACAAAAGACCACCATGCCCCTCTCTCACAATCTAAATCAACGGCCTAGATTCGATCTTATCTTTAGATCAATGGTCCGGATCGAATCTTTTTCAAAATATTCAAGGACAATTTGGAAATTTCATAAAAAGTCCAAGGGTAAAATTGTCCAAAAATCTCTATTTCTAACGCTAGGGCAAAATGATCAAAATGCCCTTCCCCAAATATACTTGGCCTTAACAAACCTCCAAGGGTATAATTGTCATTTTTCATTTCTCGCCAAAATTCAATTTTTCTGAAGGATTCGTGCAAATCCGAGGCTGTCCGAGCCAATGACAACATCGTCTAAATGATCTATCGCGACTTTCTAAATTTTCAATGCCCAACTTGATCTCTAATCAATAACTAAGTTCTAAATAACGTAACTTGCACATATTTCATACTAACGGGTGGCTTTTGGAGAAATTTGCATTATTGACCCATGGTCAATACTAAATCAAGCCACGTTCAAGTTTACTCGGGTCGTGATGACCTTGGTGGTCACTTAATCGCGAGGATCGATCGCTAGATCCGATGGGCACGATCTTTTGGTATAGGTTTAAGGTTATTTGTCAATTCATTTCGTGGTCAAGCGAAATCACCCACGATCCACTCATATGACAATAGCAAATTGATTCCTAACTATCCTTAAATCGGCTTACAGTGGTTCAAAATGTCACATCGATAATTTTTATGATCGTAAGTTGGTTTACGATCGAGTTCTTTGGTCGTGCAAACTTAAATCCCTAATTAGCCTTTCCTTAATAGTTAGTATTCTCAAAGTGATCAATTCCGAGCGAGATCTAACTACAAGCACGTCTATAAACCATTCATTTCATAAATCCCAAGTGGGTCGGATTTCGAAATGTCACAGATTGTCTACCACGCGTACTCCAGGTCGTGCGGAATCACCCGCGATCCGATCGTACGTCATTGGTTAAATCAAATCCGTCACCCTTCTTAGATCGGTCCACATTGGCCCAAAATATTTCCTCGCCATTCCTCGAAATCGGACTCGATTCACGGTCAAGTTCTTAGATTCACGTATCGTTTTTCCTAGTTAGCCATTCCCTATTGGTCAATATCCCGAGAATGATCAGTTTCAAGCGAGACTCACTAAAACGAAATGAGGAACAACCATCCATTTCATTGATCACGAAAGTGGGTTGAATTTAGGATGTTACACCTTATAGCAAAATGTGCCCCATGATGCTATGAAGGACGTTTTCGCCTTATCCTCTTTCTTCGTGAGGATTTGATTATATCCTGAGACCATGAATGAAAATGTTTTGAACCCATCAGTGCTATCCACTAATACTTCGATATGTAGAAGCGGAAAATCATCCTTAGGGCTTGCTTTATTTAGGTCGCGATAATTAATGCATACCTGCACCCGACCATCTTTCTTCATTATGGATACTGTGTTGGCAACCCACTCTAGATATGATACTACCTCGATGAAGCCGACTTTGAGTATTTTTTTTTTTGGTAAGGTAAGTATTTGTATAACTTTTCAAAACACCAAGTACAACCTAAGCCTAGACCAGCACATGACCATATTAGGACATAGTGATGTCCATACAAGGTCAAGAGGGTCCAGCAGGAGCTATACAACAAGCCGAAGGATGGCTAGGAGCATGGAAAAAAGAAAAAAGAAACAAGGACAACCAAACCAGCAAAAAGCTAATTTTTTAACCGGACTCTTCAAAGATGGATGGAGGGAGATCCCAGTTTCTTTGTAGTCTTTGGTTTCCTTGTGTGTCAGCTACTCTTCCTAAAGAAAAAGCTTTGTCTTTCACCACTTTGATGAGATGCTTGCGCATGCCAGGGATAAAGATACTCTTGTTCCTGAAGAGAGAGTTGTTCCGCTCAATCCATATGATATGGCAAAGAGCACCGAAGGAAAACCTACCAAGTCGATGGGCGAAGGAAGAGCCCCCACATACTTTAGTGGCCCACAAAATAATTTCATCACTTCTTCCTCTATTTTTTTTGCTAATTCTATCTTTGTTCACCTCAGTTTTTGCTTCTTTGGTGGAATACTTGGATCAAGGCCTAGCATGTCAGCATAAAACTATGCAGATATATCCTAATATTCCTTGAGTAAATCTATGATTCTTTCTGCTTCTACTAAAGAAAGACTTTCTCCAATCTTAACCTCTTTAGGATTCTCTTTATCATCCAGATTAACAGTAATGTTTTTTCTAACGTGGGTGGCTTTGATTGTTCATGGCAGATCCATTCTCTTCTAATCCATTCCTCATCTTCATTATCCACTTCAATATCGCAAGTGATTTCCTCATAAAGATTTGGGTCACATATGAACCTATTATAGATGTGTGAATGTTCATGCCTAACATGTAACAGACATGATTAGTAATTACATACAAAGTAAGGCACGCATGGTCCTATGAAGAACTTTCTTTTTTAGAAATTCATTTGAAATTTGTTTTGAAAGAACATAAAGACAAAGTTAGTCCTCATATCATCAGACTTACTTGTTCTTAAAATCATTTTCACAATGAGGAGCAATATAGAAACCCAAAGTCTCAAGCCTCACGAATGAGGATACTGTTTATCATAGGTTTGGTTTTGTTTCTATATGTCCTTAACAAAACATTTGATAAGTTTTATTGAATTGAAAAATGCGGTTACATCTATCTCAAAATGAATGTAAATTGCAACTGAATTGAAATTGCAAATGAAATCACAGGAAACTTGGAATTTTGCAATCAATAAAATACAATGGAAAAAGCTAGTAGCAAAAGCTCAAGAGAATCTTCCTACTCTAGTGCATAAGTATTTTTTGCCTCAATTATGATAACGTTGATAGTATTCTCCTCGAATAAACTTGACAGAACTGATTCTTCATTTGCATGTAAATCTTCTTCTTGAAGTAACTTGGAAGGTCTAGGAAAAGTTTCCTTGATACGGATATGATGATAAGGAAGCTCTGTAGCTTTGCCCTTCCATATAGACAGATTAATAAGGTGATCACTTCGACCTTTACAACCTCCATGGTTCTTTCGACCTTGGCCTTATCCTCCATGGTGATCTTTAGAGTTATTTGGAACATATCCTACTCCGTGCTTCGTTCTTGTAGCGAGAGGAGTGATAGGTTCTTTGATTCTTTGGGATTTTGATCCAAGACCATTACCAGGAGTAAATCCATACTGGCATAACATTCTTCCAGCCATAATTGATGACTTTGAGAACTCCGAGGACTTTATGATGCAACCGGCAGGGATTTGCACCATTGAGATCATTTCGAAGGAATGATAACTTGGTTCTTCTTTCACTTCGGGTTTGACATATCGCATTGCACTCTCTTTGTAGGTGATGAAATCTGTCTCTCTGTGTACGATGATCATTTTGCCATTAATGACAAATTTGACCTTCTGATGGAGACTTGAAGGAATGGCACTAGCCATATGAATCTAAGGTCTTCTGAGTAACAAGTTAAAAGTCTTTGGAATATCCATTACTTGGAAGTCAATCAGGAAAGGCACAGGGCCTATGTTTACCTCGAGCTCGATATTGCCAATAACGCCTTTCTTTATTCCATCAAATGAGCGCACGGTTACCTTAGAAGGTTTGATGAGTTCTTTACTAATCCCCAAGTGATGCAGTGTGCTTAGTGGACACAAATTAAGTATGGAACCATTATCGATCAGCACCCGTGACACCTCCTTGCCCCAACATTTGACAGCAATATATAGGGCTTTATTATGGTAATGCCCGTCTATTGGGAAATCTTCATCAGAGAAGGTAATTTGATCCTTCATAAGAATAGCGCCAACAAAGTCTTCCAACTGTACCTCATTAATCGACTTCGAGACGTGTACCTCATTAAGAAGCTTCATAAGCACCATTTTATGGCTTTATGAAGTCTTGAAGAGATCCAACAAAGAAATCTGTGTCGACATCTTTCTTAGCTGTTCAATTACCTCGAATTCGCTCGTCTTTATGATTGAGAGTAACTGTTTAACATCTTCTTCAACCACTCTCTTTGTAGGCGGTGAAATCTGTCTCTCCATGTACGGTGATCATTTTGTCATTAATGATAAATCTGATCTTTTGATGGAGACATGAAGGAATGGCGTCAGCCATATGAATCCAAGGTTTTCCAAGTAACAAGTTGAAAGTCCTCGAAATATCCACTACTTAGAAGTCAATTAGGAAAGGCATAGGGCCTATGTTTACCTTGAGCTCGATATCGCCAATAACATCTTTTTTTATTTCATCAAACGAGTGCACGGTTACCTTAGAAGATTTGATGAGTTCTTTACTAATCCCCAAGCGATGCAGTGTGCTTAGCGGACACAAATTAAGTACGGAACCATTATCGATCAGCACTCGTGACACCTCCTTGCCCCGGCATCTGATGGCAATATACAAGGCTTTATTGTGGTAATGTCCATCTATTGGGAAATCTTCATCAGAGAAGGCAATTTGATCCTTCATAAGAATAGCGCCAACAAAGTCTTCCAATTGTACCTCATTAATCGGCTTCGAGACGTGCACCTCATTGAGAAGCTTCATAAGCACCATTTTTGTGGCTTTCTGAAGTCTTGAAGAGATCCAACAAAGAAATCCGTGCTAGCATCTTTCTTAGCTATTCAATTACCTCGAATTCGCTCATCTTCATGACTAAGAGTAACTGTTTAACATCTTCTTCAGTCACTCTTTTCTTTTCGTGTTCACTGTCCTTCGGGGTATTGCATCTTGCCGATCGAGTTATGCATCAACTTCTTTGGGAGAATAGTCCCAAGGTATACTCTTAGTGTTGAACTTTTCTCTTGGAGGGAGAGTGATAATCACAGGCCGCGTTTCTTCTTCTTCGATCCTTAGCTGATCAATGAGAAGTTGGATAATGATTGATGTGACGGGACCTCCCTTCTCCTTATATTTATCTACCTCATCAAGATTGATTAGAAATGGTATAATTATAGACACCGTGCTTTTGTTGGCTTCGTCAGCATCCATTCCACCCCAACCATTAGGTGTGATCGTTTCGTTTTTAAATACCCATGAAAGAGGTGTATATTTGACACGGTAATTGTATTTACCACTGTCTAGACCCAAATAATCAACAACTTCACCTTGTCTTTGTGCTTGTCGAACAAATCGTCTATCACCTCAACAAGTCTTTTTCTTCTTTTGTCGATCTTCATTCTCCTCGAGATTCAATTGGCTGATCGGGACCTCATCCATGCCACCTCATCCATCCAGTATAATAACTTCATTTTTGAACACTCATGGTGGTGGTGTATATTTGACACGGTAATTACATTTACCACTATCTTGACTGAGTAGGTCTAGAGTTTCGCATTCCCTAGCCGCTGTCTAAGTGAAACGCCTTTCACCCTAATGGATTTTTTCTTTCTCCTCTTCATCTGGGTCTACTTTATCTTGAAGCGTTTCTTTCTTGGGTAGAGTTTTCTCCTCAAGACTAGTTTTATCGTCCATACCACCCTAGCCATCAAGCACAATTACCTCATTTTTGAATGTCCATGGTGGTGGTATATATTTTACTTGGAAGTTATATTTTCCAAAGTCTTCTCCCAAGTTGTCTACAATCTTGCCTTTTAAGAGTGTTCCTGACGAAGGCGAGCATCTTCTAATCGAGAAGTTTTAATCTTGACTTCATATTCATCTTCATCATCGTATTCGATCACTGTTTCCTCATCCTTGATCATGTTTACTATATTCTGCTCAGGAAGAAGATTTTGATGTACATTTAACTCGGGCTCTTGAAAGTTCAATATCTTCTTGTCAATGAGCTGTTGAACCTTGTACTTTAGAATAGGACAATTATCCACATCGTGTCCCCTTTCTTCCATGTGATAGGTACAAGTCTTTGACTCATCATATCAAGAAAATCTTACAGGATTGACTCTCGGTACTTCCTTGGCCATTAATTGCCTTTCCAGAAGCATTGGTAATAACTTTAACAAAGGTAGAGGCAACGTTGTATATTGCTTCATGGGCCTTTTATTTGGCTCAAATTGCCTTAGATTTTTCCAAGCAACATTCGATTGCCTTAGAAATGATGCTTGATGAGTACTTGAGCTCGACACTATAGCCACTTCTCGGATGAATTTTTTGTCTTTTTTTCCTAGGGTAAGGCCTTCGTGTTGCTGTCTCTTGAGCCTTCTTTTCTTTCAAACCTCGTTCAATTCTCTCACCTACTTTGACTAGCATGGTGAATGTCTGATAGCATGATATATGAAGCTTGTCGTAATACTCAATTGGTAATGATTTTCGAAAGAGCTCAATGAGCACGTCTTCACTTATGGCGGGCTTTACTTGCGAGGCAACGACCTTCCATCTCTAAGCATAGGCTCTGAACCCTTCATTTCTTCGTTTTTCAGTTTTGACGAGATCCTCTCTAGTTTGGAGTACTTCAACATTAAACTTGTACTGACGAAGAAATTCTCCCACCAAATGATTTCATTCAGTGAAATCTTCTATGTCGAGGGCTGTATACCATGCAAGGGTTGCTTCTCTCAAACTATCTTGAAATGTACTGATAAGAAGTGACATGTTGTCTGAATATCTTGTAATCTTACAGAAATAATATTTCAAATGGCTTCTAGGATAGCCAGTGCCATCATACTTACTCATGAACTTCGGTTCCTTATAGTTTTTCATAACAACCACCTTTGCGTATGGCGAGAACTTGTCGAACCTTTAAAGCTCATAGCCTTGACTTGCTAAGTATTCTTCAATTTTGGCCAATCTCTTGGCCTCTTCCTCATCCTTTGTTTTGGATGCCTTTTTGACTTGATCATCCTCTTCTAAATTCACTACCTCAGGTATAGTCTTTGGAGGATTTTCTTGAACCAGTCTTTATTTCTAAATAGGTCTTCAATCGGTATTTCAGTAGTATTTGAAGTTCCTACATTTGGAGTAGTAGGATAAGATCCTCAAGATGCGAGAATAATGGCCTTCATTTCCGCCATCATTACAACCATTTGGGTAATTTGATTCTCAACTTCAACTAGTCGAGCACAGGTTTCTTCTTCTGCCATTCTAACTTGTAAGCGAGTCCGAGGACTTTTACCTTTCGTTGCTAAGCAACCTGCTTTATAAAAAGACCCAATATCAGCATAGTAAAGTGATCATGAAACTCTACATTCTTTTAATTGTATGATTTCATGAGATTGTCAAGGATAAGAAATTCTATACAAGTCTTAGCCTTGTATAAAATTCTTCATCAATGTCTTTCTCAAGGAATCATACAATTCAAAGAACTACAATCCATAGTGATTCCTGTATGTTTTGAAATCGTATTTAGAAAATGATCAATCCATCATTGGATATAAATTTTGAAATTGTTTGGCATCATGATTTTAGACTCAAAAGAGAATCTAAATGATCCAATCCTAGGCTTCTTGCCAGGTAAGATAGCTTCCGCCTTTTGGTATTCTTCCTATTCCTTAGCTCGAGACTCCCATTTTTCCACATCAATCACGACCTCTTTAGGGATGTAGGGTTCCACTCTAGGCATACTTGAAATAATGTATTCTGGGATATATTCCTCCACAGGATCCGGTACTATGCTCAATGGGACATATGGCTCGTCATCAATTGGATGCTTATTTTCTATCCATTTGATGTATTCTTTAGAGGCCATGCAAATCTTCATGTCTTCTTCCAAACTTTTTAGCCACTCGATTATTTGTTCAAGTGGGTTACGTAAGGATAGGATGATTTTGTGAATTTTGACTTTAAGGACATTCTTCTCTTCTTTGGGTATAATTCCATTTGGGATGTTAAAAGCGAACTCTTCGAGATTCCATACCGGTGGTACTTGCTAAAGTATCCCAAATTGTCTAATGACCCTTAGAGGACAATAAGCTACTCCTCCACTCAAACCGAGCAATGGTACTGCATTTCCTTCTCGACTCGTGATCTTCACTTTATTAATCTTTGGCCAATTGATCCGCCATTGGATTTGATTAGGAGTTAAGGTTCTAATGAAATTGGCCCAATCTAAGAAGGATTGTTTGGGTAATTTGTTTTGGAGACGAAGATATTGTTCAATTGGATTTATCGCCAAACAAATTTCGCGAATGTTCATGAAACGACACCAAGGTCGAATGTGTGAGATGAACCATAATGACAAAAGACCAACAGAAGCTTGAAATATACCCTTCCTATGATTTTGGTATTTGTTTAGGGAAATGACGGTTTGGGCAAGGAGCATATTAAAGAAGTCCCATTTAAGACAAGTTTGTCTTGCAATCACAGCTACTAAAGGATCTAATCCCGTTGTAGACACGAGGAATAGAATAAAGCCGAAAAAAGCTAGAATGAATACTCGAGCTGAAGTGTTTCCTATTTCCCTAGGAAGTTTTGAAAAATTGTCCATTAGGAAGGATAATGGAAATCTACTCATGTTTGACTTGATTAGCTTTTCTATTTTAGAAGTTTTAAGGTTGAGGAATTCGGCTAAAAGACTTATAGGATTAAGTCCAATGGATGGCTCTACGACCCTATGTTTAGAATTAATTCCAATGGCGGCTTGATATTCTGCTATTATTGGCACCAATTCATGTTCTCCAAGATGAAATGTGACAGTAGAAACATCCTAAAAATGCGCTAAAGCTTGGACTAAACTAACTTGATGTTCCACATGCATAAGTTCAAGAAGGTATCCAAGCCTTCCTTGGACATAAATTTTGTTATCTTTGGACACGCCTTTCCACCAAGCATCAAGTTCCTTTCGAGGAATGATAATTATTTGGATATCTAGTTTTCCCATTTATTCTAACTATGCAAAAAGATTTGTCATTAGTCCACATGGATTGCAAATTAATTTTAATGCCTCCATTTCAATCATATGTTCTTTTGAGGTGAAAAGGACGTAAAGTACATTTGCATGCCTCAAAAGTAATGCAAATGTCATTTTAATTCCATTCAATACTTAAAAGAGCATATAGTTGAGATTATGGACAAATTCAATGTGTGATGTAAATGCCATTTTGTCATACTCCATTTAGACCATAAACTCCTAAACTATGGATTACAACTTCAAACACATTGAAATAAGCATTTGAATTACATGAGAAATCCTCCATGGACTTATATATTTCATCTAGAAATGAAAGAATGGTCAAATAGAGTATGACACCCTAATCATACATTCTAAAATGAAAGCACATTTATACCAAACATTGAATGTCATTTAGGCATTTTTTAAGAATGTGTCAACTAACATGCATAATTGTAAAGGAATGGAATGGAACGATACTTGCTTACCATGATATTTTGGTTTGGTTTTAGGTATACCAACCACAAAAACAAGCGAATGCAACTAGTGAGGTTTTGACGCCTAAAAAGGGTAGGATATGCTAAAGGCCCAAGGTCATCCCCTTAATGGACAAGGGATTCCATTCCAACAGGCTATCGGCCTAAAGTAATGGAATATTATTCCACCTTGATGATCGACATTGTATTTAAACGATCCCACGAGCAATCGGCCCATAGTGTTGCCTAAACACATACCTCTTAAGGGTAATCTTAAATGTAGCCGAGGTTGGGTCACGGGTGGTGTTGCTAATGGTGTAGTGCTAAAACAATTTAAAAATATGCATAAAAATTAATGACCAAACAACACTTCTAAAATTCATTCAAACACATTCAATCCAATCACCATCCTGCAAAACAAAGGTTAGCAAAGACAACACCCCTTATACCACTTGCCTACAAAATCATTTAACACTATCATTAGCGAGACGTACCTGGGATCCTTGCAAGCACAAAACACAAGTATATCATTCTATCTAGGCCTAAGTCCATTTTAAAAAGTTCATTTTCCTAAGCAGAGTCGCCAAGCCTGTCGCATCTCGTTTTTTTTTTTGGATTTGCACGCTAAGGAGGTATTTCCGTATAAGGATTTCTCTTAGACTATACCTCACGTGACAGTGGAAGGTAATTTCTAAATTTGAGATTTTGAAGTCGCCACTAGTCATTATTGATAGGTAGACTAGAAACCTAATCGAGGTACAAGAGAAATACCCCGATCCTACGAACCAGAGATTCTGAGTACAGGGACTTGGTTACGTTATTGATCCCAAATTGAGATCCCTAACGCCCTTTCGATACATAAGAACAATATGATGTCTAACGTGTCATGCGAATT
Organism: Syzygium malaccense; assembly: GCA_031216405.1. Lineage (NCBI taxonomy): Eukaryota > Viridiplantae > Streptophyta > Magnoliopsida > Myrtales > Myrtaceae > Syzygium > Syzygium malaccense. The sequence goes on from CM062255.1 coordinate 20,423,115, forward strand.
TCCAAGGCTGATCCACTAATTCTATCCGTTCTAATTACAGAAATGACCAAATAAGTATTAAATGTATAATCAAAATCAATCAAGTCACTCAATCCTAAGTGGTCTCTAAAACAAAAATCAATCAAAATACTCAAATCCTAATGAAGCTCTAATAGCTTGTTCATTTCATGATTTACACATTTTTAGGGTTTTAGGGTTTTTTAGGGGTTATAACCCCTGAATTTGGAATTTTCTAAAAATGCCACTTGTGCACTTTCAAAAATTCAACTTTCACTTTTTATGGCTAACCACGATGATTTTGGACTTTTTTGTGAATTTTTAAAATTTTTTATTTTTTTCGAAAAATTTTTTAAACCGAGAATTGATTTTTTATGATTTTCTAAAAAATTTTATGAATTTTCCAATTTTTTCAATTTTTTATTGATTTATCAATTTTTTATTTGAGTTTTCTGAATGTTTTTTGGATTTTTTTGAATTTTCTCAATTTTTTTGAATTTTTATGAAATTTTCTAATTTTCTGATTTTCTAAAAAAATTATAATTTTTTTTATGATTTTTGTGATTTATTATTTTTTAGAATTTTCTAATTTTTAATTTTTTTTCGAATTTTCCTGTTTGAAAAACGAACCGGACCAGCCCGGTTCAACCCGGTTCGGCTTGGCGAAACCGAACGTTGCCGGGGGCGGTCGCCGGTGTCTCTTCCAGCGAGCAAGGTGCACAAAATGGTACTGTTTTAGCTTAAATTCTTTAGGGCATTGTGTCGAACAATTGGCAAGCACTGAACTAGACTTAATGTTCTCGACGCCACAGGTTCGGGCGCATCGCCGGCGACCTTCCGGCGATTATTTCGCCATTCCATTTACACCATCATCAAGTCCACATGTTCTAGTATGAGTTTAGTCCTATTAGATCGCCGTTAGATGTTCACCGGCCGACGAAAAACCGATTGGAAAATCCTAACATAACACTAACCTAAACAAGATTTTTCAGAACACTAATCCTAACACTAGCCGCCCCAACTATCTAAATCGATTCTAACGACCATCAAAACATCAAAAAAGGTTAGGGAAATTAACTTGAATGGCCCTATGGCCATGGCAATGCTCCGGCGAGGCTTTGCATTTTCCAGCGAGGGCGTTTAATGCACGGCCGACTCAATTTGTACATTTTTAACCATTCAAAGTGCAAACAAGCATACAAAAAGTGATTAGAACAAGTTTTAGGCATCAGTGTAACAAAATCAAGAGGAAATATGCACAAGCAAACCTAAAACCTATTCTAGAATTTCTAGAGAAAACATGATCGTGAGCGAAGTTTACCTTCTTCGGCCGATGATTAAACGAAATTGTTGAAGTAATCCACGCCTGCAGTGTTGTTCCTTGACACTTGATCTTTACTCTGATGGCTGTGGCTTCGCCGGAACAGGTCCGGATGCACCGAAAAACGCCTAGTTTCAGGCCTTCATGGTCAGACTTTCCCGACTGGAATGGTGAGGGGAGGTCTCGATCAACTCACGATTCGCCGGTACTTCGTCGTCTAGGGCGGTGCCGGACATTCGTGGGAGGACCTACAACCATCTCTCTCTGATTCTTTCTCTTTGGTTTTGCTCCGTTCTCTCTCCTCTCTCTCTTTGAAATTTCGTCGAACACTTTCTCCCTTCTCCTTTTAGTTTTTCTTCATTTTTGTTGATTAATTTCGTGCTCTAAATTTAGTTGGAACCAACTTGTAATTGGTTGGGGATGATCATCTGGTGCTAGCTAGACATTTTCTAGCTGACACAATCGATTAAAACATGCTGAATTAACTAGAAAATGATCGGTAAAGTTTTGGGTTTGAGTCGGTTTTCTAGGTTTTGTGCACATGTTGGAAATTCAGGTGAAGAAGATGACCTAGCTGGGTCGGGTCGGGTCGGGTTGACCTGATCGACCCGGCAAACCCGGGTACGTCTAAATTCGTCAATTCAACTCGATTTTGACCCAATTTTCCAAATATAACCCCAAAATTGAATTTCCCATCATATTCCGAACCCAAATGTATAATTTTCCTCTATTTTTATTATAATTGTGCCCAAGATTTTCTCATTTTTATATTCCGGTTAATAGGATTTTGTTCAATTTGATGTCCTAATGACCTGATTAGGCAAAATTAATGTCAAAATTGAATTACCCACATCTGATTAACCCTAGAAACAATGGTCTCACATTTCGACAATTTCATATTGGGCATGATTCCCAATTTGGGTTCAAAATTCTTAATTTTCAATCAAATTATGGGGATTTTTTATTTTTATGTCAAATTGTATAGTTGGACACACCATTATGCAATTCAAGGTCCCAGAATCAATTGTTGTGAAGACACCATGACTTAAAAATGACTAGAAAAAATTAAATTAAATTTTTGGTTCAATTCGGGTTTAATTTTGCTCAATTTTGGGAAAAACATATACCCGATTGAGATTTTTCAAAATTGAAAATTTATTCATGAAATTGGATTTAAAATAAGACTAATGACTATTTTTATGGAATTTTATGATTCCATTTGCTATTTTTCTTGATTTTCTCGCCTATTTTGACTAAAAGAAATTAAGGAAAATGCAGAAAAATGCTAAAAAATTGTTTTTTGGTTTAGAAATAGGTTTCTAGGCTTGGCCAAGATTCCTAGACCTAATTTTAAAATTTTTAAAAACATGAAAAAAATAAGCTAAAAATTAGACGTCAACATGTGTTAGAGTAATCTAGCGTAATCATGTCCTTGTACTCATAATCTTCGATTCGTAGAAATAAAGTATATCTCCCTATACTTTATTTGGATTTCTAGTTGACTCATCATAAACTGATTAGTGATGACTCCTAATTGAAAATTATTTGCATGTTAAGAACTTAAACCATAAGTCACGAATTGGTATGGGCTTAGAAGAACCCAAGTTAAATCTATGCTTAATAATCCATTAACCAAATCCCTAAGTGGTGCACCCCAAGATAAGGTCGCGACAGTAATAGTGGAGATAGACCTGATCTAAATGATTTAGGAACCATGCATTGACTTCTTCCTGATCATGCAGGCATCATACAAAAAGCAAACACAGATATTGATCCCTCATTGTGCCCTGCCATATTTAAGTTCGTTTTGGTTGTAACTCTTACAAAAGTTTCGTATCACAAAAAAATACATTGATATGTCTAACAATATGTGTTATGATACTAATTTATACAAGAATTATGTCAATTTGAAATTCGGTACAATGTGGTATAACCGAAAATTGTTCCTTCGAGAGATCATAGAAGGGCCAACTAACACCTCAACTTTACCTTAAAAGTAGTACAGAACAAGTGCGCGCGCGCACACACATATATATATATACATATTGATTATGGCCAATAAATTATACAAAAGACTACGGGCAAAAAAGATGTATTGACATTGACTGAGCTGCCCCGGTGCGGCTGCAATTTTTTAGTAGAAACGCTTTTTTTTTTCTCAATTTGAAATCAAAGATGTTAGTGCACTCTCCGCTCTATCTCTCTGCAATGGTTATCGGGCAATAAATAAAATGACAAACCAAGTTAAATGGACGAACATAAAGCAAGACAGTGGGGCATCGATTCCCACAGAAAAAGCAGTCTGGTGAAGAGCAGCATCCGCTTTTTTGCATTGCACTTGATTCCAAGATCCATCCACCTAAGATATCATTTCCCAGAATGATAAATTATTATAATGGAAACGAATTGTGAATCGAGAGGTCGATTGACTAAATTTTAAAGCGGAAAAACAACAACCACATGTAACGCATTTTAGGGTTTTCAAGGAATAATAAAACGATGGCCCCGCAATCAACATAAACATATTTGAAGAGATAGAGATGAATGGAAATCGCCAGTGCATACATGATAAGAACCTTAAGTTGATAAAAAGGCTGCACTATTATGTATTGCATTATTTTTCTAAAGGGAGATAGTGCAGGGCTAAAAGAGATAAGATACGGTTAAAAGAGACTAAAGTGCCTTACACATTTCCCATTTTGATGATTAGCAAATGGGTTCTCCACTAATATCTGGCAATGCGCAAACTCTAAGGCCATTGACAAGGACCGCCTTTTATACAATATCTACGAGTTTTGTTTATGGGGACATAAATTATTCATAGAGTTACGTAAAGGGTTTGCTTTTACTTTGCATAATGTGATTTTGTTTCATGTGATTTAGCCTTTGTAATTTTTTGAACGTTGGATATTGCTAGAATATTTAAATGTTAAAAATTATGTTTTTATCAAACAGCTTAAACTCTTAGAATAGTTTGCAGTGTTTCCATAAAATTTCGCATGGTATCTGTATCGTCCTAAAATTCGACTCACTTTCGTGATCAATGAAATTGATGTATTTCTCATTTCATTTTAGTAAGTCTCGCCCGGAACTGATCATTCTCATGATACTGACCAATAGGGGAAGGCTAACTAGGAAAAACTGTACGTGGACCCAAGAACTTGACCGTGAATTGAGTCCGATTGCGAGATACGACGAGGGGATATTTTGTGCCAATGTGGGTCGGTCTAAGGAGAGTGATGGATTCGGTTCGATCGACGACGTACGATCTGATAGCGGGTGGTTCCGCACGACCGAGAGTACGCGCGGCGAACGATCTCGAAATTATTTCGGACGACCAAGACCCCTGGGACTAGCGATAAATTCTCGTGTTCTCTAGGAAATCGATATCATCATGACTCGAGTAACCCTAGGTCAATACGTATAATCTCTAAACAGCCGCCTGTTAGTGAGAGACGCTGAAACTGCAAATTGAGTGAAAATGATCGTGGAATTGAGTCCGGACTTCGGTGTCGAGTTTCGTGGGCGTATACGACTATTTTTGCAAGGACGACGTCATTTTTATGTGGCCAATTATATTTGGGATTAGTGAAGTCAAAAATTGGAAATTTGACCCGAGACCGGAAAATTACCGTTTTGCCCTTGTCCCTAGCCTTGTGTTCCGAATTTTTGGAGATTGTTTTGGGGTTTTATATTGTTGTATTTCAGTCCAATAATGCTGGTATGTTGGACATTTGTGCCCCTAGGTATTTATTCTAGATTTCGTCTTAGCGCTTAGATTAGGAGCAAGTTGGTCTTTTGCGCATAAGTGGTTCAACCACCCCACTATCTTGAGTGTGTATATCTTCAATTGTCTCTCTCTCTCCTCCCATTTCCTCCTCCCCAAGTCAGCTGGCACCCTCTCCTCTCTCCTTCTTTCGTGAGTCTCTCTGTCTCCCGGCCTCACGCCGCCGCCATCACCGGAGCCAGTGTTGCCGCCACCGCGAGTCGCCGTCCCCCTCGCCTCACCGCCACCATCCAGCCATCCCGTCCTCTCCTTCTCCCTTTCCCAACAGACAGAGGACCAGCCCCGCCTAGGATCGCCATCCGCGAGCCCCCGCTGGTGCCGCCGTCGTGAAGGCCGCCCGTCGTCGCCGTTTGCCCCGCCACTGTTCAGCCGCCCTCGCCTCTTGTTCAGCCTTGTTTGGAGCTTAGGATTCAAATGAGTACAACCCTAAACCCTAATTAGGCTAATTTACATTTCTAGATGGGTTTTAGGGGTTAATTAGGGTATTTTAGGGGTTAAATTGTGGAGAACATTAGGGGCTGATATTGTGGCTGATTTAGTGGTTTAGCGCGATGATTTTATTGAGGTTTAGTGGGCCGTATTGTGTTGTGCGATGGCTGGGAATATTGGATTGAATCGGCCCAAGTTTGGAGTAAGTTTGGGTTCAATCGTGGATTATAGTGCGCACCTAGCATGGTCCTCATGGTGGCTGATTTGAGTGATGTTTTGGGGAGCGAAATAGTGTATTTTGAGGATATTTGTTGGCCGAGAATGATCTGTTTGGTGGCTGTCCATATCGGGATTGAATTGGACTAAGAGCGATCAATTCGAGGTTTAATTGTGTAACTACCGAGATGGCTTAGATTGACTATTTGGGTGACTGAATTGCCTTTGGTTGTGATCAATTTCGTGGTGCCGTGTCATGTGGCTAGTGTGACTAAGAATGGAGTAGCTTGGCGGACCTCGAGTGCACAAATTCATGTTGATCCAATTGTGTGATTTATATGCATAAATTATGTGCTAAGTTTGTGCCATGGTTGGACCGGATGATTTGATTAGTTGGGCTTGTGATTTATTGAATTGAGCATATTGTGTTGTGAATTGAATAAGTGGCATTGCGCAATTGAATGCTCGTTGTGAAATTCATGAATGCCCAAGTGTGAACGTTATAGACATGAGTGTGCGCTTTGAACATTGGCATCACATGCACATATATGAGTGTGCACGAACGACATGAGCATGTGATCACCTAATCACCCTGATGCATTTTACGTGGGGCTTAGATAATAACTGGTATATGCGAAAGTGTAATCACATAAAGCCCTGATGCATTTTATGCGGGGTAGTGAACCCGTCCTGATGCGTGTTACGCGGGACGATGCCCGGATTACCGGAATATGACCAGCCTGATGCGTGTTATGTGAGTTGTGTGTCATGAGCCTGATGCGTTTTACGTGAGTTGGAGGTCGATCTCAAACTGTTAGACTTGATGCATTTTACGCGGGTCGGTGAAATTTGGTAAATGCAAGTGCGTAAGAGTGCAAGTGTGCGAAATGCATTGACGAGACTTGAGCATGGGTGTGAGCACGAGCATATACATGATATGCGTCGTGGTTGAGTGATGTTCGTATATGTGCCGTGGTTGAGTCATGTGCTGTTATTGTGAATTACGGGTGCCTAACCTGTAGGGCCAAGGTAAGTTTTGGAATTAGGCTCGAGGGCCTAAGTCACTCATATTCTGATTTGTGTGTTATCTAGTGCTCGTCAAGAGGTGCATGTTAGCCTAGTTTAGGTTTAGGGAACCTACTCGCTGAGATTTATTCTCATTGTTATATAAACCCAATTTGCAGACCCTCGACCTTGAGATGTCTACAGTACCTATTCGTTTTGGGATTCCTTACCAGAAAAATCGGGAGGAATCGGTGTACCCCATAGGATTCGTTTTTGGGTTAGATATCTTTCTACAGTTCAGGTCGATACGGGCAAGGAGGTTGACCAGGTCCACACATATATAGCATGGTATATCAGGGACCATGAGAGGACCTACGGGCCTCTTCAATCTTTTGAGGTTTCGCTTACCAATTCGAGGGCTATTGACCCTCAGTGTCTCAATGGGGAGTTGGTGAGCCTTGACCGTGCGCCGGAGGATGGGAATTCAAACCCGGAGCCAATAGATTTGGAGGACGAGGAGCCTGAGCCCATGGAGCAGGACATGGAGCTGGAGGACGAGGTCGAGCTGATGGATTTCGAGGAAGAGTCAGCTGGGGCCGAGTCCGAGCAGGATTCCCTAGACTCTGATGTCGGGTTGTCTAATAGCATTTTCGAGTCATCGGGATCCGACTCGGACTGGGTTCCGTAGGTCTAGCCTTAGTCCTAGATAGATGGGGTCAGTACCTTTTTGACCGGAACCCTTCTAGTTTTAGTAACCCCGACCGTCCGGGCCACCTACCCCTTTTTGTTAGTAGTGGCCATTGACCCGCTTTTGATTTTTGAGCGTGGGCTATAAATGAATAGTGTATATGTCCGCCTTATCAATGTAATTGTATATTTTGTAATCTTGTCGCTTGTTCTACCCTTGGTTTTCGTATTTAATTTGTATGGGTGTTATAATGCTTCCGCGTGTGCTTGTTTCTCTGTGATATATGATGGGTCGGCGACGCGTCCTGGGACGTCGCACTCGAATCGACCTCGGTTGGGTTGTCGCGTGCCGTGGGGTTCGGGGCGTGACAGTGTCAGAAACCCCTACATGTGGGGGGAAGTGTTTAGAATATTTAAATATTAAATCATGCATTTATCTAACAATTTAAGTTTTTAGATCAGTTGATAGTAGTTTCGCAAAATCTTACAGAAACAATAATAGGGTTGCCAGAGCTAATGTCTATCGACCCAACTAGAGGTTCAAATTCAAACAAGATATTATGGTAGATGCACTCTAGAACTAGGGTTATGCAAAGAGTTGCATAAGATAAGCCAAACTAATGTTTTTCATGGTCTGTCGATCTTAGTTGAATCACTATTGAGATCGAGCCACTAATGGGACGATCTGGTGCCATGTAGTCACTCTCAGTTGAAAACATTCTACTTCTATAACCTTAGGGCTTGTTTGGTAACGCTTCATATTTTCCGATTTTCTCTTGTTTGGTTTCCCGGAACAAAAAAAGAACAGAAATCCTTTTGGCAACATCAGTCAATTTTTTTGTTCATTGGAATAGAAAAGTGGCTAGAGAGTAGATTTGGAATAGAATCAAGAAACAAAAAAAAATCTACTTGTCGTTCCCAGGAACAAAAAGAAAAATAAAAGAGAAAACAGATCAGTTCTTTTTCTTTGATAAGATATTCCCATGCTAAATCCTAAATCCCAACACCTTGAAACCCTAAACATTAACCCTAAACCCTAAATCTCAATATCTAAACCCTAAACACTAAAACCAAAACCTGAAATCCTAAAACCCCAAACTCTAAACCTCAAACCCCAAATCCCAAACCTTAAACCGTAAAAACCTGAACCCTAAACCCCAAACCTAAAACACTAAACCCTAAAACCTTGAATTTTGAACCCTAAACCATATACCCTAAACCTAAAACCCAAAACCCGAATTCCTAAAACCTTAAACCCTAAAACCCCAAACTCAAAACTCAAAACTAGAAACACTAAACCCGAAATCCTAAAATCATAAACCCCAAACAGCAAATCCTAAAACCCCAAAACTTAAAACCCGGAACTCTAAACCCCAAACTTGAAACCCTCAAACACTAAACTCCTAAATCCTAAACTACAATTTTCTCAACCACCACCCGGTATTTGCTTTGTCTATTAGGAGTAATTTTTTTTATGATTATATTAAGGTCATCTAATTCTATATCATAATATATTCTATTTCTATTTCTACTCTAATTTTATCTAAACATGAAGAATTATTAAGTCTCCACTCACATTTTATAATTAAATGAAAAATGGGGAGTAGAAATTTTTAAGGTCATTTTTCTATTCTAGGAATAGAAATTTTGTGCAATTACCAAACATGTTTTTTTGCTTAGAAATTATTCTCGGGAATAGAATTAGAAAAAACTATTTCTGGACAGAAATAGTTCCTAGGAATATAAACGTTATCAAACAAACCCTGGGTGTCCTTCCTAGGTTGAAAGCGAGGATTTTCCCTCTAGATAAAAAAAATGATCGTGGATTCACTCTAGTAATTGTACATCTTCAAATTATTTATACACTCCACAATTTATAAGAATTTGTAACTCTCACTTAATCTTGAGAAAATTACTAATTCAGTCCTAAATCTATTCTATAAATACCAATTCAGTTTTTAACTTTTCAATTTTACTAATTTAGTCCTAAATCTTTGTGTAAAATATATGTAGTCCTTTTGCCAAAACTTGCTGATGTGGCATCTAGTTATTGCCGATAGCCCTATGTGGACAAATTTACTTGAAATGATGTCTCATATGAACTGCCACGTCAACGATTTCCGACGGCAATTGATCAAAATGACTACATAGGAAATTCACATAAATATTTAGAACTGTATTGGCAAAATTGAAAAGTATATGACTGAATTTATATCCATATAATATATTCAAGATTGAATTGGTAATTTTCCCCTTAATCCCTAATGCACTAGGACAACTGGATCAGATCAACCGACCACCACAGGCAATCAATTGTAGTCAAATCACAATATCTCACTTGACCATGATGGGCTAAGCATTGGTCCAGATTAAATACTGTGATTTTCAACATAACATGATCATGAAAATCAGTCATATGAGCAAATAGGTATACATACGTGCTCAATCTTTGGGAGCTTGTAAATTGAACTAATTGGGGATACATACGTGCTCAATCTATTGACAAAAACAGTTCTTATAGACCATAAAACCTCCACGAATTTTATATCGTTGCAAGTATTTGAATCCCTATAAGAACCATGCTAGATCTATGTGTCGTGCATTCAAGTTATTTTCGTACCCCATATAGGCAATATAACTGCCTATCCGATATAAACAAACGTTAGGCGTATTGTAAGGTGGAAGCAATCATGATTGACAGTCATATACTAAAGTAGCAATCCTTGCATTGGAACCTCGAAACTCAGTCGAGAGTACGAAGGGCATACAAGTGAAGAGATTAGCACAAAAATGCATTTCAAACTCCCACTTCCTCTTTACGGCTGACTTGCTCAAGTGATATGAATCGCGTGTTGCAATGTTATTCTCTCCTAGGAAGCGTATGCATTCTGGTCATCAAAAAGTAGTGGTTTTGGAGGGATGTTTGATTACGATGAGCACAATATTTTGTACTTTTTCTTACCAAAAAAAAATATTTTGTACTTTTTTCCCAAGTTGGAGGCTCATTTATTCGGGCACCCTTCCTTCTTCATTCGAATGTTCTTACACTGAGCGGATCGGATTACTCACCCCCGCCCGCCAAAACACACACGCACACACATTGGATTGAGATCCTCTACATTTAGTTACAGTTAAGAATAAGCGGAAAAGTGAATTAGAGAATTTCTGTATATTTCTTTGTACATATTACAGATGATACATGAACCTATTCATAGGCTATTCTAGATGACTATCTAAAGCAATAAAATATTACAATATCAAATACAATCAATTAGAATCAATCTAGGAAGATAATAATGTCTCTAGAATATAACAAATCAATTTAGGAGGATAACGATATCTCTAGAACATAACAATAGCTCCAACATCCCCCCTCAAACTCAAGGTGACATAGAAGAGGTCAACCGGAGTTTAGAGAAAAGATCTTAAAAACATCCAGGTGGATGTGCCTTAGTGAAAATATTAGCCGTCTAATCAATCGATGAAGTGGGAACAAGACGAACAGTACCACGCACAACGTGAGAGCGTATGAAATGACAATCTACTTTAATATGCTTGGTATGCTCATGGAAAACATCATTATGTGCTATTTGGATAGCACTCTGCTTGTCACAATAAATGACCATTCTACCATCTTGACAGACTCCTATGTCTTCTAATAACCACAGGAACCACAGTACTTCTGAAGTTGTATCAGCAAGAGCACGGTATTTTGCTTACATACTAGATCGAGTGATAGTAGTATGTTTCTTGCTCCGCCAGGAAATAAGGGAGTTTCCTAAGAAGAAACAGTGGCCTGTAATAGAGCGACAATCACAAGAGTCATAAATCCAGTCAGCATCATAATAAGCCGTCAACTCGAATGTTGAGTTACTAGAAAAGTGAATACCATGAAATAAGGTACCCTTGATGTATCGAAGAATTCGAAGAACAGCAGCAAAGTGAGTTGTTTGCAGTGCTTGCATGAATTGTCTTACAATGTGAGCAACATAAGCGATGTCTGGATGGGTAACAGTAAGATAAACAAGACTGCCAACTAGTTATCGATAAAGTGTAGGATTCGGAAGAGGAGTCCCATCTTTGTCATCAAATTTGGCATTAGTTTCAATGGGAGTTGTAGCAACCTTATTATCAGTAAGTCCGGCTCGAGAAACGATATCCATGGCATATTTCTCTTTAGAAAGATAATAACCAGAGGAATCTGAAGCAACCTCCAAGCCGAGAAAATAATTGAGTCTTTCGAGATTTTTTATTTCAAATTGTTGACTTAATTGCTGCTGTAGTTTTGTAATACCAATATGATCGTCTCTAGTAATAACTATGTCATCTACATATAAGAGTAGAAGAATATACCTATGAGATGTTCGTTGAACAAAGAGAGCATTGCCATAGGGACTAGATGAAAATCCAAGACGTTCCATGGTGGAACTAAACTTAGAATACCATACACGTGAAGCCCGCTTTAGTCCATATAATGCTCAGCATAAACGACACACTTTGTTAGGAGTGTGAGTATATCATACACTTTGCTCCATATAAACTTCTTCAGTGAGGTCCCCATTAAGGAATGCATTTTTTACATCCATATGAAATAGAGGCCATCGCTTAATAGCAGCAATAACAAGGAGACTACGAACAGAAGTAAGACGTGCAACTGGAGCAAACGTTTCATCATAATCAATACCATACTCCTAAGTGAAGCCTTTTGCTACAAGCTTGACTTTATAGTGTTAAAAAAAAACCGTCTGCTTTTGTTTTGATCTTACATACCTATTTACAACTTATAGCCAACTTTTTAAGAGGCAAATCAACCAAATCCCAAGTATGAGATTTTTCTAACGCTTGCAATTCATCCGCCATTGCTTCTTGCCAAAGAGGATTAGCACAAGCTTCTCTATATGTACAAGGCTCGTGAAAGGAAGCCATAGTAGAATAATAGTTAAAATCCCTAAGTCGAATAGAAGGTTGACTTACATAGGTGGAATGACGAACAGAAGATGAAGGTTCCTTCAAGGGTGAAGAAACCGCAAATGCTGCATACATATCAGGAGCTGTCGAAGTGGCAATATTAGGAGGGGACAATTCCAAAGAAGAAGATTCACGTGTGTCATCTTCTAGAAATAGATTGATAGAAGGATCGATTAAGAAGCAAACAGGTAGAGGGGATTCAAAAGGACGGAGAGACAAGAATGTTTTATGTTCCTAGAAGGTTACATGACGAGATACACAAAGTCGATTAGAGATAGGATCCCGACATCTATACCCTTTGTGCTCAATACAATATCCAAAGAAACAACATAAACGTACACGAGGATCTAACTTTGTGCGTTCATTAGGGAGAAGATGCACAAAACATGCACTACCAAAGACTCGAAGTAGACTGTAATTAGGAACACTGTCATATAAATGCTCGTAAGGAGAAATGTTACCTATAGTAGGTGACGGAATACGGTTAATAGTATATATAGCAGTATGACAGGCCTCTCCCCAAAACTGTTCTGGACAAGATGTTGAGATTAGAAGAGTGCATACAATATCTAAGATATGCCTGTGTTTATGTTCTGCTTGACCATTTTGTTGGGAAGTTCTTGGACAAGAACGATGAATGATGGTACCATTCTGAGAAAGAATTCTAAGGAACTCTCTGTCTCTATATTCTGTGGCATTATCAGTGCAAAAAATCTTGATATCTCGAGAAAATTGTGTTTTGATAAGGTAAAGCCATATATATCGGGAATGATCATCCACCAAAATCACAAAATAACGAGATCCTCCCATAGTGTGAGTAAGAGATAGTCCCCAAATATCAGAATGAATTAGATCGAAAGGAGCATGAGAGACATATTCACTAATATTGAATGGTAAAACATGATGTTTTCCCAATTTACAAGGCAAGAAATCAAAAGTTTTATTGTCAACGAAACCTAAATGACCACTTAGAATTAGAGGACTTAATCTAGAGAAAGAAGAATGACCTAAATGAGAATGCTAAGTTTCATATGATACTATGGCAGCACAATCGGTGAAGGAGTTGGAAAGCTTTAATGAAACAAGCTCAAACAAGTGTCCTACTTTATGGCCTGTCCCAATTGTTTGTCCCATCCGTCGATCCTATACACGATAACCATTAGAAGAAAAATGAACATCAAAACCAAGTTCACATAACTGTCCCACAAATATCAAGTTTAGTGAGAGTTTGGGAACCATAAATGTATCAGGTAAGGATAATTTGGACGTCAAAATGTTCCTTGTATGACTAACTATCATATGAGAGTTATTAATTTTATGAATAATAGGTGCTTGTGAAGTGTATGATTTTGACTTGAATAAATTGGAATTGGAGGTCATGTGATTACAGTAGGTAGAATCAAAGAACCACGAATCAAAAGTACTTGGATTAACTGATAGAGCAGAGGAGTTAGGTACAGAGGAGCTAGAAGTACTAGATTCTTGAATAATGGAATGGATTGTGGAACATCTAATGATAGAGTGATTGATTAACGGTTGGAAGAATCCTTAATAGTAGCAGTAGCGGATGAGCGCACATGTAGACCTCTAAATCGAGATCGGTTGTTTGTTCCCATAGGTTGCTTAGGTTGTAGCTGATAATAATTGGATGCACAATGACCAGGTCGACGGCAGTGCGTACAGTAAGGCTTGCGCCATAAGGAGGAACCAGAAGTGGCAAGTACTGCATCTGTAGGAGTGGAGACTGATAGAGTAGCACGTTGTGCTTTTAAAGTAGCTAGTTGAGTCTCTTCGGTCAATAGTTTTGAGACAACTACCTCAAGACCAGGTAAAGGATCTTGATGTAGAAGTGAAGCTCGCATAGATTCAAACTTATCATTAAGTGCCATCAGAAATTACATAACACGCATACGATCGTGATATTTAGTAAACATGCAGGCATCAGTAGTCGACTCCCATTTAGGCTCAGATAAGGCTAGTTGATCCTATATAGCATGTATTGAAGATAAAAGTTCGTTAATAGACTGACCTGTCTCCTTATGCATGTGATGTAAATTTCCTAAGAGTTGATATTGATGAGCAATGTTTGATGTGGAATAACGACTGGCAAGAAGATCCCAAACTTTCTTTGCTGTATCTAGTCGACCAAACTGAAGTTTGATAAATGGAATCGAAGTGTTTTGAATCCATGTGAGTATCTGATGATTCTTGCTATCCCACTCCTCTAAATGTTCAGCAAATTTATCATCAGTCTCACCAGTAGCCTGAACAGGCTCGCGAATATCTCCAATGACGTAACACCAAAGCTTACGTCCTTTTAGAAATCTTGACATTTCTTGAGACCATAAGATATAGTTTGATCCATTCAAGATAGTCTCAATGGGTACTGAGACTTCTAATTTTTCCATGATATGTGATAAACTAGTATATACCCAATATAATGAATTTTGAGAAAACCGATATTTCCGAGGCGGATATTGAAAAAAAAAGGCCAAAAATGGATTCAGGACGTTGAAATACCTTAGGAAACAGTCTGAAAATGCCAAGAACCGGTCCAAAAGAGATCGAACTAGTCAGAAAATAGATAAACTGGTCTGGTCAATGCAAGTCAACATATGGTCAAGGCAGGTCAACGTTGGTCAACGTCGGGTCAATGCGGTCAACATTCAAAAGGTAATGATGTGTGGCATACATGTGGCAGATAGGTGGCAGCACACAGTGCTTGCGTGGAGGATGACGTCAGATGATGACGTGGCAGACACGTGGTGATGACATCACCTCCTCAACGGACGTGGCGATGATCACGTGCATGGCATGCCGGCACATGGATCTTACGCGCATTCACTTTGCATGGCATGTGAGGGTGCGTAAGAAAGTTCCGGCGACTTGGTTTGCTGGGTTGGACTCGTCGGAGGATGAGGAACCTGTTTGTGGTGGTGGTTGTTGACAATAGCCAACTAATGACTTTGAATAGGGCACTTACAGAGGACAGCGTCGGTGGGTCAGTGGCACGGTGGCGCGTGCGGTGGCTACTGGAGTCTGTTGATGATGAATTTTCAGGTCCGACTCGTCTAAGTGTAGTGAGTCTGATGATGGTGTTTGTTTTTCGAAATAAGCAGCAATATTAGTTGAACAGAAATCAAGGGTGGCGGTTTGGTGATGAATGGATATTGGCGTAGCTGTGGCAACGTTGCTATAACACCATATAACTCAATCACTGCTTCCTTAGATAGCAGTGGATCTGATACCAAGTTAAGAATAAGCAGAAAAGAGAATTGAAGAATTTCTGTATATTTCTCTGTACATATTATAGATGATACATGAGCCGATTTATAGGCTATTCTAGATGACTATCTAAAGCAATAAAATATTATAATATCAAATACAATCAATTAGAATCAATCTAAGAAGATAATAATATCTTTGGAAGATAACAAATCAATTTAGGAGGATGACAATATCTCTAGAAGATAACAATATCTCTAACGGTTATAGAGACCCTACTTCATGCTCTATCCTCATGTTCCCCTGTCCCTAGCTCGTTGGTCGCCACCTCACAATGACCGATCTTGTGACCACCTTAACAATGCCGGTGAGGGCTCTCTGCCTCCCTCCCTATCCTTGTCGAGGATAGAGGAAAGCTCATGGTCTGACCTTGTGACCACTAAGGTCACCAACCCATCATGATTGCTGCCTAGGCCTGCACTTGGGCTCGGTGACATTGGATTCGCCGTCTCGAGCCCAGACTTGACCCATAGTGTGTGCATGGGGGTATAATGGTGAGTGCTTGGGAATGAGCGATGGAGACAACGACGTTGGCAGGGGTATGGCTAGAGTCTCGGTCGTAGCTAGTGGGGTTGGCTTGCTCGAGCATTGTGACTTTGCATAGATGGAGGCCGACAAAGACAAGGGCAAAATGGGAAAGAAGAAAGAGGGAGAAAAGGGAAAAAGGAAAGGGAATAATTATAATCGATCCAAAACGTTGAATTTTTTTAGTGGATGTGTTCAGATCTTAAGGGGGTAAGTACAGCTAAATGCAGAGAGATTTAGATCGATATATCTTCGCTGAATTGTTAAAAGCGAGTGGACTAGTCGTCATCAATGATATCTTTCCATGGATGGCCGGAATCACACAAGTGGACTTGTTGCGCTATGATGCCGATCCATGAGTGGACTAGTCACTCATCAAGCACAATGTCTGCTCGTTCATATGATACCTAGCTAATGGTGCAACAAGCCATTCCACGCGCAAACAACGCCGCTAAAAACGAGTGCACCGACCCCCCACTAGGACCTAAAACCCTCGTGAGAACATGCAAGTTAGATATTATCTTCTCTTAGTTGCCTAACAAAAGCACAAAATAAGCACTGGAGCCGTTTTCAGTCGACTAAAGAAATGCACGTGAAAGCAACAGATGCCCATCTCCAACGCCAGATGTTTAGTAAGTGGGAAATCCACGTCCTTTTGCATGCCTTATTTTACGTCCTATCGAGCCTTGCTTTTGCTTGACGAAAGTCAGCACCAACCTCCACGACAGACACTGGCGTTCCAGGACGATGTAATCATCAGTTAACAGCCTCACGCATCTTTTTTGCCCCATTTTTTGGCGTTAGAAAACTCATTTTCTCGTCGTTTTTCATGAAGCGCTACAGGCATTGAAAAGTTGTGACCCCCATAAGGATTCATGCTAAATGCGGGCTACTTTTTTTTTTGGTCGAATAATGCGGGCTACTTTATGTCGCGGAAAATTGGTTGTCAGAAGGTACCTTTTCCAAAAATATTGGTTGTTAGAAGGTTCCCACTCTGTTTCAGAGCGCAAGTCAAAATGTCAAATCACCGTCCCTCTCCTCTCCTCTCCTCTCCCGAAAGAATAAGAAACGCAGCTTTCCGAGCACCATCAATTATTTCACCACCGTCAGCCATCGCCATGGTCGACCACCAACACTGGCCTACCAATGATGCGCTGTAGCCATCACCGTGTTAGCTACCGTAGCTAGCTACCACCGCCACCAGTGTATCTTGACATTTCAGGCAATCACGGCAACTAGGACCGTCGTTGCAATCACTCGCCATCACTAGTTGCTATGACTTGTTTTTGTTAAGAAAACTTCAAAAATATTTTAAAGATGACAAAACAATCCACAGTTTATATCAGACTGATAAATACAATAAGTGTTTATGTTTAAGGTAATATTCAGGCTGAAAGGATTCTCTACTATTGAAAGACCTATGTGAATAGGTGGAATGGATGTTAATATTGACTTGAAAAAGCCAAGGTTTTATGTCTACAGAATCTGAATTGATTGCTAAAGTATCTTGATAAGAACATTTCATTAGATCCAAGAAGTTAGAAGCAAGTGAACTACTTGAATATTAGCAAGATCATTCTATAAAAATATCAACTAAATTTTGAATGAATATTATCAAGGTTTTCATATGATTATCAATGGATATTAGCAAGGAAGACACTAGATATCAACAAGGCAAGTGATGAAATTGTTAGAATATATACTTGAATATTAACAGGAAGTTGAATATGATCAGAGGAATATATATGATGGCTAAATATTAATAGAATTCTTGTTCTTACCTGCGACCACAATCTTATTACAAACTTCAAGACCATTTTTTATAGATATAATTTCCCTCTTTAAAAGGTATTGATTAACTTTCTATCTTAAAATTATCTTTGTAGAAATATTTAATCATGCAAGATATCTTGATAGATTGGTAATCGTCCCAAAGGCAAAATTCTTTCTATAGTTGAAGACCTCCATTTATGGAAATCAAAATTTATTTTAATCCAAGACCAAATCAACGGGATTTCTTATTGTTCTAACTCAACGGCTACCCTAATCTTCTTGTCAATTGTCTAATGGCTAGCTTGCAGATTGATCCTAGCAGAATATTATCCAACGGAAAGTTTTGGATGTTGAGGATTATAAAAGAAGACCAATGTGCTAGAGAGAGATAAATCGTGAGAAAACAATTTTAAAGCTTGAGAGAACTACCCAAATTCAAGTGTCTTCTGTGAGCTTACAATTGTAATAAATTAAGAAGTGTTGGCAGTGTGATAGTTAGTGCTTTGGTGTGAGATAGAGAGCCCTATCTACTTGTGTATAAGCAACACCAACTTCGAGAAGTACTTGAGATTAAGTAGCACTTACTAATGTAATTTATCATTGATTTTCTAGTGGAATCCAGCCAATAAGCTGTCAACGTAGAAGATTGAACGTAGACTTACACTAAACCGAACCACTATAAGCTCAGTGTGCAAAGTTTTTTTTTATCTCTCGACTCATACTTATTTACTGCTTGATAGAATAATTGCACTCGATAACCTGGATATTTACATAATCTGATCATATTCATACTCTATTTTACTTATTGTTAATCATATTCATCTTGATTCTTTTAATTTCGTAATATTTAGTTAAGATCTCGTGAAATCACCTATTCCCCCCTCAAAGTGATACTGTTAGCCTCTATCAGTTTTCATCTCTATTGCATTCTTGTTAACCACCTTTTCATTATTAAAACCCTTTTAACAGAAATTTTATATGGTTTGCTATTAACACAACCTAGAAATGTTATTGAACCATGTAGTCTTGCATTAAAAATTTCCTATTACAAGTTTCTACCCCCCCCCCCCCCCCCCGGCCAAAAAAAAGGTTTTTCATTGAAGAATAGAGACTCATTCGCTAAGATAACACAAATTTTATGTCACCTAATACACACACATTATATATACTCATGCCATATTAATTGAGTACTTGAGGGAAAATTGAGATAATTGTCCAAATAGTCATAAATCTATTATATAGCGGCCAATTTAGTCCTAAATCTTTTAATAATTTATCAATATTATCCTTACCGCCAATTTTCGCTAGAAATCATCATTGTGAATGTTGGTTGTCCTATGTGGCATGGCTTGCACTAATATGAATACTTTAAAAAAATTTAAAAATTTAAAAATTTTTATTTTTATTTTCATTTCATTTTTTCTTTTCTTTTCTTTTGGCTTGTGACTGTTACTCGGCGATGGTCGGCGACCGGCCACAAGCATGGGACCCTTGCTTGGGCGAGGCATGACCAACGAGGGCTGTGACGCTCTTGCCCAGGTCTGGCGAGGGTGTTGCGGCCCTCGCCATCCATTGCCAAGATTGCCACTAGCAAAAAAGGAAAAGAAAAAGAACAGAAAAAGGAGTACGTAGGAAATCTCTCCGTCAAAACAAAATCAATGTGTACCTGCAATGTTTGTCATCCCTTAAGCCCACAACAATTATATCCTCAGCATCGACATGTAGTACGCCTCCCAGGATTTAACATTTAATGGAGAGCCCACCAAGCCTCCATTACCATGGACGTCTCTCTTCTTCGAAAGACCTGCGTCAAATTCAATGCTGTGGCATATGCACGATGGGAAAGAAACATGAATGATTTCGTGGACGATGAGCTTAGGCAAGCAGATAGGAGTTCAAGGTGGCAATCTTTTGTTATCATAGAACGACTGACTTCATGTTTCGAATTTAAACTGTGAGATTCTATGGGACCACTGCCGACCGTTCTAAAAGCTTAACTTAGGCTACACTTTAGCTCAAGCCTAAAGCATGGAAGTATGTAATTTGAGAGGTAAATAAGGGTGTGGAAATATTTGAACTGAGGACCGCATGCTCTGATATTATGTAAGATTTTGTGGAACTACTGTCGACCATTTTAAAAGATTAAACTGTAAGATGAAAGCATGGCTTAATTTTTAATTATTATAACATAAACCAAACTGATGACTATTCTTTTTATTTCGAAATTTCTTGTTATCATGCATAGAACAGTCGACTTCATGTTTCAGATTCCAACTAAGCTAATAAATAAAATTTCCTTTTCGTTCGAATGACATCTCATGCTCGAGAATACTTTGTAGAGCCCCCACTATACAATAGTTTAATTAAACACCTAGCAATCGCCTTTTGATATGCATTCCTCGTGCTAGTGCAACACTATGGCACCGGGAATGAGTAGAGAACCGGTGATTATCTATATGAAAGAAGAAAAGATAATAGTCGAACGAAATTGTGTTAGAGTGTGGCAGTGGGATGAGATTGATGAACCGCATAAAATATGGTCACCATGAATTTATTATTTGGTACGGACGGCATACACTTGTGCGACCATCCCAACCCAAATCACCTTTCCACCATACATTTTCTTAGGGGTAATTATCTAAAAAGTCTTAAATCTATTTCACTTTTACCAATTCAATTATAAACCTTTTAATTATGCCAATTGCGTCCTAAAACAATTCACGTTCTACCAATTGAGTTCATCTGGCCAATTTACGCTAGAAATCACTGACTTAGAAGCCGGCCATCCTACGTGTTGCGGTTGGCGCTGATGAAGATAATTTTAGTAATATTTTAATGTTTTTTTTAATTTCCTTTTTTTTCCTTTTTTACCTTTTTCTTACTATGGCGAGCTGTGGGCAAGGCTGGGACGCCCTCGCTGGTGGCAGGCTAGGGTTCTGTGGCCTTGCCTAGATCTAGCAAGGCCATCGTGTGGCCATGGCTTTTGACCATAACGAAGGGAGTTAGGGTTCTGGCAAATGAGGCTCGAATTGGTGCACTTGTAGTGGATGCATGAAGTGTCTCCACTTCGAGTTCGCTTCAATGGCGCGACGTCATGCCAAAATCAATCAACTCAGTGGAGAGAGAGAGAGAGAGAGAGAGAGAGAGAGAGAGAGAGAGAGAAGGGTCAACGGGCTAGGTTTTCTCTTCGGCTTCGAAGTATTCGTTTCTTGGAAAATGCTCTCTCCAGAAAATTATGAAATTTTTGCTTTAGTTCGTTTTACATCGTAACTTTTTTGGCCCCAGCCTCGCCCGCGGCTAATGAGGGCTCAACGATCCTCGTCCAGTGGCTGATGAGGGCCTAGCAACCCTTGTCGACCACAATAAAAAAAAAAGAAAAGAAGGAAAGAGAAGAAAAAAAGGAAAGAGAAAAGAAAATAGAAGGAAAGAAATAAAAATTTGAAAAATATTAAAAATTATCTACGTCAGCGCCAGCTGCTCCACATGTCAATGATTTCTGATCAAAATTAGCCGGATGTACTCAATTGGCAAATTTTGAAAATGTTTATAATTCAATTGGCACGATTAAAAAATTGAAGACCGAATTGGTAAAAATGCAATAGGTTTTGATTTTTTTCCCCATTTTCCTATGAAGTAACCCTCTAGTTGCAATCAATACTCATTTTCCTATCACAAATACTCTTATGGCAGAGGCACCGGTGACAAAAGAGGACTTTTTTTTTCTAATAATGCAACGTGCGTGAGCAGACTGTTCAATGGGGTGATGGAGAAATTCGTCATCCTAGGTTGTGAAAAGTTACGGCAACGGATCAGATACCGTCACTATTGTAGCACGCAGGGTGACCAACTTAGCCTATAGCAACGAAAATATTTTCGTCGTCTGCGATATGTTCTTCTCACCTTTGAGAATTCCCTGAGTTTAGTCTTTAATTTTAGCATTTAATTTGTTGATTTTTGAATTGCTCACAAGTTCAATGATGATGCACATGAAGATGTTCAATCCATCGCATTAAATATACAGACACGATCTACAATTGCAGAAAAACAATACGTACTGTCACATAACTTTTCAAATCTTTCCAGCAAGAAAAACATAGCCATGCTTCCACACGCAAGGAAAAACAAAAGCTACTCGATAGACTCGAGATCATCATCCTCATCTTCTTGTCCTATCTGCCCGCCATCAAGGTCATGTGTATGTCTGGTCTGTAAGAATTTCCTAATGTGGGCTTCATTAATTGAAATTAACTGAATTAGTTTGGTCTAATAAAGGTAAGATATATGGGTTCTTAATCAGTCTAATATGGGGCTGGCTGGTGTGGATCGAGTACGGCCCGGCCCGTAATGAGAGGGCCCGTGGTCGAAGACTCTATAAATATCGCTCAAGTCCCTCCCCTAACCGGATGATGCACAATTTGACTCACATACGGATTCAGAGAGAACTTTCTTCTCGTGAGTGGCAATCTCATTAGGCCAGTGTTCTAACGAAGGGAATAGGGGAGAAGATCTTGAGTTCGTGTTCGGAAACCGTCGCAAATTCCGCGTCAAGTTCGATGGATTCCAAACCAGGTACGCGAATCGACAATTTCTCCATTTTCGTGTTTCGGTTTCTGATTGTGGTGATCCTGGGCGTGCCATTTTCGTGGCCATCATTTGGTATCAGAGCCTGCCATAGATTAGAACTGAAACATGCGGATTAGGACCGTTTTCGTTTTGTCCGAGAGGTTTTTGCCCAGTTTCGAAATTTTCTATCGGATGAAAGTTAAATTTTATTACACATTTGGAATCTACTCGTCGAGACGAGAAGAACGGTGGGCGGATCGTCGCCGGAGGAGGCCGGACGTGCCGTCACGCGCCTACACGCGCCCCAGGCGCGGCGGCGCGTGACGGACACGCGCGGCCGTGCCAAACCGGCGCGTTTGTTCGCCGGTAACCGCTTGCTGACGTCAGCTTGACGTCAGCGAGGGCGCGGATCCAGTTTGACCCGGATCCTGACCCGACCCGGTCGTTGACCCGACCCGGTCGTTGACCCGACCCGACCGATCAAACCGGTCAGACTGGTACGTTGACCGTTGACCGGTTGGACCGGTCAACCGGTCGGACCGGTTGTTCAGATCGGTTTGACCGGCTGAACACGCGCGCACGCACCGCACCTTCCGGCGGCTCGTGCGGGCGCGTCCGACGTCCGTTTTGGACGATCTTGGTACCGACGAGCTCGTATCGAGATTCTCTACACAGTGGTATATTTATTTTACATGTTTGAAGCTTTTAAAGGTGTGAAAATACGTATAGAACCCTATATACGCGTATTTTTAGGGTATTTTTGCGTATTTTCTTGTATTTCTCTATGGTTTCGGAAATACATATGGTAGCTCACATGTATATCACCACATAAGGACTGTGTAGAGTGTAATTCATTGTCTATCAATGAATGAAACAGTATAATTAGCATGGCATGTAATTTTAAAGACATACGCCCCTGTCTTTACGTCTAGCATTACATGTATATAGTAAATGTGATACATAAAGTTCATATCCCTGGTATGAGAGATTTTTAAGGATTCAGTTGAGTAGTGACCACCAAAGTGGCACACTTAACTGGGTTTGAGAAATATCGGTCTCATATTGTAGTGGGATGTCTCCTGGTCTATTATGTGATTATACTCCCAAAGGAGGTGATCTTGTATTAGTTCATGGAGGGGTACATGTATAGCATGTGCTTGAGAAATGACTAATCTTAGTGGTTCATACACCCAAAGGTGGTGATTTCACGAAAGATTAGAATAAGTTCTCATGGCCGCTGTCATGTGGAGAGTGTACAACTGCATGTCATATTTTCTGCCCAAAGGTGATTATGTGATGATGTATGTAACTCTCTAGATTAGTACTCACATGATGCTGATTGTATTGTTTGTTTTTCAGTCACCTTTTCTGTAAACGGCAATTCCATTTCCATTGAGGTCCTTACAAGGTTGAACTTTAAGAAATGGAAAGAGGATTTTCTATTTGGAATGGAGCTGGCGGATGTTCACATTGCTCTTACAAAGGATAAGCCAGCAGATATCACGGTCACCAGTACTGAAGTTGAGAAAACCGACTATGTTGCCTGGGAAAAGAGCAATAGGATTTGCTTATTGACAATGAAGAAATCCATTCAAGAACACTTAAAAAGTGATTTGCCAGCTGACTGTACTGCTAAGGAAATGATGGCAGCCTTAGAGGCTAGAAACCGCATTTCATCTAATGCTGAGGTTGGTACACTTCTTCAAAAGCTCTTCAATATGAAGTATGATGGTACTGCTGGGGTTAAAGATTATGTCCTTAGGATGGTAGACCTAAAGACGAAGCTTCAAGCTCTTAATATTTCCATTCCCGATGCTTGTATTGTGCATCAAGCCTTGAACACCCTTCCACCTGATTTTGGGATTATAAAGACAAATTACAATTCCCAAGATGAGACTTGGTCAGTTAATGACTTGATTGCAAGGGTGGTGGCAGAGGAAGAGAAACTTAAGAAAGAAAAAGGGCATATAGCCTTATATGTTTCTAGTTCCCACAAAAGGAAGAATAAGAAGTCCAGAAATCGTACTCATAAAGGTGCTCATGACACTACCGGTCAATCGGACAATATAGGTCCAAAGAAAACATCTTTCAAAAGGGATGGTGACCACTGCTTCTTTTGTAAGAAGAAAGGTCACATAAAGAAGGGCTGTGGAAAGTTTAAAGCTTGGTTGTCCAAACGTGAGCCTACAGGTAATGATTCTTTGGCACTTGTTTGTGAATCCAACCTATCAGAAGCACCATCCAGTTCTTGGTGGCTCGATAGCGGTGCAACTAATCATGTTGCGTTTACCATACAGGGATTCATAAACCGGAGGAAGCCAAATCAGGATGAGTCAAGACTCACTGTAGGAAATAACGAGAAAGCCGATGTTGTGTTTGTGGGAGATGTAATCTTGATTCTAGACTCTGGTTTTAGATTAATATTGAAAGACACTTTTTATGTACCTTCTTTTAGACGGAACTTAGTTTCCGTATCGTGTTTGGACATGTATGGCTACTCTTTTGAAATAAAGAACAATGTTATTTCTTTGTTTCTTAATTCAAATAAGGTTGAGTGCTGTTATATGTCCAACGGATTGTACAGATTGTGCTTGTCTCCCAATGATATATACGTCGCTTATACGGCTGAAAATGTTGTTTCTAAGAGACCACTACCTAAGGAACAGTCTTATGCATTGTGGCATAAACGACTTGGTCATATTTCTAAGGATAGAGTAGAAAGGCTGATAAAGACTAACATCCTGCCTGCTCTTAAAGATGACTTAGAGACATGCATAGACTGTTGTAGAGGTAAAATGACCAAGATAAGAAAGAAAACTGCAGTCCGAAGTTCTGACTTGTTGGAGGTCATTCACACCGATATAAGTGGACCCTATACGGCAACCTTGTGTAGAAATTTTTATTTCATCACATTTATTGATGACTATTCTCGATATGGTTATCTGTACTTGATTAAAAAAAAGTCTGAGTCTCTTGACAAGTTCAGGATTTTTCGGACTGAAGTTGAGAAACAATTGGGAAAAGTCATAAAGGTTGTTAGATCTGACCGAGGTGGAGAGTATTATGGCAAGCATAGCGATGCCGGATAGCTTAAGGGGCCATTTGCCAAATACTTAGAGGATTCTGGGATAGTGGCTTAGTTCACTATGCCTGGGAGTCCTGAGCAAAATGGTGTAGCCGAAAGGCGCAATCGCACCCTTATGGAAATGGTGAGGAGTATGATAAGTAGGACAAATTTACCTAGTTTTCTGTGGGGTGAAGCTTTGAAAACAGCTTTGTACATTCTGAATCGTGTACCTACTAAAGCTGTTCCATTGACTCCTTTTGAGTTATGGACTGGACGTAAGCCTAGCTTAAACCATTTTAAGGTTTGGGGATGTCCTGCAGAAGTGAAGTTATATAATCCAACATTAAGTAAGTTGGACTCCAGAACCACTCGGTGTTACTTTGTATCTTACCCGGATCATTCGAAGGGATATCGGTTCTATAATCCCAATGGAGGCACAAGAATTGTAGAATCACAGACAGCCAAGTTTCTGGAATTTGATGTGGCCGAAAAAAGTAGCTGCTCACAGACTATTGAGGATAATAGTACGGTGGGTAATGTTGTATCTTTATCTTCTCCTATACAGATAATTATGGAGACTCCTATACCACAGACTGAACCTGTTGAGACTCAGGATCCTGTTATCGAGACAGCTCCTAATGAAGTTCCTCAAGGCTCTCAGGTGCAGAATGAGGCTGTTGTTGCTCCAGTAAGGAGATCCATTAGGGAGAGACGATCAGCTATACCACCGGACTACTTAGTCTATATAGGAGAGCAAGACTACGATATCGGTTCTATAGCTGATCCAGTGACTTATACAGAAGCTGTTTCTTGTTCTCAGTCGGAACTGTGGTTGGATGCAATGAGAGATGAAATGCAGTCTATGAAGCATAATGGAGTTTGGGAACTTGTTGAATTACCTGAAGGTCATAGACCCATTGGCTGCAAATGGGTGTATAAGACTTAAAAGGACTCTAAAGGAAAGATTGAGAAGTTTAAAGCCAGACTGGTAGCCAAGGGTTTCACTCAGAGAGAAGGAGTAGACTATGAAGCAACCTTTTCTCCAGTCTCTTCTAAAGAGTCTTTCAGAGTGATCATGGCATTGGTAGCTCATTTCGATATGGAGTTACACCAGATGGATGTTAAAACTGCCTTTCTCAATGGAGACTTTAATGAAGAAGTCTATATGGTGCAACCCGAAGGCTTTGCGGCAAATGATTCAGGTACGCTTGTATGTAGACTTTAAAAGTCTATTTATGGTCTCAAGCAAGCTTCTAGACAATAGTACTTGAAGTTTCATAGTGTTGTCGCTTCATTTGATTTTGTTGAGAACAAAGTAGATCAGTGTATATACTGCAAGGTCAGTGGGAGGAAATTCATTTTCCTTATACTCTATGTTGATGATATTCTGCTTGCAAGTAGTGACCTTGGTTTACTGCGTGAGACAAAGCAGATGTTGTCAAAGGACTTTGATATGAAAGACCTTGGTGAGGCGTCTTTTGTCCTTGGCATTGAGATTCATAGGAATCGTTCTCGCCGACTATTGGGTTTATCTCAGAGGGCATATGTTGATCGTATCTTAGAAAGATTCAACATGCAGCAATGCAAGCCAAGAATTGCTCCTGTTAGTAAGGGTGATAAGTTGAGTCTGTCACAATGTCCTCATTCAGATTTTGAGAAAGCCCAAATGAAGAATATACCTTATGTTAGTGCACTTGGGAGTATTATGTATGCTCAAGTATGTACTAGACCAGATATTGCTTTTGCAACAGGACTTCTAGGCAGATATCAGTCAAATCCAGGACACGATCATTGGATTGCTGCCAAGAAAGTTTTGAGGTACTTAAAGAGGACAAAAGACTATATGCTGATTTACAAACATGTTCAGGACCTACAGCTAGTTGGGTATTCGGATTCAGACTTTGCTGGTTGTCAGGATGAAAAGAAGTCGACAACAGGTTACATCTTTAAGTTAGCAGGAGGTGCAGTATTATGGAAAAGTGAGAAACAGAAATCAATGACATCCTCTACCATGCAAGCGGAGTTTGTAGCATGCTTTTCGGCCGCTACTCAGGCAATTTGGCTCCGGAACCTCATTAAGGAGTTGACCGTATTTGATTTTGTGGATAGGCCCATACAGCTGTATTGTGACAATAACTCTACAGTGTTGTTTGTTAACAACAATAGAGGTCTCAAGGGATCTAAGCATATGGAGGTCAAGTACCTGACTATAAAGGAAAAAGTTTAGAATGGTGACATTGCAGTAGAGCACATTTCAACAGATGATATGATTGCAGATCCGCTAACTAAAGGCCTTCGCCCTTGTGTATTTGATCGACATGTCATTAACATGGGCTTAGGAGTATCATGGGATACTATTAATTAGTGGGAGCTGTTTAGTTTTATGTTGCTCTTATGAAGTTTGTATCTGATTTTGTTGCATTTTGCAATATTTGAATATGTATCAACTCTTTTGCATTCAATGAGGTATTTGTGAATGTAGATTTATCAAGTTGAGTACATATATTTGATGAAAATCTCGAGGAATTGTGTAAACCTTGAGTATAGGCTATGGGGCATTCTTGGTATTAGCCTTAATGATATGTCTTGTTACACATAAAGTATAGTTAACTATCAAGGTAAGACATATGTAGGTTCGTTGGAACCATGAAGGATAGTCTCTGGTGACACACTAGGTTTTGTGACACTTAAGGAGAGAGAATTTGGACTAACCAAATGGATAACACATGAAGTATGACTCATTTTGAGGTATTGTCCATTTGACACACTACCATATTGAATCCATATCAGTAAAGTTGAAAGCACTCGTGACCATGGAAGGCTCTGCATGAGTACATGCAGTTACCGCCATGATTCGGTGTTCGAGACTTTATAGGATCGGATTGACTATTAAGAATAATCTCTAGACCAATATAAGGGTGCGCACACAGTTCTATTTCAATTAATATCGCCCAAGTGGGAGAATGTAAGAATTTCCTAATGTGGGCTTCATTAATTGAAATTAACTGAATTAGTTTGGTCTAATAAAGGTAAGATATATGGGTTCTTAATCAGTCTAATATGGGGCTGGCTGGTGTGGGCCGAGTACGGCCCAGCCCGTAATGAGAGGGCCCGTGGTCGAAGACTCTATAAATATCGCTCAAGTCCCTCCCCTAACCGGATGATGCACAATTTGACTCACATATGGATTCAGAGAGAACTTTCTTCTCGTGAGTGGCAATCTCATTAGGCCAGTGTTCTAACGAAGGGAATAGGGGAGAAGATCTTGAGTTCGTGTTCGGAAACCGTCGTAAATTCGGCGTCAAGTTCGATGGATTCCAAACCAGGTACGCGAATCGACAATTTCTCCATTTTCGTGTTTCGGTTTCTGATTGTGGTGATCCTGGGCGTGCCATTTTCGTGGCCATCATGGTCAGCGAGCATGCTTCGCCCTGTCATGATCCCACTTCAGGAGATATTCGAATTCTGACATGAGCTCCAATAGATTTTTTCTTTTTGTTCGAAAACTCCAATTATTGGCACAAATGCAAATACCTCCTATTTAGATCCAGCGTCATGGGGAGCTTTACTCGTCCTGGCGGACAAGCATGTACCTCTTCACAAAGGTTCTCAGGAACGAGCTCCAATCGGGCCATAAATCTTTCAGAAATTGAAGTAGCCCCTTGAAAGAATTATTTGAGGGTAAATTACCCAATCGATTCTAAACTTATTATATAGATGCTAATTTAGTTCTAAATTTTTTAGTTTTAAATTTTTTAGTTTTGTCACTTTAGTCCTAAGTATTTGCACTAAATTTCAATGTAATCCTTTGGATCAATTTTCACCGAAAATTACTGACGTGCCAGGACAGGATTTGTTTCTTAACCAAAAAACATTTACAAGAGTATCTATAGTTGAGGTGGCTAGCACTATCACCTAGAGGGGGTGAATAGATGATTATAACCAAACTTGACAAAATAAAGTGGCATTAAAACAGTTAAGATTAATATCACATGAAGATAGATTCCGAAGAGAGACTATGCTATAATCATATTCACTCATGTGTAATATGCTATCAAAGATAATAACAAAGAAGGGATAGAGAAAATTGCATAGAAAAGTAACGGTGGTTTAGCTTATTATAAGCCTACGTCCACTCTCCAGACATACAGCTTATTAGATAGATTTCACTAGTGAATCAATCAGAGGTTACAGAATTGAGTGATAACACTCAATCTTGATAGGTCTCACAATCCGAGAATCACTCTTTTTACACCTCTTAAAGATTATAGTGTTGAAGCTCACAAAGACAAGTGTGTGATGTAAAAGCTCTTTTGGACTCTGGAAATTCATATTCACGACCACTTATTCTCTTCGGTACTAGAATCTCCTTTTATACTCCTCCACTTCCAATCTAGTCGTTGGATAGTATTTAGAGGATCATTCTCCAATCAACCCATTGGACATGAATGCTTCAAGAAGATTGTGAAGCTGTTAAATGACGAGATCAGAATCCTCCATTGTTTCAGTCGCCCATACAACTAAAGCTGGGTTTCCACAAGTCTTTGTTTGGAAAGAATATCTTAACTTTGGACGATTGTCAATCAACCAAATATGTCTTGCTTTGATTAAGTTTGTTGCAAAACAATCTTTAAGATCGAAAATCAATCAACACCTTTTATAAAAGAAATCCGAGCTAGATCATATATATATATATATATATATATATATACATATACATTCGTTGTATTCAGAGTCTTTGTAGACTTCTCGATGAGATGATTCTATCTAGGTCTAAATACTCCCCGAGTCAGAATAGACTTTACATAGAGTTTGAAGATGCCAAACGTCTTAACAACATCCATGTGCAAGCTTTGCTGATATCATCATATTACTCTAATGATATCCATGAAGTCAATACTTAGAACTTCAGACACAATATCCAAATGACAATTACTAAAGTCTGGACATTGTTTCTTTGTAAATATCACCTGAAATTACTTTTGTCAAATTCCATAGTCACTATGGAAGGTTAAGGTTTTGTTAATCCTCAAAACATATAAGGAAGTTTTCTCAACAATAGTATCCCTGTTGCATGTAGAAATTAGGAGCATCACATTTCGTTAGTAATTATGCATCATTTTCTAAGTAAATCAGGAGTTGACTTTTTGGTCAAAGTTAAAAAGTCAACTATAAGTCAAAACTAAAAAAAAGTCAAAAATCCACAAAACATGTCAAAATTGCATATAGGTGTCAATTTAGCATAGGCATGTTGAATTAAGGCTTTAAATTTCAAATTTTCATAAGAGTCAATATTACAAAAAACTCCAAATTATGCCCACTATGACACAAATACTCCGAACTTTTTTTTGTGTTACTAAAAATCCCAAACTTGCCCATCGTGACACAAATACCCAAACTTTTTTGTACCAGCGTGACAAATATACTCTAGATGGAACTGAAATAGAGGGTATATATATGTTAAAAATGTATAAGTTTGGGTTTTCGAGACAAAAAAAAAGTTAGGGGTATTTGTGTTATAGTAGGCAAGTTTAAGCTTTTAGGTGACAAAAAATTTGGGGTATTTGTGTCATAGTGGGTATAGTTTGGGATTTTTGCGATATTTGCCCTTTTTATAAAATGGTCAAAGTTTTACTTTTTTGGTCAACTGAAGAATTTGACATTTGACCGAAAAATTAGAATTTCATTAGCTTCTAATCATTTTTTTTAGATTTGGTTTTGTTGACACCTAAATTTTAGCGATCCATTTCAGTCATTTACTGTATAAGAAAATTAGAAGTCGACCATGACTCCTAAATAAAAATAATTTTGCACTTGCATTATCGATATTAGGAACCTTTAATAGTAATAGGCCCACATAAATTGCATTTTAATTAGTTTGGTGCTAAATGAGCTTGAGTAGAAGGACCTAAACTTAATTAAGTTTTAAGAATTGTGCCCCCCAAGAGTACGAAATTTGGCCAAGTCCATTGAATATCCCATATGGTAAAAAATCACATGTGCATTGGCATACACATTCAGCAACACTTTACTGATCAACTTCTGAAAAAGTTTTGTACTATTGATTACAAAGTCTATTATGCTCTCACTTTATATTTCTATTCCAACATATCATTTTTCTCTCCAAAAACAATTCAATTCACTATTTATAACATATAAACACTTTGTGCTTTTGATCTTGCTGAAATCCTAGAAGTGAAGCACTCTGCCTTCACACCTATTAATGTTGAACCTAATTATTTATACAAACAACTTTGTGACATCTCTTATTTCACCAGATCCACACAGTCTCATGTATCACACAACCATTTTCCTTTGAAGCATATTATTTTGCACAAAATCATCATCAACTGTGTCAGACCCAATGGATCTTCCAAAACTGGTGTTTCCATATATGGAGCCAAATTTTCTAGGCTATCATAAACAATGTCTCTTTCTCATTTCCACACACCATCATTCTCCATATGTATAGAAGTGTAAAAAGAACTATGGACAACTGTCATGTGGTGCTCTAATGATAATTATATTTGAATACTTTTCCATTGAACCAACTTCCAAGTTTTGCTCCATGTCACTACCATTAATGAGTGTTGGAGAAAACATGATGAACAAAATGGGTTTTAAACCAACAAAGGACAGCTAGAAGAACATAAAGGGAAAGTTTATAAAGATTGATGTTGATCCTGCGTTTGTGTAAGGGACCTCCTCATTTCGGGGCTTATTATTTCGACGTCCCAAGCTCGTTGACGTCCCGTTCCTTTTATCTTATTAACATACACATGCAAAAAACGTGTACAAACAAACTCCCAGACAACACAACAAACAAGCAGCCAGGAAAACACCATACAGAACACACTACTTCTATACTACCTCAGTACATTTACAAGCCCATTTTTGTACAGGCACTTCTTGTTTACATAATTTTTCTATCGAAATTTGTAAACCGGGGAATTCCTATCTCCTCTAGCAAGGCTACAACTCCAAAAATGGTTCACCATGATGAAAAGGAGATGAGACGTCCATACCTACAATTCTAAAAGACAGCAAAGTGAGTTGAAGACTTAGCAAGCAAAATCACTAATCCCGAGTTAAGAGGACGTCTCGTCGTTGAACTCAGCATGCGAACATCATTCGCACCACTACATCAATGGTAGATTGATAGCAATAGTATTGTTGTACCTCGGCTATATGCAGGTGATCAATTCCGGCTTATCGTCAAGGCATGATTTACCTTCAGCTTGTCAATAAACTTAACAACAACACACATCAATATGCATCAAAGGTTCATTAACCATCTTATGCGTTTTTTCCATACTTTCAAGGGCTTTCAACCTTAGTTTGGGCATCTGAAATCCACTAAGCATCCCATACTTTCAGGGGCTTTCAGCTTCAAGCTGGGCATCCGAAATCCACTGGGCATCTTATACTTTTAGAGGCTTCTAGCTTCAAGCTGGGCATCCAGAATCCACCGACCAATGTCCCTAAAATTCATTGGCGACGGCTATTTCCTATATGTAACTACACAACAAGCATTCAAGCAAGTTGGATTTTTATCTATGTTTCTTAGCTAATGTAAACAAAGCTTGAAGGAGTGCTCATACAGGTGTGTGTGTGTGTGTGTGTGTGTGTGTGTGTGTGTGTGTGTGTGTGTGTGTGTGTCATGGCCTATAATATCACGGCTAAATTGATGAACTGAGCATGACATGTGACTCGTGGCTTGGGCAGGCATGCATTGACATTGGTCTGAAGTTGAGCGAGGCTTGAATCGACATGCCTCAATGCCGATCCAATGCCAAGCGAGGCCTGAACCATCATGCCTCAATGCCGAATCCCATAACTGATCAGGACTTGTTTGTGACCCGGGGCGTGCTCATCCTCATGAATCCAAGACATGAGCAAACCATACAAAAGCATTCCTCATCATACACCCGACAAAGTACAGGTGAGCACACGTCCAAATTCAACAACACAGCATATCGCCCCTAGCTAACGATTAATAATTTCACTTACAATTTGACGGAGTGGTGGCAAATGGCTGAGTGGTTGTCGAACAGTGAAGGCGAACGGCAAGCAAAGCCGAGAATGAGAAAAGGGCCCAAGAGGAAAGGAGAAGAAGAAGTGAACCAAGGGTGGTGAGAATGAAGGGAGTGGTGCCTTATTTATAGGCCTTTCCCTCATTAAATGTCCTAACAAGTGGTCCAATGAGCTTTCTTAGAGTGGCTTCGCTATCTTAGTTATGTGGCGCTCTAAGGTCTTAGGAAATGATTAAGGATCCTTGGTGTGTTTTTCTTATTGGTCCACTTGGTTAATGAGTCACCATTAATGATGAGTTAGCCTAACTTGTTCTTCAAGCCAAATCTTTTTGCCATCATTACCATATCTTACCTTGCCACCTAAGTAGACAACTCACACCTTTATTAAATGCTCAAGATATAGTCACGATGAAGTTTGGATTTTTTCACATGTTTCTTGTCTAACTTGCTCTCCAAGCCAAACCTCTTGACAAGGATTACCAAATCTCTTCTTGGTCATCTAAGAAGGTGATTCATTCTTTTCATTAAATACCCACATTGATTGCCTAATGTAACTTGCCACCTAATTCCTTGTCACCCAAGTTCCTTGCCACCTAATTTGCTGTCTAATTCCTTGTTAGCCAAGTTCCTTGCCACCTAAGTTGGTAAGTCATCATACTCATTTAATGACTAACATCCAAGGAACATTATATGAGCATGAGAGAGAAGCTGATGCAAGTGCCTATCGTGCCGCGCTTTTTTTGGGTTTTCGAGATTTGCACGGTAAGGAGGTATTTCCGTGCAAGAGTCTCTCTCAGATCATACCTCACGTGACAGTGGATGATAATTTCCTATTTAGTCTAAGTTCTCGACTTTAGAGTCGCTACTAGTCATTGCTAGTAAGTTGACTAGAAACCTAATTGGGTTATGAGAGAAATACCACTATTCTACGAATAAGAGATTCTGAATACGGGGACTTGATTACGCTAATGATCCCAAATCGAGATCCTTAATGCCCTTTCGGTACCTAAGAACGATATGTACCTAACGTGTCACACAAGTTTCCGAGGCATATTCACTAATCCTATCCATTCTAATTGTGGGGAGATTAATCAAGAATTAAATTCACAATCAATATTAATCAAACCAAACGATCCTAAATTGTCTCTAAAAATGAAATCCAACCAGAACATCCAAACCCTAAAGAAGCCCCAAAGGCTTGTTCATTTCATGATTTGTGTCTTTTTAGGAATTTAGGATTTTTTAGGGATTATAACCCCTGAATTTGAGATTTTCTAAAAATGCCACTTTGGTACTTCCAAAAATTCAAATTTCACTTTCTAAGAATGGCCACAATGTTTTTTAAACCATTCTATGAATTTTTGAATTTTTTTTCTTTTTGGAATTGAATTTCTGAGAATCTCATTAACCGAGAATTGATTTTTATGAATTGCTAAAATTTTTTTATGGATTTTCAAATTTTCCCATTTTTGATAGATTTTTATGAATTTTTTAAAAAAATTTTCTAATTTGTATGAAATTTTCTATTTTTCTAAAATTTTCTGAATTTCTGAAAAAAAAAATTTTGATTTTTTATTTGATTTTTTTATGAATTTTCTAAATTTTCTATTTTTATTGAATTTTTTTTATTAATTTATTATTATTTTTTTAAATTTTCCTACTGGAATGGCTAACCGGATCGGCCCGATTCAACCTGATTCGATTTGGCTGAACCGGACCTCGTCAACGTTGATCATCGGTCATCTTCTCTGGCGAGAAACAGCGCCAAAACGAAGCCGTTTAATGCTTTCTTCATTGGGGCATTTGCTCGAACACCAAATGGGCATGAACTTAGTTTAGT
This sequence comes from Syzygium malaccense, assembly GCA_031216405.1. NCBI lineage: Eukaryota > Viridiplantae > Streptophyta > Magnoliopsida > Myrtales > Myrtaceae > Syzygium > Syzygium malaccense. The sequence goes on from CM062255.1 coordinate 20,458,611, forward strand.
GTTTTCAAGGCCGTGACTTTGGATTGAAATCTAACGACCTTCCGGCGATGATTTAATCATCATTTTGAGTTCTATGTCTTCTTTGTATCACCGATTATCGGCCTGACCTATTCAATTCGTTGCTGGGCCTCTGTCAGCCGGCGAGATTCAAGCCCAAAAAGCCTAAACCATTTCTGACTAAAATTTGCATTTCCAAAATTCAAACCATTATCATACCCACCCTAGCTATCTACATCACTTCTAATGACTAACAAAACATCAAACAAGGTCAAGAAGGCTAACTTGAATGGCCCTATGGCCACGGCAATGCTCCGACGAAGGTTCCTCGGGACTCCGGCGAAGTGGTTTTCATGCATTGCCGACTCGGTTTGTGCAAAATTGACACCCCAAATGCAATGAAACAACACAAATAATGATTAGAAACAAGTTTCGAACATTCAGAAGTCTAAAATCCAAAAGAAAAGCACGTGAACATCAAAGCTTATTTTTTGGAATTCTGGAAAAATCAAAACTACTAATGATTTTTACCTATTTCGTCAAGGGATCAAACGATGTTTTCACACTAATCGATCGCCTTAGAGTTCTTCTTTGACACTTAGGCTTCCAGCAGGTGGTCTTCGCTTTGTCGGAAGAGCTCTAAACATGCCGGCGGAGGCTTGTTTTCAGGCCTAGATGAATAGCTTCATCACAGGTTCACCAGATGTGGAAGATCATGATCAGAGCCGATTTGCCGACACTTTCTCATCGAAGAAAATGTCGATCACTCGGTCCTAAGGTCCTCAACACATCTCTAGCTCTCTTTTTCTCTCTTTTGTGTTCTCTGATTCACTTTCTCTCTCTCTTGCATTTCGTCAAACACTCTCTATGCACACGATCATGTTCTTCTCCTCTTTTCTTGATCAATTTTCCCGCTCAAAATTCGTTTCCACCAACTTTTAATCAGTTAGAACGATTCTTTGGCGCCAGCCGGAGATTCTCCGATTTGCCAACTTGATTTTCACATGCCAAATTGATCTTATGAAGTCGGCAAAGTCACGGGTTTGAAGATATTTTTGTGATATTCTGAAATTCGATCCACTTGGGATTTATGAAATGGATGATTTTATGGACGTGCTTATAGTTAAGTCTCGCCTGGAACTGATCACTTCTGAGAGACTAACCGTTAGGGAAAGGCTAATTAGGGATTTAAATTCGCATGACCAAAGAAACTCGATCGTGAACCGACTTTCAACCATAAAAAAATTGTCGAGGTCACATTTTGAGCCAATGTAGGCCGATCTAAGGATAGTTAGGGATCAATTCGCTGCTATCATACGAGTGGATTGCGAGTGATTTCGCTTGACCATGAGATGAATTGACGAATATCCCTAAACCTATATCAAATGATCGTGCCCGTCGAAACTAGCGATCGATCCTTACGATTACGTGACCACTGAGGTCATCACGATCCAAGTGAACTTAAATGTGGCTTGATTCAGTATTGACCATGGGTCGAATATGCGAATTTCCCCAAAGCCACCCGTTAGTTCGAGATACGCTCAAGTTACGTCATTTAAAATTAGTCGTTAATTAAAGACCAAGATTTGGCATTGAAAATTATGAAAGTCACAACAGAATAATTGCACGACTTTGTTATTGATTTAGTCAGCCTCAAATTTGTCCGGATTCTTCAAAAAATTCGAATTTTGGCAAGAAATGGAAAATGACCATTTTACCCCTAAGACTTTGTTAAGGCCAAGTATAATGTGAAAGGCGCATTTCGGTCATTTCACACCAACTTTAGAGATGAAAATTTTTGGATAATTTTCTCCTTGGAAATTTTGTGAAATTTCAATTTTGTCCCTAGATATTTTTGCAAGGATTAATCTTGGCCATCGATCTTAGGATAAGATCAAATCGTGACCATTGATTTGATAATAGATAATAGGGTAGGATGGTCATTTGGCATGGAGATTAGACACCAATTGTTGGTGTTTAGCCTATTTCTCTCATTTTCTCTCTCTTACCCCCTCATTCTCACTCTCTCGGCCATCTCTCTCTCTCCCTCTCGACCGAACCTCCTCCTCCTCCCACCATGACCATGGCCAGTCGCCCAGGCCAGTCGTCGTTGCTGCTCCCCTGTCGTGCTGGACCGCCACGGTCCAGTCGCCCTTGAAGCTACGACACTGCCTCCACTATCGCCCTATCATCTTTCTCTTTCCCATGTTTTCCTCATTGCTGAATCACACTCACCGGCCTTCATTCGGTTTTGTCCAGCCGAGAAAGGCCAGCAGATCGTCCGGCCACTGCCTGCTATTCAGCCGCTATCGTCGCTATCTGCCCCCGTGAGGCCACTAGATCGCCGCTTCCCCTTTAGCCGAGCTAACCTAGGACTTCGTGTAAGTGGCTTCCTAAACATTACTTAGGATATCGGGTATTGACGAACTTGATTAGGGGCTGAATCGGGTTAATTAGTGGCGATTTAGGGGTTAATTAGGGATGCTTAGGGGTTATGTTTGTAGGCTGATTTGGGGACCGAAATTGACTGATTTGTGGATGAGTTTGTGATGGTTTCGAGGCTGAATTGTCGCTGAATTGAGTGCTGGAAATTGTGGTTTGAAATGACGAACATATGGTCCGCTTTGGGGACTAAATGTGTCGGTTTGATGTGTGTGGTGTCGTGGCTGGTCGTGGTGATTGTTATGGCCGGAAATGGACATGGAAATGTTGAATTTATGCTCATATTAGTGGTTGTGATTATGGGTCCAACGGAGACCTTGCGTGCTCGTTGAATTGTGGGTAATTGATTAAAATGTGGCCCCGTTATATGCGTGTATGGACTTAATTGAATTGGCCAGAAGTTGGCCATGTTTGTGTGTTAATTGAGCATGAGAATTGCGTGAGGTTCGACGCGTGCATTGGCTAAATTGAATCGGTTGGTAATTTGGCATATTTGTGTGTCAATCGAGCATGTTCGTATGATGTTCGAGTGAGCGAACGAGTGAAAAATTTATGTGATATGTCGTGTGTGTGGTCATGAAAATCCCTGAGGTGTGTACGTACTGTAATGGGGGGAAATGAGCCATCTTAAGGCGTATACTTTAACGCAGGACGATGCCTGGTATTACTAGAAGACTGCCAACTTGAGGCGTGTACTATACCGTAGGTTGTGCTGTAGGTGGAGGATGTTGAGCTTGAGGCGTGTACTGTAACGCGGGCTAAGAAGTGTTGTGAAAATGAGATGGTCGTGTATGGACCGTGAATTGAAAGTGGACCTGAGGGATGTACTGTAATGCGGATCGCTGGCAAGTCGAATAAAAATAGTGTGGTGAGGCATGAACGAGTGTGTGAAATGTGGAATTGGAAATGCCATATGTTCGACTTGTGTTTCGGGCATGAAATTAATTTGCAATGTGCATGTGGTTGGAATTTGTGTAATTGTGACTAACGTGCAGATTGTATGCATTAAAAGCCCAAGTAAGTGCAATTGTGTGCATGTGATGTGCTTATTGAGTGTTATTGTGTTTGGACTTGTCTAAAGGTACGTGTTAGCCTAGGTGAGGTTTAGGGTATTTACTTGCTGAGATGTGTCTCATGATTGTTTAACTAAACCATTTCAGAACCCTAGCCTGAACCATGAATCTTCCACCGCCGCCACCTCAGCATTTCGGTATATCAATGCAAACTGATCATAACGTGGTAGAGTATTCGATAGATAAAAATATGGCCTAGATCAAGCATAGTACCGTAGTTTGGATAGACATAGGGCAACCCCTTTGGTAGGCCCACACCTATACCGCCTAGTGTTTCCGAGACGGCATGGATGAGTTTGGTCTTATTAGAGGCTTTGATGTCCATTTTGACGGAGTAGAGGATTAGGATCCGTTGGCCATATCCCTTTCCGATGGTGAGATGATTAGCCTAGATACTAGTCTCGCACAATCAGGACATCAGCATATACCTATAGCACCCGAACCTTCAATGGCTAAACCTAATCTGGAATCGGAGGAATTACAAGCCAGATTCGATTCGACGGAACTGGACTTAGGTGCAGTGCCAAAGGAAGAGCTCGAAAAAGAGCCTGAAGAGGACCCAGGAGAGGAACTAGAGGAAGAGCCTAAGGAGGAACCAGAAGGAGATCCAGAGATAGAACCAGAGGATAAGCCAAAGGAAGTGCTGGATGAGGAGGCTAAAGAAGTAGAGCGAATTAAGGTTCCGTTATAATCGGGTGATGAAGATAACCCAATTGATATCAAGATAAACTCTAAGTCCTCAGAGGAGCCAGTGGTTCAAGGGGAATTAGACTTGGGTTCGGGGGAGTCTGACTCGGAGTGGATGCCATCCAGGGGGCGTAAGGGCTAGTTTAGGGGTAAAGTGAACCTTTTGAAGTGTCTCATTTTTTGAGTTAGGATATACCCAAGCTACTGATCCTTTTTGACGTCGGTGGTGTAAACTCTAACAAATCGGTGTGCATGTATGTTATGTGGATTGTAAGTAGCGTATTGTATAAGTTTGAATTGGTAATGAATGTACATTCTCCCTTCTACCCCTAGTTAAATATTGTCTGGGTGTTTGTTGCTTTCGGTAGTGCTCTATCTCTAATGAGTGGGGATGGGGATATCCTGGGACATCGCATTAATCAACCAAAGATGTATGTTGTGAGCTCGATAGGGTTTAAGGCGTGACATCCCGCGGTGATTTGGTATCAGAGCAAGGTTAGCTCGATTCAAGCTGGTCAAAGCCTAGAGTGATAAGGAGCAACGACTTTTGGGGTAGTTCACTAGGGAGACCTTAGCGAGTCATAGGTGTGGAATGAGCTACGTGTGCCTCCAGACTGTTTGTTGTGATTGCTGAGTAAATTGAGTGTTATAACGATTGGAATGCAGGTGCGTCTGGACCTGAGGTAAGTGCACGGACCTTATTGATTGTGGCATTATGCTGTTGTGATTACTTACCTGCTGAGTGAATTATTGTGTTAATTCGCTGCCTAGGACTAGACCGGTATAGTTGGCCTAGGTCTATAATTCCTGAGTAAAATTATTATAGGTAGGTGAGTGATAGAAATCGTGAGGATGAGTTTAAGAGGTAGAGGAACAGGGGGTCCATCCAGTTCACGAGCTCAACCTGTAGGAGATCCGAGAATGGATGTGATCATGAGGACCCTAGAAGAGATTGGTAATATGATAGGAAGGCAGGCTCAGGAACGAGCTGCCATTATTGCCCAAGCTGCCAAGGCCGCTGTGGCCGCTGCCGCCAATAATAATAATGGGAATCAAGGACAAGGGCAAGTGAATGTGAATAGGCAGATGCATCAACTAGTTGAGCAGTTTTTAAAATTAAAGCTCTCTAAGTTTGATGGTAAGGGCAACCTTGAGGTTGCATCGCTTTGCGTATAGGAGTTAGAAAAGGTCTTTAAGGTATTAGGGTGCACCGAGGAAGAGAAAGTGACTTGGCAGTGTACCAACTCCAAAGCAATGTAAGTGATTGGTGGAAAGCTACCAGGGGAAGGGTGTTCCCTGCTGGTGCCGCCCAGACCTGGGCGATGTTTATGGAAGTTTTCAACGGTAAGTATTTTTTTGAGAGTGCCCGAGAATAGAAGTTAGCCGAGTTTATGAGGCTTCGTCAGGGGCAGAGGACAGTGGATCAGTATGAGGCTGAATTCGCTCGATTATCTAAGTTTGCCCTAAGGATGGTAAAGGATTTGTTGGATAGGGCTCGGAGGTTCCGAGACGGTTTGAAGTCGGACCTTTATAGCCAAATGATTTCACTGAATTTGAGGGATTATAACAAGATCTATGATCGGGCCCAAGCGATCGAACGTGACTTGGCAGATAGGGTTGCTGCTTCTGGGTCAAGATTTACATCGGGTAGGGACAATCGCCACTTTGGGAAGAGGCCAATGGCGAGTAATCGACGTTTTGTCCCTCCTGCTAGGAGGATCGTTTCCAGAATGGTCCATATCGAGTGTGTGAGAAAAGACATGGAAATGGACCTTGTCCGAACAGGGGCGGAGCATGTTTCGGATGTGGCAGGTTTGGCCATCAGATAAGGACTTGCCCCAACCTCAGGCATAATAGGTCGCAGTGTTACCGCCACCCCGGAACGGGAACCAAATTGGAGCTGCCCCGCCGGTTAATCAGAATAGGCCACCGACCTAAGGATAGGTGTACGCCATGGCCAGGAGAGAGATTGAGGACGCGCCATGGGTGGTCATAGGTACGGTCTCTCTCTGTGATCATGCTGTGCATGCTTTGTTTGACCCTAGGGCGACACTTTCGTTTATATCAGAACAGTTTGTTAAATTGACTGGTCTAGAGCCATAATTGCTTGATGATGTGTTGTATGTTACCACTCCATTGAATGATAAGGTGCTAGTCTCGTTAAGGTACCCAGATTGTAAGAATGTGATTGGTAATAGAGAGGAAAAGATAGATCTAGCGATTTTAGCCATGTATGGCTTCGATGTGATCGTAGGTATGGATTGGTTAATTAAGCAGAGGGCTGTTATGGATTGTAGTAGTAGGGTGATCCAATTTAATCCGATTGGACATTCGAAATTCAAATTTGTAGGAAATCGAGAGGGAAACTCGATCCCTTGGATTTCATCTCTGGAAATGACTAAGTTGTTGAACGAAGGGTGACATGGATTTCTAGCGGCTATGCTTGATTCAATGGCTGAGGAGCCGAGGCTAGAGGACATAGCTGCGGTGCACGATTTTTCTGATCTCTTTCCTCAAGAATTGCCGGGATTGCCACCAAAAAGAGAAGTAGAGTTTGTAATCGAGTTAGCCTCTAGGACTGAGCCAATCTCGAAGGCACCTTATAGAATGTCGTTGTCAGAGTTAAAAGAGTTAAAGGTGCAAATGCAAGAGTTATTGGACAAAGGTTTCATTCGTCCAAGTGTGTCTCCATGGAAAGCGTCGGTCTTATTTGTGAGGAAGAAGGATGGGTCATTAAGGCTATGTATTGATTACCGACAGTTAAATCAAGTGACAAATAAGAATAAATATCTCTTGCCAAGAATAGATAATTTGTTTGATCAGTTACGAGGGACTTCGATATTTTCTAAGATTGATTTGAGGATAGGATATTATCAGTTGAAGATTAAGAAGGATTACATACCGAAAACGGCATTTAGGACGAGATATGGACACTATGAATTTACGATAATGTCGTCCGGATTGACAAACGACCCTGCTACCTTTATGGACTTAATGAATGGGGTGTTTAAGGAGTTCTTGGATCAGTTTGTTATAGTATTTATAGACGATATATTGGTGTACTCAAAGAGCTCGGAAGAGAACGGGTTCCATTTGAGTAAAGTTTTACAGACCTTAAGGGAACACGCACTTTATGCCAAGTTTAGTAAGTGCGAGTTATGGCTCAATCGAGTAGCATTTCTTGGACACATGATCTCTAGGGAAGGAATCTCAGTAGATCTAAAAAAGATTGAGGTTGTAATAAAGTGGCCGAGACCAACGACGGTAACAAAGGTCCGACGCTTTTTAGGTTTGGCATGATATTACCGACGGTTCGTGGAAGGATTCTCGGCAATAGCAATACCTTTGACACATTTGTTGAAAAAGGAAACCAGGTTTGATTGGACCGACAAATATGAAAAGAGTTTTCAAGAACTAAAGTATAGATTGACCACAGCGCTGGTATTGACTATTCCATCGGGACCAGGAGGATATGAAATTTATAGTGATGCGTCATTGAAAGGACTGGGGTGTGTACTCATGCAAAATGGACGAGTAGTAGCCTACGCATCAAGATAGTTGAGACCGCATGAGTTAAACTACCTGACGCATGATTTGGAATTAGTTGCAATAGTATTTGCCCTTAAAATTTGGCGACATTACTTGTGCGAAGAGAAATTCCAAATATATACAAACCATCAGAGTCTAAAATATTTGTTTTCTCAAAAGGAGCTTAATATGAGACAACGTCGTTGGATGGAATTGCTTAAGGACTACGATTGTGATATTTTATATCACCCCGGAAAGTCCAATCGGGTAGCCGATGTATTGAGTTGGAAGTCAAGCATTGCACACTTGATGGTTAAGGAATGGACTTTGTTAGAAAGAGTACGAGACTCGGAGTTTAAGCTCGAAGTAAGTCAAGTTTCAAGCTTGATTGCCCCTTTAAGAATCGAACCATAAATCTAGACTAAGATTAAGACTTTACGGTCTACATATCAAGAAATTCAAAAGATTCTAGAAATGAATGCTTCTAAGAGAAAGCCGGACTTCCAAGTATCTGAGGATGGGATCTTGAAGTTCCGTGGACGGTTGTGTATGCCTGACGATGCGGAACTTAAGGAAGAAATCTTGTCAGAAGTACATCGTAGTAATTATAGTATCCATTCGAGGAGTACAAAAATGAATCAGAATTTGAGACGATACTATTGGTGGAATGGCATGAAGGTGGACATAGCTAAGGACATGGCTAAGTGTCTGACGTTCCAATAAGTGAAAGCGGAACATTGTAAGCCCGGAGGGTTATTGCGACCTTTAAAAATCCCAAAGTGAAAATGGGAACATATTACTATAGATTTTGTAATGGAACTACCAAGGAGCCAAAGAGGCCATGATTCTATTTGGGTTATTGTCGATAAATTGACAAAGTCAGCGCACTTCTTGGCCATACGAAAGGACTTTGCATTGGATTGGTATGCTGAGTTGTACGTACAATAGATAGTTCGTTTGCATCGGGTACCAATGACAATTACTTCGGATCGTGATCATAGGTTTATCGCCAACTTTTGAAAAAGTCTGCAGACGGCATTAGGATCAAAACTGCAGTTTAGTACAACTTACCATCCGCAAACGGATGGCCAATCTAAGAGGACGACTCAGACTCTAGAGGATATGCTTCGGGTATGTGTGCTAGATTTTCAAGGCAAGTGGGAAGAACAATTGCCCTTAGCGGAATTTGCGTACAATAATAGTTTTCAGTAGAGTATCGAGATGGCGCCATTTGAAGTGCTATATGATAGAGCATGTAGAACACCCGTGTGTTGGGACGAAGTGGGAGAAAGGAGTATAACTGGGCTAGAATTAGTTCAATAGTCAGTTGAGTCGGTTAAGATAATTCATGAAAGGCTAAAAACAGCTCAAAGCCGTCAAAAGAGTTATGCAGACAGAAGGCAAAGACCTTTGGAATTTCAACTAGGGGATCACGTATTCCTTAAGGTATCGTCCATGAGAGGATTATCCCAATTTGGTAAGAAAAGGAAGTTGAGTCCGAAGTGCGTGGGATCCTTTGAGATTTTGGAAAGGATTGGAGACTTAGCTTATTGCCTTGCTTTACCGCCAAATTTGACGCAAGTGCATAATGTATTCTACGTGTCGATGCCGAGAAAATATGAACCAAACCCAACTCACATGTTAAACTACAAAGAGATAAAATTTGACGACAGGGTGTTGTATGTCAAAAGGCCAATAAGGATCGAAGATCAGAGAGAACGAGTTTTAAGGAACAAGACGATCCCGATGGTCAAGGTTGTTTGGGAACATCACGGGACAAAAGGCGCGACTTGGGAAAGTGAGGAGTTAATGCAACGTCCATACCCCCACTCGTTTGAGTAGTAGGTTGAATTGTAAATTTCGAGGACGAAATTTTTATAAGGGAGAAGAGCTATGACATTCTGAAATTCGACCCACTTGGGATTTATGAAATGGATGATTTTATAGACGTGCTTGTAGTTAGGTCTCGCCTGGAATTGATCACTCCTGAGATACTAACAGTTAGGGAAAGGCTAATTAAGGATTTAAATTTGCACGACCAAAGAAATTCGATCGTGAGTCGACTTTCGACCATAAAAAAATTGTTGAGGTCTCATTTTAAGCCAATGTTGGCCGATCCAAGGATAGTTAGGGATCAATTCACTGCTGTCATGTGAGTGGATCGCGAGTGATTTCGCTTGACCATAAGATGAATTAACGAATAATCCTAAACCTATATCAAACGATCGTACCTATCGAAACAAGCGATCGATCCTCACGATTACGTGACAACCGAGATCGTCACAATCCGAGTGAACTTAAACGTGGCTTAATTCAGTATCGACCACAGGTAGAATATGCGAATTTCCTGAAAGCCACCCGTCAGTTCGAGATACGCTCAAGTTACGTCATTTAAAATTAGTCATTAATTACATATCAAGATTGGGCATTGGAAATTATGAAAGTCACGACAGGATAAATGGACGACGTTGTTATTGGCTTAGTCAGCCTTAGATTTGTCATGATTCTTAAGAAAATTCGAATTTCGGCAAGAAATAGAAAATGACCGTTTTACCCCTAAGACTTTGTTAAGGCCAAGTATAATGTGAGAGGGGCATTTTGGGCATTTCGCACCAACTTTAGAGATGAAAATTTTTGGACAATTTTGCCCTTGAAAATTTTGTGAAATTCCAATTTTACCCCTGGATATTTTTGGCAAGGATTAATCTTAGTCGTCGATCTTAGGATAAGATCAAATCGTGACCGTTGATTTGATAATAGAGAAGAGGGTAGGATGGTCATTTGGCATGGATATTAGACACCAATTATTGGTGTTTAACCTATTTCTCTCATTTTCTCTCTCCTAACCCCTCATTCTCACTCTCTCGACCATCTTTCTCTCTCTCCCCCTCCCGGCCGAACCTCCTCCTCCACCCATCATGACTGTGGCTAGCCGCCCAGGCTAGCCGTCACCGCCGCTCCCTCGCCGTGCTGGACCGCCACCATCCAATCGCCCTTGAAGCCACGACACTACCTCCACTATCGCCCCGTCGTCTTTCTCTCTCCCATGTTTTCCCCATCACCAAATCACCCTCACCAGCCTTCATTCGGTTCTGTCCAATCGAGAAAGGCTAGTAGATCGTCCGGCCACTGCCCGCCGTTCAATCGCTACCGTCGCCATCCGCCCCCGTGAGGCCACCGGATCGCCGCTTCCCCTTTAGCCGAGCTAACCTAGGACTTCGTGTAAGTGGGTCCTAAACTTTACTTAGGATATCAGGTATCGACAGATTTGATTAGGGGCTGAATCGGGTTAATTAGTGGCGGTTTAGGGGTTAATTAGGGATGATTAGGGGTTATGTTTGTAGGCTGATTCGGGGACCGAAATTGACTGATTTGTGGATGAGTTTGTGATGGTTTCGAGGCTGAATTGTCGCTGAATTGAGTGCTGGAAATTGTGGTTTGAAATGACAAACATATGGTCCGCTTTGGGGACTAAATGTGTCGATTTGATGTGTGTGGTGTCGTGGCTGGTTGTGGTGATTGTTATGGCTGGAAATGGACATGGAAATATTGAATTTATGCTCATATTAGTGGTTGTGATTGTGGGTCCAATGGAGACCTTGCGTGCTCATTGAATTGTGGGTAATTGATTAAAATGTGGCCCCGTTATATGCGTGTATGGGCTTAATTGAATTGGCTAGAAATTGGCCATGTTTGTGTGTTAATTGAGCATGTGAATTGCGTGAGGTTCGACGCGTGCATTGGCTAAATTGAATCGGTTGGTAATTTGGCATATTTGTGTGTCAATCGAGCATGTTCGTATGATGTTCGAGTGAGCGAACGAATGAAAAATTTATATGATATGTCGTGCGTGTGGTCATGAAAATCCCTGAGGTGTGTACTATAACGCGGGGAAATGAGCCGTCCTGAGGCGTGTACTTTAACGCTGGACGATGCCTGGTATTACTAGAAGATTGCCAAATGTGCTCGATAGGATTCGAGGCGTGACATTTTTCTGGGTTATTGTGCAATAGGAGAACCAGGCGAAGGGGATGACTAACCCGGGTTAGGTCGAGTCGACCCGGGCAACCTCGTAAGTCCAGTCTTGACTAAAAATTCAAATTAACCCCAATTTCGATCGAATTTTCAAAATTAAATCCCAAAATTGAATTCGATGCCTTAATGACCTGATTAGGCAAAATTAGTGTCAAAATTGAATCACCCATATCTGATTAGCCCTAGAAATGATGGTCTCATGATTCGACAATTTCAAATTGGACACAATTCCTAATTTGGGCTCAAAATTCCTAATTTTCAATTGAATTTTCGAATTTTCTGATTTCTTTGTTGACTTGTTCAACCATTATGTAATTCGAGATCCTAGAATCATTTGTTGTGGAGACACTATGACTTATAAATGACTGAAAAATATCTAATTGCATTTGTGGTTTAATTCGGGTTTGATTTTGCCCAATTTTGGGAGAAACACATGCCTGATTGAGATTTTCTAAAATTGATGATGCATTGATGAAATTGGATTTAAAAGAAGACTAAGGACTATTTTTATGGAATTTTCTGATTCCAGTTGCTATTTTTCTTGATTTTCTCACTCATTTTGACTAAATGAAATTAAAGAAAAATTCAGGAAAGTACTAAAAAAATAATTTTTGGTTTAGAAATAGGTTTCTAGGCTTAGCCAAGATTCCTAATCCTAATTTTGAGATTTTTGAAAATATGAAAAAAATGAGCTAAAAATCATATGCTAATAGTGCCTCCGTCATCGGGCAAGAGTTTCTCGTGTTCATCCACGATTGACCGTGTCAACCAAACTGAGGTTCGTAGCCAAATCACCATCGGATGAGGCGAGTCATAGCCAAACTTGCCTAGGTTGGCCAAGTCGATGGCCCGCTGAGTGGGCTCCATGGTCGGCACTGGTCGGTTGGACTAATCGGGCGCATGGCCCATGCCTAACCTGGCTCGTGGCCTTACAATAGGGTCCATGGGCTAGCCGGGCATGTGGCCGGCGCCTGTGATGGTTTTTGGCCTAATGGAAGGGTCTAAGTTTCTTCACCATTTCTCTCGCATACTTTTCTTGATAAATTTAGGTGTTAGCTTTGGTTTGCTTCAATTGGAGACCAAGAAAGAAATTGAGCTCTCATAACATGTTCATTACAAACTCGATTTTCAAAATATCAGCAAGTTCCTTGCATAATCACTCATTAGTAAATCTAAATATTATGCCATCAACATACATTTGAATAATTAACATATCATTACCTTCTCTTTTGATAAAAAGAATTGTGTCCACTTTATCTTTCTCAAAATTATGTTCGATAAGAAATGTGGTCAATCTTTCATTTCATACTCCTGGTACTTGTTTGAGTCCATAGAATGCCTTTTTTAGTTAGTAGACATCATTGGTCCTGTTCAAGTCTTCAAATCCTAGGGGTTATTCTATAAACACTGCTTCCTTGATATAACCATTTAGAAACGCACTCTTGACATTTTCCTTACCAAAAAAAAAACGCACTCTTGACATTTATTGATTCCTCCAATACCTTTGATGTTATATTGAACACATAGTAAATTTTATTGGAGGTTAAGTAAACAAGAAAAGTACCTTCATTTGCTCTTGTATCAAACTCCCAATGTTGTCATTCACGTTCTTGAGAATATAATATTTGCATCCAAATACGTGGAAATAAGAAATGATAGTCTTTCTTCCTTTGAAGATTTCGTAGGGAGCTTTCTCCGGCAATGGTCTCAGCAATACCCTATTCATAGTGTAGCAAGCATTGGCAATTGTTTCTGCGGAAAAATAGGTGAGAATCCTGCTTTCTGTCATCACAGTCCTTGCCATTTCTTGAAGTGAACAATTTCTTCTTTAAACAACACCATTAATTGAGGAGTGCAAGCTGTAGAGATATTGTGATCCAAACCATTTTCATTACAATATTCTACCAAGCTGTGATTCTCAAACTCTCCTCCATGGTCGACTATGATTGATGTGATGTTGTATCCTTACTTGTTTCAAACTTACCGTGCCGATTTCGCAAAGAATGGAATGCTTCATGCTTGTGAAATATAAACATTACCCATGTAAACCTTGAGTAATCATCAACAATCATCAAACAACATCTTCTTCCTCCGAGGCTCATTATTCTCGCTGGTCCAAATAAATCCATATGTAATAGCTGCAACAATTAGTTAGTCGCAATGTAGTTTATTTGCTTGAATGAACTTCTAACATGTTTTCCTAAGCATGCATTACAGTGATCAAACTTTCCATAGTTGATTTTTGGTAAGCCAAGAACAAGTCCCTTGAGGATATCTTAGAAATCTGCTTCATTTTGATGTGACCTAATTTCTTGTGCTATGGATCACATTCATCTTTTATGGAAACCAGGCATTGAGCATCATCAACATTTACATCAAGTAAATATATATTGCCATACCTTTTTCCAGTAAAGGATTGTGACCTATCTTGACTTGTGCTGACATATTTACCTTCTTCAAAGTTGGATTTTGTAACCTTTGTCGCATAATTGGCTAATACTTACCAGATTGTGGTTTAGCCCTTCCACCAGTGAAACATCTTTAAATGATCAGATTTCCAAACCTGATATTTCATTTGTCAATTATTATGACTTTGTCCTTTACTACGAAAGTAATAGTACGTCCATCGACCGAGGTGAGATTTACAAACTTGGTGTTGTCTCTAGTCATATATCATGAACAACCATAGTCTAGATGCCATCCATAATTCTTCAAGATTACTTGCAATGAAAAGATTCTTATATTTTCTTTGGTACCTAGATAAGTTTGAGTCCCTTTTTGTTAGACTTTGTGTAACATCCTGAATTTTGACATGTTATCGGGACCAATAAAGTGTACATTAATTCTCGTTTGATTTTAGTAAGTCTCGCCCGGACTTGATCAATCACGAGATACTAACCAAATGGGAAATGCTAAATAGGAACAGGTACGTGGACCGATGACCCGATCGCGATTGAGCGCCAATTTCGACGAACGTCAAGGGAATATTTTGAACCAATATGGGCCAATCTTAGGAGAATGACGGATTTATATAGTCAGTAAATCACGATCGGATCGCGGGTGATTCCGCACCACCGAAAGTACGCCTGACCAGTGAATCCCGATTTTAATCCAAATGATTGCGACCCCCGGTGCTAGTGATAATTCCTCTCGTTCTCTCGAAATTCGAGGCCATCATGACTCGGACAATCCTAGGTCGATACGCGTAACACCTAAACAGCCGCCCGTTAGTGACAGATCCTAAGACTCCAAACGAGTTATTTTGATCGCGATATTGGACTCGAACTTCGATATCAAAATTTCAAGGGTAATTACGACTATTTTACAAGACGGACGTTATTTTATAGTGGCCAATTAAGTTTGGGACAAGAGCGGCTGAAAATAGAAATTTCGACAGAAATTGGGGAAAACTACGATTTTGCCCTTGGGGACCTCGATGCTCGTTTCCGAGGCCAAACGAAATTATTTTTCGGAATCGATGCCATTTTGGGGCAACCATGCACGTCTGGAGTGCATACGGTCAAAAATTGGAATTTCGACCCCGGAACGAAAAATTACGGTTTTAACCCTCGAGACTTTTAGACCGGTTTTCGAGGGCTTAAAGGACGAATTTTAAGGATCCGACACCGGATTATGTCTACCATGAATATATAGGACCGGTATGGACAAAAATTGGAATTTCGATTCGGGATCGAAAAATTACGAAAATGCCCCTAGGCCAATTTTAATTAATTCCGAAAATTGAATTTAATTTTGGGATTAACCAAGGTGAGTTAAGGCTAAACCAGGTCTGGTCAGCTTGGGTTAAGGACATTTGAGCATTTTACCCCTAAATAATTGGATTAGATCAAATGTGGGCCCTTGGATTAGGGGCAAAATTGTCCAAATGGCCAAGATTGCGACACATGCCTTCCACTAACCCATCTTTGACTCATTTGACCAGACATTTCCTCTCTCTCTCGTCCATTTTCTGTTCAACCAAAGCCATTCCCCCTCTTTCCTTTACCGTATCTCTCTTTTCCCGTTTTCCCTTTCTGCAATTCCCGTTTCTGCACATCCCGGTACTGTTCATGCCGGAACAGTACCAGCCGGAGCTGTCCCCGCCAAGCCAGCACAACCAGCAACCCTTTCCGCCCAAGACCAGCCACCACAGCCCCGGTTTCAGCCTAAACAGGACAGAAACAGCAACTATTTGTCTTCGCCGGTGTCGCCGCGGACCGCCGGCTTGCACTGGAGCACCGCCGTCGATCCTTACCGTTCGTCGGTGATCGACCGCCCATTCCCATCGTCCCGAATTGTTAATAGGCGAGTATAAACCCCTAAACCCCTAATTAGTTTAATGGTGCATTTTTAGGGGTTAATTAGGCCTAATTGAGGGTTAATTAGGCTTAATGGTGTGTGGGATGTTTTGTATGGGTCATTAGGACCTAATGAGATGATTTAATGGTGGATTAAGGCCCAAAACAACCCTTGTTCTGGTACTGTTCATAAAGTACCGAAAATGTGCATATTTGTCTAAGTTTTGCACAAATTGAATTCAATGATTCAAGGCTTGGAATTAAATAATTAAGGTGTTAATTAGGCTCATTTGAGGCTTAATTAGGTGTATTTGGTGGTTGGATGTTTAGGGTAAGTGATTAGACCCTAATGAGATGGTTTAAAGGTAGTTTAGTACCTAAATGTGAATTTTTCCTGGTACTGTTCATGGGGCTCCGAAATTGTGTAAAATTGTCTAAGTGTGGCACTAATTAAGTTCAAGTACTAATGACTTGGAAGTGGACATTTTGGGGATTATTTAGGCTTATTTGAAGCTTAAGTAAGTGTATTTGGTTGTTGGGTGATTGGGGTTTGAGATTAGAGCTTAATGAGGGTGTTTAATTATGGTTTAGTGGACAAAATGTGTCCTCCCTTGGTACTGTTCATTCAGTACCGAATTTGTGAAATTTATCCAAGTTGAACATTGAATGGTTTATTGATTGAGGGCTGGAAATTTAGTCATGTTATGGATTGATTGGGACTTGTTTAAAGCCTATTAAGTGGCCCGTGTTGATAAGAACAACTATTGAGATGGATTTGCCCAAGGCGGGCCTTTAGCGCATTGAATTACCTTGGAATGAATGCGCGAATGAATGTGGGATTTGTTGAACCAAAGTCGAATTATATTGAATGTGCCAAGGATGCATTGAGTTCGTTGACTTGATGATGCCGAGGGTGCGTTAGATTCATGGGCTTGGTAAATAATAGAATTCGGCATGTTGGTTTGAGTGTTGGCATGAATTCCCGAGTGTATCAATTGTATGCCAGGTTGTGGTTGAATTGAAATTAAGTGTAATGATGTACATGCCCGAGCTTTGTTCAAACTGCTGGCCTTCGGGTCGGGCCTACGGGTCGATTTATTAATGTTGGCCTACGGGTCGATTTATTAATGTTGGCCTTCGGGTCGGGCCTACGGGTCGATTTATCAAACTGTTGGCCTTCGGGTCGGGCCTACGGGTCGTTTTATCAACTGTGGCGTTCGGGTCGGGCCTACGGGTCGTTATATTCAACTGTGGGCCTTCGGGTCGTTATAATTGCACTTGACTGATATTGATATCAAATGCCTAACCTACAGGGCTGAAATAATATTTTGGGCTATGAGCTCGAAGAGAAAAATTAATGTGGTTTTACTGGTTCATTGTTTGATGTGTTTTATTTACCCTTCTGGAGGTGCACATTAGCCTAGTTTAGGATTAGTGGTTTATACTTGCTGAGTTTTTCTCACGGTTGTGGTAAAATCGACTTTTTAGATCCCCGGCCATGAATTTCGACGATGCACCGTTACGCTTTGGGATTCCCCACCATATAGAGCGTACGCTGACCGTGCACCCCGTGGGGAACGGGGAAGAGTACTATAGACACTATACTTTAGTATGGGCAGACGTAGGCTTACCTCACTTTGAGACTCACGAGTACCTAGCCTGGTGTTTCCGGGATCGTTTTGGAGACGAGTTCGGTCCCATCAGGTCCGCCGATGTCCCGTTTGTGGGAGAAGATCAGCTAGATATTCAGTGTCCAGACGGTGATGTAGTAGATGTTGATATGGATGGCAATCCTGACTTTGAGGATGAGTACGAGATTGTGAAAGAGAAGGAAGAGCACGAGGAGATTGGTTGATTAGCCTTTGAGCCGGAGGTAGTCGATCCAACTCCAAAGCAGGCAGACACTGAAGCCCCTGAGCCTATGGACATAGACGAGTACGAGGAGCAGGACCCTGAGCCAGAGACAGAGTCGGAGGCCATGAGTTCTGAGGAGGGCCTAGAGCAATCCGAGAGTTCTTCGGAGTTGTCGGGTTCTGATCTCAACTGGGTACCGTAGGTTAGATATCAGTATAGGAGTGAGGGCCGACACTTTTTGACTGTAGCCCTCCGGTAGTTAGTTTGATATCCCTAGGTCACCGATCCCTTTTTGTACTTGTGGCCCTTTTTGTTGTATCTCCTATTTATAAATGGATATTGTATATAAGTCTCGTAATGAATGTATATATTATTTTAATAGCTTGTATTTTGTTATCTTGTGCTATTCATGGTTACTTTTAAATTGTCTGGGTATATATATATCTATTATATATACGTTGTTTTCGCATGTGGCGTATTTTCTCTGACAAAGGGTTTTCGGGTCGGTGACGTAACCTGGGAGCGTCGCACCACATTTCGACCTAGTAGCGGATGTTCAAGCTTCGTAGGGTACGGGGCGTGACATCCCAGTCTGAATTGGTATCAGAGCAAGGACAGCTCGGTCCAATCTAATTGAACCCTGGAGTGATAAGGAGTAATGACTATGGGTAGCCATAAGTTGACCTAGTGTGCTAAGTGTACCTCCAGATTACTTGTGTTTGAATGTTGTGGTGATTGTTTGAGCCAGTATTATGTAGGTGCGGTGGGACCTAAGGTAAGTGCGCAAGTCCTTGGGTGAAAATTATGTGCCGTTGTGCTAGCCGCATGCTGAGTGTTTGATTGCTTTTGTGTTGATACCTGCCTAGAACTTAGACCGGTTAATTGGTTTAGGTCTCTAATTCCTGGATGGAATTATATCAGGTAGTTAAGCACCCAGATTTAAAGAATGAGCAGTAAAGGAAGGGGTGTAGGAAGAGTTCCAAGAAGGGGCACAGGAAGAGGAACCAGGGATGGAGGTCGTGCTCGAGTTAGAGCGGTAGGAAACCCTGGAGTCAATGCTAGAGCTGCAGTAGCCCCAGAATGGAACAAGTGATCGAAACCCTAAGAGAAATAGGGAATGTTATGGATAGACAGGCTCAAGAGAGAGCAACAGTCATTGCTGAGGCTGCCGAGGCTGCAGCAGCCGCTGCCATCAACAGGAATCAAGCCCAAGCCCAGCAAGCTCAAGCTCAACCAATGCTAGCAGCTAGACCAATGCACCAATTGGTAGAGCAGTTTCTTAAACTGAAACCGCCCAAGTTCACGGGCAGAGGTGACCTAGAAACCGCCCCACGTTGGGTGGAAGAGCTAGAGAAAGCATTCGACTTGTTGGGGTGTACTGAGGTAGAAAAGATTTCGTTGGCGACTTACCAGCTGCAAGATAATGCCCACAATTGGTGGAAGGCAGTTAAGGATAGAGTGTTTCCGGAAAATATGGAACAGACCTGGGCAATATTTGTCGAGCATTTCTATGGACAGTATTTCTCAGAGAGTGCTCAGGAGAAGAAGATGGCGGAGTTCATGAGACCTCATTAGGGGTCGATGACAGTAGTTCAGTACGAAGCAGAGTTCACAAGACTGTCCAGATTTGCCCCAAGGATGGTTGAGAATCCACTGGATAAGGCTCGAAGATTCCGAGATGGACTGAAACCGGATCTTCGCACCCAGATGCTTTTGCTGAATATCAGAGATTACAAGGAACTGTATGAACGGGCCCAAATCATGGAGAGAGATCAAATGGAAAGAGCAGCGGCATCGGGTTCAAGGTTTAATCAGAATCGAGACAATCGTCGTTTTGGAAAGAAACCGATGATCAACAATAGACGGTTTGTTCCACCACCGAGAAGGAATATAGGGAAACCTAGCCAGACACCAAATAGATTTGGAGCTTGTTTCCGTTGTGGGAGTTTGGGACACCAGATAAAGAATTGTCCCCAGCAACGACCTTTGGGACCCCCAGGACAACATCAGCAGTCGAGAGTTGGAAATCAGGCCGGAAATCCCCCACCGGCTATTCAGGGCAGACCACCTGCGTAAGGACGAGTATACGTAATGGCGTGAAAGGATGCCGAGGACGCGCCAAGCGTGGTCACAGGTACCATTTCTCTCTGTGATCATGCTGCCTATGCGTTATTTGATCCCGGGGCAACCCGTTCGTTTATTTCAGAACAGTTTGTTAGATTGGTTGGTCTGGAGCCTGTTTTACTTGAAAGTATGTTATGTGTGACGACCCCACTGCATGATAGGGTGTTAGTATCATTGGGGTGCTTAGACTGTAAAATTGTGATTGGGAATGTAGAGGAAAGGATTGATTTGGCTGTGTTAGCCATGTATGATTTCGATGTGATCATCGGTATGGATTGGCTGACGAAGCAAAAAGCCGTTATGGATTGCGGCAATAGGACGATCCAATTCAATTCGATTGGACATCCTAGGTTTGAATTTCAGGGAAACTGAGGAGGAACCTTGATCCCTTGGATCTCCTTAGTAGAGGCAACTGAGTTGCTCGAGGAAGGTTGTGAAGGGTATTTGGTGAATGTGAATGATCCGACAGTTAAAGGACCTAAGTTGGAAGAAATTCCTGTGGTATGCAATTTCCCCAAGGTTTTTCCTCAGGAATTGCCAGGCTTACCGCCAGAACGGGAAGTAGAGTTCGTAATAGAATTGGCCCTAGGTACTAAGCTAATTTCTAAAGCCCCATATCGGATGTCCCTATTAGAATTGAAGGAACAGAAAGTCCAGATGCAGGAATTGTTAGATAAAGGATTCATTCGTCCTAGTGCATCTCCATGGGAAGCGCCAGTCCTGTTTGTGAGGAAAAAGGACGGAACGCTGAGACTATATATAGACTATCGGCAGTTGAATCAGGTGACTATAAAGAATAAGTATCCACTGCCAAGAATTGACGACTTGTTTGATCAATTGCAAGGAGCGTCAGTGTTCTCCAAGATTGATCTACGGACCGGGTATCATCAATTAAGAATTCGGAAGGAGGATATACCCAAGACTGTATTTAGAACGAGGTATGGGCATTACGAGTTTACAGTCATGCCATTCGGTTTGACGAATGCTCCTGCAGCCTTCATGGATCTGATGAACAGAGTTTTTAAGGAATTCCTAGACCAGTTCGTCATTGTGTTCATCGACGATATTCTGGTATACTCGAAGAGTCAAGAAGAACATGAAGTGCATTTGACTGAAGTATTACGGACGTTGAGAGAGCACGTACTTTATGCGAAGTTTAGCAAATGCGAGTTCTGACTTAGCAAGGTAGCATTCCTTGGACATATCGTGTCGGGGGAAGGAATATCTGTGGATCCGACTAAGATTAAGGCAGTGCTCAAGTGGCCTAGACCGACATCAGTGACGGAAATCAGGAGTTTCTTGGGATTGGCCGGTTACTATCGACGTTTTGTAGAAGGATTCTCGTCGATAGCCATGCCACTAACGCGATTGTTGAAAAAGGGAACTAAGTTTGAATGGGATGACAAGTGCGAGCAAAGCTTTCAGGAACTTAAGCATAGACTGACAACCGCTCCAGTCTTAACTATTCCATCCGGACCTGGTGGATTTGAGGTCTACAGTGATGCTTCACTTAGAGGACTTGGTTGTGTTCTGATGCAGCATGGAAAAGTAGTTGCATATGCGTCACGTCAGTTGAGACCCCACGAGTTGAACTATCCGACGCATGACTTAGAGTTGGCTGCCATTGTTTTTGCACTTAAAATCTGGAGACATTATTTATGCGGGGAAAAGTTCCAGATTTATACGGATCACCACAGTCTCAAATACCTGTTCTTGCAGAAAGAGCTAAATATGAGACAGCGTAGGTGGATGGAACTTCTGAAAGATTATGATTGCGACATCATGTACCACCCTGAAAAGGCGAATCGAGTGGCGGAAGCGCTAAGTCGCAAATCAAGTATGGCGCACTTAATGATCAAGGAGTGGACATTATTGGAGAGACTCCGAGACTCAGAATTTAAATTTGAATTAAGCCACGTGTCGAATCTGCTGGCTACTTTGAGAATCGAGCCTGAGATTCAGACCAAGATTAAGGCACTGCAGTCCACAGATCAGGAAATTCAGAAAATCGTGGAAATGGATGCCACTACAAGGAAGCCAGATTTCCAAGTATCGGACGATGGAATCTTGAAATTTAGAGGACGATGGTGTGTACCTGATGATACTGAGCTTAAGGAAGAAATATTAAGAGAAGCTCATCGCAGCAATTACAGTATCCACCCTGGCAGCACAAAAATGTACCAAAATCTACGACAACATTATTGGTGGAATGGAATGAAGACGGACGTGGCCAGGTATGTGGCTAAGTGCTTGATATGTCAGCAGGTAAAGGCGCAACACTGTAAACTTGGAGGACTGCTGCAACCGTTGGAAATTCCCGAGTGGAAATGGGAACACATCACTATGGACTTTGTAATCGGATTACCGAGAAGTCAGAGAGAGCATGATTCCATTTGGGTTATTGTGGATCAACTTACAAAGTCAGCACACTTCTTAGCTGTACGAAAGGATTTTGAGCTAGAAAGATATGCAGAACTGTACGTGAGACAGATTGTTAGATTGCATGGAGTACCAGTGACAATTACATCGGATCGTGACCCGAGGTTTACGACAAATTTCTGGAAAAGTTTGCAGACGGCCTTGGGAACAAAGGTACAGTTCAGTACAGCTTACCATCCACAGACTGACGATCAATCAGAAAGGACGATTCAGACCCTCGAGGATATGTTGAGAGCTTGTGTACTGGATTTCCAGGGTAAATGGGAAGAACAGCTGCATTTAGTGGAGTTTGCATATAATAACAGCTATCAACAGAGTATCCAGATGGCCCCATTTGAAGCTTTATATGGCAGAGCATGTAGGACTCCAGTGTGCTGGGACAAAGTAGGTGAACGAAGCATTACGGGCCCAGAACTGATACAGCAGACAGTGGAAGCCGTCGAGATTATCCGAGAAAGGCTAAAGACAGCACAAAGTCGTTAGAAGAGCTATGCCGATCGGAGACGACGACCTTTGGAATTCCAAGTGGGAGACCACGTATTCCTTAAGGTGTCGCCTATGAAAGGGTTATCTCGATCCGGCAAGAAAGGAAAGCTAAATCCAAGGTTTATTTGACTGTTCGAGATTTTGGAAAAGATTGACGATATGGCATATAGGCTTGCCCTACCACCTAATTTGTCCCAAGTACACAATGTTTTTCACGTGTCGATGTTGAGAAAATATGAGCTAGATCCGACACATGTTCTGAGATATGAAGAAATAGATGTGGACAACATAGTGTCGTACGTGGAAAGACCAATCAAAATTGAAGATCGGAAAGATCAAATGCTGTGAAATAAGACGATCTCAATAGTCAAAGTAGTCTGGGAGCACCACGGGACAGAAGGTGCTACATGGGAAAGCAAAGAGACCATGCGACGTCAACACCCCCAGTTGTTCGAGGAACAAGTTTAGAGTATAAATTTCGAGGACGAAATTTTTGTAAGGGGGGAAGAGTTGTAACATCCTGAATTTTGACATGTTATCAGGACCAATAAAGTGTACATTAATTCTCGTTTGATTTTAGTAAGTCTCGCCCGGACTTGATCAATCACGGGATACTAACCAAATGGGAAAGGCTAAATAGGAACAGGTACGTGGATCGATGACCCGATCGCGATTGAGCGCTAATTTCGACGAACGTCAAGGGAATATTTTGAACCAATATGGGCCAATCTTAGGAGTATGACGGATTTATATAGTCAGTAAAGTACGATCGGATCGCGGGTGATTTCGCACGACCGAAAGTATGCCTGACCAGTGAATCTCGATTTTAATCCAAATGTTTACGACCCCCGGTGCTAGTGATAATTCCTCTCGTTCTCTCGAAATTCGAGGCCATCATGACTCGAACAATCCTAGGTCGATACGTGTAATACCTAAACAGCCGCCCGTTAATGAGAGATCCTAAGACTTCCAAACGAGTTATTTTGATTGCGATATTGGACTCGAACTTCGATATCAAAATTTCAAGGGTAATTACGACTATTTTACAAGATGGATGTCATTTTATAGTGGCCAATTAAGTTTGGGATAAGAACGGCTGAAAATAGAAATTTCGACAGAAATTGGGGAAAACTACGATTTTGCACTTGGGGACCTCGATGCTCGTTTTCGAGGCCAAACGAAATTATTTTTTGGAATCGATGCCATTTTGGGGTAACCATGCATGTCTGGAGTGCATACGGTCAAAAATTGGAATTTCGATCCCGGAACGAAAAATTACGGTTTTAACCCTCGAGACTTTTAGACCGGTTTTCGAGGGCTTAAAGGATGAATTTTAAGGATCCGACACTGGATTATGTCTACCATGAATATATAGGACCGGTATGGACAAAAATTGGAATTTCAGTTTCGGATTGAAAAATTACGAAAATGCCCCTAGGCCAATTTTAATTAATTCCGAAAATTGAATTTAATTTTGGGATTAACCAAGGTGAGTTAAGGCTAAACCAGGTCTGGTCAGCTTGGGTTAAGGACATTTGAGCATTTTACCCCTAAATAATTGGATTAGATCAAATGTGGGCCCTTGGATCAAGGGCAAAATGGTCCAAATGGCCAAGATTACGACACATGTCTTCCACTAATCCATCTTTGACTCATTTGACCAGACATTTCCTCTCTCTCTCGTCCATTTTCTGTTCAGCCAAAGCCATTCCCCCTCTTTCCTTTACCGTATCTCTCTTTTCCCGTTTTCCATTTCTGCAATTCCCGTTTCTGCACATCCTGGTACTGTTCACGCCGGAACAGTACCAGCCGGAGCTGTCCCCGCCAAGCCAGTACCACCAGCAACCCTTTCCGCCCAAGACCAGCCACCACAGCCCCGGTTTCAGCCTAAACAGAACAGAAACAGCAACTATTTGTCTTCGCCGGTGTCGCCACGGACCGCCGGCTTGCACTGGAGCACCGTCGATCCTTACCGTTCGTCGGTGATCGACCGCCCGTTCCCATCGACCCGAATCGTTAATAGGCGAGTATAAACCCCTAAACCCCTAATTAGTTTAATGGTGCATTTTTAGGGGTTAATTAGGCCTAATTGAGGGTTAATTAGGCTTAATTAGGTTAATGGTGTGTGAGATGTTTTGTATGGGTCATTAGGACCTAATGAGATGATTTAATGGTGGATTAAGGCCCAAAACAACCCTTGTTCTGGTACTGTTCATAAAGTATCGAAAATGTGCATATTTGTCTAAGTTTTGCACAAATTGAATTCAATGATTCAAGGCTTGGAATTAAATAATTAAGGTGTTAATTAGGCTCATTTGAGGCTTAATTAGGTGTATTTGGTGGTTGGATGTTTAGGGTAAGTGATTAGACCCTAATGAGATGGTTTAAAGGTAGTTTAGTACCTAAATGTGAATTTTTCCTGGTACTGTTCATGGGGCTCCGAAATTGTGTAAAATTGTCTAAGTGTGGCACTAATTAAGTTCAAGTACTAATGACTTGGAAGTGGACATTTTAGGGATTATTTAAGCTTATTTGAAGCTTAAGTAAGTGTATTTGGTTGTTGGGTGATTGGGGTTTGAGATTAGAGCTTAATGAGGTGTTTAATTATGGTTTAGTGGACAAAATGTGTCCTCCCCTGGTACTGTTCATTCAGTACCGAATTTGTGAAATTTATCCAAGTGAACATTGAATGGTTTATTGATTGAGGGCTGGAAATTTAGTCATGTTATGGATTGATTGGGACTTGTTTAAAGCCTATTAAGTGGCCCGTGTTGATAAGAACAACTATTGAGATGGATTTGCCCAAGACGGGCCTTTAGCGCATTGAATTACCTTGGAATGAATGCGCGAATGAATGTGGGATTTGTTGAACCAAAGTCGAATTATATTGAATGTGCCAAGGATGCATTGAGTTTGTTGACTTGATGATGCCGAGGGTGCATTAGATTCATGGGCTTGGTAAATCATATAATTCGGCATGTTGGTTTGAGTGTTGGCATGAATTCCCGAGTGTATCAATTGTATGCTAGGTTGTGGTTGAATTGAAATTAAGTGTAATGATGTACATGCCCGAGCTTTGTTCAAACTGCTGGCCTTCGGGTCAGGCCTACGGGTCGATTTATTAATGTTGGCCTTCGGGTCGGGCCTACGGGTCGATTTATCAAATTGTTGGCCTTCGGGTCGGGCCTACCGGTTGTTTTATCAACTGTGGCCTTCGGGTCGGGCCTACGGGTCGTTATATTCAACTGTGGGCCTTCGGGTCGTTATAATTGCACTTGACTGATATTGATATCAAATGCCTAATCTGCAGGGCTGAAATAATATTTTGGGCTATGAGCTCGAAGAGAAAAATTAATGTGGTTTTACTGGTTTATTGTTTGATGTGTTTTATTTACCCTTCTGGAGGTGCACATTAGCCTAGTTTAGGATTAGTGGTTTATACTTGCTGAGTTTTTCTCACGGTTGTGGTAAAATCGACTTTTCATATCCCCGGCCATGAATTTCGACGATGCACCGTTACGCTTTAGGATTCCCCACCATATAGAGCGTACGCTGACCGTGCATCCCGTGGGGAACGGGGAAGAGTACTATAGACACTATACTTTAGTATGGGTAGACGTAGGCTTACCTCACTTTGAGACTCACGAGTACCTAGCCTGGTGTTTCCGGGATCGTTTTGGAGACGAGTTCGGTCCCATCAGGTCTGCCGATGTCCCGTTTGTGGGAGAGGGTCAGCTAGATATTCAGTGTCCAGACGGTGATGTAGTAGATGTTGATATGGATGGCAATCCTGACTTTGAGGTTGAGTACGAGATTGTGGAAGAGGAGGAAGAGCACGAGGAGATTGGTGGATTAGCCTTTGAGCCGGAGGTAGTCGATCCAGCTCCAGAGCAGGCAGACGCTGAAGCCCCTGAGCCTATGGACATAGACGAGTACGAGGAGCAGGACCCTGAGCCAGAGACAGAGTCGGAGGCCATGAGTTCTGAGGAGGGCCTAGAGCAATCCGAGAGTTCTTCGAAGTCGTCGGGTTCTGATCCCGACTGGGTACCGTAGGTTAGATATCAGTATAGGAGTGAGGGCCGACACTTTTTAACTGTAGCCCTCCGGTAGTTAGTTTGATACCCCTAGGTCACCGATCCCTTTTTGTACTCGTGGCCCTTTTTGTTGTATCTCCTATTTATAAATGGATATTGTATATAAGTCTCGTAATGAATGTATATATTGTTTTAATAGCTTGTATTTTGTTATCTTCATAATTTGCGCAATTGAGGCACGAATGAGCATAATTTCTTATATCAAATCCAAATTCAAAATAAATTTTAAAGATTCACATGAATTTGAGTCAATTTGATCAATTTAGTGATCCAATGATTAAGAAGTCTAAGAGTAATTGGTCCAATTAGTGCAATTCAATTTGACCCACTTTAGACTAATATTCAATTTGATGAATTGAGGCTCAATTTGATTAATTGAACTTCAGTTTAATTTGTTAGTCTAGCTTGGCCATGCAATTACCCAAATTCAAGAACAATTGAGCTAAACAAGTTAAATTCGATCAATTTGTGCATGAATTTCAAATCGTTACAATACAATTTGATCGAATTCGATATTAATGGGGTCAATTAATCATGATAGAGATCAAGTTGTACAAAATAGGGACAAATGGAATCAAGGATTGAACTAGTTCAATCAGGCCAATTTCGGGACAAATCGGCTCAACCCGATTTGATTCAAATTAAACCGGTCTGATTGGACTGGCCATTTTCCGATCGAAAATCCAGCAATCAGTGGTCCATTCCAACCAGCCAAGGTCGGCCACATCCTTTTGAGCCCAAAAATGACAAAAATGCCCTTAATTGAAAATTATGAAAATGCCCCTAAGTGAAATGACTAAAATGCCCTTCTTTAAGGATTAAGCAAATTAATTAGGGGATAAATAAGTCAATCATAGCCATTCATTTAGAATTGATCATGTCAATCCATGATACCATGTCATCAATCCTTAGCCCTTAAAGAATATTCTTAACCATTAAGGATGCATTTTAGGCCATTGGATTAATCTAAGGGCTAAGATTCAAAGTTGAGGGGAGTATATAGTTTTTTTTTCCTTCAAAATTGGGGGGACCCTCATTTTCAGATCTGAATTCTCTCTCCTCACTCTCTCTCTCTCTCTCTCTCTCTCTCTCTCTCTCTCTCTCTCTCTCTCTCTCTCTCTCTCTCTCTCTCTCTCTCTCTCTCTCTCTCTCTCTAAGCTCACGCATCTCACTCTCTCGCTCTCTCTTGGCCGCCAGCCATCTCGCCTCCTCGCCGGCCATTTTCCGGCGAATCCCCGCCTCACCATTGTCCCCCACGATGAGACAAAGCCAGTCGCAAGATCAGCCAAGCTTGCTGGTGGCCGGAGCTCCTCATTCCGGCGAGATTTCCTCCACTGCAACATCACCGGCTTGGTCACCATTGATTCAATCAGCCGGTTCAAGCGGTTGAATCGGCCGATCGGCGTTCCCTCCGACGATCCCGAACCTCCAGCAGCATTCCTCGGCATCTTCATGTCGCTGTGGTGGCCGGCTTCTCGTTGAACAGCCACCGGATTGCGTCTCTTGAGTTGATTTTCTGTTATTAGTTCATTAGTGCGAAATCTAGTTGATTCTCACTATAGTTTGTGTAGTTATTCTCAGAGGTTTGTCGAGCTTTCCGAGACTTCTCCGTGCTATTTTTGATCTGAATATGGAGACCGAATCGCTCGATTGCATGTCGGAGCATCGTTAAACAAGGTAAGTTCACTTGGATGTTGTTCTGTAAATTCGTGTCCAGAAAAACTTGCAAGTTTGAGATGCTCATTTTAGTTCGTTAATATCGAAATCTTGCAAAGTGATGAACTAGAGAATCGTAAAACACGTCTCAAGCTTCGATTTGATATATTGCATGCTTCAATCGGACTTAGTTTGCTATGTCAAAACTCTTTCGAAAGGTAGGATCAGAATCTGGAATGTGATGTTCAAGTCTGTTCTGATGATTTCCTGATTGATGTTGTGCTGTTCTATGATTTTTCTGATTTTCAATGATCATTTTTTCAAAAAAATTTCTTCACAAAAATCGTAAAGCACATCTTAATCTATTCATCATAAAATTTTCATGAAATTCCAAGCATGTGAGAATTGCACGATCTGCAACATCATCTATGCATAAACCTGGTGACAGACTAGTTTTTGACTGACCTTTGTGTGTTCTTCGATTTTCATAAATTCATGTGTTCAAAATATGAAAACATTTTCTTCACAAAAGTTCACACTGAGATCGAGATCTTTCCAATGATACTAATTTCGTCAAAATCGGAATTCATTTGAATTTTCAAAAGGAATTTTTATGATCTAATCAGTATATGTGTTCAGATCAGATTTTCATTCCTTTGGAATCCAAAAGATGTTTTTTCCGAATTTGATAAAGTTAGAGTCCTCTTTTGCAAAAAATCAAAATTACAAAGTTGTTTATTGGGGTCTAATTATATTGACTGAAAATTTTGAGGGCCTAATAGCAATTTTTGGAGGGTCAATTTGCTGAAAACTTCATATAAGACCTTCATGGGTTAAAATTTGATTTGCAGTTGAGTCCTTTGTGAATACCGAATTTTATAAAACTTGGAGGACTTTTTAGCAAAAGCTCAAAACATGAAAGTTGTTGCACATAGAGAATCCTAACTGCCTAAAAATGTTCACATGGTTTTGATAAGGTTTGTTATTTTTCCCGCCATTATTTTGAAATCCTTAACAGAGCCGGGTCCAGTCTGTCAACGAGATTTAATTTGTCATTTTCTGGAAAATCGATGGGGATTTAGAAAAAATGGTCTGCTTGACTTTTGATCCTCATGTTATAAGCTTTCTAATGACACCTAAATCATTTCATTTGGACATCATTAGGTTAGTTAATCACATCTGAACAGAAGCAATCCGAATTAGATAATAACTGAATAAGTAGTCTCCTCATGAAGCCCACTTCCCATTGCTTGATTGGTTTCGAAATAAGGCCCATGGGCCTGAATGCATGCTTATTCCATTGTTATGCATGTGTTTGTTAGATAAATGTTAGACCCGGTATATGTTCGACGGGTAGCTCATTGTGGACATTTAGAACCCGACTTTAGGGGTTAATTGATATGAGTTGCCATTTTGTGAATGCAAATGGTAGCCCATTATCGTTGATCATTAATTAAATAATGTTAGATGATTAAGTGGGTGGCGAATTGAAATGCATGAAAAACAAAGGCCGATCCCGAGGCCCGTGCTTGATTAGTGAATTGTTTGCACCATTGTTTTTCTTTGGTTATTCTTTTGGATATCATTTGTCGTAAATGCATGTTGTAAATGTAAACGCCGACACCTGAGAGGCGGTCCACGGGAGGATAATCCAAAATTGAAAAAGAACAAGACGATTGACCGATATCCAATCCGGTCTCAATTTGTATTCACTTGACGGTGGCGATAGACCGATGTCCGATCCGGTTTCAAATTGTATTCAATTCATTCATCCCTGATCATGTATCGGGTTTTCAATTTGTGTTGTAATAAACATCCGACGAGTTGCGTGTTTTGCTTTCTCGCACTTAAAATTAGCTCATCTTTTCAATACTTTGAGTGTTTACTTGACGAAATGTCTTTCAATACAATTGATTGTTTCTTTCTTTTTCTAGACTAAGATAAGATTAGTTTAGAATCTTAAATGAAAATATAAAAACAAGATGCATGATTACCTAGTGGACCAAGACTTTGGCATGAAAATAGTAAAGAACAAATACATGAAAACTTACATAATAACCATGATAAGTTTAGCGGTACCGAAAGGGCATTAATAGAAATATTAACATAAGCTAGTCCCCGAACCCATGATCTCTGGTTTTCATAGAAACCGAAACGAAACTCCCGCATTTCGATTGGGTATTCTAGTCGACCCCTGACCTAGGCTAGTGGTGACTCCTAAAAGAGATAAAATCAATCCGCTATCATACGAGATATGGATTTAGGGAAAATCCACGTTCATGATCAATGGGCCATATGGGTAACCAAAAGATTTATACTTCAGTAAAATCATTTTTTATGATGTGCCATATGAACCGTTTCATGAACACTTATCTCTAAACCTGTCTTATCGAGTTCGACCCTTGAGGGGTAGGTCGCGACAGGCTTGGTGACTCCGCTGGGGAATAGGTTACAAACCTAAGTGGATTAAAGCCGTAATAAACTTGTTGGTTATTATCTCACTTGTCTACATTTTGTAGTGTCGACTACATGTCGAAGTCGCGTGGAAAATGAGGTTAGTCCACTAACCATGTGTTAAATGGTTTTGTAGGTGGGAGACATAAGGGGTGGAGTGAATGCAAATCCTTTGTTTTATAGGTGGCGTTTGGATGAATGTCAAATGTATGAGAT
Organism: Syzygium malaccense; assembly: GCA_031216405.1. Lineage (NCBI taxonomy): Eukaryota > Viridiplantae > Streptophyta > Magnoliopsida > Myrtales > Myrtaceae > Syzygium > Syzygium malaccense. The sequence goes on from CM062255.1 coordinate 20,489,994, forward strand.
TATGTTGAAGCGTTGTTTGCTTTAGATTTAAATGCATGTTTACTTGCTTTAGCACGACACAACGCACCCACATCCCGAAGTCTAAAACCCCAAATCGCTCTAGGGCACCTTTAGGAGGTATTAAGAGTGGAATCCACATGTGAATACATGTGGTAATCCATTTTGCAATACCGCTCATCTTGATTAGTAAGAAGTGCACCGATTGACGTTAGTAGCGGTGGGTAAACTCTTCTTATCTATTTAAGATGGGGACCTTGAACCTTTAGAACCCTACCCTTAGATGTCAAACCTCACATGTCCTCATGCGATGTGTAGATGTGTTTGCCATTTTTTTCGCAGTAAGGTTCATTGTATCGTTCTGCAATTACGCCATTTCAATTCCATGTTATATTTCTTTCTATAATACGTGGTGATTAATCTCGATGCCCCAAATTAGGGTTAGTCAAAATGGATATGTCGGAGATTCGAATCATCCCCGTACCTAGAGCTCTCATGGTCACGTGGGAAAGTCTCGAGTTAAAGCACAAGGACTATGTGGAAAAGAGGATCGGATATCATCTCGCTTTGTTATATGTCGAGCCTTGTATCGCCATGATTAAGCATTGTCTCATTTTTAGAACTCAAAGACATCCACTTTTGTGTTTGGTCGAAATGAGTTGACCCCTACAATTGAGGAATACGATATTGCCATTGGAAGAGTCGGGTCTTTTGGTCTAGTTAGTCCTCCGATAGATATAGATCCTATAACTCTTTTGAGCCAATTCTTAGGAGTTCGCATTACCCAAATCAAAAGCATTCTTAGAGGAAATTCTAATGCACTCCCTTTTACATTTTTAGAACGACATTTTTCTAACTTGCCAAAAGAAGCGAGTAATCAAATTCCTCGAGTCTTTCTGTTAGCATTCTTTGATTTTGTGGTTTTTCCATTCACCAAAAAGACCATGGATCCTTTGATAGTTCACATTGTCAATCAAGTGTGTATGTTCAAAAGATTCTCCAATATGATCTTAGGTGAGACCTTCGTATCGCTCAATAAGTTCAAACAAAACAAAAATGGTATCTTTAGAGCCCCAATAGGTTTACTCCAAATTTGGTTGGTCTCTCACCTCAAAGACTTCGGTTTGAGCTTGAAAATCATAGATGTGTCCAAAGATTGTCATCCTATCTTGTTCTTCCGAGAAAATGAAGAAATCTTTCCTTATTGGTCATTCTCAACTTGGTTTAATTTTTTCAAGAACCTTTTTCCAAATCAAATCCAATGGCATGTTCATTGACTTGGAAATCCCGAGGTGAGCCATAATAACGGATCCGACAACCCAATCCCACTTTTGGGTCTCACGGGGTCTACGTCATATTACCCTTTTAGGGTGATTCGTCAATATCGTGCACTTCAAAAGATTCCGTCATTCCTCAAGCTGGGGTTATATCATTTTGACTATCGCAAAGATGTCATCCAAAAGGACCAAATGGCAGATTTGAAAGAAATGATAATATCTATCATTTATATGTGGTACAAATGCCACCTGGAGCCAATTCTCATTACCGATGAGTTAGAATTGGAAGGGGAAATGAAGATACATCACGCATTGCCAAAGTACATACACCGTTGTCTCGAGCCCGAGCTTAAAGTGGATCTCCCTAATGTCCCCGAGAAGCCAACTCAACAACAAGCTATAGCCGTAAGAGCTCTTAGGGAAAAGGATGAGGCTTTAGCCGAGGTTGAACGTTTGACCCAAGAAAACAAACGAATTCGCCTCGTATCTAAAGAAGATCCATTAGGATTTTGGCTATATTCCATGAGGAAATCTCCTTTCATGTAATTTTCATTTTATATATTTGATGTATAGGATTTCCTTTTTACTTATTTTAGTAATCATGTAATAGGATTCTCTTCTTGTTTTCAGATTGATCTAAAGGGATTGTATTTCACGAATTTTGTTGTTAATAGTGAAATTTCCCTTTGTGTGTACTTTCTTTTGCGAGATTCCAATGGAATATAGATGGGGCATCTTGATTAATCATCGCGTGTTACCCCTTTAATTGTATAATTTCTTTTGAAGAAATTGTGATAAGAGATTATTCATATGATATTGGGATCATGAGAATATTTCTTATCTCTATTTCATCCAAAGAAAATATAAAATTGAAGGGTTTTATATTTTCGTCTCAATTCATTTTCCGTATACTAACTCGATTTCTGTTTTTTTACAAAAGGTACTAAAATACGGCTAAGATGCGTTCTTTTATACGCACCCGTCGCTAAGCAAGGATGGAAAACGAGGATACTCGTACACGTGTTATTACCATTGAGAATCAGATGGTGTAAATGATGACGCTCTTAACGGATCTTGCAAACCAAGTAAAGAACCTCACGCCTGTGGCTCCTGCTGCTACAGCTTCTACTCCTAATGCACCTGCTAATGCACCGGTGATAGATCCTGTCGACAAAGGACCTGCTGAAGAGGTCCTCATTAATGTTATTCCCGCCATCATTGATTTGGAAGCTCCACCTAAGGAGTCGCTTGTTGTTCATACGAATGAAGAGCGTGCGAGACGTCTCGCAAATTTGGAAGAACGCTTGTGCATGTTGCAAAGTTACCAACTCCAAGGCTTTGATAAGCTGTCACCTTTAACAAAAGTGAAAGTCCCTGATTTTTACAAGGAGCCCGAATTCTTAAGGAAGTACGATGGAATTAGGTGCCCTAAGACCCACTTGAAATATTATTTGAATAAGATGGCTTGTTATTCCGATAACACTCTACTATTAATCAACAATTTTCAAGATAGCTTGGTTGATTCAGCCTTAAGTGGTTCATCGAGATGGATTTGGAGTAAATTTGCACATGGGAAGACCTCGCAGATGAATTCCTCCAACAATACAAGTTTAATACTGAAATTGCTCTAACCGGTGAAGAGCTGGTCCGGGTTGATAAAAGGAGAAATGAAACTTTTAGAGCGTATGCCCAAAGGTGGAGAATTACGACATCCCAAGTTAAACCTCCGTTGTCCGAGAAAGAAATCATGCAACTGTTTCTTCGAGCTCTACCTCGAGAATACTTCGAGAAGATGTTTAATAACACTTGCATCAATTTCCCCACAATGGTTGAATTGGGAGAACGTATTGAAGGAATCATGCGAGAGCGTCGATTATCCGAGATGACGACTTGTAGACTTACCTCAAAGAAGGATAAGGAGCCAATGGTGGAGGTTGCCTATATTCAAAATCCTCATACTTAAAAGCCATTAAATTCACCAGTTCAAAGGTCCGCTATGGAAGCAGGGGCTCTTCTCGAAATTTTGACCGAAAAGGAAAAGCTCCACAAAGACAAATTTCTCCGTTGCCAAGGCCTCTGTCTCAGTTGCTGCCGATGTTAATTGAATAAAGACTTGTAGCAAAAGAAATCCCGAGAGACAACCCACCAAAGTTTGTTGGGTTTGATTTATCAAAATCTTGCGTGTAGCACATGGGTGAGAAGGGCCATGATGTGGACAACTATTATACTCTCAAGGTCAAGATTCAAAACCTGCTGGATAAGAAGATCTTGTCGTTTAAAGATGCTACACCAAATGTTCAATAAAATCTGCTTCCCAATCATACCGAAACCATTATTGTGATATTTGGAGATGAGAATGGGAAATCCTTTTTGTTCGATATGGTGAAGTTGGAAGAGCTATTGACCGTAGCTAGAGATCGATCGAAAGAAGGAAATGTATCCTGAGAGGAGAAAATGTATTGCCTAGCCAAGATGGCTGCTTTAGGCATAATCTAGCCATTTCAAGGAAAGAAACCCGAAGGGTCCATCGAGACCGCTATAATCGATTTGTTGTCTGAAAATTTCTCTTGCAAGTTCGCAGACAAAGTCCCATGCTCTAAGCCAAAAGATGATGGATACGAGCCAGACGTTGATGAACCTTGGAGTGATACATATTCTGATGGTGATGTGAGAGCAAGAATGCTTGTGGAGGTCGTGAATTTATGAAGAAGGCCCGTGAGAAAGATAGTGTTCCAACTGAATGGAACGACGAAGATAATAGAGAGGCTCTTTCCGATGCTGATTCGGAATTTGAACGCCATACCTCCCACTGGGATCGAGAGTTCGTTAGGAAGGCAATCAAAAAAAGTAAAATTGTTGATACTCTCGGACAGTCGAGTGGTAAATATGACTTCATGGTAAAATACTCTCCTCTTCCAAGTGCTTTTATCGACCCTAAGACTATTGTCCCAAGTCAATGGGGGTTCGAATTTGAAGATGATGGCATGGTAGCTGTGATTGATCTTGTTGTGATTGAATTGAATGCTATTTGTGAAATCTAAGCGCATGTTGTGGAGCCTGTGGTTATAAAGTATATGTACTCGAGACAATCGGAGAAGTACAGTTGGAAGAGTTTATAGGTGCTATCCTTCTTAAGGATCAAATTTCTTTTTCCAAAAAGGACTTGCCGCCAGAAGGGCGAGCACACTCTAAAGCATTATACATCTCTATTCAACACTTCGATACAAGGATATCGAGAGTACCCATTGTAACGGTTTAGCTTTCAATATATGTCCATTAGCAACCTTACACCGTCTAGGTGTGGGTATGGATAATGTTCGTCCTTCTAACGCTCCAGTCAGAGCCTTTGATGGCATGAAAAAGGAAGCTCTAGGAGAAATTGACTTATAGCTGATGATTGGTCCAGTCATGTTCACTCACAAATTTCAAGTGCTCAACATCCCAAGCAACTTCAACTTGTTGTTGGGACGACCTTGGATTCACGCTGCGGGTGTTATACCCTCAAGTCTACATCAGATGATTCGCTTTGTCGTGTGTGGCAAGATTATAACTGTCCATTGCGAGAAGGATACTGAAACCTTCAACAATACTGCAATTCCCCACGTAGAGCCAGAAGTAAAAACAGAATCAAGCTACCATTCATTCGAGTTAATGTCAGTAGCTCATGTGCCCGCAGGCACCGTCATAAGAAAGCCTCACTATTCAAAGGCGGCCCTTATGTCTAGTAAAGTGTTGATCGAGCATGGATTCACTATTGGCAAAGGATTGGGAAAGTTGTCCCAAGACATCCTTACACCCATTGAGGTGACTAAGAGAAATAAATGAGAAGGTTTAGGTTACCAAGGCAATCAACAGGATCAAGGTAATCAGAAAAGCCAGAACATCAAAGAAAAGAGTTATCGACGTGTGCTCCCTCCTCCGTTGAAAGATTTCTTCCCTGGATCGCCGAAGTTCCTCCAAGATGAAGAAATAGATATCTATGGTATCGTCAACCTATTTGAAGAGAGTTCTATGGGTGCCATTTCAGAAAGCTTTGAGGATGATCCACCTACCGATCCCGCTGTATACTTAGCTATTCCCCAAGGAGGCTATTCCAAATTCCAAGGAATCAAGCTCAAGGAAGTAGCTACATAAAATCAATCTTCTCCCTACAGCTTAGGAAGTAGATCCTATTTGTGAGGTCCTTTTTTGTCCAAAAGGTTTTTCAAGTTTGAAAAAAAAACCCTAGAGGAGTAAAAAAACAAAAAAACAAAAACAAAAACAATAACAATAACAATAACATTTTCAAATGTTTTGATTTATCAAAATTCCCCATAGACGGGAGATTTAACCAAATAATCCTTTGAAAAAACAAAAAAGGGATTTCTCAAAAATGCCGAATGGAAATGTCTAGGATAATAAAAGGAAAACCTTTGATCAAACAGGTCACTATACACATTTTGAGAGAATTGAGCGAAAAAAACCATGTCGTAGGATGTAGGGTTCGTTCACATTGAATACATGGATTGAAGTGATAAAAGGCATTTTATTTCTCTATCCTAAATACTCATTTTATCCTTTGCTAGCCACTTTGAGCCAAATAGGGAGAATTTTCAAAACACCCTGTCAAGAATCACCCCACATTGGGGCAAGTTAAGAAGTAGTGGTTGATCATTTTTGGAGCAAAAAGATTAAGAAAGATTTTATTGCTTTCACTTGCATCAACCTTCTTATGGTAATTTCAGGAGGATCTTTATAAAAGCTTGAAACATCCCAAAGTGAAGAAGAGCATTCTTTTCCTCTACCCAAACACAATTATCCCTTGCTTAGCTAAATTGAGCCTTAAGCATGTTCATTTCAAAGCCAAAAATGTTGATTATCTCCCTACATTGGGGCAATGCATATAATTTACCAAGAAAATTTGAAAAAAATTGGTGAATATGTATAGAGTGTCTCGAGAGTCTAAAGAGCTCAAAAGAAAAATATTAGGGGGCATGAAAAAGCATTGTGCCTAGTAAAATCAAGGCCGATGCCCCTGAAAAAGAAAATGTGTCAAAAGCAAAAGCAAAAAGCAACATGCTTATGATGAAAACGAAATTCACATTGCAAAAGATGCTTAGAAAGAGCAAAGCTCTTATGTTGCAAGAAAAATGGACTCTTGAGACAATTTGATTTTCAAGAGTCAAATGATGTCAGGTTTGGATGATTTGGTAATGATGCCAAGATAATCATCATTTCTCTTTCAAACCCCTTTTACAAAATTTCAAGCCTTTTGAGCCTAATCCGAACCGACATTACAACCCTTTCCGAAGTCTCTTCCGATTGGGATGGTTTGAGTTGACGTAAAGATTTCACAAAGAAGCTACCGCTAGAAGGAGTGGAAGTAATCATATCTTATCTTATCTTCAAGATTCTTGACTTGTAAACCCGCTGAAGATGTTAATGGTATATTTCTTTTCTTGGCTTCAAAGCAAATACCTATGACCAAGCCTATATTACGGTCCTTTTGAAAAACCTTTTTGATCAATCAATTTGTATTCAATGTGAACATTTCCAAAAACTTTTGACATAGGTTCGTGAAGCATCACTAGTGAGAATTGAACAGCTTTCCCACATCGATGGATGAGAATCAAAGCCTTTATGAGAGCTAGTGCGAAATACTTTTTTGATTAGGTTATTTTCCATTTGGCTTATTTTTATCTAACCTTTTTAGATGGTTATTCAAAGATCATTTTGTTAAAATTTCCTCTTAAGGATTTTGATAGTCAGTGTCTTTTACCAAAATGAGAATAATTTCACTTGGTTTGTTGTTAAACAATCTCGAAACTTCTTTCAAAGTACTTTCCCTAGTAGATTGGTTTTTGGTCATCCTAAACCATACCCCTCATTTTCGATTTTTGGTCAGCCTAAACCATAACCCCTATTTTCGATTTTTGGTCATCCTAAGCCATAACCCCCATTTTCGGTTTTTGGTCAGCCTAAACCATACCTTTCATTTTAGGTTCTAGGTCATCCTTAAACCTTACCTTAGGTTCTAGGTCATCCTTAAACCTTGTCCTTAGGTTTTAGATCATCCTTAAATCTTGTCCTTAGGTTATTAGCTATCCTTAAACCATAGATTTCCTACAAACCATTTCTCTTTCTTTTCTTCCTTCATTCCACCATATGAGAGAGAGAAGAGAAAAACACATGAATGAGCCGACAATCCAAATGGTCAATAGTAAGTGCTTCAGGTAAGACTCTAATCAAATGTCTATGTCTTTAGTTTCTTTTATTTCCCAAGTTGAGTCGACTAAAAATTTGCAGGTACCAATTAGTCTTTGAACAGAACCTGTTCGAACTCCCACTCAAAAAGAGGCAGCTGTTGACACCTAATTTTTAGTCGATGCGTTATTAAAAGTAGAAAATTCGAGATTATGATTTCCGATGGTGACGGAACCTGTTTCTTGAACAAAAAATGCCGTTTTTAATTCTGTCTGTTGGCCTAGCTTTTGTAGACGAATTTCTATTTATTTCATGGAAAAACTCGAAAAGTCAAATAGTTGACTTTCGCATTGACTTTTTTGGTTAACCCTTTGACCAAAAGTCAACCCCGGGTCAAATTGGGGCTTTTCGAATAAAAAGATTCCTTTCAAGTTTAATTTCACTTTAGAAGTGGAAATTCCACAAAAATTCAAAGATTTGATTATAAAATTAAGCTCCTAGTAAAAAGTCAACTAGGGTTTGACTTTTGGTTAAACCTTTGACCAAAAAATTAAAAAATACAAAAATCCAAATATCATCTTATTTTACATTCAATTTACCTTTGTCATTTGAAATTTTACAAAAATCGGTTTAGAATCAACTTTTTCCCAATTTACGGAATTTGGTTCAAACTGGCCAAAAATGAAATTACTTCATTTCTAGTCATTTTTTAGGTTAGTTTTCTTCACGACATTTGATCTAGAGGTCATATTATATTCAGTTTTGAAACAAATTTTGTAATTCCAAGCCAAACACAAAAACCACCAATTTTGGTCCTACTCAGTGATTTGGATCGATTCTTCGTGATTTACGCAATTGAGGCACGAATGAGCCTAATTTATTATATCAAATCCAATTTCAAAATCAATTTTGGAAGATTTACATGAATTTAAGTCAATTTGATCAATTTAATGATCCAATGATTAAGAAGTCTAAGAGTAATTGGTCCAATTAGTGCAATTCAACTTGACCCACTCTAGACTAATATTCAATGTGATAAATTGAGGCTCGATTTGATTAATTGAACTTCAGTTAAATTTGTTAGTCTAGCTTGGCCATGCAATTACCCAAATTCAAGAACAATTGAGCTAAACAAGTTACATTGGATCAATTTGTGCATGAATTTCAAATCGGTTCAATACAATTTAATCGAATTCGATATTAATGGGGTCTCTTAATCATGATAGAGATCAAGTTGTACAAAATAGGGACAAATGGAATCAAGGATTGAACCAGTTCAATCAGGCCAAATTCGGGACAAGCCGGCTTAACCCGGTTTGATTCAAATTGAACCGGTCTGATCGGACTGGCCATTTTCCGATCGAAAATCCAGCGATCGGCGGTCCATTCCAACCAGCCAAGGTAGGCCACATCCTTTTGAGCCCAAAAATGACAAAAATGCCCTTAATTGAAAATTATGAAAATGCCCCTAAGTGAAATTACTAAAATGCCCTTCTTTAAGGATTAAGCAAATTAATTAGGGGATAAGTAAGTCAATCATGGCCATTCATTTAGAATTGATTATGTCCATCCATGATGCCATGTCACCAATCCTTAGCCCTTAAAGAATATTCTTAATCATTAAGGATGCATTTTAGGCCATTGAATTAATTCAAGGGCTAAGATTCAAAGTTGGGGGGACCCTCGTTTTCAGATCTAAATTCTCTCTCTCTCTCTCTCTCTCTCTCTCTCTCTCTCTCTCTCTCGACTGCCGGCCATCTTGCCTCCTCGCCGACCATTTTCCGACGAATCACCGCCTCACCGTCATCCCCCATGGTGAGACAAAGCCAGTTGCATGATCAGCCAAGCTTGCTGGTGGCCAGAGCTCCTCATTCCGGCGAGATTTCCTCCATGGCAGCATCATCGGCTTGGTTGCCGGTGATTCAATCAGCCGGTTCAAGCGATTGAATCGGCCGATCGGCATTCCCTCTGACAATCCCAAACCTCCAGCAGCATTCCTCGACGTCTTCATGTTGCTATGGTGGCCGGCTTCTCGTTGTACAGCCACCGGATCACGTTTCTTGACTTGGTTTTCCGTTATTAGTTCATTAGTGCGAAATCTAGTTGATTCTCACTATAGTTTGTGTAATCTATTCTCATAGGTTTGTCGAGCTTTCCGAGACTTCTCCATGCTATTTTTGATTTGAATACAGAGACCAGATCGCTCGATTGCGCGTCGGAGCATCGTTAAACAAGGTAAGTTCACTTGGATGTTGTTATGTAAATTCGTGTCCAGAAAAACCTGCATGTTTGAGATGCTCATTTCAGTTCGTTAATGTCGAAATCTTGCAAAGTGATGAACTAGAGAATCATAAAACACGTCTCAAGCTTCGATTTGATATATTGCATGCTTCAATCGGACTTAGTTTGCTATGTCAAAACTCTTTCGAAAGGTAGGATCAGAATTTGGAATGTGATGTTCAAGTCTGTTCTGATGATTTTCTGATTGATGTTATACTGCTCTATGATTTTTTTGATTTTCTACGATCATTTTTTGAAAAACATTTCTTCACGAAAATCGTAAAGTACATCTTAATCTATTCATCATAAAAGTTTCATAAAATTCCAAGCATGTTAGCATTGTACGATTTGCAACGTCATCTATGCATAAATCTAGTGACAGACTAGTTTCTGACTGACCTTCGTGTGTTCTTCGATTTTCATAAATTTGTGTGTTCAAAATATAAAAAAAGTTTCTTCACCAAAGTTCACACTGAGATCGAGATATTTCCATTGATATTAATTTCATCAAAATCGGAATTCATTTTAATTTTCAAAAGGAATTTTTATTATCTAATCAGTATCTGTGTTCAGATCTGATTTTCATTCCTTTGGAATCCAAAAGATGTTTTTTTCCGAATTTGATAAAGTTAAGAGTCCTTTTTTGCAAAAAATCAAAATTACAAAGTTGCTTATTGGGGTCTCATTATGTTGATGGAAAATTTTGAGGGCCTAATAGCAATTTTTGGAGGGTCAATTTGCTTAAAACTTCATATAAGGCCTTCACGGGTTAAAATTTGATTTGCAGTTGAGTCCTTTGTGAAAATCGAATTTTATAAACATTTGGAGGACTTTTTAGCAAAAACTCAAAACACGAAAGTTGTTGCACACAGAGAATCCTAACATTCTAAAAATTTTCACGTTGTTTTGATAAGGTTTATTATTTTTCCCACCATTATTTTTAAATCCTTGACACAACCGGGTCCAGTCTGTCATCGAGATTTAATTTGTCATATTCTGGAAAATCAGTGGGGATTTAGAAAAAATGGTCTGCTTGACTTTTGATCCTCATGTTATAAGCTTTCTAATGACACCTGAATTATTTCATTTGGACATCATTAGATTAGTTAATCACATCTGAACAGAAGCAATCCGAATTAGATAATAACTGAATAAGTGGTCTCCTTATGAAGCCCACTTCCCATTACTTGATTGGTTTCGAAATAAGGCCCATGGACCTGAATGCATGCTTATTCCATTGCTATACATGTGTTTGTTAGATGAATGTTAGACCCGGCGTATGTTCGGCGGGTAGCCCATTGTGGACATTTAGAACCCGATTTTAGGGGCTAATTGATATGAGTTGCCGTTTTGTGAATGCAAATGGTAGCCCATTATCGTTGATCATTAATCAAATAATGTTAGATGATTAAGTGAGTGGGGAATCGAAATGCATGAAAAACAAAGGCTGATCCCGAGGCCCATGCTTGATTAGTGAATTGTTTGCACTATTGTTTTTCTTTGGTTATTCTTTTGGATATCATTTGTCATGAATGTATGTTGTAAATGTAAATGCCGACACCCGAGAGGCGGTCCATGGGAGGATAATCCAAAATTGAAAAAGATCAAGATGATTGACCGATGTCCAATCCGATCTCAATTTGTATTCACTTGACGGTGGCGATAGACTGATGTCCGATCTGGTTTCAAATTGTATTCAATTCATTCATCCCCGATCATGTATCGGGTTTTCAATTTGTGTTGTAATAAACACCCGATGAGTTGCGGGTTTTTACTTTCTCGCACTTAGAATTAGCTCGTCTTTTCAATACTTTGAGTGTTTACTTTACGAAATGTCTTTCAATACAATTGATTGTTTCTTTCTTTTTATAGACTAAGATAGGATTAGTTTAGAATCTTAAATGAAAATACAAAAACAAGACGCATGATCACCTAGTGGACCAAGACTTTGGCATGAAAATGGTAAAGAACAAATGCATGACAACTTAGATAACAACCATAATAAGTTTAGCGGTACCGAAAGGGCATTACTAGAAATATTAACTTAAGCTAGTCCCTAAACCCATGATCTCTGGTTTTCGTAGAAACCGAAACAAAACTCTCGCATTTCGGTTGGGTATTCTAGCCGACCCCCGACCTAGGCTAGTGGCGACTCCTAAAAAAGATAAAATCCATCCGCTATCACACGAGATATGGATTTAAGGAAAATCCACATTCATGATCAATGGGCCATATGGATAACCAAAAGATTTATGCTTCAGTAAAATTATTTTTTATGACGTGCCATATGAACCGTCTCATGAACACTTATCTCTAAACCTGCCTTATCGAGTTCAGCCCTCGAGGGGTATGTTGCAACACTCATGGATGTCGTTTTCATCATCCAATCATTCACAATAGGCACTCATGCAAAGCAAGCAATTAGCAATTCTCACGTCAAATCAACATTCAATTTGCCTTAGGATCAGCTTTGAAATTAATCATGGAATTTGATTATCCTAAACCCCCTTCTAATCCACTAGGGTTTCATTGAATAAGACTAATGATAAGTAGCTGATGATGTGTATATTTGACTTATATTTTGATTATATTTGTTGGTATTTTGGGCAAATATTCGAATAAATAGAGTGTAATTTATTTGTTTTTATGCTTTATGGTTAGGTGATGGTGAATGATGCAATCGCAAAGATTTTGGATGGTTTTAATGTGTTTTTTTGCTGTTGGTTGGGATTCTGCATGTAAAAGATCCATTTTCCAGAGATCCGTACTCACGGCTTAAGATTGCGCGGATGTAAAGCTGGTACAGAATTTGGGGACGTGATTTGGCCATTAATTTCCATATTTTCCAAATCTGATTGAGAAGGATTTTTGTATTTAAATAGAACTCTTAAGTAGGGACATTAGGGAGAAGTTTTTGCCTTTTTTTTCTCTTTCCATGTTGGATAGAAATTCTTTTTCTAGACTTTCTCTTTTTTTAATTTGAGAGGTTGAACGCAAGAGGGGAGGAGAGACTTGACTCCAGAAAATTGAGAAACATATTATTTTCTCTTTTGTCCATTTTATAGCCATGGGTGGCTAACTCCTTTTTAATCTAGCAAAGGATTATCAAAGTTTAAGTTCATTCAAGTTGTGAGATCTAAACTTAATCCTCTTTCTTAATTCTACAGTATTTATATATTCTCTATTTTATTGTTTACCATTGCTTTGTTGGTTGTCACAATAAGAGCTCATTGTGCAATTGACAGGGTGATAGTTTGCCAATTGAAATACTCAAACCCGTAATTGTTTAGGTGTTTTAATAATAATGGCAATAATATGACTTGATTAAAACCATATTTTCAAGTTGTATTATAAGAATATATGATCTAGCTTGAATAAGTTACGCGTGTGATTTATTGGCTAGGATTGGGTTTTTCTCATTTTTCATGCTATTAGCGAATTGAGTCCTAGGCGCGTGTCGGGATTATTCGTTAATAAGGGATTAATCATAGGCGCGTGTATGGTTAATCTAATATTATGAAAAGATTAGGTTGTTAGAAGCGTTTCAACAACCATAACCAGTCTATTGTAGTATTTGAGATTATTCGTTTGACTCAATGATCAACTTCCGAACTTGAATGAGATTACCTTTACTAGATGTTGCATAATCTGATTTTCTTTAATTTCTTTTTGCTTATTTTATTTAAGTATATTCTGCATAAACCCCCCTTTTTAATTTCTCTTTTATTGTTTACTTGGTTTTCAAGGGATTAACAATTTGTCAGTCTCTGTGGATTCAATTCTACTCATCCTAAGTACAATTTATTTGTGATTTAGAGAGTATGAATTATTTTTGGTGAATTCGACCACCACCAATTTTTGGCACCGTTGCCGGGGATTGATTTTAATTGATTTTATTCTTTAATGACCAGGTCTGATCGTACAGGTGAACTCCAGTACGATACTGAGATAGAGAAGATAGTTAAGAGGTTAAGAAAAGAAGCAAAATTAAGAAAACAAGCGTCTTCATCTACAATTTCAGTGCCTAAAGACGAAGCATCCCCTGAACCACCTTACTCTTCTAGCGAATCTGATCAAGAAGAAAAAATGGCCGAAGAGAATAGGATTTTGAGAGAATTAGCGGCCCCTCCAGTCAATCAACAGCCTTTGTGCTTCGCTTAGCCAAATATGGAGGCTCCATTTGAGTTGAAATTAGGTTTAATCCACTTGCAGGCCACTTTTCGTGGATTAGAGACTGAAGATCCTCATAGCATCTCAAAGAATTTCATATAGTTTGTTCCACCATGAAACCACAAGGAGTAATGGAAGAGCAAATTAAGCTGAGGGCCTTTCCATTTTCTCTAGCTGATGCAACCAAGGAATGGCTATTTTATCTACCTCCTGGGACTATTACTTCATGGACAGGCATAGTAAATATTTTTTTTGACAAGTTCTTTCCTGCTTCCCGAGCCGCTGGAATAAGAAGAGGAATTTGTGGGATTAAGCAACGAGATACGGAGACTCTCCATGAATATTGGGAGAGATTTAAAAGATTATGTGCAAGCTATCCCCAACATGGAATTCCAGATCAGGCCCTTATTCAGTATTTTTACGAAGGATTATTATCCATGGAGAGAAAGATGATGGATGCCGTAAGTGGAGGAGCTATTGCCAACAAAACACCCCAAGCTACCCGTGATTTAATTACTACCATGGCTGCCAATTCCCAGCAATTTGGGTCTCACCAAGAACCCTCAAGAAGGGTTAATGAGGTAAATGCATCTTCCCTTAAGAGCAAAATCAATCAACTAACCTCTTTGGTTCAAAATTTGGTTGTACGGAATACACAACAAGCCAAAGCGTGTGGGATTTGTGCTTATACCGATCATTCTATAAATATGTGCCCCACTTTGCAAGATGATACCCTTGAATAAGCAAATGCCGTTGGGAATTTTCCTAGCCTACCACAAAGAAAGTATGATCCATACTCAAATACATACATTCCGGGATAGAGAGATCACCCAAACTTTAGTTATAGATCTAGAGCGCAAAATTTCCAACAATTTCAGCAAAAACCATCAGCCCCACCGCAGCAAAATTTTTCAGCACCAGGTATGTCTCTTGAAGAGATAGTTAAATCTTTTGCGACTCACACTCAACAATTTCAACTAGAGACAAGGGCGAGCATACAAAATTTGGAGAATCAAGTTAGTCAATTGGCAACGTCCCTAAGTAAGTTAGAGTCTCAAGGAAAATTGCCTTCTCAAACAATAGTGAACCCAAAAGAAAACGTGAGCACAATTATCTTGAGAAGTGGAAAAGAGCTGGAACCTATTGCTGGAAAAAGACGTGAGTACAGCTTGCAATCAGAGAAAGAAACAAAGGTGATAGTTAAGAAACAGACAGAGCAGCCTGAGAAGTCTGTACCTGAGAAGCCTAAAATTTTGGAGACCAAACCTCTTTTTCCAGAAAGACTAGCCAAATCAAAGAAGGAAAAGAAGAAGTAAGAAATTCTTGAAACATTCCGAAAGGTGGAGGTGAATATACCTTTGCTTGATGTAATTAAGCAAATATCCAGATATGCAAAATTTCTTAAAGAGTAGTGCACTAATAAGAAAAAGTTGATCGGGTATGAGAAGGTAAGTGTGGGGGAAAATGTGTCTGCTATTCTTCAAAAAAAATTACTACCCCCAAATGCAAAGACCAAGGTATGTTTGCTATATCTTGCACTATTGGGAATGTGGGAATAAAAAGGGCTATTTGTGATTTGGGAGCTTCAACTAATGTGATGCCATGGTCCATTTATTCTTCTTTAAATGTTGGTCCATTAAAAGAAACTGGGGTAGTAATTCAACTTGCCAATAGGTCAATTGTTTACCCCAAAGGTGTGTTAGAGGATATGTTAGTTTAGGTCAATGGTATGATTTTTCCTGCGGACTTTTTTATTTTAGATATAGAGGATGACAAATCCTCAAACTCATATGATATTCTGCTAGGAAGACCTTTCCTTAGTACTGTAAGATCGATGTGTATAATGGTACATTAACTATGGAATTTGATGGTGATGTGATTAAATTTAATGTTTATGATGCTATGAAATATCCTGATGAGTCTGGAATTAAAGCCGCTGCCCAGCCATTTGAAGTATGCATTTTTAGGTGAAGGGGATACTCTCCCAATGATCATCTCAAGTAAACTCAGCAAGGGAGAAGAGGAAGAATTGATTGAAGTGTTAAAAGAACATAAAAGGGCTGTAGGATGGACAATTGTAGATATCAAAGGAGTAAGCCCATCTACATGTATGCATAGGATCCCATTTGAAGAAAATAGCAAGCCTATTAGGGAGGCTCAAAGGCGTTTGAAACCGCCAATGATGGAAGTTGTAAAGAAAGAAATTTTGAAATTGTTAAATGCTGGTACGATTTATCCAATTTCTAACAGCAAATGGGTAAGCCCAATTCAGGTAGTATCCAAGAAAACAAGTATAACAGTGATTGAGAATACAGATGGTGAGTTGGTGCCCACTCAAGTTCAAAACGGGTGGCGGGTTTGTATAGATTACAAAAAATTAAATGCATCAACTAGAAAAGATCATTTTCCTCTTCCATTTATTGATCAAATGCTTGAACGGTTGGCTGGTAGAACTCATTATTATTGTCTTGATGGATATTTCGGTTTCTACCAAATACCGATTGCACTCGAAGATCAAGAAAAGGCAACATTCACCTACCCGTTTGGAACTTTTGCTTACCGGAGGATGCCATTTGGGCTTTGTAACACCCCAGCCACTTTCCAAAGGTGTATGGTTAGCGTATTTTCTAATTATATAGAAAATATCATAGAAGTATTTATGGATAATTTCACTGTTTATGATAATTCTTTTGATGTGTGCCTAGCTAACCTTACAAAAGTTTTGAAGAGGTGTTTGGAGTTTAATCTCATGTTGAATTATGAAAAATGTCACTTTATGGTTGATTGAGGGTTAATTTTGGGACATATTGTGTATGCTAAAGGAATTGAAGTAGATAAAAAAAATAGACGTTATTAAATCCTTGCCTTACCCCACGAGTATGCGGAAGGTGTGTTCTTTTCTTGGGCATGCAGGTTTTTATAGGCGCTTCATCAAGGATTTTTCGAAGATCACTTAACTCTTGTGTCAATTGTTGCAAAAAGATGTCCCATTTGAGTTCAATGAAGAGTGCAAGGTAGCTTTTGATACTCTTGAAGGAATGTTGGTTTCTGCACCAATTATCCAGCCACCAAATTGGAATTACCCTTTCGAGATCATGTGTGACGCAAGCAACAAAGCCATGGGCGCGGTTATAGGACAGCGAATTGAGAAGAATCCACATGTCATATACTATGCCTCAAGGACACTAGATAGTGGTTAGTGCAATTACTCCACGACGGAAAAAGAACTTTTAGCTATTGTATTTGCTTTAGAAAAATTTCGTTCTTATTTATTGGGCACTAAAATGATTGTTTATTCTGATCATGCAGTGTTGAAATTCTTACTCGAGAAGAAGGAGGCAAAACTGAGGCTGATCAGATGGATTCTCTTGTTACAAGAATTCGATTTGGAGATGAGAGACAAAAAGGGATCTGAAAATCTGGTTGCTGACCATCTTAGTCGATTATCTATCGCTGAAGAAGTACAACCTTTGCAAGATGACTTTCCCAATGAGCATTTATTTTCTGTGCAAAATTAGGTTTCTAAATGGGTGGAAGCTAAGGCTACACGAACCGACAATGCTAAGATTGTAGCAAACTTTGTCAAAACCCACATCTTTACTAGGTTCGGAATGCCAAAGGCAATTATCAGTGATAGAGGGACTCATTTCTACAATTGCATTGTGGAAGTGCTCTTCACCAAATATGCCGCAACTTATCGCACCTTCACTGCCTACCATCCAGAGACGAATGGACAAGTCAAAGTGTCGAATAGAGAAATTAAGTCCATACTTAAAAAGATAATCAATCCAAATAGAAAAGACTGGAGCTTACGGTTGGATGACGCACTCTGGGCTTATCGTACAGCCTACAAAACCCCTATAGGTATGTCTCCATATCATCTTGTTTTTGGTAAATCTTGTCACCTCCTTGTGGAGTTAGAGCGCTGCGCTTATTGGGCTATCAAACAATGCAACATGAAGATGGATCAAGCTGGTGAACATAGGAAATTACAATTGCAGGAGCTGGAGGAGATTAGAATTGATGCATATGAGAGCTCCATAATTTACAAGGAAAAGACAAAGAATTTTCATGACCAAATAATTTCTAGGAAATAATTTTCAATTGGACAAAAAGTTCTACTTTATTATTCCCGTTTGAAATTATTTCCTGGAAAACTAAGATCCAAGTGGATTGGTCCTTTTATTGTTACTAATGTTTTTTCTCATGGTGCAGTGGAGATACATAGCCTAGAGATAAACAAGATTTTTAAAGTGAATGGACATCGTCTCAAGCCATTTTATAAAGGGTTTCAGGCTCATAGGAAAAAGGAAATAACCCTGGATAGGGTTAATAAGGGGGAATGAAAATACAAGTCGTCTAGCCTAGGACGTTAAACAAGGGCGCTTTGGGGAGGCAACCCAAGTTGAAGCCGTGCCCACGACTTATTTCTAGTTCATTTTTAGTTCATTTTATTTATTGTCATCTTCTCTAATAATTTAGCCTAATTTTCTGTTCTTTTATTTACCCTCATACATGTCTATTCATGCTTCTCCATCAACACCACCACCTATCGCCCCCCAATGCAAAACCAGAACCCGTCTCAACAAGCAAAAGCACTTTAAAGTACCCTGCGATTTGAAAATGCAGCCCACCAGGCTAGGTTTAAAACTCTTCAAAGATAGCCCATCGCGCCTTGTTCGATTTTCCCACAAGAACAGTGCACTACTCGAACTCCCAACACGGGCACGGTTTCTCCATCCACTTCAGCTGCCCATCTTAGATTGCCATGATTCCATATCCTCCACCATTTAGGGAAGTTAAACTCCTCTTTCTTTTCCATTTGTGCTTTTCTTTTTCCTACACATCGAGGACAATATGTGTATTAAGTGTGGGGGAGGAACTTGCTTATAACTTTGTTTGTCCCTAACCATAGCTTTTATCTTGTTAAATCATTAACTTCTAGTTTGAATTTGTACAACTCTTCTTGTCTTGAATTGATAAAATATGCTAGATTATGTAATAAACTTAATATAACCAGATTTATTCTTAATTTTTCATGAAATAAATGGTTGTTTGTTGTCGTTCTTCTTATCATAAAATATGAGGCTTTAACTAATGAGGTGAAATATGCTTAACTTGCTTGATTTAAATCTACATCATATGCATATGGAATTTTCACTAAACTTGCCTAGTCACATAATTATTCACATGTGAAAGTGTGATGGAAATGAGGTTGCTGAAAAAAAAAGGAGAAAAGTATTATGTTTGATTATGTTTGCTCTGATGTTCTGCTCTATTTAAGTAACTAGGGGTCTTCATGCGCCTCATGTTGACACTCAGGCAAAAAAAAAGCTAGCAGAATATGAGGAGTGCTAGTAGCCACTTAGAATTGTGATGGGCTGAGTAACTGGGGGTAACCACCATAACTGGTCTACTTTCGCATCAAAAGGTCTATGACATCCTAGGCAAGCCTAAAAGTGTTGCAATAATTTAGAAGCACCTCAATTTCTTGTTTATTGCTTGAATTTGTGTGAGATTTATGACTTGGCAGGTTGAGGGATGGTTCTTTATGCATTAACTTATATGAAGCTCATTTGTGTGAATATTCTAAAAATATTTAAGCCTTGTGTTTATGATGATAAGAATTATTAAAATCAGTTATTTATTGCTTGAGAAATTGAGACTTGTTGGTTATGTTGAGTTTATTATGTTGTGATTTGTGCGAGTGATGGCTAGACATCGTTGGTTGACAAATTTGGGTTATGATTGAGGACAAGCATTGGATAAGTGTGGGGGAGTTTGATGATATGTATATTTGACTGATATTTTGATTATATTTAGTGGTATTTTGGGCAAATATTCGAATAAATAGAGTGTAATTTATTTGTTTTTATGCATTGTTGTTAGGTGATGGTGAATGATGCAATCGCAAAGATTTTTGATGCTTTTGATGTGTTTTTGAGCTGTTAGTTGGGATTCTGCATGTAAAAGATCCATTTTCTAGAGATCCGTGCTCACGGCTTAAGATCGTGCGGATGTAAAGCTGGTATAGAATTTGGGGACGTGATTTGGCCATTAATTTTCATATTTTCCAGATTTGATTGAGGAGGATTTTTGTACTTAAATAGAACTCTTAAGTAGGGACATTAGGAGAAGTTTTTGCCTTTTTTTTTCTCTTTCCATGTTGGATAAAAATTCTTTTTCTAGACTTTCTCTTTTTTTTATTTGAGAGGTTGAACACAAGAGGGGAGGAGAGACTTGACTCCAAAAAATTGAGAAACATATTATTTTCTCTTTTGTGCATTTTGTAGCCATGTGTGGCTAACTCCTTTTTAATCTAGCAAAGGATTATCAAAGTTCAAGTTTATTCAAGTTGTGAGATCTAAACTTAATCCTCCTTCTTAATTTCTACAGTATTTATATATTCTCTGTTTTGTTGTTTACCATTGCTTTGTTGGTTGTTATAATAAGAGCTCATTGTGCAATTGACAGGGTGATAGTTTGCTAATTGAAATACCTAAACCTGTAATTGTTTAGGTGTTTTAATAATAATGGCAAATAATATGACTTGATTAAAATCAAATTTTCAAGTTGTATTATAAGAATATATGATCTAACTTGAATAAGTTACGCGTGTGATTTATTGGCTAGGGTTGGGGTTTTCTCGTTTTTCATGCTATTAGCGAATTGAATCCTAGGTGCGTGTCGGGATTATTTGTTAATAAGGGATTAATCACAAGTGCGTGTCCGGTTAATCTAATATTATGAAAAGATTAGGTTGTTAGAAGCATTTCAACAACCATAACCAGTCTATTGCAGTGTTTGAGATTATTCGTTTGACTCAATGATCAACTTCCGAACTTGAATGAGATTACCTTTGCTAGATGTTGCATAATCTAATTTTCTTTAATTTCTATTTGCTTATTTTATTTAAGTATATTCTGCATAAACCCCCCTTTTTAATTTCGTTTTTATTGTTTACTTGATTTTTAAAGGATTAACAATTTGTCAGTCTCTGTAAATTCGACTCTACTCACCCTAAGTAGAATTTATTTGTGATTTAGAGAGTAGGAATTATTTTTAGTGAATTCGACCACCACCAATAGCCCCCACTTTTGTTCACATAGCAACGGGCAAACATCATTAATCCTTAATTACTTCTAATCATCTTGCTAATCTATCCGTTGGTCATCATCCATCGCGAGTCTAATCCATTCATCTAAAAATCACACGTAAAGCATAACTAAGCATGCATTTATAAAGAAAATAGAGAATTGAGTCGATGAAGTGTTGGTTTTCATTGATATGTTGTACAGTATAAATAGAGATATCATCACCTATAATTAGGGTAGAAGTTAAAGATAAAAGATACAATTTGATTTACAAGGAAATTGAATAAAAGACAAATCAGAAAAGATTTCTAAATGATCACTCATGGATACTCTCCTTGATATGTTATCTTCGTTTTGATTTGTAGAAGATTCTACACTGCAAACATTCTGATTTTTGCTTTTTGATTTGTTGCTTCAATACTCCCCTTCAAACTGGTTAATGGGGAGGACCAGAGACCAAGTATGATTCTTAAACCAATAAACATATCTCGAGTCAATGGTTTGGTAAAACTATCAGCAATTTGTGAGGAAGACTGAACATAACAAGTTACGATAGAACCAAGAGCAACCTTTTCTTGAACAAAATGATAATCGATCTCAATGTGCTTTGTTTGAGCATGAAAAACTGGATTAGTTGTGAGATGTAATGTTGACATATTGTTCGAGAAAAGTATCGAAGTTTGATGTTGGTAAATCCTAACGTCACGTAGTATGTATGAAATCCAAGTGAGTTTAGCAGCTGCGGAAGCAAGAGCTTCATATTCAGCTTCAGCCGTAGAGTGGGCCACAGTAAGTTGTTTCTTAGCACACCATGAAATACAATTTGAGCCGAGAAAAGTACAATAACCAGTGGTAGAACGTCGGGTGAGTTTGCACCGTGCCCAGTCTGCATCGGCAAAGCTAAATAATTGGAGAGAACTACGAGACAAAATGCAAAGCCCCAAGATGTAAAGTACCGCGAATATATCGCAGAATATGTTTTACCATCCGTTAGTGAGCAATAGTTGGGGCATGCATATGCTGGCAAACTATGTTGATTGCAAGCAAGAGATCTAGATGAGTGAGGGTAAGGTACTGAAGAGTGCCTACAATACTTCAGAAATGGGATGGATCAACATAGGGCTTATCACGGGTGAAAAACACTAGAAGTGCCAAAACTTGTGTACGGTGCTACTTTAGTGCTAAAAGTTTATTTCAAATCACTTAAGTGCCAAAGGCGAGAAATTCCAGCCAAATTAACACGTGGCATTTCCATGTGTAAATTTTGAATTTTGAATTATTTTTTTGATTTTTTTCTGTTTTTTCCTTCTTTTCTTTTTTTTCTTCTTCTTCATTTGGCTGGTGATCGGACACCGGCCACCAGCCATGGTCGGCCGCTTGGCCTCGCCAGGACGAGGCTACCATTGCCTGCCACGGGCGAGGCTTGGCTTACCGTCGCTTGGGCCAGGGCAGGCGAGCCCCCGCGAGGCGAGGCTAGCCCTCGCTGAGGGTCGCCTTCCCCAAGGTGATGCCCGACGAGGCCACCGTGGCCTAGGCGAGGGCTGACCTCGCCTCACCTCGCCTGGGCAAGGGCGAGCCCCGGGGAGGCGAGGCCGGCCCTTACCAGATCCGGCAAATATAGTAAGGAATTAGTTGGAAATCTGCCGTTTCTGTGCTGTATAACTTCTGTGAATAATGGGTGAATGAATCCCCACCCCTGCAAGTTTCCTTCTCTCGTTTCCCCTTGCCTCCTCTGCCAAAAAGCAAAAGTAGTCTCGTTCTCAAAAGATAGTTTCTTTCTTTCTTTGTGTTACTATTCTTGTTCTCTTGCTCTCTCTCTCTCTCTCTCTCTCTCTCTCTCTCTCTCTGACATTATTCTCCTCCTCCTCTTCTCCTCCTTGTCAATCCCAAACCCTACCAAGAGTTTATCATCTTTTTGTTTTTTTTTCCAATGCTCCATGGAGCCTCTTACAGTGGAGTAGAGAGGAATGCCACCTAATCCAAAACCAGTCTCCTCCCTCCTCTTTAAATCGAGTGCTTCAGTTGACACTGCCTCTTACGGTCTTGAAAACTCGCCGTCTCGTTCTTGAATCTCCAAAAGTTCCGAACTTTGAGCCTCCCCAGGCTCCGTTGTGTTGAAAAATCCATTTTTATGCTTCTAGGTATGCCCCATGACGGCCTCCGTTGAAATGTCCTCCGTTGAAACTCGCCAAATCTAGCCTCGTTCAGGCGAGGCCAAGCGGCCAGCCATGGCCGGTGGGTGGTGGCCGGTGTCCGGTCACCGGCCAAATGAAGAAGAAGAAAAGAAAAAAAATAAAAATGAAAAAAATAATAAAAAATAGAAAAAAATTAAAAATTTTATTAAATATTGTCCTTGTCAGCGCTAACGTACCACGTAGGACTGAGAAATTAATAAACTATGACCATGTCAGATTTCCAGCGACCCAAATCGAGTTGGCACTTAAGTGATCATTTTTTCAAAAAAGTGGTACTTAAGTGATCCGGAATAAACTTTTGTCACTAAAGTGAGTGCCTTACACAAGTTTTGACACTTCTAGTGTTCTTCACCCGGCTTATCACCATGTTTGGGTGGTGGTTGCCTGGTAGCTATTGGAGTAGTAATCAGTTTACATTGTGCCATTGATGCTCGATTCAAAAGATCCAAGGCATATTTTTGTTGTGAGAGCAAGAGTCCATCACTGGAGCAATTGACATCAAGGTCTAAGAAATAATGAAGAACGCCAAGGTCTTTCATGGAAAACACTTGACCAAGTTCCTGCATAAGATGATATAGTAATTTTGGAGAATCACCGGTGAGGACTATATCATCCTCATAGAGCAAAAGAATAATAATATGACCATGATGATGATAAATAAATAGTGATGGATTAGCTGTGTTGCAGAAGAATCCATATTCAAAAAGAAAATCACTAAACTTGTCGAACCATGCCTTGGGAGCTTGTTCGAGGCCATATAGTGCATGCCGAAGTAAGCAATCATGGTCAGGATGAAATGAATCGCGAATACCCGATGGTTGTTCCATATAGATAGGAACATCGAGATCGCTGTGTAGGAAGGCGTTCTTAACATCTAATTGGTGAATTTCCCAATTCTGAACCGTAGTAACAGATAAGACAATGTGAATTGTGGCTTGTTTGACCATCGGAATAAAAGTTTTGAGAAAGTCAACGCCCTCTTGATGAAAGCCTTTTGCAACAAGTTGGACTTTCAATCAGTCAAGTGAACCATTGGCATGTAGCTTTGTCCTGTACACCCATTTACATCCAACCACATTCATCAAGGGATGACGAGGAACTAGTTCCCATGTTTTGCTGATTGCAAGAGCATCCAACTCCTTAAACACAGCAACTTTCCAACCATAATGCTTTAAAGCTGAATGGACAGTGCGTAGTTCAGGAGGGATGAATGATATTGTTATATTGACATAATTGGTGTTTGGCTTTGAGATCCCAGCCTTTGAACATGTAACCATGGGATGCATTGAGGATGTGGAAGCTTCAGATTGAGACTGAAGTAAGGATGCACTCTCTACTGGTTGTGCCACGTGATTAGAGAGAGTAGCAGATGAAGTATTTGAGTATAGTTCTATTTGAGTACGGTTCTATCTCAGCAATCAAACGTGCACGTTCGCTTGCAAAATCAAGATCTGTTAGTGAACAACCATTTTGATCAACTTATAGACTAGGTTTGGCAATAGTCAAATGATCACTAGAAGCTTTTGTTTGTGATGAGCTTAAAATTGAATTCCATTGCAACAACTCCCCCTCAATCATAGGAGTCGCTTGAGAAGAAGAGGCAAAAGGAAAAAATGCTCATAAAAAACAACATGTCGAGATACATAAACACAACCAGTAGATTGATGAAGACAACGATATCCTTTGTGCTTTCCACTGTATCCCAAAAATATACATGGCGAAGAGCGCTTGTCAAATTTGTTCATCGTGTAGTTGCATAAATATGAATAACAACAAGAGCCGAACACTCGAAGTAATGAGTAATTAGGGTCCTTCTTGAATAAGACCAAGTATGGACTTCGATTGCCTAAAGTAGTTGAAGGAAGCCGATTTATCAAATAATTCGTCCTTGTAAACGCTTCTGCCTAATAGTTGAGTGGCATAGATGCCTCAAATAATGTAGCAAGGCCGAGTTCAACAATGTGTCAATGTTTCCTCTCAAAAGCACCGTTTTGTTCTGGTGTACCTGGACATGAGATTTGTTGTTGTATGCCGCGTTCATGAAGATGAGTGAGAAAATTATTGCTTGTGAATTCACCTCCTCCATCAAATTGAAAAACTTCAATTTTCGTATCAAGTCGATTTTCAACTAATTTCTGAAAAGATAGGAAAATCTCACGGAAATTTGACTTTCATTTCAAAGGATACAACCAAAAGTATCAAGGAAAATCATTAATAAATACCACGTAATATCGAAATTTTGCATAGAAGGATTTGGGGTCGGTCCTAATAGATCACAATGTATTTTCTCCAATAGATGGGAACATTGAGAATCAGATAACGAAAATGGCAATTTTGAACTTTTACTAATCTGACAACTTGTACATAAAGTGCTAGTAGATTTATTTACTAAAATCAAATCATCAGACCGCAAAAGCTATAAAATACAACTATTTGGATGGCCTAATCTATGATGCCACATAAGTTCATCAGCAACATTGTTTCTCTTAGAAAAGAATGCCATGGAATATGGGTCCTTATTCGTTTATAATCCTTGATGATTAGCTCCCATCAGCAATACCCGGGGTGTCTTGGAGTCCTTGATAGAAAGACTAGAGGCATCAAACTCAACATAGCAAGGATAATATCTCGTTAATTCAAGATGAATAATAGATTTTTCTTAATTTGTGGAACAACCAAAACATTATTAAGAGAAAACTAACCAATCTTATTGCCAAATTGACCATTCCCAACATGAGTAATCGACAGTGATGTACCATTCCCAACTATCTCATTATCATGGGCATGGAAAGGAACTATGTTCACAAGATTACCTGGATTATCAATCATAAAAGTAGTAGCACTGGTGTTCGAATGCCATTCTTCATCTTGTGAGTTTGAGATATGAAGTGTAGCCAGGCCATGGGGTATATTAATACTCTGATAATTGTTATCGAAACGATACCAGTAATTCAATGCATCATGCCCCTTCTTCTTACAAATCTGACAGATGAGAGATGGCACTGCTAAGTTTGAATTTGACGATGCACCAACAGTTTTGGTTTGCTGAGTTGTATAGTAATTTCTTGAAAATCGCCGACCATTTTGGTTTGTCTAAGAAAAGCCACGACCCCTAGAATTAAATGCGGGTCCTGTACCCCTTCCTCTAGGGTGTTTTTGTAGCCACCATTATGTCACTGCGAGATAAACGCCATTGAACTATTTGGGAGCATGGTTGAAGTGCGCTTGTTTCGTAACTCATAACTTTGAAGTTGTGCAACCACTTCAGCATGAGATAGAAGAGGAGGCCTGAACATGGTCGTTTTAAATGACTCATAGCTATCATCAAGTCCTTCAAGTAATCTGAAGACTTTATTAGCATCCGACACAGGTTTACTAATGGAATGCAATTGATTGTATATAGATTTAAAGTCATGAAGATAAACAGATAAAGGCTTATTTTCTTTCCTATTGTGTTGAAGTTGTCCAAGGAGATCAAGTTCTCAAGTCACCGAGCTTTGCTTGAAATGATTGGTGAGAGCCTTTCACACTTCAGTTGCTGTTTGAAGTCCAATAGCATGTCTGAGAACCTCTTTTGAGAGTGTGCCCATGATCCAAGACTTTACGAGGCGGTCACTACGCACCCATGATGTATATTTTGGATTATTGACTTTGGTTGCATTCTCTGATGTTCGAGCCTGCAGTGGTCCAACTATCTCTCTAGTAAGAAAACCAAGTAGGTTCTGACTTTCAATCAAAGACAATACTTGTGTCTCCCAAAGTAAAAAGTTGTTTTCATTGAGCTTCAATGTAACAAAATTTGCCACATTGATGTTTGAAGGAAATGGAAATCTCGGGTTTCACATGATTGCATCGATTTTTTTTAACAAGAGAAGAGCAGTCTGCGCTTGCATGGCTCTGATACCATAAATAAAATAGAGAATTGAGTCGATGAAGTGTTACTTTTCATTGATATATTGTACAATATAAACAGAGATACCATCACCTATAATTATGGTAGAAGTTAAAGATAAAATATACAATTTGATTTACAAGGAAATTGAATAAAAGACAAATCATAAAGATTTATAAATGATCAACTCGTGGATACTCTCCTTGATATGTTATCTTCATGCTGATTTGTAGAAGATTCTGCATTGCAAACATTCTGATTTTTTGCTTTTGGATTTGTTGCTTCGATAATTTAGGCCAAATGGCCTTGAACAATCACCAATCAATGGGTGATCCAAATCAGACCACTTATTCAATTAGAAGGAGATTTTAGAAAATTTTGTTTACGCTCAATCAAGTACCCTAATGACCTATCCATTAAGTGATTCAGGCACCATTGGAAAGTTTATGATGTATACTTCAAAGTTCATTAAGACCACTTGATTTGGCTTGGACTTGATTGACCTGAAATTGACTCAATTCACACATTGTACAAAAATTGACTCCGTTCCGACCCGGAACTTAAAAAATGCAGGAAAAATATCTAGAAAATTTGAAATCCTGCCAAATTTAATAGACGGTCAATTAAATACATAGCTAACAACTTTCATCTTTTGAATTTTTGCCAAAAAAGGTCTCCAACTAGGCTAAAATCGCAAGTTTTCCCAGAGACTTAATTGAAAACAGTTTTTAGGCTAGAACTAACCTTATCTAGTTTACGGCCAAATTGACCCCTAAAATTTTCTAACAAGTCTTTAAACTCTCTAGTCTACTGATTTAGACCGCAATGAACAACTTTCCAGTTCTGAACTTTCACATACAAGACCTCAAACTATGTTAAATTTACAAATCAAAGTTGGAGAAAATCTGACATCAATTTATATTGGAAGAGCAAAAAGTTTTCGCTACTTTGCGCATGTAGGATTTCTGATCAAACAACATTGGATTTTTACAAAAATTATATCATTGTAAAAGGAGACCGGAAGGTCGGACTTGACCCAGAACCAAAAATGATTGGAAAAGGAGACCGGAAGGTCGCCGGCGGTGAGTTCAAAGTCACGACCTCGAGAGTGTTAAACACAAAACAATGCACACCACCTAAGAACGATATGGCATGTCTAGCGTATCACATGGATCCCTAAGGTCAATTCACCGATCTAGCCATAGACAATGAATTAAGCATTCAAAAATCAATTGCACATCCAATGGCAAATCAATCATAACAACCCTAATTTGGTCACTAGAAATGAAAACTTACCAAAACCCTAACAACGCTCTAATAGTATGTTCATTTCAATTTTTTAGGGTTTAGGTTTTTCTTTTAGGGGTTTTGGCCCTAAATTTGAAATTTTCCAAATTATGCCACATGGGTATTTTGGAAAATCCAAATTTCATTTATTCATAACTGGCCACAATGATTTTCAATCATTCTGTGGATTTTTAAAATTTTTGATTTTTTCAAAAAAATTTTTAAAAAAAACCGAGAAATGATTTTTTATGATTTTTTGGCAATTTTTCTGAATTTTCCAATTTTTCAATTTCTATTGATTTTTTAGAATTTTCAAGTTTTTATTTGTTTTTTCTGAATTAATGAAATTTTTATGAATTTTCCGAAAATTTTTCTATTTTTCTGAATTTTCTGTAATTTTTCTGATTTTTATGCATTTTCTGCGAAATTTTCTAATTTTTTATGATTTTTTGTGATTTTTTTAGGATTTTTGTATTTTTTTAATTTTCTATTAATTTTCTATTTTTTGAATTTTCTATTTTTTTAATTTTCCTGCTGAGGGTTGAACTAGACCGGACTGGTTCAAATTGGTTTGATCGAGACCAAACCGGCTGTCGTTGGCGCTGACATCGGTTTTCCTCTCCGGCGGGCACGACATACCCAAAACGACGCCGTTTCACCCATTTTCATTGGGGCATTTTTGCAAATAGTTGGTGTGCACTATTTCCAATTCAAGGTTCTTGAGATTGCCGGTTTAAGGTCACCGTCGGCGAGCCTCCGGCGACCTTTTGATCGGTTTGATTGCATCATTAACAAGTCCACATGTTCTATTTTCCATCTATCCTAATCCGGTCACCGTCGGACCTTCGCCAATTAGTTAAAAACCAGCCCAAAAAACCCTACTCGCACTGTTTGAATTCTCATTTTTCAGAATTCAAATCCTAACACTAGCCGTCCTAGCCGTCTAAATCAAGTCTAACATTCATCAAAACATCAATCAAGGTTAGGAAGACTAACCAGAATGGCCTTACGGCCACGGCGATGCTCCAGCGAGGGGGTTTACATGGGGGCCGACTCGGTTTATGCATTTTTAATACCCAAAAACACAATCAAATCACACAAAATTGATTAGAAACTAATAATAGACATGAATATGCCAATATTCATCAATGAAATCACTTAAAAATGCATATTGAAACAAAAACGAATTCTGGTAAATTTTCATAAAGTTGACTGTGAACGATTTTCACCTGGTTCGTCTGTTGACTAAATGAATTTGTTGAAGTAATCCACACCCCAGAGATTATTCCTTGGCACTTCCTCTTCCTCCCGGTGACTTTAGCTTCGTCGGAATAGGTCTAGTCGAGCCGGAACACACCTGGTTCAGGCCTTGCTGATCAGGTTTCTTGGCTTGGCACGGCGAAGGGAGATCACGGCCAACCCGAGATTCACTGGCGCCTCGCTATCTAGGGCAGCATCGATTACTCACGGGAGGACCTCTGACCCTCTCTCTCTCGTTTTTTCTCTTTGATTTCGCTCCTTTCTCTCTCTTTTCTCTCTCGGGAAAATTGTCGAATGGGCTGTGTTCGTCTTCTTTAGTTTTTTCCTATTTTTGATCCTTTGATTTCCCGCCCAAAAATCGTTGAAACCGATTCTCAATCGATTGGGGTTATTAACCGGTGCTAGTTGGACATTTTCCAGCTGGCCAAACCAATCTACACGTGCAAAAAATGGCTGGAAATGTTTTACAAAGTCACGGGTTTGAGTTAATTTTCTAAGTTTCTCACGAGTTGAGTAGCCGGGTAAGGAAGGCGAACTGTGCGGGTCGGGTTGGGTTGACCCGTTCGGCCCGGCAGTTCCGGTTTTGATCAAAAATGCAAATTGGACTTTATTTTGACCGAATTTTTCAAGTTCAACCTCAAAATTACATTCCCCAGGATGTTCTGAACCCAAACATATAATTTTGCCTAATTTTTATTATAATTGTGCCCAAAATTTTCTCATTTTTATATTCGAGTTAATAGGGTTTTGTTCAATTCGAGGTTTTAATGACCTGATTAGGCACAATTGATGCCAAAATTGCATTGCCCACCCCTGGTTAACCCTAAAAATGATAGTCTCACATTTCGGCAATTTCATTTTGGGTACGATTCCCAATTTAGGTTCAAAATTCTTAATTTTTAATCAACTTTTGGGGATTTTTTATTTTTACACCAAATTGTGAAATTGGACTGACCATAATGTAATTAAAGGTCCCAGAATCAATTGTTATGAAGATACTATTACCTAAAAATGTCTAGAAAAAATTTAATTTTATTTTTGGTTTAATTCGGGTTTAATTTTGCCCAATTTGGGAAAAACATATATCCGATTGAGATTTTCTAAAATTGGCAGTGTATTTATGAAATTGGAATTAAAAGAAGATTATTGACTATTTTTATGGAATTTTCTGATTCCATTTACTATTTTTCTTGATTTTCTTGCTTATTTTGGCTAAAAGAAATTCTGAAAAAATGCAAAATAAGCTAAAAAAATATTTTTTTGCTTTAGAAATGGATTTTTAGGCTTGGCCAAGATCCTTAGACCTAATTTTGAAATTTTTGAAAATATGACAAAAATAAGCTAAAAATTGGGTGTCAATAGCGAACTTGACCCAGAACAAAAAATGATTGGAAAAGGAGACCGAAAGGTTGCCGGCGGTGAGTTCAAAGTCACGCCCTTGAGAGTGTTAAACACAAAACAATGCACACCACCTACTCAGAAAAATAACCCAATGAACATAGGGCAAAACGGTGCCGTTTTGGCATGCCATGCCCGCCGGAGGGGTGACCGGTGACTGACGCCGGCGACGGCCGGTTTGGTCTGGGTTGAACTGGTCTAAATCGATCCGATCCGATTCATTCGCCGATGGGAAAATTCAAAAATATAAAAAAAAATCTTTAAAAAATCAAAAATAAAAATCAAATAAAAAATAAATAAATAGAGAAAACCAGAAAAAATCATAAAAATTATAATTTTTTTAGAAAATTCAGAAAAATCCAAAAAAATTTCAGAAAATTCATAAAAATCCCAAAAATTCTGAAAATACAAATAAAAATTTGAAAATTTTGGAAAATCAATAGAAATTGAAAAATTGGAAAATTCATAAAAATTTCCAGAAAATCATAAAAAATCAGTTCTCGATTTAATAATTTTCCAAAAAAATTCAAAAAATTTGAAAATTCACGGAAAGGTCCAAAATCATCGTGGCCAACCATAAAAAGTGAAATTTGAATTTTTGGAAGTGTCCAAATGGCATAAAAAAGAAATTCAAAAAAATCAAAAATCAAAAATTTTGAAAATCCATAGAATGGTCCAAAATCATCGTGGCCAGCCACAAAAAGTGAAATTTGAATTTTTAGAAATGCCTAAGTGGCATTTTTGGAAAATTCCAAATTTAAGGGTAAAATCCCTAAAAAAAAACCCTAAACCCAAAACTACACCATTAAATGAGTAAGGCTCTAGGGCTTCATTAAGGTTTAGGTGTTTTGCTTGATTTTCATTTTTAGTGGCCAAATTAGGATTGTTATGATTAATTTTCCATTTGTTGTGCATTTGCTTCTCGGGTGCTTAATTGTTTGTCCATGATTAGATTAGTGAATTGACCTTAGAGATCCGTGTGACACGTTAGACAAATCATATCGTTCTTAGGTATTGAAAGGGCATTAATTGTAACGTCCTGAATTCGACCCAGTTCCGGGATTAATAAAATAGATGATTATTTCTCAATTCGTTTTAGTGAGTCTCGCCCGAAATTAATCATTCTCGGGATACTGATCAGTAGGGAATGGCTAACTAGGAATATGGGACGTGGACCCAAGAACTCGACCGTGAATCAAGTCTGATTCCGGGGATCGACGAGGGAATATTTTGTACCAATGTGGGCCGATCTAAGGAGAGTGACGGATTTGGTTTGGCCAACGACGTACGATCGGATTGTGAATGATTTTGTATGACCAAGAGTACACGTGGCGAACGATCCCGAGCTTATTTCGAACGATCGCGACCCCCGGAACTAGTGATAAATCCTCGTGTTCTCTGGGAAATCGAGACCGACACGACTCGGGTAGCCCCAGGCCGATACGCGTAACCCCTAAACAGCCGCCCGTTAGCGAGAGACGCTAAAACTGCAAATTGAGTTAAATCGATCGTGGAATTGAGTCCGGACTTCGGTGCCGAATTTCGTGGACGTACGCGACTATTTTTGCGAGGACGACGTCATTTTTAGGTGGCCACTCATATTTGGGATCAGTAGAGTCGAAAATTGAAAATTTGACCCGGGACCGAAAAATTACCGTTTTGCCCCTAGGCCTAATTTTAGGATTCCGAATTTTGGGAATATTTTTAGGGTTTTATGTTAGTTGTTTCAGCCCAATAATGTTAGGAGTATTGGACAATTGTGCCCCCAAGATTTTTGGCAAGTTTTAATCCAAGCCTTTGGATTAGAGGCAATTTGGTCATTCTTGGATTAGTGGTTCAACCACCCCACTAAGCATTGTGTATATCACTCTAGCCTCTCTCTCTCTCCTCTCATTTCCCCCTTCCCAAGCCAGCCGGTCACCTCCTCTCTCTCCCTTCTCTTGCGAGCTCCTCCCCTCCTGGCCTCATGCCGCCGCCGCCGCCGCTCACCGGTGTGCCGCCGCCGCCCACCGGTACCGCCGCCGGTGCCATCGCCCCACGCCTCACCACCATTACCATTCTGTCCCCCTCTCTCTCTCTGGCCATGTCCCTCTCTCCCTCTCGTTCTCTTGGATCGCTGCCACTGCTCGTGTCATTTGTCGGAGCCACCGCTCGCCGCCACTGTTTCGACGCGGAACCGCCGCTGTCCAACTGTCCTCGCCTCTTGTTCAGCCTTGTCTAGAGCTTAAGATTCCAAGTGAGTACAACCCTAAACCCTAATTAGACTAATATACATTTCTAGATGGGTTTTAGGGGTTAATTAGGGTATTTTAGGGGTTAACGTGCGAAGGGCATTAGGGGCTGAGATTGTGCCTGATTTGGTGGTTTAGCATGATCATTTTAATGAGGTTTAGTGGCTTAGAATATGCTGTGTGATGGCTGGAATTATTGGACTGAATCAGCCCGAGTTCGGTTAAGTTCGGGCATAAATTGTGGAATATTGTGCGCGCCTCGCATAGTTCTCATGGTGGCTATTTTGGATGATGTTTTGAGAGCCAAAGGGAGTAATTTGAGGATATTATTGGCCTAGAATGACCTATTTGGTGGCTGTCCATACCGGGTATTGAATTAGACAAGGCGCGATCGATTTGGAGTTTAATGGCGTAATTACCGGAAATGTTTAGATTGACTGATTGAGAGGCTGAATTGCCCTTGATTGTGGTTGATTTTGTGATGCCATGTCATATGCCTAGTGTGACTAAGGTTGGAGTAGCTTGGCGGGCTCGAGTGCACAATTTCATGTTGATTTTTTAATTTTGTGATTTGTGTGCCAAGTTTGTGCCATGGCTAGACTGGATGATGCGATTGGTTGGGCTTGTGATTTATTGAATTGAGCATATTGTATTGTGAATTGAACGAGTGGCGTTGTGCAATTGGATGCTCATTGTGAAATTCTTGAATGCCCAAGTGTGAACTATTTGGCCATGAGTGTGCACTTTGAACATTGGCATCACATGTGCATATACAAGTGTGCACGAATGACATGAGCATGTGATCACCTAATCGCCTTGATGCGTATTACGCGGGGTTCAGATAATAACCGGTGTATCTGAAAGTGTGATCACATAAGCCCTGATGCGTTTTACGCGGGGCAGTGAACCCATCCTGATACGTGTTACGCGGGACAATGCCCGGATTACAGGAAGATGACCAGCCTGATGCGTTTTATGCGGGCCGAAGATCGATATCAAACTATTGGACCTGATGCGTTTTATGCGGGTTGGTGAATTTGGTAATTGCAAGTGTGCAAGAGTATAGGTGTGCGAAGTGCATTGATGAGGCGTGAGCATGAGTGTGAGCACAAGCATATGCATGACATGCATCGTAGTGAAGCGATACGCGTATATGTGCTGTGATTGAGTTCTATGCCAGTAATGCTCTTATATGTATAAAATGCCTAACCTGCAAGGTCAGTTAAGTGTTAGATTTGGGCCCGAGGGCCTAAGTCACTTATGGTTTAGATCGTGTGTTATTTAGTACTCGTCAGGAGGTACATGTTAGCCTAGTTTATGTTTAGGGAACCTACTCACTGAGATTTTATTCTCACTGTTGTGTAAACCCAATTTTTCAGACCCTCAGCCTTAAGATGTCTACCGTACCTGTTCGTTTTGGGATTCCTTACAGGATAGATCGGGAGGAGACGATGTACCCCATAGGGAACGGAGATTTTTGGGTTAAATACCTTTCCACAGTTTGGGTTGACGAGGGCGAGGAGGTTGATCAGATCCACGGATATATAGCTTGGTGTATCAGGGATCACGAGGGGACCTACGGGCCTCTTCGATCTTTTGAGGTTCCACTTACCGATGCTGTGGATATTGACCCTCTGTGTCTTGATGGGGAACTGATGAGCCCCGACTGTACGCCGGAGGATGGAAATTCAGAACCGGAGCCAATGGATTCGGAGGACAAGGAGCCTAAGCCTATGGAGCAGTATATGGAGCCGGAGGACGAGGCCAGGCCGATAGATTTCGAGGAGGAGTCAGCTAGGGCCGAGTCCGAGTAGAATTCCCTAGACTCTGATGTCGAGCTGTCTAATAGCTCTTCCGAGTCATTGGGATCCGACTCGGACTAGGTTCCGTAGGTTTAGCTTTAACCCTAGATAGATCGGGCTAGTACCTTTTTGACCGGAGCCCTTCTAGTCTTAGTAACTCTGATCGCCCGGACCACTTATCCCTTTTTGTAGTAGTGGCCATTGACCCGCTTTTGATTTTTTTGAGCGTGGGCTGTATATGAATATTGTATATGTTTCTCGATATCGATGCAAGTGTACAGTTGTTCATGTTGGTTGTTGTACGGCTATCCTTGGTTATGTGGTTTTTATATTGTACAGGTGTTAAAGTATTTCCGTTGTGCTTTGTATTCTCTGAGATTCGGGCGTTGGGTCGGTGACGCGTCCTGGGACGTCGCAATCGAATCGACCTCGGTTGGGTTGTGTACCTCCTGACTGTTTGTGCATTGATTGATTGGTAGTATGAATTGACCCACAAAGTGCAGGTGCGGCA
This sequence comes from Syzygium malaccense, assembly GCA_031216405.1. Lineage (NCBI taxonomy): Eukaryota > Viridiplantae > Streptophyta > Magnoliopsida > Myrtales > Myrtaceae > Syzygium > Syzygium malaccense. Next base: position 20,525,571 of record CM062255.1, read on the forward strand.
GGACTCGAGGTCAGTACGCGTATTTTCTTGATTGAAATCTCGTGCTATTTATGCCTAATCGCATGCTAAGTGATTGACTGCTATTGTGTTAAGTTCCCTGCCTAGGACCTTAGACTGGATTAGCTTGGTTTAGGTCTCTAATTCTTGTGCGGGAATTATAGCAGGTAAGTGAGCGTGCGAGTTGGAAAGATGAGTAGCCAAGGAAGAGGTAGAGGTCGAGGCCGTGGTAGAGATAGAGGTCGAGGTCGCGAGCAGGACCGTGTAGAACCACAAGTAAGAATTGTTGAGGGCCCAATAGTAGATGGGATTTTAAGGGCTCTTGAGGAAGCTTGAATTCTGGGAGGTAGACTAACCCAAGAGAGAGATGCCACTATTGCCACTACTGTTGAGGCCGCCATTGCTGCTGCTAATGGGGCTAATAGTAATGATGGGAATCAGGGGAATCAGGAGAATCCAATTCCAGTACCGGTAAATGTGACCAGGCCGATGTCTAAGTTAGTGGAGAAGTTCTTAAAGTTAAAGCCGCCAAAGTTCAATGGCAAAGGTGATCCCAAGGCCGCACCCCGTTGTGTTGAGGAACTAGAGAAGGCCTTCAAAGTATTAGGATGGACCGAGGCCGAGAAGGTGACATTGGTGGTATATGCTATAGGACAACGCCAATGATTGGTGGAAGGCCACCAAAGGAAGGGTTTTCTCGAAGGAGCTGCCCAGACTTGGACCGTGTTCTCTCAGGACTTCTTGGGCAAATTCTTTTTTGAGAGCGCCAGGGAAAGAAAGCTGGCTAAATTCATGAGACTTCGCCAAGGATCAATGTCCGTAGATCAGTATGAGGTAGAATTTGCAAGGCTGTCGAGGTTCGCGCCAAGGATGGTAGAACACCCTGAGGACAAAGTGCGAAGGTTTCGGGATGGACTGAAAGTCGACATTCACGGCCAACTGATACCGGTGAATTTGAAGACGTATGAGGACTTGTATGAGAGAGCTCAAGCTATTGAGCGGGAGCAAGTAGATAGAGCGACTGCATCTCGATTGCGATTCGCCCCGGCTAGGGACAACTGCCATCTTGGGAAGAAACCGATGGCAGGAAACAGGCGATTTGTCCCACTGATCAGGAAGAATATGGGAAAGTCGAATCACCAGCAAAATAGGTTTGGGGCTTGCTTCAAATGTGGAAGTATGGAGCATCGATTAGGAACTGTCCCCGGCAGTGCCCCACAGGATCACCAGCTCAGGTGCAGCAACCCCGAATTGGAAATCAGGCTGGGAATCCTCCGCCAGCTAATGTGAACAGGCTGCTGGCACAAGGACGTGTGTATGCCACGGCACAAAGGGAAGTTGAGAATGCGCCAGGGGTAGTCACAGGTATGGTTTCTGCAATCATGTCGCATATGTGTTATTTGATCCGGGAGTATCACATTCGTTTATATCTGCTCAGTTTGTTGAATTGGCTGGATTGAATCCTATTTTGTTAAAAGTACGGTTATATGTGACTACGCCATTAATGGATAAGATGTGCATATTATTAGGATGCCCGAATTGTGAGATAGTAATCGATGGCGTAGAAAGTAAGATAGACCTAGCGGTTTTGCCAATGTATGATTTTGATTTGATTGTGGGTATGGATTGGTTAGTCAAGCAGAATGCCGTAATGGACTGTAGTAGCAGGGTGATCCAGTTTAGCCCAGCTGGACACCCTAGATTCGAATTTGTAGAGAGTCGAGAAGGAATCTCGATCCCTTGGGTTTCATCAGTAGAGGTAGCTAAGTTGTTGGATCAAGGCTGTCAGGGTTATTTAGCAAGTATGGTTGATTCGATAGCAGGAGAAGTACGGCTAGAGGATATAGCAACGGTGTGCAATTTTCTTGATGTCTTTCCCCAGGAATTGTCGGAATTGCCACTAGAAAGAGAAGTGGAATTTGTCATCGAGTTGGCGCCTGGGACTGAGCCAATCTCGAAGCTGCCTTATAGGATGTCGTTATCGAAACTGAAAGAACTAAAGGTTCAGATGCAAGAATTGCTAGACAAAGGTTTTATCTGATCGAGTGCGTCTCCATGGGGAGCGCCGGTGTTATTTGTTAGGAAGAAGGATGGGTCGTTGAGGTTGTGTATTGACCACCGTCAGCTGAATCAAGTGATAATCAAGAATAAGTATCCCCTCCCAAGATTGACGACCTGTTCGACCAGTTACAAGGAGCCTCGGTATTTTCCAAGATTGACCTAAGGACAGGGTATCATCAGTTAAGGATCCAAAAGGAGGATATCCCAAAGACCACATTCAGGATGAGGTATGGACACTATGAGTTCACAGAAATGCCATTTGGACTGACTAATGCCCTTACTTTTATGGACTTAATGAATCGGGTATTCAAGGAATTCTTAGACCAGTTCGTCATTGTCTTTATTGATGATATTCTAGTATATTCAAAGAGTTCCGAGGAGCATGAGGTACATTTGGAAAGAGTTCTACGGACGTTGAGAGAGCACGCACTGCATGCTAAATTTAGCAAGTGCGAGTTTTGGCTGAACCGTGTAGCGTTTCTTGGGCACATAATTTCCAAAGAAGGAATCTCCGTAGATCCGGCAAAGATTGAGGCAGTGATGGATTGGCCGAGACCGACGATAGTTACTGAGGTTCGGAGTTTCTTACGACTGGCAGGTTATTATCGGCTATTTATAGAGAGATTCTCAGCGATAGCCACTCCGTTGACAAGGTTACTTAAGAAGGAGACTAAGTTCGAGTGGACAGAAAAGTGCGAGGAGAGTTTTCAGGAGTTGAAGCTGAGGTTGACGACTGCGCAAGTGCTGACGATCCCTTCAGGACCGGGAGGATATGAGATCTACAGCGATGCTTCGCTCAAGGGATTGGGATGTGTGCTAATGCAACATAGAAGGGTGGTTGCTTATTCATCACGACAGTTAAGGTCTTATGAGATGAACTATCAGACCCACAACTTGGAACCGGCAGTAATTATTTTTGGGCTCAAGATTTAGAGGCATTACTTATGTGGAGAAAGGTTTCAAATCTACACGGACCAGCAGAGCCTCAAGTATTTGTTTTCGTAGAAGGAATTGAATATGAGATAGAGGCGCTGGATGGAACTATTGAAAGACTATGATTGCGACATATTGTATCACCCTAGAAAGGCTAACCAGGTAACGGATGCCTTGAGCAGGAAATCGAGCATCGCGCAATTATTAGTCAAAGAATAGATTTTATTGGAAGGAGCACGAGACTCGGAATTTAAGTTCGAGGCAGGACATCTCTCCAGTCTGGTGGCAACGTTAAGAATTGAACCGGAAGTGCAAGGCAAGATTACGGCATTGCAGTCTACGGACCCTGAGATTTAGAAGACTCTAGAAATGGATAGTACTAAGAGGAAACCGGACTTCCAAGTGTCCAAAGACGAAAATCTTAAGTTTCGAGGACGCTTGTGCGTGCTCGATGATTTGGAACTCAAGGAAGAGATTTTGTCGGAAGCTCATCGGAGCAATTATAGCATTCATCTAGGTAGCACGAAAATGTACCAGAACCTTCGACAGCACTACTGATGGAACGAAATGAAAGTGGACGTGGCCAAGCATGTGGCTAAGTGTTTGATGTGCCAACAAGTGAAGGCACAACATTGTAAGCCTAGTGGAATGTTGCAACCGTTGGAAATTCTAGAATGGAAATGGGAGCATATTATAATGGATTTTGTAACGGGACTGCTAATAAGCCAGAGGGGACACAACTCTATTTAGGTGATAGTGGATATATTAACCAAGTCAACGCACTTCCTGGCAGTGCGAAAGGACTTTGAGCTAGAAAGGTTCACAGAATTATATGTATGGCAGATAGTTCGTCTTCATGGAGTACCGATATCAATCACTTCAGATCGTGATCCCCAGTTTACTGCGAGTTTTTGGAAAAGTCTACCGTTGGCCATGGGAACCAAGCTACAATTTAGTACGGCCTATCATCTGCGGACAGATGGCCAGTATGAGAGGACCATTCATACCTTAGAGGATATGCTGAGTGCGTGTGTCTTAGATTTTCAGGGCAAGTGGGAAGAACAGTTGCATTTGGTGGAATTTGCCTACAACAATAGCTTTCAGCAGAGTATCGGGATGGCACCATTTGAGGCACTTTATGGCAGAGCATATAGAACACTGTTGTATTGGGATGAAGTAAGAGAAAAAAGTGTAACGGGTCGAGAGTTGGTTCAGCAGTAGGTGGAAACAGTAAAGATTATCCGAGAAAGGTTGAGAACAGCTCAGAGTCGTCAGAAAAGTTACGCGGACTGAAGGCGTAGACCGTTAGAGTTCCAGGTTGGTGACCATGTATTTCTTAAGGTCTCACCGATGAGAAGACTGTCTCGGTATGGCAAGAAAGGAAAGCTGAGTCTAAGGTACATAGGCCCGTTTGAGATTTTAGAAAGGATTGGAACGTTGGCCTACCGACTAGCCTTGCCGCCAAATTTATCGCAGATTCATAACGTCTTCCACGTGTCAATGTTAAGGAAGTACGAACCGGATCTGACCCATGTGTTGAATCATGAGGTAATAGATGTGGACGATAGAGTGTCGTACGTGGAGAAGCCAGTGCGAATCGAGGATAGGAAAGAACAGGTTTTGAGGAACAAGACAATCCTGTTGTCAAGGTTATTTGGCAACATTACGGGAGGGAAGGCGCCACATGGGAAAGCGAGTAATGCGACGTCAGCACCCCTATTTGTTTGAGTAGTCGGGTTGGGATTGTAAATTTCGAGGACGAAATTTTTGTAAGGGGAGAAGAGTTGTAACATCCTGAATTCGACCCACTTCCGGGATTAATAAAATAGATGATTATTTCTTATTTTGTTTTAGTGAGTCTCGCCTGGAACTGATCATTCTTGGGATACTGACCAGTAGGGAATGGCTAAATAGGAATATGGTACGTGGACCCAAGAACTCGATCATGAATCGAGTCTGATTCCGGAGATCAACGATGGAATATTTTGTGCCAATGTGGGCCGATTTAAGGAGAGTGACGGATTTGATTTGGCCAACGACGTACGATCGGATCGAGGGTGATTCCGTTCGACCGAGAGTATGCGTGGCGAACAATCCCGAGCTTATTTCGAACTATTGCGACCCCTGGAACTAGTGATAAATCCTCGTGTTCTCTAGGAAATCGAGACCGACACGACTCGGGTAGCCTTATGTCGATACGCGTAACCCCTAAACAGCCGCCCGTTAGCGAGAGACGCTAAAACTGCAAATTGAGTTAAATCGATCGTGGAATTGAGTCTGGACTTCGGTATCAAATTTCGTGGGCGTACACGACTAATTTTGCGAGGACGATGTCATTTTTATGTGGCCACTCATATTTGGGATAAGTAGAGTCGAAAATTGGAAATTTGACCCGGGACCGAAAAATTACCGTTTTGCCCCTAGGCCTAAATTTAGGATTCCGAATTTTGGGAATATTTTTAGGGTTTTATATTAGTTGTTTCAGCCCAATAGTGTTAGGAGTGTTGGACAATTGTGTCCCCAAGATTTTTGACAAGTTTTAATCCAAGCCCTTGGATTGGGGCAATTTGGTCATTCTTGGATTAGTGGTTCAACCACCCCACTAAGCATTGTGTATATCACTCTAGCCTCTCTCTCTCTCCTCTCATTTCCCCCTTGCCAAGCCAACCAGTCACCTCCTCTCTCTCCCCTCTCCCGCAAGCTCCTCCCCTCCCGGCCTCACGTCGCCGCCGCCGTTCGTAGAAGTGCAGCCGTCGCCTGCCGGTGCTGCCGCCGGTGCCACCGCCCCATGCCTCACCACCATCACCATTCCGTCCCCCCTCTCTCTCTGGTCGTGTCCCTCTCTCCCTCTCGTTCGCCTGGATCGCTCCGCCGCTCGCGCTGTTCGTCGGAGCCGCCACTTACTGCCATTGTTCTGGCGCGGGACTGCTGCTATCTAGCCATCCTCACCTCTTGCTCAGCCTTGTCTGGAGCTTAGGATTCCAAATGAGTACAACTCTAAATCCTAATTAGGCTAATGTACATTTCTAGATGGGTTTTAGGGGTTAATTAGGGTGTTTTAGGGGTTAACATGTGAAAGGCATTAGGGGCTGAGATTGTGGTTGATTTGGTGGTTTAGCATGATCATTTTAATGAGGTTTAGCGGCTTAGAATATGCTGTGCGATGGCTGGAATTATTGGACCGAATCGGCCCGAGTTCGGTTAAGTTTGGGCTTAAATTGTGGAATATTGTGCGCACCTCGCATTGTTCTCATAGTGGCTGTTTTGGATGATGTTTTGGGAGCCAAAGGGAGTAATTTGAGGATATTTATTGGCCTAGAATGACCTATTTGGTGACTGTCCATATCGGGTATTGAATTAGACAAGGCGCGATCGATTTGGAGTTTAATGGCGTAATTACTGGAAATGTTTAGATTGACTGACTGAGAGACTGAATTGCCCTTGATTATGGTTGATTTTGTGATGCCATGCCATATGCCTAGTGTGACTAAGGTTGGAGTAGCTTGGCGGGCTCGAGTGCGTAATTTCATGTTGATTTTTTTAATTTTGTGATTTGTGTGCCAAGTTTGTGCCATGGCTAGACTTGATGATGCGATTTGTTGGGCTTGTGATTTATTGAATTGAGCATATTGCATTGTGAATTGAACGAGTGGCGTTGTGCAATTGGATGCTCATTGTGAAATTCTTGAATGCCCAAGTGTGAACTATTTGGCCATGAGTGTGCACGAATGACATGAGCATGTGATCACCTAATCGCCTTAATGCGTATTACGCGAGGTTCAGATAATAACCGATGCATGCGAAAGTGTGATCACATAAAGCTCTGATGCGTTTTACGCGGGGCAGTGAACCCGTCCTGATGCGTGTTACACGGGACGATGCCCAAATTACCGGAAGATGACCAGCCTGATGCGTTTTACGCAAGTTGTGTGTCATGAGCCTGATATATTTTACACGGGCCGGAGATCGATCTTAAACTATTGGACCTGATGCGTTTTATGCGGGCCGGTGAATTTGGTAATTGCAAGTGTGCAAGAGTGCAGGTGTGCGAAGTGCGTCGATGAGGCGTGAGCATGAGTGTGAGCACGAGTATATGCATGACATGCGTCGTAGTGAAGCGATACGCGTATATGTGCTATGATTGAGTTCTGTGCCAGTAATGCTCTTATATGTATAAAATGCCTAACCTGTAGGGTCAGTTAAATGTTGGATTTGGGCCCGAGGGCCTAAGTCACTTATGGTTTAGACTATGTGTTGTTTAGTACTCGTCAGGGAGGTGCATGTTAGCCTAGTTTAGGTTTAAGGAACCTACTCGTTGAGATTTATTCTTCCTATTGTGTAAACCCAATTTTTCAGACCCTCAGCCTTAAGATGTCTACCGTACCTGTTCGTTTTGAGATTCCTTACAGGATAGACCGGGAGGAGATAGTGTACTCCGTAGGAAATGGGGATTTTTGGGTTAGATACCTTTTCACAGTTCGGGTTGATGCGGGCGAGGAAGTTGATCAAATCTACATATATATAGCTTGGTATATCAGGGATCACGAGGGGACCTACAGACCTCTTCGATCTTTTGAGGTTCCACTTATCGATATCGGGGATATTGACCCTCAATGTCCCGATGGGGAACTGACGAGCCTCGACCGTATGCCGGAGGATGGAAATTCGGAACCGGAGTCAATGGATTCGGAGGACGAGGAGCCTGAGCCTATGAAGCAGGACATGGAGTGGGAGGACAAGGCCGAGCCGATGGATTCCGAGGAGGAGTCAACTGGGGTCGAGTCCACGCAGGATTCCCTAAACTCTGATGTCGAGCTGTCTGATAGCTCTTCCGAGTCATCGTGATCCGACTCGGACTGGGTTCCATAGGTTTAGCTTTAACTCTAGATAGATCGGGCCAGTACCTTTTTGACCGGAGCCCTTCTAGTCTTAGTAACTCTGACCGCCCGGACCACTTACCTCTTTTTGTAGTAGTGGCCATTGACTCGCTTTTGATTTTTTTGAGCGTGGGCTGTATATGAATATTGTATATGTTTCCCGATATCGATGCAAGTGTACATTTGTTCATGTTGGTTGTTGTACGGCTATTCTTGGTTATGTGGTTTTTATATTATACAGGTGTTAAAGTATTTCCGCTGTGCTTTGTATTCTCTGAGATTCGGGCGTTGGGTCGGCGACGTGTCCTGGTACGTCGCAATCGAATCGACCTCGGTTAGGTTGTCGCGCACCGCGGGGTGCGGGGCATGACATTAATAGTCTCAATTTGGGATTGTTAACATAAACAAGTCCCTTATTCAGAATCTCTGGTTCGTAGGATTACGGTACTTCTCTTGTACCTCAATTAGATTTCTAGTCAACCTATCATAAATGACTAGTGGCGACTCCAAATTTAAATTTAGATCAAATAAACCCCGCTGTCACGTGAGGTATGGTCTGGGAGAGGCCCGTATAGAAAAATACCTCCATTCTAGCATGAGAGAGCATGGCGCGACAGGCTTGGCGACTCCGCTGGGGAACTTGGGTTTCTAAGTGAACTTAAGCCTAAACTAGAACGATATGCATGTGTTTGTGCTCATAAGAATCCCAAGTACGTTTCACTAATGACGTGTTAAATGGTGATGCAGGTGGGAGGTATAAGGGATGTAGTGTGTGCTTACCTTTATTTTGCAGGATGGTGTTGGGATTAATTATGATTCCACTAAATTTTAGAAGTGCTGTTTGGTTATAAATTATTGTGCTTGCCTTTAAATTGCTGTAGCACTTCACTTTTCGCACACACCACCCGTGGCTTAACCCCAGCTACATTTAGGATCACCCTTAAGAGGTATGTGTTTAGGCGAAACTATGAGCCGATTGCTCATGGGATCGTTTAAATGCAATACCAATCATCGAGATGGAATAATATTCCATTACTTTGGGCCGATCGCCTATTGGAATGGAATCCCTTGTCCATTGAGGTGGTAACCTTGAGCCTTTAGTATGTGCGACGTCCTGAAATTTGCCCATTTGGAATTTATAAAATGCTTGATTTTATGAACGTACTTGTGGTTGGTTTTGGCCCAGAACTGATCATTCCTGGGATACTAACCATTAGGGAAAGGCTAATTAGGGATTGAAATTCGTACGACCAAAGAAAATTCGATGGTGAATTGATTTTCGACCATAGAATCGTCAAGGTGATATTTTGAGTCAACGTACGCCGATCTTAAGGTAGTTATGGGCCGACTCATCACTATCATACGAGTGTATCATGAGTGATTCCATTTGACCACGAAATAAATTGACGAATGATCCAGAACCTATATCGAATGATCATGCCCGACGGAACTAGTGATCGAACCTCGCGATTACATGACAACCGAAGTCGTCACGAACCGAATGAACTTGCACGTGACTCGATTTATTATTAGTCGCGAGTCGAATATGCGAATTTCCCCAAAAGCCGTCCGTTAGTTTGAGAAACGCTCGAGTTACGTTAAATAAAATTCAATTATTAATTAGAGCCCAAATTGAGCATCGGAAAATTAGGAAGTCACAACGGGACGTTAGGAAGACGTTGTGGTTGGAATGTATAGCTTTGGATTTTCCCGAATCCTTTAGAAAAATTCAAATTCGGCAAGAAAATGGAAAAGTGACCATTTTACCCTTAGAGGTTTATAAAGGCCAAGCCGCTCGCCACCACTCACCGTTGACCGCCGCCCATTTTCAGCTTTAGCCGAGGTAGTCTAGAGTTCGGTAAGTCACGCCCTAAACTTTATTTAGGACTTCGGATATCGACAGATAAATTTGAGGTGGAATTGGATTTAATTTGACGTGATTTAGACTAAATTAGGGGCTGTTTTGGAAATAGTTTAGCGGATCGGTTCGTGGATTGATATTGACTGATTTTGATGGTGAAATGATGAAGTTTCAAGGCCAAGATGGTGCCAGATTGAATGCTGGAAATTGAGACTCGTAGTGATGAGTATTTGGGCACAATTTGAGGATAATTGGTGTCGGTTTGGTGTGCGGAAGGGTGGCTGGAATGTGATGTTCGTTATGGCTTGAATTGAGTGAGGAAATGCTGAAATTTTAATCATTATGTGGCTGTGATTGTGGGCCCGATGGCGGCCGTGATTGTTCGCTAGTTTGTGAAATAATTGATTGAAATATGTTTTGTTGTGTGTGCACGTATGGGTCGAATTGAAATAATTGTCAATTGACCGTGTTGGATGCTTATTGAGTGTGAGAAATGTGTGTGAATTGGCGCCTGCACGGGCCACTTGTGATTGGCCTATTTATTGGCAAGTAGGTGTTGAGCATGCGATTGAGCGAGAAATCGTGTGTGGTGTGGTATGTGTGATCGTGGAAATCCCTGAGGCGGTACCATTACGCGGGGATATTTATCCATCTTGAAGCGGTATGACTATGCGGGACGATGCTCGGTATTACCGGAGGACGGCCAACCTGAGACGGTACCATTACGCGGGTTGTGTCGTAAGTGGTGGGTGTTGAGCCTGAGGCGGTACCACTATGTGAGTAAGATACACGGCCTGAGGCAGTACCACTACACGGGCCTTGAAGTGTTGTTATGAGTTAGTCGCAGTGAACTTGAGACGGTATCATTACGCGGGTCACTAGCGAGTTGAGAATGAGATGGTCGCAGTGAACCTGAGGCGATACCATTACGTGAGTCACTGGCGAGTAGTGTGGAAAAGATGTGATGAGATCGGAACGAATGCATGAAACATAATTAGAACATGCATGTGAGTGGAATGGTGCTATTGTGACTAACGTGCAGGTTGCATGCTAGAAAGGCCTAAGTAAGTATTGATTGTGTGCCTGCGATGTAATAACTGAGTGTCATTGTTTGTCGTGATTGTATGGAGGTACGTGATAGCTTAGGTGGGGTTTAGGGTGTGTGCTTGCTGAGATGTATTCTCATGGTTATTTCAACCAATAATTTCAGAGCCTCGGCCTGAGCAATGAATCCTCTGCCACTGCCACCTGAACGTTTTGGAGTTCCGATGCACACCGACCACAACGTTGTAGAGTTTCCTATAGATGGTAATATGACCTGGGTTTAGCACACAACAGTAGTCTGGATAGACATAGGGTTACCCCTTTAGCAGGCCCTATGACGCCCCGACCTCGGGATTATAAACGTGACGTTCCGTTCATTATTATCTTTCTTTAAACATAAGCGGAAGCATATCTCGAGACAATCACATGAAAAACAACGGCGGGATTCAGACAAATAGCATCATGAGCAAACCTTGTATTTATAGGATACACAAACATGTTTTACAAGCCAACTTAGCCGAAGCCAATTTACACACAACACATTATGGCTTGGGTGTCCTAAGCCCACTACTTCGGATTCACAGCTTCTAGCTTTCCCCGAACTCCAACATGGCTCAAACTCTCCCTATCGCTGCCGTCCGTTCGACCATCCTATGGACCTGAGGGTGGGAAAAATGGGGGATGAGTCGGGGAGACTCAGCAAGTGAAAACACTAATATCAAGCAAGGATATATCGATCGCCGTTAACACAAATCGGCTCTTACCGCACCCACATCGATTGCAGATCAATAGCAAAGTTCAAACAAGAGAACATCATGCACGGCTATCACATGTGCACTTTACCAGCCAACTCTCGGTTACCAACCAAGTCTCGGTTCTACTTCATGTACACTTTACCAATCAAGACTTGGTTCTATCTCAAAACAACATCAAACATGAAACATGATCAAACCAAGGAAATGAACCAACTACGACCAACCAAACGACCGAGAAACGGTCCAAGCAAACCACGTCACAACACATCTCAATAGCCTTTCCCGATATTAAGGAATTCACTTACACAACAATTAAACAAGAACTAGAGAAAACGAAGCATGTGAAGGACACGCGAGTCTCGGCGACTCTCGGACGATTCTTGGTGATTCTCGGGCTTGAACACGAACACTCGGCCTTGGACGTGGCTTCCTTACTCGATCAAATCACAAGAGAGACACGGGCTAGTCGGTAAGCTTTTTCTCTCTTTCTTTCTTTCTTTTTTTCTCTTTCTCGTTCATGAACAAGAAGTAAAGAAGCAAGAGAGAAGATTGTTAGTGTGTGTGAGAATGGAGAGAGGGGCGTGAGGATGGCGTGAGAGAGGGTAGACTTCCTCTATTTATAGAACTTCAAACTTGCTCACCAAGTTGCTAATCCAAGCTTGCCTAAGAAGATAGATGACCATTATGACAAGGTCTCAAAGTCAAAACTCATCATGGCATGCATTTAATGCCATAAATGCTCTTAATGAACTAAAATGATGAAGGGCCAAAGCTTATCTCAATATCATCGGTCCTCTCTCTCTCTCTCTCTCCCCCTTGGCCGAATGGCCTTCTTTCTATTTGTAGAAAGACAAAACTTGGGGCCAAAGTTTGGGGTATAATGTCATGGCATATGTCATCCAAGCATGAGGTCATGGCTTAGGTCATTTGGGGCATGAGGTCATTGCTTACCTCACATGGCCATTAAGAACATAAGCCAAAAGTCATGATGAAGGTGATAAGCTTGGACCAATAAATGTGACTTCCTCAAGAAGATTTAACCCTTGACTTGGTAAATTTCGTTTTCCCCTGGGATGACCTCCAATCAAAGCACAAAATATCTCATTTGAAAGCTTGAAACGTGTACTTTAAATCACTAGAAGACACCAAGTCCAAATTCCAAGGTTCTCATATAGAAAATGCTGAATCTTTGAAATCTGACAAAACCGAATAGCTTTGCACTGTTCACGAAATTGGACTTGAAAATATAGTAAACGGACTCCAAAAATTCTCAAATTTGGATATGTCATAAACAAAGCCCTAACAAACATTTCTCGTGCAGAACACAAATTCGGAATCTTTCTGTAAACACCATTTTTAGTAGCCCAAAGGCAGACTAGAAACAGTTCGCTGGAACAGAATCTTTGCTTCTCAAAATAAGCTCTGTCCAAAATTCAAATCATCTCGTAAAATTCCCAAATTTATGTACGTTATAGAAAAGGATGTTCTCAACAACTTTTGTGAAGGAAACTTTTCCAAAATCAGCCCCGAAAAGCTCATAGAAAATAAAGACAGTGTAAACATTACCGAAATACCCATTCTGGGCAGTTTCACACAGTCCAAAAATCAGGCCATCGTACCACTCATATCAATTCCAAAAATTCTGAAATTAAAGTACGTAAAACTTCAAGATGTTTGGAACAACTTTCAATAAGAAAGTGTTTGGAAATTCGGATCATAAAAGTCTTCCCAAAAATAACAAAATGAAGGGGTACAAAGGATTCGAAACTGGGTTTTCCAAAACAAGAGAAAACAATTTACTTGCAGCTTCCCAGGCCCAAAAATCGAGATGTGACAGGCCCACACCTATATCGCCTGGTTCTTTCGGGACGGGATAGATGAGTTTGGTCCGATCTATGGATTTGATGTCTCGTTTGATGGAGTCGGGGATTGGGATCCATCTATCATACCTCCTCCTGATGGCGAGTTGACTAGTTTGGAGACTAGTCTGGTACAGTCTGGACTGCAGCAAGCGCCTACAGCACCTGAGCCTTTGGGGGCCGATCATGAACCAGAACCTGAAGAATCACAAGCGGGATACGATCCAATGGACGTGGATCTCGAGGCAATCCCAGAGGAAGAACCATAAGAAGGAGAACCCGAGGATGAGCCTGCTGAGCTTGAAGAAGAACCGGAGTATATACCCCCGTATGAGCAATGGATCGACCTCAAATTTGTGCCAGAGGACAAGTCTAATGAGGAGCCAGTCGAGAAGGAGCGGGACGAGGTCCCAGTGGAATCGGGTGATATAGACCACTCGATCGAGATTGAGGCTGAACCGGAGTCTTCAGAGGAGCCGACAATCTAGGGGGACTCAGACTCTAGCATTGATGAATCAGACTCGGAGTGGACGCCAAGCAAAAGGCTTAAGGGTTGAGAATAGGCTTTTTGGAGTGTATCATTTTTTAGGATAGAATACCCAGGATATCGATCCTTTTTTATGTCGATGGTTTATAGTATAGAAGTTCCGTGTGCTTGTATACATGGTGGTTTGTAAATTGTGAATATTGTATAAGTTTTGATGAGAAATGAATATGTTTATTCTCCCTGATTATCCCAATTAATATTGTCCAGGTATTGATGGCTTTCGCTGATTGTTTTAAATCTCTGATAGTTTTAATTAGGTCGGCGATACCCTAGGATGTCGCATTAATTGACCAGAGAAGTGAGTCGCGTGCTCGATGGGGTTTGGGGCATGACATCACTGTTTGGTTTGGTATCAGGGTGAGGACAGCTCGATCTAAACTGGTCAAAGTCTGGAGTGATAAGGAGCAGAGGTCTTGGGGTAGGAATTTAGGGAGATCTTAGTAAGTGATAGGGCGAAATAAGCTACACGTGCCTCCAGATTTTTTGTTGTGATTTATTGAGTGAATTGATTATTGTGACGATTGAAATGCAGGTGCGTCTGGACCTGAGGTAAGTGCATAGGCCCTATTGATTGTGGCCTTGTGCTTGTGGTGATTGATTGCCTGCTGAGTGAATTATTGCGTTAATTCACTACTTAGGACTAGATTGATCTAGTTGGCCTAGGTTACTAATTCCTAAGTGGAATTATAACAAGTAGTCAAGTGATAGAATCGTGAGGATGAGTTCTCAAGGTAGAGGAATTGGGGGTTCGTCCAGCTCGCGAGCCCGAGACTGACTTGCAGAAGATCTTAGGATGGAAGCGGTCATGAGGACCCTAGAATAGATTGGTAATATGATAAGACAGCAGACTCGGGAACGAGCTGCTACGATTGCCCAAACTGCCGAGGCCGTTGTGGCCGCTACTGCTAATAATAATAATAATGGGAATCAAGGGCATGGACTAGTGAATGGGAATAGGCAGATGCACTAGTTGGTAGAGTAGTTTCTGAAGTTGAAACCGCTTAAGTTTACTGGAAGAGGTGATCCCGAGGCTACACCGAGATGGGTAAAAGAGTTAGAAAATGCCTTTGAGGTGTTGGGGTGTACCGAGATTGAGAAAGTGACCCTAGCTGTATATTAGTTGCAAGACAATGCGAACGATTGGTGGAAGGCCACTTGGGATAGAGTGTTTCCAGAAGTACTGCTCAGAATTAGGCTGCGTTTATCGAGAGTTTTTATGGAAAGTATTTCTCGAAGAGTACTAAGGAAAGAAAACTAGCAGAGTTTATGAGGCTCTGCCAAGGGCAGATGACCATGGATCAGTATGAGGCGGAATTTGCTAGATTGTCTAAGTTTGTGCCGAGGATGGTAGAGCATCCCGAGGATAAGACGCGAAGGTTTCGGGATAGATTGAAAGCCGACATTCGCAGCTAGTTGATACTAGTGAATCCGAGGACTTATGAGGACATATATGATAGAGCTGAGGCTCTTGAGCGGGATCAGGTAGACAGGGTAGCCGCATCTGGGTCGAGATTTACCCAGGGTAGGGATAACCGTTAGTTAGGGAAGAAACCAATAACGGGTAATCGACGTTTTGTCCCCCCGGCTAGAAGGAACATAGGGAAGCCGACCCGTAATCAGAATGGTCCATGTCGATTATGTGGGGAAAGGCATAAAAATAGACCTTGTCCAACCTAAGGCGGAGCATGTTTTGGGTGTGGTGGATTTGGTCATCACATAAGATTTTGCCCTAATCTCAGGTAGAATAGGTCGCCTGCGTTGCCGCCACCCTAGAATGGGAACCAGACTAGAGCGACTTAGACAGCAAATCAAAATAGGCCACAGGCATAAGGATGAGTGTACGCCATGGCCAGAAGAGAGGTTGAGAACGCGCCAAGGGTTGTCACAGGTACGGTTTCTCTGTGCAACCATGCTGCATATGCTTTATTTGACCCTGGGGCGTCACATTCTTTTATATCTGAGCAATTTGTTGAGTTGATTGGTTTAGAATCGCAATTGCTTGATGTTGTGTTATGCGTGACAACTCCCTTGAATGATAAGGTGTTAGTTACATTGGGGCATTCGAATTGTAAGATTGTGATTGGGAATAGGGAGGCAAGGATTGATTTAGTGGTTCTAATCATGTACGATTTTGATGTGATAGTGGGTATGGACTGGCTGTCTAAGCAAAGGGCCATAATGGATTGTAATAGTAGGGTGATCCATATAATTCCGTTGGATATCTGGAATTCAAGTTTGTGGGACCCTCGATTTTATGGATTTCGTCGCTAGAAATGACTAAATTGTTGAATGAAGGGTGTCAATGATTTCTAACGGCAATAGTTGATTCAACGGCTGAGGAGCTGAGACTAGAGGATATAGCCATGGTGTGCGATTATCCCGATGTGTTTCCTCAGGAATTATCGGGACTGCCACTAGAAAGAGATGTAGAATTTATAATCGAGTTGGCATCTGGAACTAAGCCAATCTCAAAGAAACCTTATAGAATGTCGTTGTCGGAGTTAAAGGAGTTAAATGTGTAAATGCAAGAATTATTAGACAAAGGATTTATTCATCCGAGTGCGTCTCTGTGGGGAGCGCCAGTTTTATTTGTGAGAAAGAAAGATGGATCGTTAAGGTTATGCATTGACTATAGGCAACTAAATCAGGTGACAATCAAAAATAAATATCTCTTGCCGAGGATTGATGATTTGTTTGATCAGTTACAAGGGGTTTCGGTGTTCTCTAAAATTGATTTGAGAATGGGATATCATGAGTTAAGGATTAAGAAGGAGGATATACTGAAGATGGTATTTAGGACGAGATATAGACACTATGAATTTACGGTAATGCCATTCGGGTTGACAAACACCCCTGCTGCCTTTATAGACCTAATGAATCGGGTGTTTAAGGAATTCTTAGATCAATTCGTGATCATTTTTATAGACGATATATTGGTGTACTCAAAGAGCCTAGAGGAGCATGAGTTTCATTTGAGTAGAATGTTGCAAACTTTAAGAGAGAACGCACTGTATGCTAAGTTTAGCAAGTGCGAATTCTGGCTCAATCGAGTAGCATTTCTCGGACATGTAATCTCTGAGGAAGGAATCTCAGTAGATCCAGTGAAGATTGAGGCTGTAATGAAGTGGCCAAGACCAACGATGGTAACAGAAGTTCAAAACTTTCTGGGTCTAGCAGGATATTATCGTCATTTCGTGGAAGGGTTTTCGGACCGAGATTTGAACGGACCGATAAATTTGAGAGGAGTTTTCATGAATTAAAACATATATTGACAACAGCACCGGTGTTGACTATTCCATCAGGATCCGGAGGATATGAAATTTATAGTGATGCGTTGTTGAAAGGATTGGGGCGTATACTCATGCAAAATGGACAAGTAGTGGCCTATGCGTTAAGGCAGTTAAGGCCGCATGAGTTGAATTATCTGACGCACGATTTGGAATTAGCCGCAATAGTATTCACCATGAAGATTTGACGATACTATTTATGCGGAGAGAAATTTCAGATTTATACTGTTGACACCTAAATTTTAGCGACCATTTAGTCGTAATTTGTATAGAAAATTAGGGATTAAATTTTTAACCCCTAAACAAAAATATTTAGGTTGCATAACATATAGTTTAAATTGCATCACATATAGTTTAGATTTCATTTTAGATTAATTGCATTTTGCATCGGACTGGCGGTGACGAACGAGCTTAAATTTCATCGAATGAGACTCGGCTCGCTTGGAATGTAAGGGCCGGGAATTACAAGTCAAACGGGCTCGGTTGTTTTAATTTGAGCTTAATTCAGCCCATTATCCTTAATTAATTCAGCCCATTTAAATTAAATTAAAATCTAAGCCCATTAGGACTAGAGAGCCCATCTAAATGACCTAGATTAGTGTTATATATACATCATTAGGTCAGGATTTAGAGGGGGCTCTCATAATTTTCAGCGAACACAATTTCTTAGAGCAAGGGAGACACACGTGAGCGAGAGTAAGAGTGAGAGGAGAAGACGGCCGCACGTCACCAATCGCTGTCGCGAGTGCCCGTGTCTCGTTCAAGCCCGTGCCGCCTCACGCCGTGCCCTTTGCTCACGCCCAGACTTGTGGTCGTGAGTCGCCGCTGCTGTTTCGCCACCGGTGCCATCCCCGGCATCACACCAGTCGCTGCCGCTATGCTAACCTCCTTGCTGCACTAGCCACTGCTTAACGAAGCCGAGAAGCCGCTGCATCGCTGAACATCGTCGAGCATCCTTTGTCGCAGCGCTTCAGCCTTGAACAGCCGCCAATCAGCCTTTGTGTGATTGGTGGGTGATACGCAAAGGAACAGAAAGAGAGAAATCGTAAGTGGGAGCCAAAGAAGAAATATTGTGGTGCCTTAGAAGATTGAAGATGGTGATCCAGTGGTGACGTTCGTGAGTGCAGTTTCACAGAGGAAGATTTCTTCACAGCTACAAGACAAAGGAGGACACATCCAAAAGGATTTATGCAAAAAGCCATCTCACGCACAAGTGTGCTCTTGGGACAATACATTGGACATCATCATATAGAGAGCAGCGCCATTGGTGATCCGTGAAGCCATACCAACGTCACAAACGTCGGGCCTCCCTGGACCACATCCACACCAGCAAGGAAAACCCAAGCCTCGCTGCTCCTTGTTGTGGTGCTCCAAAAGGTCTCTGCTGTGAGATCGAGAGTCGGCCGAGGGCTATCACTGCGAGGCCAGCTGTTGAGTCAGTTTCCCACCGCCATCACTTCATCAGCTGAACCGCGGACGACCAATAAGTCCGCGCACCACCGTGCCCAACCGGAGTGATGCCGCATCGCCCGTCGCCCAAGTCCGATCCTGATTCGCAAACTCGATCCTGAGTCGATTCGAATTTGAAAATTATCAGCAAATTAGGTAATTGGACATTATCCGATATTTTTTTTCGGAATATTTAATTTACTAATTTGAGTGTTTGAATATTTCGTGAATATCGTATGGAATATTAGATATATTAGGATAATTATCTGATATCCGCAATATTTTTAAAATATTCAAAATTAGGAAACTTTCCTAATTCAGCAACGTATCTGGACAACTATCCGACCTTATCCCTAAGATACGATACGTGGCGATACGGAAAATCAATATCCTATCCATAATCACTTGGGTACGATAATGACTCTTATCTGCTTTCCAAATTTGAATGATCGACTTTCCGTCAATATCTGTAACCCTATAGATATGACCGATAGTTCGATTTTTGTGCCTAATCCGAGTTTGAAACGAATCTTGCGGATCGCGTGGCTGTTTTAAATGTGGATGCTATCTCTGTTTAAATTGTTTTTCCTTTTCAAATAAAAAAGAAAATTCAAAAAAATATCAGTTAGGATTTGAATTTGAGTTTTGCATGTTTAGGAATCCTAAATATATCTAGACGATAGAGTAATTATTTAATTTAAATTAGGACTTGAGATAATCTATTTCCTAGTTTAAATTAAGTAATATTCTAATCTTAACAGATTATTTAGGTTATTTTTTAATTCCGAATTTTCATGAAAACCCCAAAAAAGAATGAATTGTTTTATGGTAGATTAGGATAGATTGCATTCTTAATTTAAGTAATTTATTATTTCGAATTTTAACAAAAACCCCAAAAATAAGTCATGTTAGGATATGTTAAGTCATCATAGGTTGCATGTTAATTTAGGCATATTTTTATTCCGAAAATACCAAAAATAAATCATTTGCCCGTCATCAGAATTAGGTCACGTCGTCGCATGACATATAGCTTGCATGCTAGGTTGCATTACTTGCATGTCATTTTTGCACGTCATTGCATGTAGATTAGCTTTCATTTAAATAAGCGAAAATCCAAAAATTAAGTGAACTGCTTGTTAAGTAGAAATCATATTAGGATTGTTAATGTGATTTTCTAGCTAACAATGCAAATGCTTACGTTGCTTCGAGGTAAGTAATTCTTCCAACTTGCAATTTATTTAATGCTTTTCTTGGATGTTACTTTGGTGGTTTGCGCACCCGCATGAACACCTCACATGTTAGTGACTAAGTTAAAATGGATCCAGATTGCTTGCCAAAATATTTTTGAAAAGAAAAGGTACCGAAAGGGCGTTAGACTCGATCTAGCGTAATCAAGTCCCCGAGCTTAGAATCTCTGATTTGTAGGAATAAAACATATCTCCCTATGTTTTATTTAGGTTTCTAATCGACCTACCACAAATAGATTAGTGGCGACTCCGAGCATGAAAAATTTTGCATGTTAAAAACTTAAACCCTAAGTTGCGAATTGGTAGGGCTTGGGAGGGCCCGAGTTAGGTTTAGTCCTAATAATCCATTAGCCTAAGAGAAATTTTTAGGTCGCGACAGCTTGGCGACTCCGCTGGGGACTTGAGTTAAAACTTTTAGTGGACTTAGGCCAGGTTTTCTTTTCAAAAAAAATATATTTTTGCTTGGCAGCAAGGATCCCAGGTACGTCCCTAATATTTTAGGTATTAAATGTTTTTACAGAATGGGAGGTATAAGGGGAGGCGTGATTGTTAACCCTTGTTTTGTAGGGAGGTGTTTGGATGAATGGTTTATTTTATGCACGAAGCGCTGTATGATATAACCTGTTGTGCATGCCTTGCATTTACACTACACCGCACACACTTCCCGCTGCCGGACCTGGGCGGCACAGGTTTAGGATGGTACTGAGAAAACGGACACCTCGACCACACCCGCGTGGTATGGGTCGCCCTTCTTGGTCCCGAAAGTTTTTTTCACGGTGTCATTGAGTTTCCACCACGGTTGCACCCTTTGCAACCCGGGTCGGCTCCTTGACTAAGCCGGAGTCAGGGGAACCCCGGCCTAACCACAACCATGACTGGTTTAGCCCGGTAATCCTCGCGTCTCCATTTTGCAAGCCAGAGTCTAGATAGAAATCGAACCTCACATTTCATGCGCATGTCTTTGTGATTGTCATGATCCTATTGGGTGAAGTAAGTTTTTCTGAACCTTTATCTAGCAATTTATTTATGTTTCGTATTTTCTTTGGTCGGTCCATGATATTAGGTCGGTCGTGAGTCTTGGTCCATATACTATGGGAGGGGCAGACATCCGGATTCTTGATGCTCCTAAGGATGAGCTCCGTGCCTGGTGGAACTTACTCAGTCCGACCAACCGCAAGCTGGTTGAAGGCCACAGTTGAAGGCTACTCCCCTTATTGGAAGTCAAAGTCCGTACCGGACTCGTTCGAGCATTAGCACACTTCTGGTGTCCCAAGACGTCTACCTTTATATTCGGTAAGCATGAGCTCACCCCGACTTTGGAAGAATATAGCGTGATCATTGGAAAACCTTTAGGGTCGGAATTAATAACACCACCTCTGGGAATCGATTCCACCTTAATGTTGTCTGAATTTTTGGGTGTCGGAAAAGACGAATTGGGAAAAGTTTTGAAAGCAAATCGTGGGACATGTCCCTTTTTATTCTTGAGTCAATGTTTTAACAAAGCCAAATCTTTTCAAAAAGGCAGAATTTTTTTGCTAGCATTTTTCGGGTTCGTGATTTTTCCTTACTGTAAGAATGCATGTAGTCCGTCGATCGCCTGGTTGGTCCAACAGGTCTGTCTTGAAAAGAATTTTGTCAATACCATTTTAGCCGAGACTTTCATTTCCCTCACTAAATTTAAGCAACATGTTGACAAAACGTTTCATGCCCCCCTCAAACTTTGGCAAATTTAGTTTTTGTCCCGCATAAAAGGGTGTGGCGATTTACTCACAATATCAGAGTTTAGTGATTCTAGCCATCCAGTTTTAAGGTACAAAGAGAAACAAGGGAATGCGCCTGATTATCATTACTCTGAATGGATCATTTTCATGAAAAATGCTAGACCCCAAGGTTTCCAATGGCATGCTAATTGGTTCAAAGTTGAGGAAGCTCGGCTTACGTGTAATGGTATTGGGCCGGTTCCATTATTGGGTTTCACCGGCGCGATCGAATGCTACCCCGCCAGAGTGTCTCGTCAGTACCAGATTCTCCAAGGGCTCCCTCCAGCATTACAACCAGAACTCCTCCAAGTCGACTTCACCGATGACGATGAAAACCACGAAGGGACCATAGCTCAGCTCAAGAAGATGTGGAAGAAGTGTCGCCTCTTAAAGATAGCCCGACCTCAAAAAGAACTCAAGGGGGACTAGAAGTCCTATTTCGCGACGACCGAGTATATTCGGCAGCACAAGGTCCCACAGAGATTACTCCCGAAGATACCCAAGGTGCCTCTTAAGCCCGCCACTCGCTCAGAGAACAACCGTCTCAAAAGGAAGGCCGAAGAAGCTCAAGAAAAAGCATCCAAGATAGCTCGAGCTTATGAGCAATTGAAGAAGGAAGTTGCCTCCCATATGTCTATGGATCAAGCCAAATAGAAAAGCTTGAATTTATGTTCTCTTTTCAGTTTTAGTCTTTAATCTTGTTTAGGAATTGAGTCATCATTTTTAGGTGATTTTAAGTCATTGTCATTGTAAAAAAAAAAAACCAAAAAATTTCGTCATTTCAATAAAAAGTTCATTTTAATCAAAGCGTTCATACCAATGTCATGGATCGGCATGTGATTCTTCTCGATACTTATATATGCCTATTTTATCCGTGAATTAGGTAATTATGGACCGATCACGATCGCCTATTCGTACGCGGTCAAGAACTAGAATGGCCGATCAAACTGACTTACGAGATCGTGTCATTGGCATTGAGGACCAGATGAAGCAAGTTCTCGTCGCAATGCAACAGATGTCCGCTGAGATCAAAGCCCTTCGACAAACTCCCGTTCCTGCATCCCCTGAGGCATTAACCCCGAAGCATAAAGGTCGAAAGAATGCCGACAGTGAGGAAGATGACGATCTTCCCGATTTAGAAGATGACCCTGTCCAGATTATCGTCAACAAGGACAAACCTGATGAACGGGTTAATAAACTTGAAGAGAGAGTGAAGCAGCTGAAGGTTCACAGGATTCACCTTCAATCGACTTGTCTCTGTACACACAAATCAAAATCCCGAAAAAGTTCAAGATGCCAGACTTTGACAAGTACAATGGCACCTCCTACCCAAAAGCCCACCTGCAGCTATATCACGTACAAATGACCCCGTACGTTGATAACGAACTCCTGATGATTCATGCATTTCAAGCAAGTTTGAAGGGTCCTGCCTTGAACTGGTACCTCATGAAGAAGATAAATAGCCTCAAAACCTGGAAGGAAGTTAGTGAAGCATTTTTAAAGCAGTATAGGTTCATAACGGACATCATTCCCACCCGTGATGATCTCGAGCGTGCTCAGATGAAGAAAAATGAGTCATTCAAGGATTATGCTATCAGGTGGAGAAATATAGCCGCTCAGGTTATCCCAGAACCCATAGACAGTGAATTGAACAGAATGTTCATTAAAACTCTCTCGTTCGAGTACTGTAATCGGATGGTAACCACTCCGGCCGACAACTTCAATCAACTTATCCCCATAGGCGAACAGATTGAGATAGGGCTAAAAGATGGGCAGTTTGTGGAGCCGTCTTCCTCGACCAAAAGATTTGGTGCAAGAAAGGAGAAAGAACCGGTGGCTGAAGTGAATGTGACTTATGCCCAATCGGGCCGACGGAATGCTAACTCTGTCCCAGCAATCCAAGTAGCAGAAGCTCAACAACAAAGCATGGGGTCGTCAACCTTTTCAGAAGAAAAACAACAAGAGGTAGTTCACTCTCCTCCCCGGGTCGTTGTCTCAAGTATTGGCAGTCCTCCGGAAGAAAGGCTTGCTTACCACTGAGCCAAAGCGACCCAATCCTGAGCAGTTCTATAATTACGATCCGTCTAAGAAATGCGATTATCATATGGGCGAGATGGGGCACTCAACCGACGATTGTATTACCCTCAAGCACCGAATCCAGAACCTCTTAGATACGAAGGCTTTCTCATTTCAACCTGCTAAGCCGAATGTTCAGAACAACCTACTCCCTGATCACGCAGGCAATGTGAATGCCATATTTAGCTTCGATGCTGGTCGAATCAAGAATGTCAAGGCGTATACTACCGACGTCTACGGTGAGTTAATGAAAGCCGGTTATTACCCGAGTAATGAGGACCTTCCCCTGGCTGTCATGAGAGAAAGAATCTCAAGAATGGTAGAAGCTGGGATGATCGTTTATGCTGACTACACTGGCATCGTTTCTACTATCTCTGAAGTGGTTATTAATTAGGAGGAGGAGTTTGCTACATTGAACACCAGGAGCGACAAGGGCGACCCTCTACCTGAAGACATGCCTCCGCTTGAAGACGCGTCTGATAATGAAGAGAACGTAGTAAGCACGCCTACAGCTGATGAAGGGATAGTGATCGAGATACCGCAACCGTATGAGTACCGTGATAATAAGGCAGTCCCTTGGTCCTACGGTCTCGATGTCGACTTAGTTACCAGATCCGGGCGTTCCTATGGCCAAGCTAATGCTCAACCTGCAAAACCTGTTACTGATGAAGAAGCCAAGGAATTTCTAGCTGTGATTAAGGCTAGCGAATACAACATAGTTGAACAATTGCGCAAGCTGCCCGCACAAATCTCTCTGCTTGAACTACTCCAGACATCTGTCAAGCATCAGAAGGCCTTAATGAAGGTGTTAAGTGAAGTCCACGTGCCAGAACGATCGATCATGACAAATTAGAGGAATTTGTGGGTTCTATACTCCTCAAGGACCTCATAGCCTTTTCAGATGAAGAGTTCCCTCTGGAAGGGAGGGGGCATACCAAGGCACTCTACATTTCTGTCAAATACAAAGCCTCGCATGTAGCCCGAGTACTCATTGACAATGGATCAACCTTGAACATCTGTCCTCTTGCGACTTTACACCGCCTGAAGATAGATCCTTCTAAGATAAATTCTGCGAAGACCTCCGTTCGAGCCTTTGACGGAACGAAGAAAGAAGTGATGGGAGAAATCCACCTTGACATACAGATCGGACCAACGGTGTTTAATGTCCTATTTCAAGTGATGGACATTCCCACTGCATTCAATTTTCTATTGGGACGTCCATGGATCCATACTGCCGGAGCTATGCCATCCAGTCTACATCAAAAGGTGAAGTTCGTTGTGGAGAGAAAGTTAGTCACGGTCCACGGTGAAGAAGAGCACCCAATTTACCACGCAACGGCTATCCCCTATATTGAACCGGATTGCAAAATAGAATCGAGCTATCAGTCGCTCGAGCTTGTATCAACCATACACGCGTCTAGAGGATCATTACCGCCTATTCCTGAGGTGTCAAATGCTGCAGTCATGGTTGGAAGGATAATGGTCTCTCATGGCTTTACTCCGGGTGAAGGCCTTGGTAGAAGTGGTCAAGGTATCCGCCAACTAGTGGAAGTTTCTCAGAGGCCCCGCACTACTGGGTTGGGATACCTGGGGTCAAGCGAGCCAAATGATGGGGGACGTGGACGTGGACGTGGACGCGTTTGAGGTCGAGGTCGAGGAAATGGACAGAATAGATCGCGATCCGAAGAAGAGCCGAATGGTAAAGAACGTGGGCGTGGAATTACCCAAAATAACGGAGAGCTTGGGCGTGGTAGGTCGCTTCCACACATCCGCACCACATTCCCGGGCCTTGCAAGAATGATGCATGAAGAGAAAGAGGTAATCGACACTTTGGGTCAACCGAGCGGCAAGTTCGATTATTATGTTAAATACTCGGCACCCCCGAGCTTCTATGTTGACCTCCGTGACATTGTCCCGGATGGATGGGGAGGTATGGATGATCCAACACCTCTAGTGATAGAAGATCCTGATGATGCAATGGAGGGAATCACTGCCCTGTTCGATGATTTCTTCATTGGAGCTGTCGAGGAAGGACCGTTGGAGGAAATGGGCACTGGCCCGCAAGAGTAACACATTTACTTTTTTCGCACATTCCCCTACGCGGGAATTTTTACTGCTTTTTAGGACTTGACCTGTCTCAGGAGCTACTTTTTAGGACTTTTCACTTCTAGCATTTGATTGTTGCAATTTTCATTCCAATAAGTGTAATTCATTTGGTGATAATCAATGAAACTACAGATTATTTTCCTTTTTGAGGGCATGTTGAGGTGCATCAAACCAGCCCGATGATGATATCTAACCGATAAAAGAAAAATATAGTCCAAGGAGAATTCTGAGGCCTGGGCTTCTTCATGCTTCCTCGTGTTAAAACTTCTTTGAAGAGAATTTCGAAAAAAAAAAGTCGAAAATCAATCAAAAGAAATAAAAATACACTGTTTAGCCCTGTTTGTCCTTCTGAACCCTCTATTTTATGTTTCAGGGGGAATCTTATGATATACGAGGGTGTGGGAACGGTCCAATCTGATGAATTATGTGCCACCGAACCTGATCTCGATGACACCAATGAACTCGAAGATTCCTCAGACCTTCAGCGCGATCTAGAGCATCATGAAAGATCTAAAGTCCTAACGGTAGACCAAACTATCACCGTCAACTTGAGTGATTCCGGAGAACCCAAAGAGGTGAAGATAGGGGCAATCCTTCCCGAAGGTGAAGCTAAACGCCTAGTCCAACTGCTGAAGGATTACCGGGATATCTTTGCCTGGTCGTATGTCGATATACCGGGTTTAGACCCTTCTATCGTGGAGCATAGTCTACCTATTAATCTGGACATGCCGCCCAAGAAACAGAAGCTGCGAAGAACCAAACCTGAACTTTCGAAGAAGATAGAGGATGAGGTCATGAAACTTTTGAAAGTAGGGTTTATTGAAGTCACCCGATACCCCAATTGGGTGGCTAATATCGTGCCAGTCATGAAGAAAGATGGTCGAGTTCGCATTTGCATCGACTATCGCGATCTAAACAAGGCCAGCCCTAAAGACGATTTCCCATTACCACATATAGACGTTTTGGTGGACAGTACTATAGGGTTCGAGCTGTTTTCCTTCATGGATGGTTTCTCGGGTTATAATCAGATAAAAATGAAGGACGATGATAAGGAGAAAACGGCGTTCATCACTCCTTGGGGGACATTCCACTATAAGGTCATGCCCTTTGGCCTTAAAAATGCCGGGGCAACATATCAACGGGCAATGGTGACGCTCTTCCATGATATGATGCATAAAGAGATCGAGGTCTATGTCGATGACATGATCGCCAAGTCTCGACTTGGGAAGAGTCACGTCGATACCTTGAAGAAATTATTCGAGAGACTCCGTGAGTTTAAGCTCCGTCTCAACCCAGCAAAGTGCATATTTGGAGCAACCTCGGGCAAATTACTCGGGTTCATAGTAAGCAGTAAAGGCATTGAAATTGACCCCTCTAAAGTGAAGGCTATATGTGAGTTACAACCCCCATCGACCGTGAAAGAAGTGCGAAGCCTCCTGGGTAGATTGAACTACATAGCCCGTTTTATTTCCCAGCTCTCCGCAACTGCTAAGCCCTTCTTCAAACTTCTAAAGAAGAATGCTCAAGTGGAATGGGACGATAATTGTCGAGAAGCGTTTAACGAACTAAAGCAGTACATGATGAAACCACATGTGCTAGTCCCACCAATGCCGGGCCAGCCTTTGATCCTTTACCTCACGATTCATAGTGAGTCTTTAGGTGCGATGCTAGCCTAGAAAAGTCCTGAAGATGGAAAAGAGCGAGCCATTTATTACCTAAGCAAGAAGTTCACCGTCTCGGAGTTGAATTATTCTGAAGCCGAGAAGACTTGCGCTGCGCTAGTATGGGTGCTCCATAGGCTGCGACAATATACACTGCATCACCAGACTTTGCTTGTGACTGAGAACGATCCCATTAAGTATTTACTTGATCAGCCAGCTTTGGTAGGGAAGTTAGCCAAGTGACAGATTTTAATTTCAGAGTTTGATATCCAGATGAAGCCACAGAAGTCAGTTAAAGGTCAAGTAATTACTTATGTATTAGCTGAAAATCTTGGAGTCCCTGATGATGATAGATATTCTCCAGAAGATTGCATTTTGGTAATAAAGGAAGACACATGGACCATGTTTTTCGATGGAGCTGTAAACTTGGCCGGTTCCGGCACTGGGGTAGTTTTAATATCCCCAGATGGGCAACATTATCCAGTAGTAGCAAAGTTGGTGTTCCCCTATACCAACAACATAGCCGAGTACGAAGCTTGCATCCTCAGACTCCAAGCCGCAGTGGAAATGGGGATAACCAAGCTGAAAGTGTTTGGTGATTCTGCTCTGATTATTCTTCAAACTGTGGGAGAGTGGAAGACGAGAGACACCAAACTAGTGCCGTACCATGAATACCTCAAAGAAATCATAGAGGAATTCAAAAATATCTCTTTTGAGTACTTATCGAGGTCTCATAATCAGTTTGCTGATGCGCTAGCTACGTTATCATCCATGTTGCAAGTGATTGGTGGGTTAGAGGTAGAACCCTTGAAGATTGAAGTCCTGACAAAACCGGCCTACTGTATGGTTGTGACCGGAGAACCTGATGAAAAGCCATGGTATTATGATATCATGAGTTACATCTAGAGACAAGAATTTCCTGAGGGAAGCACCCCGGTCGACAGGAAGTACATAATGAAAATGGCTTCAAAATTCTTTGTTAGTGGTGAGAAGCTGTACAAAAGATCATATGATTCGATCCTATTGAGGTGTGTGGATGCGGCTGAAGCTACCAGAATCATGCAAGAAATACACGAAGGGATATGTGGTCCACACATGAATGGCCACATGTTAGCTAAGAAGATCATGAGATTGGGTTATTATTGGCTCAGTCTTGAAAGTGACTGCATCCAACATATTCAAAGATGTCATCGCTGTCAGGTTCACGGGGATAAAATAAATGTTCCCCCGACGGAATTACGTCAGTTGTCTGAGCCATGGCCCTTTTCAATGTAGGGCATCGATGTGATTGGCCCAATTAATCCCAAGGCATCGAATGGACATCGATTTATCTTGGTCGCGATTGATTATTTCTCTAAGTGGATTGAGGCGGCATCTTATGCAAACGTCACTGCAAGGAATGTTGTAAAATTCATCAGACGAGACATAGTCGCTCGTTATGGTGTCCCTGAGGCTATCGTCACTGACAATGGGATAAATTTGAACAACAAGTTCATTGATCAGTTATTCAACGAGTTCAAAATTCGGCACCTGAATTCATCTCCTTATCGTCCACAGATGAATGGAGCAGTTGAAGCTGCTAACAAGAACATCAAGAAGATCTTGGCCAAAACGGCTGAAAACTATCGTGACTGGCATGAAAGGTTGCCATTTGCACTAATGGCGTATCGAACTTCGATCTGAACCTCTGTCGGAGCGACCCCTTTTTCCTTGGTGTATGGCATGGAAGCAGTCCTACCCGTCGAAGTAGAGATCCCTTCCTTGCGAGTCTTGTCTCAAGTGGAGTTGTCCGAGACGGAATGGATGCGACAAAGGCATGAGCAGTTGAACCTAATTGATGAGAAGCGATTGAAAGCCATTTGCCACGGTCAAACCTATCAGCAAAGGATAACTAGATCCTTCAATCAAAAGGTGCGTCCAAGACACTTCGAGGTAAATGATCTAGTCCTAAGGAAGGTACTGCCAGTCTTTCCTGTTCTTGGAGGAAAATTTGCCCCAAACTACATTGGTCCGTATGTGGTTAAAAAAGTACTTCCCGGAGGTGCCCTGATTCTCGCAGAAATGGATGGTCGTGAGTTTTCCACTCCTGTTAATTCCGATGCCGTGAAGATATATTACCCCTGACAAAATCTAACATTTTGCAGCAAAAGTTTTCAAATGTTTGGTTTTATATTCTGAATTGCAAACATTTCATTTATGAATAAATGGTTTCAATCAATTTAAAGATGGAATGTGCGCCTTGGCTTTAAATTGTGCTTGATCATTTTGTCAGTCTACATTATCGATTTCAAAAGGGGAATCTATTTAGACAATATGATAACTCACGTGGAATGAATTGAATGTGTTGAATGAGGTACATCGGGATGATGAAAGGCAAGCCATATCCTATACACAGTCCCGTGCACTAATCCCCAGTGAGTTGAGTGGAAAAATTCCATGTCTGCAAGGTAAAGGGTTATCTCGCAAAAGGTACGGCAACTGAAATGACGAGAGGCGGTTCATTTCTCTATCCCAAACACTACAGGTTATCCATTGTTTTGCCACTTTGAGCATAAACGTTTGGAGAAATTCATTCAAATTACCCATGTCAAGAATCACCCCATATCGGGGCAAACTGGAAGTAAGTCAGCGTCATAAGGTGAAAAATGAGTAGAAATTTTCATGCTCTCACTTGCATCAATCTTCGAGTGTTGCTTGTTCAGATGAATTCACGTGAAGTTCAAGTGCCTTAGGATGACGAAGAGCATTTCTTTCTCTATCCTATACACATTTTATCCTTTGCTAAGCCCAATTGAGCCTGCAAATTCGTTTCATATAAACCCAGTTGGTGATAATCCCCCACACTGGGGCAAGGCAAAAAGTCATCATTGTTCAAGCAGCATATCCGAAGCGTCGATAGAAGACAAGAATCCTTGAAAGTTTAAATGGCGAGTCATTCAGTCAGATATAGCTGGCCAGTATTTACATTGTAAAAAAAAGGGCAAGAAAAAGCAGTGTGCCTGGTAAAAGCAAGGCCAATGCCCAATGAAAAAATGTCAGGATATGACACGTCAAAATCATCCCCAGTAGAACAGTAGTCTTACAAGTCTCAAAAGAATCAAGTGATGAACTCTCAAAGCCAATGGAACATCTACCGAGAAGACAATCCCTGACGGAAAAAAGCACCGGTGATAATGCCGAGATGATCATCAACTCTCACCCCAATTATACACATTTTGAGCCTTATGATCTATTCATTTCTCAACCCATGAGCCTAGCCTATGTTACGTCCTTTACAAAGTCTCTTCAGATTATAGCACTTGAACTAACGTAGGATTTGGATGTTTTAAGCTTAGCTCGAAGAAGTGCGAGCAAGTCCATTTCTATCTCATTTTGTAGGGTTCTTGACTTGTAAACCCGGAGACGATTGTAGAGTATTTTTTTTCAATAGCCTCGACTCGAAGAGTCTCTTTTGCTAAGCCATTGACCAAGCCCATGTTACGGTCCTAACAAAGACCTCTCAAATTGGTAAAGTCGTACTGCTTACGAGAATACTCAGACCCTTGTCAACATGATGATGGTGAGATAGAGCGATTCTCCATAAATCAGCCTTTTCGATGAGAATGAGAGAAAGCCCTTTTGGACCGGAAGTCCCTCATTCGACATTTTCAAGATATCCGCTTGTGAGTTCGGATTGTCTTGTCATGATTTTTCCCCAGTGGAGTTTGTAATGCCGATTTGACAAAATCATCGTGCATGAAAACCAGTTGAATTTATAGTGCATGAGTATATGTGTTCTTGATTGTCCATTAATGCATATTACATGTTGCCTAAAATCGTGTCTAGCAGGAGACACGCCCTCAAGAGTCGGAGATATCACCAGGTAAGTATATCTCTATCCTTAGATGCCTGTGACTATCCAGGTATCCCTAACCTGTTCGAGCGATTGTCAGGTCCC
Organism: Syzygium malaccense; assembly: GCA_031216405.1. NCBI lineage: Eukaryota > Viridiplantae > Streptophyta > Magnoliopsida > Myrtales > Myrtaceae > Syzygium > Syzygium malaccense. Next base: position 20,557,028 of record CM062255.1, read on the forward strand.
ATATTTGATCATTTTGTTGCGATCTCTAGATGCCTCTGACGATATCTAGGCATTTATTGATCAAGCCTTTTCAGGAACCTCTGATGATATCTAAGTATTTTGTCAAGGAACCCCTGAACATTCGGGCTAGCCCCTGGTTCAGCCAATCGTTAAGTACCTGCGACGATATCCAGGTATTTATCGATCAAGCCCTTTCAAATATCTTAGATGATAACTAGATATTTTGTTAGGCACACTTTTCAGATATTCCCCCGTAACACACCTATGAGGAAGGTATAGGTGCTACGGCCAAATCTTTATAAGTACCTGCGACGATATCCAGGTATCTCGTAAAGGTCGGAATGTTCTTCCAATCCCAGATGTTCCCCCGCGGTTCACCTATGAGGAAGGTATAGGTGAAGCGGCGAAATCTTTATGAATACCTATGGCAATGTATAAGTATCTCATAAAGGTCGGAATATCCTTTTGAAGTTCTCCCGTGACGCACCTATGGAGATGTATAGGCGCAGCGGCCAAATCTTTACAAATACCTATGGAGATGTATAGGTAGTTTGTAAAGGTCGGAACGTTTTTACATTTTTTTTTACTAAAAAACGGCTCTCGCAAGTCCAGATGATGATTGGATACGTCGAGCTTTCTTCATGTGTTTTGACTTAATTGTAGATCACCGAAGTTCATCAACAGTGTATCAGGCAATACCTATAGGACTAAGCCCAAACATTTGCCAAACAACATACAAAATTAGAGTCGTGCCTCGAATTGCATTATCTCGCTCCTGTCAGGTAAGTAATTCCAGGTATGTCTTCCACTCATGTCAGCATGCATCATTTCTTAATGCATTTAAAAATGGGACTCATAATCCCGACAAAAACAACATTCATTGCATTTGCATAGGTGAAATTTAGGTATCATTTAGTCTTTGAATGCAACCTCTGCGAGCTTACCTTCAAAGAGGGGCAGCTGTTGACACCTAAATTTTAGCGACCATTTAGTCGTAATTTGTATAGAAAATTAGGGATTAAATTTTTAACCCCTAAACAAAAATATTTAGGTTGCATAACATATAGTTTAAATTCATTTTAGATTAATTGCATTTTGCATCGGACTGGCGGTGACGAACGAGCTTAAATTTCATCAAATGAGACTCGGCTCGCTTGGAATGTAAGGACCGGGAATTACAAGTCAAACGGGCTCGGTTGTTTTCATTTGAGCTTAATTCAGCCCATTATCCTTAATTAATTCAACCCATTTAAATTAAATTAAAATCTAAGCCCAAGCCTAAGCCCATTAGGACTAGAGAGCCCATCTAATTGACCTAGATTAGTGTTATATATACATCATTAGGTCAGGATTTAGAGGGGGCTCTCATAATTTTCAGCGAACACAATTTCTTAGAGCAAGGGAGACACACGTGAGCGAGAGTAAGAGTGAGAGGAGAAGACGGCCGCACGTCACCAATCGCTGTTGCGAGTGCCCGTGTCCCGTTCAAGCCCGTGCCGCCTCACGCCGCGCCCTCTGCTCATGCCCAGACTTGTGGTCGTGAGTCGCCGCTGCTGTTTCGCCACCGGTGCCATCCCCGGCATCACACCAGTCGCTGCCGCCATGCTAACCTCCTTGCTGCACTAGCCACTGCTTAACGAAGCCGAGAAGCCACTGCATCGCTGAACATCGTCGAGCATCCTTTGCCGCAGTGCTTCAGCCTTGAACAGCCGCCAATCAGCCTTTGTGTGATTGGTGGGTGATACGCAAAGGAACAGAAAGAGAGAAATCGTAAGTGGGAGCCAAAGAAGAAATATTGTGGTGCCTTGGAAGATTGAAGATGGTGATCCAGTGGTGACATTCGTGAGTGCAGTTTCACAGAGGAAGATTTCTTCACAGCTACAAGACAAAGGAGGACACATCCAAAAGGATTTATGCAAAAAGCCATCTCACGCACAAGTGTGCTCTTGGGACGATACATTTGACATCATCATACAGAGAGAGCAGCGCCATTGGTGATCCGTGAAGCCATACCAACGTCACAAACGTCGGGCCTCCCTGGACCACATCCACACCAGCAAGGAAAACCCGAGCCTCGTTGCTCCTTGTTGTGGTGCTCCAAAAGGTCTCTATCGTGAGATCGAGAGTCGGCCGAGGGCTATCACTGCGAGGCTAGCTGTTGAGTCAGTTTCCCACTGCCATCACTTCATCAGCTGAACCGCGGACGACCAATAAGTCTGCGCACCATCGTGCCCAACCGGAGTGACGCCGCGTCGCCCGTCGCCCGAGTCCGATCCTGATCTGCAAACTCGATCCTGAGTCGATTCGAATTTGGAAATTATCTGCAAATTAGGTAATTGGACATTATCCGATATTTTTTTTAGAATATTTAATTTACTAATTTGAGTGTTTGAATATTTCGTGAATATCGTATGGAATATTAGATATATTAGGATAATTATCTGATATCCGTAATATTTTTAAAATATTCAAAATTAGGAAACTTTCCTAATTCAGCAACGTATCTGGACAACTATCCGACCTTATCCCTAAGGTACGATACGTGGCGATACGGAAAATCATTATCCTATCCATAATCACTTGGGTACGATAATGACTCTTATCTACTTTCCAAATTTGAATGATCGACTTTCCGTCAATATCTGTAACCCTATAGATATGACCGATAGTTCGATTTTTGTGCCTAATCCGAGTTTGAAACGAATCTTGCGGATCGCGTGGCTGTTTTCAATGTGGATGCTATCTCTGTTTAAATTGTTTTTCCTTTTCAAATAAAAAAGAAAATTCAAAAAAATATCAGTTAGGATTTGAATTTGAGTTTTGCATGTTTAGGAATCCTAAATATATCTAGACAATAGAGTAATTATTTAATTTAAATTAGGACTTGAGATAATCTATTTCCTAGTTTAAATTAAGTAATATTCTAATCTTAACAGATTATTTAGGTTATTTTTTAATTCCGAATTTTCATGAAAACCCCAAAAAAGAATGAATTGTTTTATGGTAGATTAGGATAGATTGCATTCTTAATTTAAGTAATTTATTATTTCGAATTTTAACAAAAATCCCAAAAATAAGTCATGTTAGGATATATTAAGTCATCATAGGTTGCATGTTAATTTAGGCATATTTTTATTCCGAGAATACCAAAAATAAATCATTTGCCCGTCATCAGAATTAGGTCACGTCATCACATGACATATAGCTTGCATGCTAGGTTGCATTACTTGCATGTCATTTTTGCACGTCATTGCATGTAGATTAGCTTTCATTTAAATAAGCGAAAATCCAAAAATTGAGTGAACTGCTTGTTAATTAGAAATCATATTAGGATTGTTAATGTGATTTTCTAGCTAACAATGCAGATGCTTACGTTGCTTCGAGGTAAGTAATTCTTCCAACTTGCAATTTATTTAATGCTTTTCTTGGGTGTTACTTTGGTGGTTTGCGCACCCGCATGAACACCTCACATGTTAGTGACTAAGTTAAAATGGATCCAGATTGCTTGCCAAAATATTTTTGAAAAGAAAAGGTACCGAAAGGGCGTTAGACTCGATCTAGCGTAATCAAGTCCTCGAGCTTAGAATCTCTGGTTTGTAGGAATAAAACATATCTCCCTATGTTTTATTTAGGTTTCTAATCGACCTACCACAAATAGATTAGTGGCGACTCCGAGCATGAAAAATTTTGCATGTTAAAAACTTAAACCCTAAGTTGCGAATTGGTAGGGCTTGGGAGGGCCCGAGTTAGGTTTAGTCCTAATAATCCATTAGCCTAAGAGAAATTTTTAGGTCGCGACATATACCGACCATCAGAGCCTCAAATATTTATTTTCTGAAAAGGAGTTAAACATGAGGCAGCGTCGGTGGATGGAGTTGTTAAAGGATTACGATTGTGATATTCTATATCATCCCAGGAAGGCCAACTAGGTAGCCGATGTATTGAGTCGGAAGTCGAGCATCGCACATTTGATGGTCAAGGAATAGGCTTTGTTGGAAAAAGTACGAGACTCGGAGTTTAGATTCGAAGTAAGTCAAGTCTCGAGTTTGCTAGCTATGCTTAGGATTGAATCGGAGATCCAGGCTAGAATTAAAACTTTGCAGTCCACGGATCAAGAAATCCAAAAAATTTTAGAGATGGATGAGAACAAGAGAAAGCCGGACTTCCAGATATCCAAAGACGGGATATTGAAGTTCCGTTGACGATTATGTGTGCCTGACGATGCGGAGCTTAAGGAAGAAATTTTATCGGAGGCACATCGTAATATTTATAGCATCCACCTAGGTAGTACCAAAATATATTAAAATTTGAGGTAGTACTACTGGTGAAATGGTATGAAGGTAGATATAGCCAGACATGTGGCCAAATGTATGACGTGCCAACAAGTGAAGACACAACATTGTAAGCCCATAAGATTATTACGACCTTTAGAAATCCCAGAATGGAAATGGGAGCATATAACTATGGATTTTGTGACGGGATTACCAAAGAGCCAAAGAGGCCATGATACTATTTGGGTGATTGTCGACGGATTGACAAAGTCGGCACACTTTTTGGCTGTGCAAAAGGATTTCGCATTAGATTGATATGCTGAGTTATATGTACAGCAGATAGTTCGGTTACATGGGGTACCAATAACGATTACCTCATATCGTGATCCTAGATTTACTGTCAATTTTTCGAAAAGTCTGAAGACGGCATTAGGATCAAAGCTGCGGTTCAGTATAACTTATCATCCACAAACAAATGTCCAGTCTGAGAGGACGATTCAGACTTTAGAGGATATGCTTAGGGCATGTGTATTAGATTTTCGGGGTAAGTGGGAAGAACAATTGCCCTTAGCAGAATTTATCTATAATAACAGTTTTCAGCATAGCATTGGAATAGCGCCCTTTGAAGCACTATATGGCAGGTCTTGTAGGACGCCCGTGTATTGGGACGAAGTAGGAGAAAGGAGTATAACCGGACTAGAATTAGTTCAACAGTCAATTGAGGCTGTTAAAGTGATTCGTGAAAGGCTGAAAACAGCTCAGAGCCATCAAAAGAGTTATGCAATTAGAAGGCGAAGACCTTTGGAGTTTTAAGTAGGGGATCACATATTACTTAAGGTATCGCCCATGAGAGGACTATCCAGATTTGGTAAGAAAGGAAAGTTGAGTTCGAGGTACGTAGGACCTTTTGAGGTTATAGAATGGATTGGAGAGTTAGCTTATTGCCTTGCACTTCCACCGAATTTATTGCAAGTGCATAATGTGTTCCACGTATCGATATTGAGGAAATATAAACTGGACCCAACTCATGTGTTGAATTATGAAGAGATAGAAGTTGATGACATGGTGTCATATGTTGAGAGACCAATAAGGATCGAAGATCGGAAAGAGCGAGTTTTGAGGAACAAGACGATCCCGATGGTCAAGGTTGTATGGAAGCATCACGGGACTAAAGGCGCGACTTGGGAAAGTGAAGAGATAATGCAACGTTAGTACCCCCATTTATTCCAGTCGTTAGTTGGATTGTAAATTTCGAGGACGAAATTTTTGTAAGGGGGAAAGAGTTATGACATCCTGAAATTTGCCCATTTGGGATTTATGAAATGCTTGGTTTTATGAATATACTTGTAGTTGGTTCTCACCCGGAACTGATTATTTCTGGGATACTAACCATTAGGGAAAGGCTAATTAGGGATTTAAATTCGTACGACTAAAGAAAATTCGATTGTGAATTGATTTCCGACCATATAATCGTCAAGGTGACATTTTGAGCCAACGTAGGCCGATCTTAGGGTAGTTATGGGCCAACTCGTCACTATCATACGCATAGATCACGGGTGATTCCGTTTGACCACGAAATGAATTGACGAATAATCCAAAACCTATATCGAACGATCGTGCCCGACGAAACTAGTGATCGAACCTCGTGATTACATGACAACCGAAGTCATCACGAATCGAATGAACTTTCACGTGACTCGATTTATTATCAGTCACGGGTCGAATATGCAAATTTCCCCAAAAGCCGCCCGTTAATTTGAGAAACGCTCGAGTTACATTAAATAAAATTCAATTATTAATTAGAGCCCAAATTGAGTATCGAAAAATTAGGAAGTCACGACAGGACATTAGGACGACATTGTGGTTGGAACGTATAGCTTTGGATTTTTCCGAATCCTTCAGAAAAATTTAAATTCGGCAAGAAAATGGAAAAGTGATCATTTTACCCTTGGAGGTTTATAAAGGGCAAGTGTTAAAGAGGAAGGGCATTTTGGTCATTTTACCTTAATTTTTGAGTTGGACAATTTTACCTTTGAAATTTTATGAAATTCTCAAATTGCCCTTGGATATTTTTGGAAAAGATTCGATCTCTGTAACAGTTTGAATTTTCGATCTTTTTCCCGGGATTCATGAAATGAATATTTTGGCCAATGCACTTATAGTGAGATCTCACCCAGAACCGCGCATTCTCGAGATGCTAACCTTAGGGGTAAGGCTATTACGGGATTGAGTTTGCATGACCAAAGAACTCGACCTTGGTCTGACCTTCGACCATAAAAATTGACGAGGGAATGTTTTGGGCCAACAGAGACCGATCTATTTGATTGATTGTGTTCGAAGGGAACTAGCGACAGACCCTCGCAATTACATGACAATCGAGATCGCCCTGGTTCGAGCAAACTTAAACGTGATTTGACTTAGTATCGATCACGAGTCGAGAGGGCGTAATCCCAAAGAGCCACCCGTTAGCAAGAGATAAGCTAAAGTCGCGATTGTTCGATTCTAGTCATTTCTTGGAATTCGGGCCCGGGAATCGAGAATTTTGAAAGTGACAATTTTGAGCGGCTGATGACGTTTTTGGCTTGGCCAACCTTGGGGCCACCCATTTCTGCAAAAAAATGGATTTCGATTTAGGATCGGAAAAATGACCATTTTGCCCCTAGGCCTAATTTGGGGTATTTCGAATTTTGGATGATATTTGAGGAATAAATTAAGGATTAATTTATGTGTATTTCAGCCCAATAATTCATTTCTCCTTGGACTAAATTGCCCCTAACTTTTTGGATGAAGATGAATATTGGCCAAGTATTGAGGGGCAAAGTAGGAATTATGGAAATGTTGGTCAAACTTCTTTGACCCATTAATATATTTGTTTTTTTTCCTCTCATTCATTCCCCATTTTCCTCCGGCCACTTCTCCTTCTCCCTCTCTCTCCCGAAATTCTCTCTCTCTCGTTTCCTTGCCGTGATCATCGCCGCCGGAGAAGCACCGCCGGCCGCCGTTCGCCGCTACTGCTGCTACTGGTCCGGCTGTTCCAGCCCCTTGTCCAGCCCATTTGTCCACCTTTTCAAAGTAAGTGACTTCCCCAAACTCTCCCTAGGACCTCGGGTATTGTAGGACGTGTTTAGGGCTCGGTTTAGGTGATTTGTGTGGTTGTTTTAGGACTTGGAATGAGGCTGGATGTTCGGTAGTCGTGGATTGAATTGAGGGGTGGAGATATGAGGTTTGGGAGGTTCGGATAGGACCGTGATGATATGGAACAATTACGGTTTGAATCCGTGAGGTTTGGTGTGATTCTCGGATTCGTGACTACTGTACATGTCCGATTTGCTATTTTTGTGGAAAATTTTGGGTGCCGAATTTGAGGAAGTTTTCTTCACGAAAGTTGTTCTCAACATCTTCAAGTATAACATATTTGGAATTTGAAATTTTTTGAGGCCATTTGGGTCATACGAAAACCCATTTTCAGACCATATTGAAACCGCCCGGAACACTATTCATCCCGACCTTCTTGTCTTGCCGAATTTTTATAAAATTTTTCAGATCTATTTTCAATAAACTTCCTTCACAAAAGTTGTTGGCGACTCTCTTTTCTATGGCATATAAAAATTTCAAAGCTTTTCAAGGTGATTTGGGTGTGGAAAGAAATGTATTTTGAGGACAAAATAGTCTATTAGAGCAAACTGAGTTTGGTCTGACTTCGAGGGACAAAAAGACATGGTTGCAGATTGAACCGGATTTCGCGTTCTTCATAAGAAATGTTGATCAAGATGTTTTTTATGATATATACAAAATTTAGAATTTTTGGAGTTTGTTTACTATTTATTTTAATGGGATTTTGGTCACTATGTAAACTACCCAGATTTATCCTGATTCTATGGATGTTCATTTTTATGAGCGAGAAATTGTGTGTGACCGCATGCCAAGTATGTGTGGCCGTGTGGCGTGATTGTGTGATTGTAATGTGTATTGGCGTAAGGCATGTGTGGCGTAGGATTGTGTGGCTGTGTGTGATATGTGACCGTGTGGCACGTGTGGTACGATGGTATGAGATGATTGGAATGGTCGGAAAAGTGGTATCCTGAGGCGTGTTCATTTACGCGGGGTAGGTTCCATCCTGAGGTGTATACGTTTACGCAGAATAATGTCGTCCCTGATAAGGTGACGATGCCTAGCCCGACAGGGTGTTGATGCCTAACGAGGTCAGAAGACCGTTGGCCTAATGCGTTTTACGCGGGCACGGTAGAAGGAAAGTTGAGTGTAGGATTCCGTCCTAAGGCGTGTTTGTTTACACGAGACGATGCCATCCTTGATGAGGTGACGATGCCTGGCCCAACGGGGTGTCGATGCCTGACGAGGTCAGAAGACCGTTGGCCTGATGCGTTTTACGCGGGCACGGTAGTGGTGGAAAGGTTGAGAATGAGTGGGATTTGGCAAGACGTGTGAGGATGGTGAATGTTGATGCGTGGTGTGAGTTCGTGTGCGAGTGTGGTTTGTATCGCGTGTAGTAGTGCTCGATTATGGAGTAAAACCTGCTAGGCATGGTATGGGACGTCCCCAAGTAGGTTTTGCCTTATAATCGGAGCGTACGCGTGACTGTGATGCATTACTGTGACATGTGGACTGTATTATTAACTAATGTGTAGGGTCGTGCATGATGGATTCTAGGTAGGATCACATGTGATTGTTAGTTTGTTTGATTGTGTGTGTTGTGCGTGTTTCGTCTGACGGTACGTGAGAGCCTATGTGGGGTTTGGGATTGTATATTTATTGAGATTCGTCTCATAGTTGTATAATCCATAATTTCAGATCCCCAACCTTAGACCCAGGAGGTTCGCCTCCTCTTTTTGAAGTTGAGGAACTGTCATGGTGCCCTGGTGGAGCCGTAGGTCGTGTAGCTATCTCAGGTGATCTTCCGGAGGATCGAGTCAGCAGGATCAAGTGCAAAGTGGTGCAGGGCGATCAGTGGTTTTCCCTAGGGTATTTTAGGTGTTGCGTAGAATAGGTCTAACTAGTACCCTTTTGATTTATAAGTCGACCTGTAGCGAAGCTAGGTTAACCAGACCATCCGATCCTTTTGTTATGACGATGGTCGTGGATGCACGTGTGCTAAGTATGTCTGTAGTACGATGTTTGAATGCTTGCTGTAATGGTATTGTATAAAAATGAATGTTGTTGTTCTTTGACTGTTGATGATCTGCCCGTTGTCATCTTTATTAGTCAGGGGTTTTATATTCGCTTCCGCATGTGTTTCTGATGTTTGGGTTGGGTCGGCGATGTTCCTGGGACGTCGCAACTATTCGATCGGAGCAGGGGATGTCGCGAGCTCGTTAGGGTTCGGGGCGTGACAATCTCGTCCGTCGATCTCAAGATAAGAACAAATCTCGGCCGTCGATTGGATTTGTGAGAGAAGGGCAAGATGGTAATTTGCTAAAAAGGGGCTCAATTATTAGATTTAAGCCCAATTTTCTCTCTCTCTCTCTCTCTCTCTCTCTCTCTCTCTCTCTCTCCTCATTCCCTTCCCCTCTCCCACGGCTCACTCTCCCTCCTCTCCCCCTACACCAAGAGCTCTCTCTCTCCCTTTAGCTGCCGTCCACCGTGCCGTTGTCACTCCGGCCGCCGTTCACCGTGCAACCACCGTCCCCCTCACCCTCTCGGTTCTCTCTCTCTCTCTCTCTCTCTCTCTCTCTCTCTCTCTCTCTCTCTCTTTCCCTCACTCGCGGTCGTGAACCACTGCAAATACGCCGCTCACCACTACCGCCATCGCCAAGCTGCTCGCCGTTGCTCACTGTTGACCACCACCTGTTTTTCGCTCTAGCCGAGTTAGTCTAGAGTTTGGTAAGTCATGCCTTAAACTTTATTTAGAACTTCGGGTATCGATGGATAAATTTGAGGTGGAATTGGATTTAATTAGACGCGATTTAGACTAAATTAGGGGCTGTTTTGGAATTAGTTTAGCAGATCGATTCGAGGATTGTTATTGACTAATTTTGATGGTGAAATGATGAAGTTTCGAGGCCGAGATGGTGCTGGATTGAATGTTGGAAATTGAGACTCGTAGTAACGAGTATTTAGGCACGATTTGAGGACAATTGGTGTCGGTTTGGTGCGCGGAAGGGTGGCTGGAATGTGATGTTCATTATGGCTTGAATTGAATGAGGAAATGCTGAAATTTTAATCATTATGTGGCTGTGATTGTGGGCCCGATGACGGCCGTGATTGTTCGTTAGTTTGTGAAATAATTGATTGAAATGTGTTTTGTTGTGTGTGCACATATGGGTCGAATTGAAATAATTGTCAATTGGCCGTGTTGCATACTTATTGAGTGTGAGAAATGTGTGTGAATTGGCACATGCACGGGCCACGTGTGATTGGCCAATTTATTGACAAGTGGGTGTTGAGCATGCGATTGATCGAGAAATCGTGTGTGGTGTGGTATGTATGATCGTGGAAATCCCTGAGGCGGTACCATTACGCGGGGATATTTATCCATCCTGAAGCGGTACGACTACGCAGGACGATGCTTGATATTACCGGAGGACGGCCAACCTGAGACGGCACCATTACGCGGGTTGTGTCGTAAGTGATGGGTGTTGAGCCTGAGGCGGTACCACTATGCGAGCAAGATACACGGCCTGAGGCGGTACCACTACACGGGCCTTGAAGTGTTGTTATGAGTTAGTCGCAGTGAACCTGAGGCGGTACCATTACGCAGGTCACTGGCGAGTTGAGAATGAGATAGTCGTAGTGAACCTGAGGCAATACCATTACGTGGGTCACTGACGAGTAGTGTGGAAAGGATGTGATGAGATCGGAACGAATGCATGAAATGTAATTAGAACATGCATGTGAGTGGAATGGTACTATTGTGACTAATGTGCAGGTTGCACGCTGGAAAAGCCCAAGTAAGTATTGATTGTGTGCCTGCGATGTAATAACTGAGTGTGACTGTTTATCGTGATTATCTGGAGGTACGTGATAGCTTAGGTAGGGTTTAGGGTGTGTGCTTGCTGAGATGTATTCTCATGGTTATTTCAACCAATAATTTCAGAGCCTCGACCTGAGCAATGAATCCTCTCCCACCACCACCTGAGCATTTTAGAGTTCTAATGCACACCGACCACAACATTGTAGAATTTCCTATAGATGGTAATATGACTTGGGTTAAGCACACGACAGTAGTCTGGGTAGACATAGGGTTACCCTTTTGGAAGGCCCACGCCTATACCGCCTGGTTCTTTCGGGATGGGGTAGACGTGTTTGATCCCATCCGTGGATTTGACGTCCCCTTTGAAGGAGTCGAGGTTTAGGATCCGTCTACCATACCTCCTCTCGAAGGTGAGTTGACTAGTTTGGAGACTAGTATGGCACAGTTTGGACTGCAGTAAGCGCTTGCAGCACCTGAGCCTTCGGGGACCAAGCATGAACCAGAACCTGAAGAATCGCAGGTGGGATACAATCCAATGGACATGGATCTCGAGGCAATCCTAGAGGAAGAACCAGAAGAAGGAGAACCCGAGGCAGAGCCTGAGGATGAGCCTGCTGAGCTTGAAGAAGAACCGGAGTATATACCCCCGTATGAGCAATGGATCGACACCGAATTTGTGCCAGAGGACGAGTCTGATGAGGAGCCAGTCGAAGAGGAGCGGGACGAGGTCCCACTGGAATCGGGTGATATGGATCACCCGATCGAGATCGAGGCTGAACCGGAGTCTTCAGAGGAGTCGATAGTCCAAGGGGACTCAGACTCGAGCGCTGATGAATTAGGCTCGGAGTGGACGCCAAGCAGAGGGCGTAGGGGCTAGGTTTAGGGGTTGAAAATAGGCTTTTTGGAGTGTACCATTTTTTAGGATAGAATACCTAGGCTATTGATCCTTTTTTATGTTGATGGTTTATAGTATAGAAGTTCGGTATGCTTGTATACATGGTGGTTTGTAAATTGTGAATATTGTATAAGTTTGGATGTGAAATGAATATGTTTATTCTCCCTGATTACCCCAGTTAATATTGTCCGAGTATTGATGGCTTTCGCTGATCGTTTTAAATCTCTGATAGTTTTAATTGGGTCGGTGATACCCTGGGATGTCACATTAATTGACCAGAGAAGTGAGTCGCGTGCTTGATGGGGTTTGGGGCGTGACAGTATATCCCACCTTTTTAGGTGTCAAAACCTCACTTGTTGTATATGCTTGTCTTTGTTGTTGGTATACCTAAAACCAAGCAAAGATGTGTCAGTAAGTAAGTGTCGTTCCACTTCTCTCATCTTTTTAGTTATGCAAAGTTAGTTGACACAATTTTGTTAAAAAGATGCCCAAATGACAAGCAATGTGTGATCAAAATGCCTTCTTATACTAGAATGAATAAATAAGGCGACATGCTCCATTTGGTCATATTTTTCATTTCTAGATGGAATGTATAGGTCCATGGCGATTTTCAATGTAATTCAAGTAGATTGAATGCTCAAGATGTGACATATACAATCTCATTTGCCAAAATTTTATTTTCGATGTATTTGAAGTTATAAATCATAGGATAGGACTTTATATTCAAAATGGAGCATGACAAAAGGCATTTGCATTAAATATTGATTTCATTCATATTTTCAAGTATATGCTCTTTTAAGGCATAAATGGATTAGAAGTGGTACTTGTATTACGTCATAAGTATGCAAATGTACTTTACCTCCATTTTTTCCATAAAATGACATATAATTAAAATGGAGGCATTTAAAATTGATGTGTAGTCCATGGTGATTAATAATGAACTTTTTGCATGACTAGGCTCGATGGGAAAACTAGACATTCAAGTGGTTCCCATTTCACGAAAAGAGCTCATGGCTTGGTGGAAGGACATGACAAACGATAATCGAGTTTATGTCCAAGATAGGTTGGGATACCTTTTAGACTTTATCTATGTGGAACATCAAGTCAGTTTGATCCAAGCATTGGCGCATTTTTGGGAAGTTTCCACCACCACCTTCCAATTTGGAGAATATAAATTGACACCGACTTTGGAAGAATATCAAGCCGCCATTGGGATTGATTTTAAGCCTAGGGTCATAGAGCCACCCGTTGGACTTAATCCCATAATCATTCTTGCAAAATTCTTTAACCTTAAAGCTTCAAAAATCGAAAAGTTAATAAAGTCAAACACTGGTAGATTTCCATTATCCTTTCTAATAGCCAATTTTTCCAAACTTCCTAGGGAAATGAGAAACACTTCGATTCGATTTTTCATTCTAGCCTTCTTTAGCTTCGTTTTATTCCCCGTATCTTGAACTGGATTCGACCCTTTAGTTGCAATAATCACGAAGCAAGCATGTCTCAAATGGGATTTCTCTAATATACTTCTTGCTCAAACCATCATTTCCTTGAACACATATCAAAATCGTGGAAAGGGAATCTTTCAAGCTTCTATAGGTCTCCTATCTCTGTGGTTCATCTCACATATTCGACCATTGTGTCATTCCATGAGTATTCATGAGATTTGCTTAACAATAAATCCCATAGAACGATACCTTTGTATTCAACATAAATTATCCAAACAATCTTTCTTAGATTAGGCCAATTTCATTAGAGCCTTAACTCCTAATCAAATCCAATGGTAGATCAATTGGCCAAAGATTAGCAAGGCAAGGATTACAAGCTAAGAAGGGAATACGGTACCATTACTCAAGCTGAATGGGGCAGCCGCCTATTGTCCCTTGAGAGTTGTCAGACAATTTGGGATGCTTCAACAAGTCCCACCGGTATGGAACCCTGAAGAGTTTGCTTTTGACATTTCAAGTGGAATTATACCCGAAGAAGAGAAGAAGGACCTTCAAGTCAAGGTTCACAAAATTATCCTTTCTTTAAATAATTCACCTTCACAAGTAGTGGAATGGCCAAATAACTTGGAAGGAGACATGAAGATTTATATGGCATCCAAGGAATACATTAAGTGGATGGAAAGTAAACGATCAATTGATGTGGAGCCATACGTTCTATTGAGCATTATAACGGATCCCGATGAGGAGTATGTCCCAGAATATATTGCCCCACACATACCTGGAGTTGAGCCTTACATCCCTAAAGAAGTCGTGATTGATGTCGAAGAATGGGAATCTCGAATCAAGGAATGGAAGGATTACCACGAGGCGGAAGCTACTTTAGTTAGCAAGAAGCCTAGACTTGGATGATTTAGAATTCCCATTCAAGTTTAAAATCATTTTGTAATGCAATCTTGGATTTTATATGAGATATTCATTTTTCAAAATCCGTTTGGATAAATTCAAAGACATGATTAAAAAGAAAGATCACCATAGATTATAATTTTTTTGAATGGTATGATTCCTTGAGAAAAACATTGATGAGAAGTTTTATGCAAGGTTAAGGCTTATGTAAAAGTTCTTATTCTTATTAATCACAAGAAACCATACAATTAAAAGAATGTGGGTTTTCATATTCATTTCACCAATTCTAATATCCCGATGGTTTTCATGCAGATAGGTTTTCTAGCAATGGAAGGCAAAAGACCCCGAACCCGTTTAGAAATTAAAATGGCTGAGGAAGAAACTCGCACTCAACTAGCTAAAGTAGAGAACCAGATGACGTAAATGGATGCCATAATGGCAGAAATGAAGGCCTTCATTATAATTGCGAAAGGATCTTATCCTACAGTTTCAAATCCTAGAGCTGCAAATATCGCTGAAGTACATGTTGAAGAGCCAATGAGAAGTAAAGATCTAGTTCGGGAGAATCCTCCAAAAGCTGCACCCGAAATAGTAGATCTGGAAGAAGACATTCGGGTTAAAAAGATATCCAAGGATGAAGAGGAGGCCAAACGATTGGCCAAAATTGAAGAATGCCTTACAAGCCAAGGATATGAGCTTTAAAGGTTCGATAAATTCTCGCCTTACGCAAAGGTGGTGGTTCTAGAAAACTACAAAGAACCGAAGTTCATGAATAAATATGATGGAATTGGCTGTCCTAAAAGCCATTTGAAATATTAGCTCCGCAAGATGGCAAGATATTCAAACAATATGCCACTTCTTATCAGCACATTTCAAGATAGTTTGAATGGAGCAGCCCTGGCATGGTATACCGCTCTCGACATGGAAGATTTTACCGAATGGGACCATTTGGTGGGAGAATTCCTTCGCCAATACAAATTCAATGTTGAATTACTTCCAACTCGGGAGGACTTAGTCAAAACTGAGAAACGAAGAAGCGAAGGATTCAGAGCCTACGCTCAAAGGTGGAAAGCTAAACCTTGTAAGTTAAACCCGCTATAAGTGAGGATAAGCTTATTGAACTTTTCTTGAAGTCATTACCAACTGAGTATTACGACAAGTTGCATATATCGGACTGCCAAACATTCACAATGTTGGTGAAAGTTGGTGAAAGAATCGAATAGTCGTTGAAGAAAAAGAAATCTCAAGAAGTGATAGCACGGAGATCGTATCCTGGAAGGAAGGATAAAGAACCTGTACGTGATGTGGCCATGGTATCTAGCCCTAATGTTAATCAGGCTTCATTCCCAAAATAGTCTAACGTCCATTGGAGAAATCCAAAATAGTTTGAGCCGAAGAAAAGACCCGTAAGGCAATTCACTCCATTGCCACGGCCTCTGTCGAAATTATTACCAATGCTATTGAAAAGGCATTTGGTAGCCAAAGAAGTGCCAAGAGATAATCCTACAAGATTCTCCTGGTATGATGAGTTAAAGACTTGCACATATCACATGAGAGAAAGAGGACACGATGTGGATAATTGTATAGTCTTGAAATATAAAGTTTAGCAACTCATAGACAAGAAGATATTAAGTTTTCAAGAGCCAGAGCAAAATGTGCATCAAAACCCTCTACCTGAGCACAATGTGGTAAATATAGTCCTTACATAAGGAGGAATAATAAGGTCTGATGATAAAGATGAATGTGAGGCCAAATTAAAGATTGCTCGACAAGGAAATGCTTGCTTTCGTCGTGAAACATTCTTAAAAGGGGAAATTATAGATAACTTGGGAGAAGATTCTGACAAATACAACTTCCAAGTAAAGTATACTCCACCACAGTGGGCTTTTAAAAGTGAAGTGATTGTGCCCGATAGTTAGGGTGGTATGGACGATGAGCTCAGCAGACAAAATGAGACTCCATCCGGTGATGAAAAGGATCAATTTAAAGAGCAAAAAGAAAGGATTCGGCAGGGTGAAAGGCGATTCACCCAAGCATCACTTGAGCAAGGTGACACTATAGACCTCCTTAGTCAAGATAGTGGAAAATACAACTTCCGTGTTAAATACACACCTCCACCCTGGGCTTTTAAAAACGAAGCTATTGTGCCTGATGGATGGGGAGGCATAGATGAAATCCCGATCAACAAATTAAGTCTTGAGGAGAAAGGAGATCAAGACGAGAAAATGAAGAAAAAGGCTCGCCAAGGAGAGAGACGATTTATTCACAAAGCATAAAAACAAGGCGAAATTTTGGATTATCTGGGACAAGATAGTGGCCAGTATAACTACCGTGTCAAATACACGCCACCTTCATGGGCATCCAAAAAGAAAAATATCGTGCCTAACGATTGGGGTGGAATGGATACTATTGAAGCGGATAAAAGCATGGTGTCTATGATTACACCACTATTGATTAATCTTGATGAAGTGGATAGGCTTGAGGAAGAGAAGAATCATGTTGAACCAATTACCATTGAGCTCCCAATTGGTTAACTAAAGATCGAAGAGAAAAAGGTTTAGCCTGTGATCATCACTTCGCCTCCGAAAGAGAAATTTGATACCAAATGTGTACCATGGGACTACACGCCTAAAGAAGTTGATGCCATAACCAGATCGAGAAGATGTTATGTCCCAAAAAAAGGTGAGCATGAAAAGAAAGGAGTAACTGAAGAAGATGTTAAGCAGTTGTTGTCAGTCATAAAGACAGGTGAATATGAGGTAATTGAGCAATTAAGAAAGATGCCGGCACAGATTTCTTTGTTGGATCTTTTCAAAACTTCAGAAAGCCACAAAATGGTGCTTATTAATCTTCTTAATGAGGTGCATGTCCCGGAGACGATTAATGAGGTACAATTAGAAGACTTTGTTGGTGCCATTCTTCTAAAGGATCAAATTGCTTTCTCTGATGAAGATTTCTTAATTAACAGGCATTCCCACAATAAAGCCCTATATATTGCTGTCAAATGTCGGGGCAAGGAGGTGTCACTAGTGTTGATCGATAATGGTTCTGCACTTAATTTGTGTCCACTAAACACACTGCATCGCTTGGGGATTAGTGAAGAACTCATCAAACCTTCAAAGGTGACTGTACGTTCGTTCGATGGGATGAAGAAAGATGTTATCGGTGACATTGAGCTGGAGGTAAATATAGGCCTTCTGCCTTTCTGATCTATTTTCAAGTGATAGACATTTCAAGGACTTTCAACCTACTGCTAGAGAGGCCTTGGATTCATATGGCTGGCACCATTCCTTCTAGTCTTCATCAAAAAGTTAGATTTATTATTAATAGTAAAATGATTATAGTGCACGGGGAGACAGACTTCACTAGTTACAAAGAAAGTGCTATACCTTATGTTGAGCCTAAGATAAAAGAAGAGCCCAACTATCAGTCCTTTGAGATGATTTCCATGATACAAATTACTGCTAGTAGCATCATGAAGTCTCCAGAACTTTCAATATCATCTATTATGTCTGGAAAAGTATTATGCCAATATGGATTCAACCTTAATGATGGACTTGGGACAAAAGCGCAAGGAATTAAAGAACCCATTATCCCATTTGGCACAAAGAAAAAGCATGGGATGGGGGTATAAAGTCACTAATAATCACCACGGAGGCCGAGGCCAAGGTGAAAAGAATCATGAAGGCCGTGGAAGCCAAGGTGATCGAACAATTAACCCATCAACGTGG
This sequence comes from Syzygium malaccense, assembly GCA_031216405.1. Classification (NCBI taxonomy): domain Eukaryota; kingdom Viridiplantae; phylum Streptophyta; class Magnoliopsida; order Myrtales; family Myrtaceae; genus Syzygium; species Syzygium malaccense. The sequence continues at coordinate 20,575,201 of CM062255.1, forward strand.
AAGGGTAAGACTTACCCTATCATCATATTAAGATCAGAAAAAACTTTCCTGGTCCTCCCAAACTACTTTCAAAAGAAAATTTACATACAGAAACGGAGTCTATCTCGCTAGGTTTATTTGAAAAGGACATTATCAGTGTCGTTATAACTGAAGACGAAGACACGTACACACTAGAGTAAAAAGATTTTTTTGAACCCTTTTCCTTATTGTTGCCTTTACAATTTATCTATTTCATATTGATGTTGTTTGCGATTTCAATTCAGTTGCAATTTACATTCCTTTCGATATAGATGTAATTGCATTTTTCAAATTCAATAAAAGTGTTCAATATTTTGTTAAGGACATATGGAAACAAAATCAAACCTATATTATCCTCATTTATGAGGCTTGAGGCTTTGGGTTTCTATATTGCTCCTCATTGCGAAAATGGTTTTAAGAGCAAGGATGCCCAAGGATATAAGGATTAGCTCTATTCTCTTGATCTCTTCAAAACATATTTCAAAATAATATTTCAAAATGGTTTTTCATTAAACCTCATGCATTAATCCATTTCATATGCAATTACTGATCATATTTGTTACATATCAGGCATGAGCATTCACACATCCATAATAGGTTCATAGGTGATCCAAATCTTTCCGAGGAGATCACTTGTGATATTGAAGGGGACAATAAAGATGAGGAATGGATTAGAAGAGAATGGATCCGTCATGAAGAATTAAAGCCACTCACATTAGAGAAAATGATTACTGTTAATCTGGGTAATAAAGAGAACTCCAAAAAGGTTAAGATTGGAGAAAGTTTCCCCTTATCAGAAGCAAAAAGAATAATAAATTTGCTCAAGAAATATCAAGATATATTCGCATGGTCCTATGTTGACATGCCAGGCCTTGATCCAAGTATAGTTGAGCATGCTTTGCCAATTGATCCAAGTATTCCACCAAAGAAGCAAAAATTGAGGCGAACAAAGTCGGAATTGGCAAAGAAAATAGAAGATGAGGTGATGAAATTACTCAAAGCCAGTTTCATCGAAGTAGTGCCATATCCAAAATGGATTGCCAACATAGTACCCGTGATGAAGAAAGATGGTCGAGTACGAGTATGCATTGCTTATCGTGATCTAAATAAAGCAAGCCCTAAGGATGATTTCCCGCTTCCACATATCGATGTATTAGTGGATAGCACTACTGGGTTCAAAACATTTTCATTCATGGATGGCTTCTCAGGATATAATCAAATCCTCACGAAGAAAGAGGATTAGGGGAAAACGTCCTTCATAACACCATGGGGCACATTTTGTTATAAGGTGATGCCTTTCGATCTGAAAAATGCTGGTGCCACATATCAAAGGGCAATAGTAACTCCATTTCACGTTATGATGCATAAAGAAATCGAAGTATATGTGGATGACATAATTGCAAAATCTAAATAAGGAGAAGATCATGTTGAGGTACTTCACAAATTTCGAAAGACTTAGAAAGTACAAGTTGCGGCTAAACTCCAACAAATGTGTATTTGGGGCAAATTTTGGCAAACTGCTAGGATTTGTGGTCAGTAACAGAGGAATCGAAATCGATCCTTCTAAGATCAAGGCAATACATGACTTGAAGACTCCTTCTTCAGTAAAAAAAGTGAGAAGTTTGTTGGGCGATTAAATTACATTGCCTGCTTTATCTATCAGCTTTCTGAGACTGCTAAACCATTCTTCAAGCTGTTGAAGAAAAACGCCAAAGTAAAGTGAGATGCAGAATGTCAACAAGCCTTTGACAAGATCAAAGAATATCTGGTATGTCCACCAGTATTGGTACCACCAATTCCTGGAGTCCCATTAATCTTATACTTGATGATTCACCATGACTCATTAGGAGCGGTGCTTGTACAAAAAAGACCAAATGATGGTAAAGAACAAGCTGTTTATTACTTGAGCAAGAAATTCACAACATCAGAAGTGAATTACCCAGCAGTTGAGAAGATATACATTGCATTAATTTGGGTATTACATAGACTAAGACAGTACACCCTTCATAATCAAATTTTGCTAATGACTGAGAATAACCCGATCGAGTATCTTCTTGAGAAATCCTCCTTGGTCGGGAAATTAGCAAAATGGCAAGTCTTATTATCTGAGTTCGATATTAGAAATTCATCCCAAAAGTCAGTCAAAGGGCGAGTAATAGCAGACATGCTAGCAGAAAATTTGCAGAATATCGTCAATTCTGAAGAACGACTTGATGACCACATATTGACATTAGTCGATGACAAATGGACTATGTGTTTTGATGATGCAACTAACTTATCTGGATCTGGAACTGGGGCAGTACTAATCTCTCTAAAAGGTCAATACTATCCAGTATCTGCAAAACTGATATTCCAATGTACTAATAACATTGCTAAATATGATGCATGCATTCTCGGCTTACAATTAGCCCTTTCAATGAGGGTAAAAAGGTTGCAAGTATATGGCGATTCTATGCTCATTATATTGCAAACAACTGGAGAATGGCAAACTCATGATGCAAAGTTGATTCCTTATCACAAATACTTAGAAGGAATGATGGAGGAGTTCGAAAAAATAACGTTTGATTATCTTCCAAGAGTTCAGAATCATTTTGCGGATGCTCTTGCAACCTTATCATCCTTACTCCAAGCTGAAGATGGTATGGATATAAAACCATTGAGAATCAATATTCTCAAACAACCAGCATACTGCATGGTAGTTCAAGCAGAATTTGACAATGAACCATGGTTTCATAATATCAAGAAATACTTACAAGCAGGAGAATTTCCTGAAGGAAGCTAGTCAGGCGACAGGAAATTCATCAGAAAGATAGCCAATAAGTTCTTTCTTAGCGGACAGGTTCTTTATAAGAAATCATTCGATTCGATCATGTTAAGATGCGTTGATAGCAAAGAAGCTGAATAAATCATGAGAGAAATCCATAACTGTGAATGTGGTCCGCACATGAACGGCCATCTTTTAGCCCGCAAAATCATGAGAATGGGATATTATTGGATGACAATGGAAACAGAATCAATGCACCGTCGAATGAACTGCATCAAATGTCAGAACCATGGCCATTTTTCAATGTGGGGAATTGACATGATTGGTCCAATTAACCCCAAGGCCTCAAATGGACATCGCTTTATCTTGGTGGCAATTGACTACTTCACCAAGTGGATTGAAGTGAATTCATATACAAATGTCACTGCCCAAAATATGGCAAAATTCACCAGGCGGGACATCATTGCTAAGTACGAAGTTCCACAAGCAATCATTACCGACAATGGTTCAAATTTGAATAACAAAATCGTAAATGATCTGCTTGAACACTTCTACATTTGATACTTGAATTCATCTCCATACCGCCCACAAATGAACGGAGCAATTGAGGCGGCAAATAAGAATATCAAGAAGATATTATCCAAGACAGTTGAGAACTATCGTGACTAGCACAAAAGATTGCCATATACTTTGATGACATACCGGACTTCAATTTGAATATCAACTGGGGCAACTCCATTTTCTTTAGTTTATGGGATGGAAGCGGTATTACCCGTCAAAATAGAAATTCCTTCATTAAGGGTATTATCCTAATTGAAACTCTCAGAAGTTAAATGGAGCCAACAAAGATGTGAGCAGCTAAACATGATTGATGAGAGAAGATTAAGGGCTATATATCATGGATAAGCTTATCAGAAAAGAGTTGCTAAATCTTTCAATAGAAAGGTGAAACCAAGACGTTTTGAAGTGGATGATCTAGTAGTGAAGAAAGTCATTCCCAATAATTCAAATCCACGTGGAAAATTCATTCCGAATTACGGGGGTCCATACATTGTCAAGAAGGTTTTTCTTGGAGTAGCACTGATTCTTGTAGATATGATAGGAACAGAACTAGCCTATCCTATAAATGCAGATGCTGTCAAGATTTTCTACCCATGAAATGAAGACGAACATTCAAGAAAAGATTCGGGTCACTTTAGAACGTGTACATATCATACATATCATGCATGCCATACATTTCATAAATGTATTTATCTGTTTTGCAGAAGAAAGCAAGTTTAAATTTGAACCAGTTTACAATTTCAGAATTCCCAATGGAGTTATCAAATAATAAAGGGAAGTATCATTTTCAATTCTATTTTCTGTTAATATCCTCTAATGTGCGTTCTGTTTTATCATCCCCAGGGAAACAAAGGAAAGGGAGCAACAACAGAGGAGTACCTAGTATAACTAAAGCGAAGGCATGCAAACAAAAGGGATCTCGATAAATTGATCAGAGAAGTATCCCTAGATCGTGAAAGCATGTGAGGTTACATTTTTAAGAGAAAGATCAAACCTTTTTCTTCCACAAGCGGAATGATACTAAAGCTGAACAAAAACAAAACAAAGTGTTTTGTAAAGAGAAATGCTTCAAAAATGTTTCAATCAAAGATTTTGAAACACGCTTTCTTTGAAAATGCAATAAGCATCAAAATTCCCTAAAAGAGATAATTTGACAAAAGGCTTTGAAAAATTTCATAGAAAGAGTTTGGATCAAATCAAATGGAATGACCTTCAAATGATGAAAGGTAAGCCATATCCAAATACGTCCCCTATACACTCAAGTTCAAAGTGTTGAAGTGAGTGAGAAAAATTCATCTGGAAGAAATATGGGATATTTGCAACGATTACATAGATTGAAATGATGAAAGGCAATTATTTCATTATCCTAAACATATGTTTATCCTTTGCAAACTAAATTTAAGCCAAAATAGTGGAGAAGTTTTTCCAAAACAACCCTGTTAAGAACCACCCCACACTGGGGCAAATTAAGAGGCTCACGGTTGACATTTATGGAGAACGGGATCAGGAAAGATTTTATTGCATATACTTACATCAATCTTTCTTTAATGACTTCAAAAGAATTCATATGGAAGCTCAAAATATCCCAAGAGGAAGAAGAGCACTTCATTTCTTATACCCAAACACATTACCTTTGATAAAGCCCAATTGAGCTTGAATATTCATTTCAAAACCCTAAATTAGTGATCATCTCTTCACACTAGAGCATGAGCACATGATCCACTTTAATAAATAGAAAGCAAAAAGGCAGAATACAGAGTCCTTAGAATGCAAAAAGATCAAGGACAAAGGAGTATGGGGCATGAAAAAATAGTGTGCCGAGTAAAAGCAATGCCAATACCCAGAAAAGTAAGCAAAAGAAAAAGAAAAGAAAAGAAGAAGAAATCAAAAGAAAAGCAAAGATTGTGCAAAATCAAAGATCACAACAAGTTAGAAGTTGAAAAGAAAGGACCATGATGAGCATCTAGGGGACTCTTGCGGTCATGAAAAGAAAAGACCCCTAGTGGACAAAAGAAACGGGTGGTGATGTCAAGAATATCGCCAATTTCATAAAAATCCTGAATTCAAAAACAAAACAATTGAGCCTTTTTTAGCCTATCCAATACCAACATTACAAACTCTCTCTAAAGACTCTTCAGATTGGGATGTTGAGAGTGAAAATATGATTTCATAACAAGAGGTCATCACTTAAAGAAGTGTATATAATATTGTCTTATCTTATCCTCGAGGTTCTTAACTTATAGACCCGAAGTCAGACATGATGAAATCCTTTTCTTAGCCTCAGAATGCCTATCATTTGAGTAGCCATTGACCAAGCCAATATTACAACCTTTTGAAAGACCTTATCAGATTAATTGGATTGTATACATTGTGAATATCTCCGAACACCTAAAAATTGGTTAAGAGAGATAAAATTGAGGGATATCGGAAAAGTCTCCTTTCAATCAAATGAAAGGAAAAACTAAGTTCATAGATCGAAACAAATCCTTTCTAATGAAGGTCTTCCAAACGATTATTTCAAGCATTTCTTGAAAGTTTGCAAGCATTATGTTCAAATAATTCGTTGAAAAGGGAAATTTGATTGCTTGAAATGCATTTAATAAAAATAATGCATATTTCAATATCAGATTTCAAATAGTTTTTGGTCAACTCAAAACCAAGTTGTCAAACAGTTTGTGATAAACTTAAAACTACGTTTCAAATAGTTTTTGGTCAACTCAAAATCAAGTTTTCAAACAGTTTGTGGTAAACTTAAAATCACGTTTCAAATAGTTTTTGGTCAACTCAAAATCAAGTTTTCAAACGTTTGTGGTAAACTTAAAACCACACATTTCAAATAGTTTTTGGTTAACTCAAAACTAAGTTTTTCAAATAGTTTGTGGTAAACTTAAAACCACATTTCAAATAGTTCTTGATCAACTAAAAATCATTTCAAGTCCTACAAGCGAGAAGCTCCTAGGCAAATTCAAGTTCTACAGGTAGGGAGCCCCTAGGCAAATTCCAAAGTCCTATTTGGTAATTAGCCACTAGGCAATTTCAAGTTCTATTTGACAAGGAGTCACTAGGCAAATTTCAAAGTCCTGTTTGGCGAGAAGCCACTAGGCAAATCCAAAGTCCTACAGGCGAGGAGCCCCTAGACAATTTCTAAAGTTCTACTAGTGAGGAACCACTAAGTAAATTTAAGTCCTACAGGCAATGAGCCCCTAGACAAATCCAAAGTCATACAGGCAAAAAGCCCTTAGGCAATTTTCAAAGTCCTACAAACGAGAAACCCCTAGATAAATTCCAAAGTCCTATTTGGCAAGGAGTTACTAGGCAAATTTAAAAGTCCTACTGGTGAGGAATCACTAGGCAAATTCAAGTCCTCAAGTGAAGAGCTTCGAGCATTTATGGTTTGTGAGTTCATCCTTAAACTACGAAATCAGAATAATCATCATAATCATAACTATCATTAATTTATGCCCTTGGATGAGCAACAAAGAAACTCTCACAGACAAGTAAGTTTCTCTCCCTCAATTATTAAGAACCATTCAAAAATGTGTTATGAAAAGAGAACTTTTGGATTAGATCACGAATTTCAAAAGTAAAGACCCTAATCAGTTGTTGTAAAATTTCCATTTTATCTTATTTAGTGAGTCGACTAAAAATTCAGGTGTCATCTTGTTTTTGAGATCAACTTCTAACGAGCTCAATCTTAAAGAGAGGTAATTATTGACCTCTAATTTTTAGCTCATTTTTGTCATATTTTCAAAAATTTTAAAATTAGGTCTAGGAATCTTAGCCAAGCCTAGAAACCAATTTCTAAACCAAAAAATAATGTTTTTTTAGCATTTTTCTGCATTTTTTTCTTAATTTCTTTTAGTCAAAATAGGTAAGAAAATCGAGAAAAATATCAAACGAAATTAGAAAATTCCATAAAAATAGTCATTAGTCTTGTTTTAAATCTAATTTCATAAATACATTGTCAATTTTGAAAAATCTCAGTTGGGTATGTGTTTTTCCCAAAATTGGACAAAATTAAACCCAAATTGAACCAAAAATGAAATTAAATTTTTTCTAGTTATTTTTAAATCATAGTGTCTTCACAACAATTGATTCTAGGACCTTTAATTGCATAATGATCGGTCCAATTACACAATTTGACATAAAAATAAAAAATCCCCAAAATTTGATTGAAAATTAAGAATTTTGAACCCAAATTGGGAATTGTGCCCAATATGAAATTGTTGAAATGTGAGACCATCATTTCTAAGGTTAAGAAGGTGTGGGTAATTTAATTTTGGCATCAATTTTGCCTAATCAGGTCATTAGGATATCAAATTAAACAAAACCCTATTAATCCGAATATAAAAATAAGAAAATCTTGGGCACAATTACAATAAAAATTGGGGAAAATTATATCTTTGGGTTCAGAATATGATGGGAAATCCAATTTGGGGGTTTAATTTGAAAAAATCGATTGAAATTGAGTCCAATTTGAGTATTTGGTCAAAACCGAAACTGCCAGGTCGAGCGGATCGACCCGACTTGACCCAAATAGTGCATATTCCTTACCCGGTTCGCTCAAAACACAATGAAACCCAGAAAATTCCCGTTCGTGCCCATATGTTTGCCGACTTAATCCAAGAGTTTGAGCACGTGTTAATCGATATTTCCAGCTAGATAATGATGACCTGGCACCGATTAACGATCCTAACCGATTAGAAATCAGTTCTAACCAATTTTCAAGCAGGGAATTGATTAACAAAAATGGAGAAAGCTGACCGTGGGGAACAGAAGGTGCTCGACGAAATTCTAAGGAGGGAGAAGAGAGAGAAAGGGAGAGAAGTAGTGCAAAATCCAGTGTGAGAGAGAGGAGTAGAGGTCCCTAGGTCGAGTGATCGGCACCGGTCGATTGAATGGTGTTGGCAAATCGATCGTCGAGAAGGATCTCCTCCTTGGGTGAACTAGGAAGAGGCTGATCAGGAAGGCCTGAAACCAGGCATTTTCTGGCGTATTCTGACCTATTTTGGCGAAGCTGCAGCCACCAAATTGAAGAACAAGTGTCAAGGAATGAGACTGTAGGCATAGATTACTTCAACAATTTCGTTTAATCGTCGGACGAAGCAGGTAAAAATCGTTCATGATCAGTTTTGTCAAAAATTTTCCAGAATTCGGTTTTGGTCTCAATGTGTAGGTTTGAGTCATTTCATTGACGAATCTTGGTATTTTGATATTCAAAACATGTTTCTGATCATGATTTATGTTATTTGATTGCATTTGTGGATGAAAAATGGCATAAACCGAGTCGGCCATGTATTGAAACCTCTCTCGCCGGAGCTCTGATGACCTTGCTGGAGCATTGCCATGGCCATAAGGCCATTTAGGTTAGTCTTCTTTGACCTTTGCTTGATGTTTGTTAGTGATTAGAATCGTTTTAGACGGTTAAGGCGAGTAGAACAGGAATTTTGAAGTTTGATGATCACGGTTTAGGTTAATAATAAATTGGTATTTTCCGACGAGATTTTCACTGGTCGGTGATGGTCCAAAGGCTAATTGGCTGGTTTAGTTTGATAGAGGGTGACACGACATGACCCAGAACCAAAAATGATTGGAAAAGGACATCGGAAGGTCGCCAGCGGTGAGTTCAAAGTCGCGACCTCGAGAGTGTTAAACACAAAACAATGCACACCACCTACTCGGAAAAATGCCCCAATGAACATAGGGCAAAACGGCACCGTTTTGGCATGCTGTGCCAACCGGAGGGGGTGATCGGTGACCGATGCCAGTGACTGCCCGTTTGGTCTCGGCCAAACTGGTCTGAACCGATCCGGTCCGGGTCAATCCCCGGCTGGAAAATTCAAAAATATAAAAAAAATCAAATAAATCAAATAAAAAAACAAAAAAAAATAAAAAATAGAGAGAATCATAAAAAATCATAAAAAATTAGAATTTCTTTTAGAAAATTCAGAAAAATCCAAATCAGAAAATTCATAAAAATCTCGATGATTTGGAAAATACAAATAAAAATTTGAAAATTCATAAAAATTTCCAGAAAATCATAAAAAAATCAGTTCTTGGTTTAAGAATTTTTCCAAAAAGGAAATTCAAAAAAAAATTCAAAAAAAATTCAAAAAATTCAAAAAATTTTAAAATTCACAGAAAGGTCCAAAATCATCGTGGCCAACCATAAAAAGTGAAATTTGAATTTTTGGAAGTGTCCAAATGGCATAAAAAAAAGAAATTAAAAAAATTAAAAATTAAAAAAATTTGAAAATCCACATAATGGTCCAAAATCATTGTGGCCAGACACAAAAAGTGAAATTTGAATTTTCAAAAATGCCTAAGTGGCATTTTTGAAAAATTCCAAATTTAAGGGTAAAATCCCTAAAAAAACCCTAAACACAAAACTGCACCATTAAATGAGTAAGCCTCTAGGGCTTCATTAAGGTTTGGGTGTTTTGCTTGATTTTCATTTTTAGTGGCCAAATTAGGGTTGCTATGATTGATTTGCCATTTGTTGTGCATTTGCTTCTCGAGTGCTTAATTGTTTGTCCATGATTAGATTAATGAATTGACCTTAGGGATCCATGTGACACGTTAGACAAGCCATATCATTCTTAGGTACCGAAAGGGCGTTAATTGTCTCAATTTGGGATTGTCAACGTAACCAAGTCCTTTATTCAAAATCTCTGATTCGTAGGATTGCGGTACTTCTCCCGTACCTTAATTAGGTTTCTAGTCAACCTACCATAAATGACTAGTGGCGTCTCCAAGTTCAAATTTAGATCAAATAAATCCCGTTGTCACGTAAGGTATAGTTTGGGAGAGGCCCGTATAGAAAAATACCTCCATTCTAGCATGCGAGAGCGTGGCGCGACAAGCGCTTGAGGAAGACTAGTGAGCTACGCATTCACCGAAATGAGTTTGGTGATTGGCTGGAAATGGTGGAAGAATTTCCAATTGAGATAGAGAGTTCGCTTGGCTTTGAGAGAGAGAGAGAGAGAGAGAGAGAGAGAGAGAGAGAGAGAGAGAGAGAGAGAGAGAATACCTCTTCTTTTAGTTTTGGAGGGAAATTGGCTTATATAGCTTTGGAGGTTTAGATATTGGCCCTTGGTTCCTTAATGGCTAAGTTTTACCCTCGTTGGCTGAATTGACATCACTAGAATAAGTGACATATCACCATAGATAACCAAGATCTATTGGTAAAGGGATGGCTAGGATTTAAGTTCACATGGATTGATGACTTGACGTTAAGGGCATTTTGTTAATTTCTAAGGGGCATTTTGATAATTTTTTTGGAAAAGGAGAGAGCGAATTGGCTAGCCATGGTGGCTTGGTCGTGTGGTCCAATGAACCGGCCAGTTGGACCGGTTTTGTGATTTCGATTGAATTGGATACAAATGAATGTAAATAGAATTTGGTTCTTTTTACTGGGTCAATTTGGCATATTTCAATTGTTCAATTTTTCCCTCAATTTCATAGTTGGACTTGGAATTTCTCTCAATTTGTTTGAATAAGTTTGGGTTTAAATTGAGTTG